>OY978512.1:4581102-5803115 GCA_963854855.1 Nasturtium officinale
AACAAAATGGTGTAGACGAAAGAAATAATAGGCATCTAATGGAGGTAGCAAGAACTATTATGATTGCTAAGGGAGTTCCTAATTCACATTGGGGTGATGATGTGATGACTTCAAACTACTTGATTAACCGTCTTCCAACCAAGAACTTGAGCAATGATTCACCGTTTGAGGTGTTATACAAGAAGAAACTAAATCTAAATCATCTTAAAATGTTTGGGTGCAAGTGTTTTATGCTTCTACTAGAAGGCCAAAGAAATAAGCTTGAACCTCGGAGTATAAAGTGTGTATTCATTGGATACTCACCAACACAAATGGGATACAAGGTGTATAATATGGAGATACGAAGAATCTATTTGTCTAGAGAAGTAAGATTCAACGAGAAAGAGAGGTTTTATGGAATTAAGGCAAAGGGATGATGCTGAAGAAGGAGAGCCTGAGCTAAGACTACCTCTAAGACGAAGATCTTGGAATACATGAATCTGAGGAAATGATATTGCATTGTGGTAATCAAGCAGCAAAACATATAGCATCCAATCCAGTATTTCATGAGAGAACCAAGCACATAGAGGTTGTTTGTCACTTTGTGAGAGGAAAAATTCAAGAAGAAATCATTAAGACCTCCTTTGTGGCAAGTGGTGATCAACTAGCAGATATCTTCACCAAGGCAACATCATAAATTACTTGTGATCACATTCATGGCAAGATTGGTCTAATGGATCTCCACCAACCAATCTTGAGGGGAAGTATTGAGAAGTTTGATCACTTAAGTAATGAACTAATCGAGAAGAAGGATTCAAATTGGAAGGAAGAAGAGAAACAAGAAGAAGAAGCGGTTAGAAATGAACCAGAAGCTAACTAAGTGGAGAGAAGGAAGCAAGAAGAAGCATGGGAGAGTCAGAGCAGGGGAGGGGAATCCCTTACACTATTGAGAGCAGGGCATGGCTCCTCTTACACTGTTAAAACAGTTCAAAATCTCCATCTACTTAGATATTTTTACGTTGCAAATAACTTCTATATAAACCTGAGCATTGTGTTCGTTATGAAGTGTGAATAAGAGAATAATAAGATCATACAATTCAGAACTATTTCTCTCATCTCACACACCATTCTTGAGCTCTCTTAAATCATCATTCTAATCTCTTCCTAAACTACTAAATCAACATACTCTACCATGCTCAATTGGATATTCCAAATTTCACAACAGTCTTTGTGATCTAGGAGCCTTAGTGAGCCTGATGCCACTCTCCATTGTCCAGAAGCTTGGGGTACAGCAAGTTTGATCCATGTTATATTTGTCTGGTGTTAGTTGATAGATCCACAAGGAAGCCTCATGGACTGTTGAAGGATGTGTCTGTCAAGATAGGGAACTTAAAGATCCCTACAGATTTTGTGATTTTGAAGATTGACAAAGAAGCAAAGGATCCTCTCATTCTTGGAAGACCTTTCTTGGCCTCTGCTGGAGTAACTATTGATGTTGGTGGGGGGGGGGAAATAGATCTCAACCTTGGAAATGGCATGAAGCTGCAGTATGATATCAATGATGCCATAAGAAAACCAACTATTGAGAACCAGCTCCTCTCCATTGAAATAGAAGATCAGGGAATTGAAGAACAACCTGGAGAACTGGATGAAGATCCACTGGAGGCTTTTCGGAATTTCAAGGCTCTGGAAGGAACAGTCAGAAACTTTCAAGTTATTGTGCATGAGCTGAAGCAACAAGTAAAGGATCTCCAGGTTCAGCTGCTAGTCTTCTCCTCAAGGAGAGCAACTAAAGCCTCTTGGGATCTAGCAACAGGAGCATCATCATTTGGTTTCAAGGAAGCTCCACTTTCTGGAAACATCACTAAAGGAGAGAAGCCAATGGACTGGTCTAGAGGAATCAAGTATCCACCTGATCAACAGGATTCTTCCTTTAAGTGAGAAGCATTTGAGTACAAGAGTTCTGATTGGACAAGGAAGCATGATGAGTTTGATGATCCATCTACCAGAGGAAAGAGGACATCAGAGCCTCTTTATGAACAGCCAACCTGATGAGTAAGAAAGTTAAGCTTAGTGACTAAAAACAAGCTCATTTGGCTATCCTTGTACATACTAGTTTTCAATTTCAAGTTTTCTTGTTATTTTTGATGTTTTCTTTAAGTGTTTATGAATCTCAGGGTGAAACAGGGGTGAATTCACAAGTGTTGGACCAAATGGGTATGGATTAAAGTTTCAGAGGGTAACTCGATGAAGTAACTTGAGATGATGTCGAGTTTGCACTGTGCCAAAATCAGATGCATTGTGTCACATTCGATCAAACAAACCGAGTTACCCCCTCCTCTTGCTTTCACACATTAGAGCATAATGACATTGCTCCATCTTTCTTCTCCATGAACTGAAGTATCACTCGAATCTTCCATTGTACAAATCATGTATATTAAGGATTATTTGTTTATGTTTGACCCTAGGTTCTTTTCCGGATTCATTATCACACAAGGGACTGTGTAATTTAAGTTTGGGAGAGTATCTAAGGAGTATTTAACTAGTTTTCTTTGAATCTTATTTTCAAATTTTTATCCTTGAGTCTGCATACACGTATCATCTAAGGTATAGAAAAAACCAAAAAAATTGAATTTTTTTGAAAATCCATCTTACAAAAACAGTGTTCATATTGCATTATAGGATTGAGTCTAGTATGTTTTCATTTAGGAATGCTGCATTGCATAGGGAAAATGATGAAAATACCTTGTAAACTTGCTGAATAAATTAGTGAAGTTTGAAATTAAGATAGAACCATGCTCCAATTACTTAACTTTGATAGGCTGAAAACATGTTGAGATTTTAAACTCATATCCCTATCCAGTAAAATCTAAACTGGACTTCAAATTATCATGTTTGTGCACTGAAAATTGAACTCATGGATACCATATACATACTTGGGTTATCTTATCCCTTATACCATTCTTTGTTAACCCAAGTATCTGATTCCCATTTTTGGAACAGTTAAACAATCCATTACCTAACATTAACCTTCTTTCAAGCCATCATTACTCTTTGTGTGATTGTGAGGCATTTTCTGCCTAATTGAGCTTTGTTATAACGTGTTAGGTTGGAACTGACAAGGATAGGATCTCATATAATCTGGTTCACATCTTTTGGATCACTTAGAACCAGTGGGATTCTCATTTTGGGGATTTTGTGTCTTTGGGTTGTGTAACTCGGTTTTATCACCTCGAGTTTGCAACCCGAGTCTGACATACGCCCTTGGTTTTGAGAAAGAAAGAAATAGAAAAGGGCTAGAAAATATTCGTTTTGTAAGTTCTGGGAGTTGAGTTATAAAAAGAAAAGAAAAATGACTAGTAAAGGATTTCGAAAACGTTTCAAAAGAAAATAAGAAATCTAGGCTCAGAAAAGAAAAGAAAAGAAAAGAAAAGAATAAAAAAGTGTCTTAGAGCCTTAAAAAGCAGAAAAAAAACTCAATCCACTAGATCAATAAGAAAAGAAATCATTCCTTAGTAATCAAAAAGAAAAACCTTAGTAAAAGAAGAATCAAAGGCAAATGAAAGACTGGAAGGTATATTTAGGATCATTTATGGGATTAGATGATAGGTTTAGGTTCATTTCTTATGTATTTGGATAGATGAGAATCTATTTTCGTATGCATAGGTTGGTCCTGACCTTTACCATTCTTCTAGAGCTCAATCATTTCCTGAGAGATTCCTGTTTTTATTTGATAAACTTTTGAAGGGGCCACCTTTGTCTCTTAACCTATATCCTTAGCCAAATGAGTTTCAATGAACTTTGCATAAACTTGATTCATGGTTACAAATTAATGAATGTTAAAGGGATCTGAATGATTTGAATGCTTGTTTAAGTCTCTTCTGTTGCATGTTATTGTTTAGAAGAGTATGGCTAAGATTTTTGAACTATGACTCACTTATGATTTCAGTTTATTTTGGTTCTAATTCCCCACTTTCAAACCTTCTCTTCACCTTAGCTTTCTATGTTTGCTTAAGGGCAAGCAAAGATTTAGTTTGGGGGAATTGATGAGTGTGAAAATTTACCTGTTTTTAGCATGCATGTATCATCACTTTTCCATTGTTTCTTCACCATTTCTCTCTTTTATTCATTCATTTACATATTTATCTAACTTATCATAGGTTTGCATTAAGTTTTGCATTTTGGGGTATTTTCAGGTGATTTCTGATGATTTATGGAGCTAAATGGACCTTGGAGGGGTAACTCGGTTTGTACACTCAGTTTGACCTCGAATTTGGACACCAAAACCCCATTTTGCGGCCACTCGATCAAGCCACGTGAGATCATCCCGAGTTTGAGTCAAAGGAGGCAGTTTTGAGCCAGTCGACCACAAGCACTTGAGATCATCCCTAGTATAACATTTCAAGATGTTAACTTTGGTTCCACTCGACCAAACATCCCGAGTCAAGCTCTCACCTTTGAAGAACGACCCTACTCGAGATGTCCACTTGGTTTAGCAAACCGAGTGGAGCCTCGTTTTTACCATTTTACTTTTCTTAATTACTTTTACTTAGACGTTTAATACGCCTCGATAAATACTTATTTCTAGGCTATTTTTGGTGAAGTCTGTTTACTTTTATCTTTAATTACATTTCATTTGCTTTAAGTACTTTTTATTGTTCTTCATTTTCTGGGTTTTTAGATACTTAGACCTGCCCATTTTCATTAAGAATTTGCATTTTTGTTTATTCTGCAATCTTGTTTATCTACTCTATCTGTTTATGATTATGCAGTTTATTTTGTTTTCTGGGTTTTTGTATTTTGTTATGTGTTCTTCATCTGAGTAGTGAAATTTAGGGTTCTTAGGGAAAATGGTAGATCTGTGTTAGATCAAAAAACCTGTTTATCATGAAGGCAACACACATAAGAGGGATTATTGGTATCTGTAAACCCGGGTGTTGGTCCATATAGAAGAGACAAACCAGTTTCTACTATATGGCGATGTTTTCGCTCAGATATGTCATTGTATTCCGTCATGTGTGGAGGAGAGGTAAAGTGAGAGATGTCATTGCTCAAGAGAAAAGAGCGTAAGCAACGTACTAACCTCCATTGTCCGAATACAAGGAGCCAATTTTTGTGGTGAATCGGTTTTCGGACTTGGCTTTTATTTTTGAGTGGGTATAACAAGGTATAATGAGTGTAGTGGTCAATGAACACGACATAGTATTTAAAATTGTCACTGAGTTGATAGGAGAGGTCCACACATCTGAGAATATAAATTCTAAAGTTCGTGTAGAGACTATGGAGGTGTTTGAGAAAGGAAGTTTATGGGTTTTATTAATGGCACAATCAGTGCATAACAAGTTTGGTGAATTAACCTTAGAGCAAGGAAGAGAAAATCAGAAATAATAGTTTTGAGTGTAGAGGAAGAAGGGTGACCAAGATGAAGGTGTCACTCTTCTAGGGATGATAGGGGTGACGTGGAGGCAAAGAAAGACTGAAGGGTGGTTGGTGAAGCGGTTCCTGAGATCAGATCCTTAGCTTGAAAGTGTGCAGGAAAGAATTCCACAGAAACCTTGTTAGAATTACATAATCGGTAAACAGAGATGAGATTCTTATGGATATTAGGTACACATAGTGTTGAAATATGTGATCTCTATGATAGAAGAATTCAAATCTAAGAGAAGGAGGGAAAGGAAACCTAGTTCACAATGAACTATAAGAAGTCTTGGTTAGGATGTAACTAGAAGAAAGGAAGCTGTTACATACTAACTAGAAGACTAACTAAGTGGAAAAGAGGAAGCAAAGGAGAGCATGGGGCGCCAGAACCAGGGCATGGGCACAAGCATGGAGGCGTCAGCAGCAGGGTATGGGCGCAGCTTGAACAGGAGTAAACAGTGAGCTGCTCCCTTCCCTCCTCTCTTCTTCACGCAAACTCCTCTCTTCTCTCCTTCCTTCTTCACGCCTCTTCTCTTCTTCTCTATGTAAAAACTCTATAAATATACATGTAATGTGATGTAAAGAGTGTTGTGAATAAGAGAATAAGAAGATTAAAAGAGTAAAGGAAGCTTTGTTTATCTTCCTAAAGGCGCCGGTGGAGCTTTAGCTCTCCGGCGCCATGCTTCTCCTTAGTTCATCTTATTTCATCAACCATTATCATTCTCATTCTCATCATCATTCTCAAACAATAATCCCTCATCACATCAATACTCACGCCACCAGCTTCATCCTAAACAATCTCCAAGTATCCTAACCTCAAACTCCTTATCTTTCTCATGCCACAACTATCACTCTCTCAACAATCCCTAAGCCTCCATACTCTTTAATTTCAACATGGTATCAGAGCAAGTTGAGTGATCTAGCGCCTAATCTCTTGTTATTCTTCTAGCTCTCTACAAAGTCTTCTAATCTATAACCATACACTTTCTTAGTTCTATTCACTCTGAGATTAATATCCTTGAGATCATAAGATCTTCAAGTTGTGAAAGGACTAAGGGTGTGTATTGTTACTAGAAAATGATGACGAATTGAGGGAGATTTCGTTGGGCTCTCCTTGGCTCCTTGCCTTGAGGAACTCGTTTTTCTTTTGTTAAACACATGAGAGAGAGATTTTCTGGGGTAATTTGTTCCTCCCATGCGTTTTTAATAGGGTGTGTGTGAGAGAGTAAATATCTTTCTTTATGTTTCTTGTGTGTGGAGTCTAGATCCACATACAAAACTTTGAAAAGGGGTTGTATCAACATCAATCCCTCGGTGATCCTCTTTGGAAACAAGATCCAGAGGATTTTTAGAATCATTCATCCATGAAGAAGCTTGTCATGGCGTGATGGTCTTTGGTATGTATGGCGTGGGAAATAACGCATCTAGGAGATGAAGAGTGTTTTTGGCGTGATGGTTTAGAAGAGGAGAAGGCTGGGTGGTGACCTTAAGTGGTGATCCAAGCAAGCTCCAAGTGAAAACAAATCATTGAACAGGAAGTAAAGTGGCTGGTGATCAAATGAAGACATCCAGCAAGAAAGAAGAGGAAGCATTAAACCGGCTGTACAAAAAACAGTCAAAGAAAGTGTGAATCTAGTTCACATAAGACTTCAAGGAAAATATGAGACAGCTCATAGTAAAACTTGGAGAAAAGGAGAAGCTTACCTTAGAAAGAGGAAGCTGAAGAAGGTTGAATCCTGGAAGAGACTTGCGGAAGAGAAGTGACAAGAGGAGTTCACATCTTTAACCCGGAAGAGACTTGCGGAAGAGACGTGACAAGAGGAGTTCACGTGGAAGGCTTGCATGAAACAGAGATAAAGCACAAGGCTGAGATGTTTCCTGCAAAGAAAAGGAAGTGGTCAATAATTTTTTGATCAAAGAAACACAGTTGATAAGAGGAAAATCAATTGTGGAAAAGAGGCGGTGAAGAGATAGTAAGCAATGTTTTTGGATGGGCTTGTGTTGTGATTCTTGAGAGTTTGATTCCAGTTATGGTGATTGGAAACTCACATTCGCTTGTAACTTCAAGCGTTAAGGAGGAGAAGAGTAAGACTGCTGAGAGAGGTGAAACCTCAGAGGAAGAGGTTAAGAGCGATTGTTGCTCTGAGAAGAAGAAGAGCAACAGCGACTCAGTGAAGCTCTTGGCGAATTCTCAGCCTCTGTAACAGGCGAATCAAACTCTGCAAGACTCATTTCCAAGAAGTTCATGACTTCCAAAACCAGTCTCATAGGCTTATGTTATCTTTCATTGGTGAATCTTTCAACAAGCGGAAGATTCAGATGGTCCAAGAAGTAGTTGCTCCAAGGTATTGATTAAATGGTGCTTATGGAGGGTCATATTCTTCCACATGGTATTCATCCTCTCTTGAGGCCGAATCACTTGATCACTTGATCCAGGAGGTCTTGAGAGAGTGGTGATCATACTCAACCATGTAGCGATCCAAGCGGAGCAATCTACAAGAGGAAGCTTGTATAGGCTCAAGCAAGCTATTCATGGTGGTGTTATGTGGAGGCAGATGATGTCCTTTGCGGCCTAATCCAAAATGGCTAGCAGACGAAAGCTTGTCCTATTTGGCAAGTGGGATAGATAGTCCAAGAGGAGGCGGCATCATTGGCATAATCAAGCTTAGTGCTCTTTCCTTTGCAAGAGTGGTCCCTTGGCAATGGGCTAGTCTTGAAGGGAAGTGTTGAAGAAGCGGTGAGCTCCAAATTATGCAACGGTCTTCCTTGTCAAGTTTGGTTCTTCCCATACTCGTACCAAGCTTGAGGGGGAGTGTTGAAGAAGACCGTTGAAGCACCAAGTTAGGTGATGGTCCAAGAAGAAGAGGACTATCACATTGTACCATGGATAGGTGTGGCATTCCGAGAGGAAGCCGGGAGAGTCTTATGATAAGTAGGATAAGAGCGGATGGCTCTTTGAAGAATCAAGATCAAATCTATGAAGGGTTGAAGCCAAGATTGATCTTGATAGATGGAGTGTGAAGCTCAGACCAAGAGGCGTTCACCTAGGAGGCTGTGGAACGGTAAATAAGGCAACAAGGAACTCCAAGCACCGTATGAGGAGACAATGGCGAGAGAAAGCCGGGAGACACATACGAGTAGCTATGGATGAGGTTGTAAGAAAACCGAAGGAGAAACCACCTTGCAGACCTTATTAGGTGTGGTGATCCGAGAAGCAGCGGGAAGTGGCGTCCAACGGATAAAGTATACTCCCAAGAGTGATCAAGAGGAAGCCAATGACAATGTAAGTATTCCGTGAGCTAGAAGATGTCATACGAGGAGCTTGAAGTCAAGATTAAGTTTGAGACAAGAAGCCCGAGGAGACATGATCCGAGTGAAGCTTAGAGAAGACAAAGCCTAATCCGCAAGAAAGAGTAAAGGCCATAGGAGAGGAAGCCGTGGTCTCATTGAGGTTAGGAGTCATCAAAACCGTCTTTGGAGCAAGCAAGGATCAGCTAGCGGATATCCTTATCATGGCATCATCTTCTATCAATGAGGATCACGCACATGGCAAGATTGGCCTTAAGGACACCTACCGACCAATCTTGAGGGGGAGTGTTGAAATATGTGATCTCTATGATAGAAGAATTCAAATCTAAGAGAAGGAGGGAAAGGAAACCTAGTTCACAATGAACTATAAGAAGTCTTGGTTAGGATGTAACTAGAAGAAAGGAAGCTGTTACATACTAACTAGAAGACTAACTAAGTGGAAAAGAGGAAGCAAAGGAGAGCATGGGGCGCCAGAACCAGGGCATGGGCACAAGCATGGAGGCGTCAGCAGCAGGGTATGGGCGCAGCTTGAACAGGAGTAAACAGTGAGCTGCTCCCTTCCCTCCTCTCTTCTTCACGCAAACTCCTCTCTTCTCTCCTTCCTTCTTCACGCCTCTTCTCTTCTTCTCTATGTAAAAACTGTTGAAATATGTGATCTCAAGAAGAAGAATTCAAACACAAGAGAAGGAGGGAAAAGGAGAAAACTGGTTGAAAAGGAACTAGAAAGAGAACAAGTTAAGAAGGAACTAGAAGAAAAGGAAGTTGTTGGATCTCAACTAGATGAACTAACTAAACTAAGTAAGGAAGCAAGGAGAGGCATGGGCACAAGCATGGGGCGCCAGAGAGAGGCATGGAGTGC
The DNA here is from genome assembly GCA_963854855.1 of Nasturtium officinale. NCBI lineage: Eukaryota > Viridiplantae > Streptophyta > Magnoliopsida > Brassicales > Brassicaceae > Nasturtium > Nasturtium officinale. The sequence goes on from OY978512.1 coordinate 4,590,668, forward strand.
AATACTGTTGGAGTAGGTGAGCTGCTCCCTCCTCTCTTCTTCACGCAAAACCTCTCTTCTCCTCTTCCTTCTTCACGCCATTCCTCTCTTCTTCTGCACCTCCTCTCATTCAAATGTCTATAAATATATGTGTAACCTCTTGTAAAGATTTGTAAGACTAAGAGAATAAAATACATACAAACTTTCATAATCTCTTGCTATTCTCACTCTTAGTCTCTAAACATTCTTCAATCTCTTTAAACTTATAATTTCAACATGGTATCAGAGCAGGTTATCTACTAAACCGCTTATTCTCTTCTTGATTCCTCTAATACTCTACAAGGCTTCTAATCTATAACAATACACCTTCCTTAGTTCTATTCACTCTGAGATTAATATCCTTGAGATCATAGGATCTTCAAGTTGTGAAAGGACTAAGATTGTGTATTATTACTAGAAAATGGAGACTAATAGGGTAACAATCTCGGTTATGCTCAAGGGAAACAACTATCTCATTTGGGCAAAAACCACCAAAACTACTCTTAGAGGCCGAGGACTTTGGCAATATGTTGAGCCAAAAGAAGGAACAGAAGCGGCGGTGAGAAATGAGAAGGAGGAAGCTAAGGAAGAGCAAGAAGAACAATACACTCTTTCTCTTCTCCTAAGCTCACTAGAACCAACTATCTTGGCGGCTTACTCATATGCGGATACCGCCAAGGAACTTTGGGATATACTCAAAGGAGTTTATGGAAACATCTCAAACATATCAAGGATATTTGAGGTGAAAAGGGCATTGAATGAGCTCCAACAAGAGGAAAAGTCATTCAAGGAAATGTTTGGGGAGTATAGAAGCTTATGGGCCGAGTTGGAGATCTTGAGGCCACACACTATAGACCCCAAGGAGTTAGGAGAAAGGCGTGACCAAGATCAAGTGTTTGGGCTTCTCTTGGCACTCAATGCATCATACAAGGATCTTATCAAGCATATACTTCGATTTGAGAATCTGCCAAGTCTAGCGGAAGTATGCGGTATGATACAAAGGGAAGAAGGGTCTAGAGACCTGTTTCGTGCACCAAGTGAAGCTGCACATCTTGCAAGAAAGAATCTCACATTTGGAGACAAGAGGACGTTGGAGTGTGAGCATTGCAAGATGAAAGGACACACTAAGGAGAAGTGTTGGACTCTCCATCCACACTTGAGGCCTAAGCGGCTAAGGGAGAATGGGAATGGACCTAGAGCCTTCACGGGAATTGCACAACCTGTTGAAGAACTGGTTAGAAGGTCTGAGTTTGAAGCTCTCATCAAGAGCCTAGCCAAACTCACAGATTCGGGTAAGAGTTTTTTCAGCTCTAAAACACCCATAAAGAAGACTAGAATCATTGTGGATTCAGGGGCTTCTCATCACATGATCAAGGATCAAGATATGTTAAAGAATCTTGAACCATGCCATGGAAGTGTACAAGTAGCCAATGGAAGCTCAGTTCCAATTAAAGGGATAGGAGAGTTAGAGCTTTTTAAAAGGGAAACAAAAGCATTATACATGCCTAACTTCTCATCTAATCTTTTATCCGTTAATAAAGCTACAAAGGATTTGGAGTGTGTGGCTGTGTTTGGGACTGACTTTGTTAAGTTTCAGGACCCTAAAACAAACCATGTGCTCGGAGAAGGGAAGGTAGAAGATGGTGTGTATATCTTGGAATCAAATAAACAAGAGGAACCAATGACTCTTGGAATGAAGGCAGATGCAAAGTTTTTTGGGAGGAAAGAGATTGAAGATAGCCCATTATGGCATGGAAGGCTAGGACATCCAAGTTCAGCAGTCCTCAAGATGGTCTTACCCAATCTCATCCAAGAAGAAGTAGTGTGTGAGGCGTGTGTACTAGGGAAGCATTGTAGACAAGCTTTTCCTACTTCATCTACAACTTGTGATGAAGCGTTTGGCATTGTACACTCGGATGTATGGACCTCACCATGTAATTCAAGAGATCAATATAAATATTTTGTTTCATTCATTGATGACTACTCAAGATATACATGGATCACTCTTCTACATACCAAAGATCAAGTGTATGAAGCCTTCACCAACTTCATTAACTATATCTCTACCCAATTCAAAACAAAGATCAAAGTATTGCGTAGTGATAATGGAGGTGAATATGTGAGTAAACGATTCAAAGAGTTGCTCAACAACTTTGGCATCATTCATCAAACATCGTGTGCATACACTCCTCAGCAGAACGGGATAGCTGAAAGGAAGAATAGACACCTAATGGAAGTAGCAAGGACTCTCATGATTGCCAAAAGAGTACCAAAGTTCCATTGGGGAGATGCCGTAATGACATCAAGCTACTTAATCAACCGACTTCCAACCAAAAATCTGGATGATAAGTCCCCATTTGAAGTGTTGTACAAGAAGAAACCAAGCTTAAATCATATCAAAACGTTTGGATGCACATGCTTCATGTTTTTACCAGAAGGACACAGAAGCAAACTTGAACCTCGAAGCATGAGGTGTGTGTTCATTGGATATTCACCAACACAAAAGGGCTACAAGGTCTACAATCCGGAAACAAGAAGAGTGTATGTGTCTAGAGAAGTAAGGTTTAATGAACAAGAGAGTTTCTATGGGGCTAAGGATCATGATGCTTCTAAAGGAATGATCTATTCATCCATGGACTGGATGGTGTTTGATGAAACGCCAAGCCTATGTGAAGAAGTACAAGAAGAAACATCTGAGAACTTCATAGAGCAAGATAGTGCGGATAATGCACATGAGGAAGTGGATCAGAATTTGGATGAAGAGGGAGCGGATGCTGAAGAAGGACAGGAGCCAACCATACCTCTAAGAAGAAGTACAAGACAGAGGCGACAACGTGTCTTTTATGGCTATAACAATTCTGCTATGCTCCAAGGAGAGTCTAGTACGAGTATTTTTCCTTGTGTGATAAGAGAGTGTCCTGAGCGTACGGCGAGCTTAGATCTCGATCCTATTGGCGACAGCACTCTCATATCACAAGGAGGAGATCACACTCAAACTAGTATTATCACATATCCCATTGAGCATTTCTGTTCCTTGGCGACATTACCCATGGAGCATGAAGTGTTTCTCACAAAAATCAGCAAGGAATACATTCCTAGCTCATATGAAGAAGCATGTGAGAGTGAAGTATGGGTGAAAGCCATGGAAGAGGAAATGAAGTCCATGGAAAGGAATAATACTTGGTACTTAACCGACTTACCAAAGGATAAGAAGTCGGTTGGGAGTAGATGGGTGTATACAATTAAATACACAAGTGATGGGGAAATAGAAAGGTACAAAGCAAGGCTGGTAGCAAAAGGATATACTCAAGTCTATGGGGAGGACTATACTGAAACATTTGCTCCAGTGGCTAAGCTTCATTCCATAAGAATTCTAATCTCGGTAGCTGTAAACCTGGAATGGGACTTATGGCAAATGGACGTCAAGAATGCCTTCTTGCAGGGGGATTTGGAAGAAGAAGTATATATGGATCCACCCCTAGGGTATCATAATGGAGGCAACAAAGTGTGTAGATTGAAGAAAGCAATCTATGGGCTGAAGCAATCTCCAAGAGCATGGTACCAAAGGCTAAGTGCTTGTCTCTTGAAGAAGGAGTTCATAAAATCTGAAGCGGATCATACTCTATTCACAAGACAAAGTGAAGGAGGAGTAGTGGTAGTCTTGATTTATGTTGATGATCTAATCATCACAGGAAGTGACAAAGATGGAGTAGATCAAATCAAGGGACTCTTGAAGGCCGACTTTGATATAAAGGATCTAGGGGAGCTCAAGTACTTCCTAGGGATTGAGATGACATGATTTGGAGATGGAATGTTCATATCTCAAAGGAAATATGTGCTGGATCTCTTGGAAGAAACCGGGAAGTTAGGATCCAAGCCGGCCAAAACTCCAATAGAAGAAGGATACCAAGATAGTCCTGAGGGGGAGCCTTTTGAGAACATTAAAACATACCAAAGGATGGTGGGCAAACTTATCTATCTTACCATTACAAGACCTGACATCTGCTTTGCAGTAAACCGTGTGAGCCAGCATATGCAAAAGCCAACCTCACAACATTGGAACATGATTGAGAGGTTGCTAAGGTACCTAAAGAATAGCCCTGGAAAAGGTGTATGGATGCATGTTAATGGGAACACAAAGGTCCAAGGTTATTGTGATGCGGATTGGGCTGGAGATAAAAAGGATAGAAAGTCCACATCTGGTTTTTGCACATTTGTGGGAGGAAATCTAGTAACCTGGAGGAGCAAAAAACAGAAGGTCATAGCCTTATCAAGTGCTGAAGCAGAGTACAGAGCCATGAAAGAATTGACAAAGGAGTTGATATGGATAAAAGCGCTTCTAAAAGACCTTGGAATCCAGGGAGATGAAGAAATGCTGTTGTATTGTGATAATCAAGCTGCAATGCATATAGCATCAAATCCGGTATTTCATGAAAGAACCAAGCACATAGAAGTTGATTGCCATTTTGTGAGAGGGAAGATACAAGAAGGAATTATCAAAACCGCCTTTGTAGCAAGCAAGGATCAATTAGCTGATATCTTCACTAAGGCAACTTCAACTATTACTTGTGATCACATTCATGGCAAGATCGGTCTTAAGGATCTCCACCGACCAATCTTGAGGGGGAGTGTTGAAATATGTGATCTCAAGAAGAAGAATTCAAACACAAGAGAAGGAGGGAAAAGGAGAAAACTGGTTGAAAAGGAACTAGAAAGAGAACAAGTTAAGAAGGAACTAGAAGAAAAGGAAGTTGTTGGATCTCAACTAGATGAACTAACTAAACTAAGTAAGGAAGCAAGGAGAGGCATGGGCACAAGCATGGGGCGCCAGAGAGAGGCATGGAGTGCAATACTGTTGGAGTAGGTGAGCTGCTCCCTCCTCTCTTCTTCACGCAAAACCTCTCTTCTCCTCTTCCTTCTTCACGCCATTCCTCTCTTCTTCTGCACCTCCTCTCATTCAAATGTCTATAAATATATGTGTAACCTCTTGTAAAGATTTGTAAGACTAAGAGAATAAAATACATACAAACTTTCATAATCTCTTGCTATTCTCACTCTTAGTCTCTAAACATTCTTCAATCTCTTTAAACTTATAATTTCAACAAAAACTCTATAAATATACATGTAATGTGATGTAAAGAGTGTTGTGAATAAGAGAATAAGAAGATTAAAAGAGTAAAGGAAGCTTTGTTTATCTTCCTAAAGGCGCCGGTGGAGCTTTAGCTCTCCGGCGCCATGCTTCTCCTTAGTTCATCTTATTTCATCAACCATTATCATTCTCATTCTCATCATCATTCTCAAACAATAATCCCTCATCACATCAATACTCACGCCACCAGCTTCATCCTAAACAATCTCCAAGTATCCTAACCTCAAACTCCTTATCTTTCTCATGCCACAACTATCACTCTCTCAACAATCCCTAAGCCTCCATATTCTTTAATTTCAACACATAGGACGTTATTTAGGAGTAGATTACGAGAGGAGGAAGAGGGTAAGGAAAGTGAACCAGTGTGTGTTATCGAAATTCCAGAACCATCACTAATAAGAATGGCATCATCACCATGATACGGTTGATGTAAGGGCAGATTATGAAGGTCGATTGTCATGTGGTGTGTGGCACCACTGTCCATGAGCTACGCACTATCTTGATGAGGAACGTTCATAGCTAGATGAGCCTTAGGATTCCAAGGCGGATATGTAGGCATGGAGGGCCGGTTGTTGGTTTGTTTGTAATGACCAAGAAATTGAGAACACCACTTTGCACTATGTCCAAAGTTACCACAGATTTGACACTTGCCTTGGTATCCTTTGGTGTTCCGGTTTTCTTGTCGCTGATTGTTGTGTTGCTGTTGCAAGTTTTGTTGCCATGGCGGAGTGGAGTTGTGCTGTTGGTGATGATTCTGAGGCTGACAAGGACGAGTGGTAACAGTGTTTGCCATACTTAAAGCTTCGTGAGAAACAGAGGAAACTGTCACCAGCCTTGCTTCTTGATTCAACAAATTCTCATGGACTTATGTTATGAACTCAATATGGTCTTCCTGATCAATGGCCTTTTCCGAGCAGAGCTAGCTGGTCAAATCGGGTTGTGAAACCTTGTATATAGTCATAGATATCTTTTGTTCCTTTAGTCCACTGTTTGAGCTGTAGTTTTAGTTGTTTGATGTGTCCTCTGCTCGGTTTCGCATATGTCGCAGCAAGAATTCTCCAAATATCCCAGTGATCTGGAGAGAGTTGGTTAGATGTTTAAGGAGATGGCGCCAAGGAGCCCGCTGTAGAGAATTTTATCTTGGCGTTTCTATTTCATAAAGTCGGGATTGACAGATTGATCACCATTAACAGTGATTGTTGCAGGAGGCAATGGCCGGCTTCCATAAAGGTGTTTGGCCAAGCCATAGCCATTAAGCAGTCATGCATTTGAAGACTCCACATTAATAATTGTGTACCGTGAGTTTTGTGACGTTAGACATGTTCACATTAATAAGAGATTAAGAGTTTGGATCTATGGTTTGATCATGTGTTTGAGACATGATGAGAGACCGCTGGTGAGAGAAAAGAAAAACAGATAAAGTTGCTGAAGAGATTAAGGAAGAAGACGGAGTAAGAGAGAGAGAGAGAGAGAGAGAGAGAGAGAGAGAGAGAGAGAGAGAGAGAGAGAGGTGTGGCGGCTGGTAAAAAAATTAGGGTATCGAGACCCGCTCTGATACCATGTTAAATGGGATGTTCGATCTTCTCTTTACAAGAGATGTACAGCCTATTTATCCTAATACAAGTGGAACCTTCTAGATACAAAGAGAATCGAAGGAAGATACTCTGGGAATTATCTTATTTCCTAGTATATTCTTGAAAAACAAATGTCTTTCTTCATGGAGATCTGACTGAAACCATGTTCATGAAGCAGTCTGCAAGTTTTGTTGATCCAGTCAAATCAGATTTTGTCTGTCTCCTACACAAATCTATGTATGGATTAAAGCAGTCAACTAGAGCTTGGTATGCTAAGTTTAGTACTTTCTTATTGGATTTTGGTTTTTTTTTGCAGCCTGTCAGATCCTTCATTGTTTGTGTATATTCATAACAAAGATGTGATCCTTCTGTTGTTATAAGTGGATAATATGGCTATTACCGGCAATAACTCTCAAGCAATGAAGAAGCTATTTGAAGAACTACAGAAGCAGTTCAGAATGAAAAACATGGGGAAATTTCACTACTTCTTAGGAATCCAGGCTCAATTTCACTCAGATAGCCTGTTCTTGTCTCAAAATGTATGCTGAAGATCTTCTGGCAATTGCTACAATGACATACTGTCAACCAATGACCACTCCTCTACCTCTTCAGATACAGAGAATTCTGGGAGAAGACAAAGAAGAATTGTTTCCAGGTCCAACTTATTTTAGAAGCCTTGCAGGTAAAGTACAGTACCTAACTCTCACCAGACCAGACATACAATTTGCAGTGAACTTTCTCTGTCAAAAGATGCATGCCCCATCAGTAAATGACTACTCTTTGCTGAAAAGAATCCTGAGATATGTGAAAGGTACTGTAACCATGGGAGTTTCTTTCAGCAAACACAGGATTGTACACTATGTGCACATAGTGACAGTGATTATGCTGGATACCTTGGAAACAATCTTCTATATTGGCAGTCAAAGAAGCAGACTATAGATTCAAAAAGTTCAACAGAAACAGAGTATATAGAACTCAGTCTGAAGTCGCATCTGGACTAAAATGGATCTGTGACGCACTAAGGAGTATAGGTATTCCTCTGCCTGAAACTCCTACTCTCTATTGTGATAATCTCTCAGCAATATACCTTACTGCAAATTCAGCATTTCACGCCAGGACAAAGCATTTTGCTACCGATTACCATTACGTCAAAGAGAGAGTAGCATTGGGTACACTGCTGGTTAAACACATTCCCAACTACTACCAGATAGCAGACATTTTCACCAACTCAATACCTGCTAAAGCCTTTTACTCTCTATGGTTCAAACTTGGTGTATTCGTGCCACCTACACAAAGTTTGCAGGGGAGTATTAGACAGAACCTAAAGACACCAAATCAGTCAAAGTATTCAAGTCAAAATCAAGTCAGCGTCCATGGAAAAAATGGCAGAGTTTTGCTAAGAGGAAAGGAAGCAGGCCAAAGTCAACAAAATCCCAAACATGCTGTAGCAAGGTCGAGACCCGAAATCAAAACAGAGAATTTTCAAAACCTGCAACGGTCATCTTCACCACAAGACAAAATGGAGAACCGATCAAATGAGGTGAGTTGCAGTATATCAACACCGAATCAATATATCACATATTAAGAAGTAATTGATAAGAATCAAAACCTAGAAAATTTCAAATTAATAAGAATAAAAACCCAGAAATTTCAAATTTATAAGAATAAAACCCAGAAATTTCAACTCATTTATAAGATTCCAATCCAGAATATTTCAATAGAAAACAAGAGAAAGAAATAAAGAAAAATTCAAATATTTCTTTTTGACAACTTGTGGTTTTGGGATGTGTTCCCTCTCACTTGGATCTAACTATTTGAGAGGATGATAATTAGGTGCAGTGGTGAGAGTCATGGGAACACCACCACCAACGTAGATCAAACATCATCCTGAATGACTTTATCGGATATCAGTAATAAGTTTCGATTGTGGACTTGGAAGCTTCCCAGAAAGTAACAATAGTGGAGAAGAGAAGGTGAAAGTGAAAATCATTCTGTTTTGATGGAAAATAGTTGTTTTGCCGAGTAAGAAATATCGTGTAGTTTAATATCCCAAAACTAGGTTGTTTTGTTAATTCTGTTAGTTTTCTAACGGGGAGAAATGGAGACACGTTAATAATATAGAGAGAGACTGTATTGCGGGCGACTTTCAAGTTCAGGTGATTGACTTGCACAAATTTGAGGTGATGGTCAAACTTGCAAAAAATAAAAGGCTAGTGATTTATTTAGCAGAAAACTCTCATAAAACATATATTAAATAGTTTGATATTTACATAATCATAAGTATTAAAAGAATAAATCAAAGATTAGAAGAAATCAAACTTTACATAAGCTTCAAATGTTAAAGTTCTCGAATACAAACTTAGAGAAAACCCTAAAAGAGGCCAGAGAGATCCTTATAACATAACATAATTCACTAAAAATTATGGTAGCAACATATTTATACTAAGAGAAATGTCCTGGTTCAATCCCAGAATTGGATTGGTTAAATCAGGTTTAGTGCAAAAATCAGATATTGGAACTGGTCTAGTGGTGTCACGTGCTCAGGGATTATGCCCTCTGGCTGATAGAGAGAAACTGTAGTTTTATAGAAATACGAATAGATGTTCAAACAAACAACGATTCCTCCTCACAGGTCGAAGATATCGCAATAGAATCAATCTTCTAACCAAAATGAGACGATGAGTTTACAGAGTTTCAAGAAGGAGAAGATTACAAACAGTATACTGAATGAATCTTTCGTAAATGATTTAGAACAGAGTATATACAATTTGTTAATCTGTAACAAACTCTTCATCCTCCACAGTACACGTGTTGATATCTCTATTCTTCACTTATTCAAATCTTTCCTCCATTCCACGCCTCTTCTTTTATATCATCTCATATAAACTTCCTATATCAAATCCTTCCCCTCCAAAAAACCTTGACCTCAAGGTTTAAATTTTGGAAACTTCTTCTCTATATCAAACAAATACTCCCAAATAGCCTCAGCCACTGCTTCATTAGTCCACTTGATGAGCACCATAGTAGCTGCACGACCTTGTCTTTGAACCATCTTACGTTCCATTACTAGTTCTGGTTCTCTGAGTAACACATCAGTACTCTCTCTTGGTAACTCTGTGGATACTTGAACAGTTCCCACATGTTCCTTCAACTGTGAAACATGAAGTACAGGGTGAATAAGAGATGATGCAGGTAACTCCAATTTGTAAGCTACTTTGCCGCATTTATCAAGAATTTTGTACGGTCCAAAGTACTTTGGTGACAACTTCTGGTTACCCCTGATCACTACTGACTTCTGTCGATATGGTTGCAGCTTCACAAAAACATAATCACCAATGGCAAAGCTCCTATCGGACCGATGAAGATCTGTATTCTGTTGCATACGGTGCTGTGCACGTGCAAGATGAAACTTTAGAATCAAAATCATATTTTCTCTTTCTTGTAAGGTCTTAGCCACCACTGGTACTTTAGATTCACCAGGTAAGTAAGGCAAGTGAACAGGAGGAGGTTGACCATACACCGCTTCAAATGGAGTGATTTGAGTTGAAGTATGGAAGTTTGTGTTATACCAAAACTCAGCCAAAGGAATCCATTTCGACCAAAGATGAGGGTGATCACTGCACATACAGCGCAGATAAGTTTCCAGGCATCTGTTCACCACTTCCATCTGACCATCACTTTGAGGGTGATATGCTGAAGAGAAATTGAGACCCACTCCTTGTAGAGTAAATAACTCTTTCCAAAACTCACTCAAAAAAACAGCATCTTGATCACTAACGATGGTTCTTGAAAGTCCATGGAGACGAAAATAGTATCCAAAAAAACTTGAGCGAGTGTCAGTGCCGTGTAAGGATGTGAAAGACACATAAAATGAGCTGCCTTGGATAACCTATCCACCACCACGAAAATCACAGATTTTCCAAAAGATAAAGGAAGGCCATCTATAAAGTCCATAGAAATATCAGTCCATATGCTTTCGGGAATAGGTAAAGGTTGCAGAAGACCAGGTGATGCAGACGTATCATACTTGCATGTCTGATAAACTACACATTTCCTGATATAAGCTTGCATTTCTTTTGATAATCCCTTCCAATAAAATAACCTTTTAACTCGTTGGACCATAGCATCTCTACCCGAATGACCTCCAACCCCAGAGCCATGCAACCATTGTAAGATTTTAGTCCTCAATTCATTATTTGCAGGCACCACAATCTTACTCTTCCTTTTCAACAGATTTTGAACCCATGAGTAAAATCTCTTAGCCCTGGGATTCTGTTTCAGTTTATCAATTATCTGTTGAATTTAAGAGTTTAGAGTATTAGAGAGTATTTAGTATGATTAGAAAAGAGAGAATAGATGTAATAAGACTTTTCTTGTATTCCTTTTTTTTATTGTTATTACAACAAGAGGTATACATTGGTATTTATAGAGGTTTTACAATGAAGGAGAAGGAGAGAAGAAGAAATGCATGAGGAGTAGCTCTGGTTAGCTAACTCGAGGTGAGTAACCCGAGTTAGCACACAGAGTTACTCCCTGTTCCTCTGCCGCGCCCATGCTTCTCCATGCTGCACCCATGCTTCTCCATGCTGCACCCATGCTTCTCCATGCTGCACCCATGCTTCTCCATGCTGCACCCATGCCTCCCTTTGCTTCCTCACTTGGTTTAGTTAGTTTGTTTGTCTAGTTGAGTTAGAACAGCTTCCCTTTCTTCTAGTTCCTTCTCAACTAAGACTCCTTCTAGTTCCTTGTCAACTAGTTTTCCTTTCCCTCCTTTTGTTGATTTTGAATTCCTCTCTTCTCCTAAGTGATCACATACTTCAACACTCCCCCTCAAGATTGGTCGATGGAGATCCTTAAGACCGATCTTGCCATGGATGTGATCACAAGTGATGGCTGAGGTTGCTTTAGTGAAGATATCCGCTAGTTGTTCCTTGCTGACTACAAAAGTGGTTTTAATGATTCCTTCCTGAATCTTCCCTCTCACAAAGTGGCAATCAACTTCTATGTTCTTGGTTCTTTCATGGAATACTGGATTAGATGCTATATGTATTGCTGCTTGATTATCACAATACAATAGCATTTCTTCATCTTCATGTATTCCAAGATCACTTAGGAATGATTTTATCCATATTAGCTTCTTTGTCAACTCTTTCATAGCTCTATACTCAGCCTCAGCACTAGATAAGGCTATGACTTTCTGTTTTTTGCTCCTCCAAGTCACTAGATTGCCTCCTACAAATGTACAAAAACCAGATGTAGACTTTCTATCATTCTTATCTCCAGCCCAATCCGCATCACAATAACCTTGGACCTTTGTGTTTCCATTGGCATGCATCCAAATGCCTTTCCCCGGATTGTTTTCCAAATATCTTAGCAGCCTCTCAATCATGTTCCAATGCTGCATAGTTGGCTTTTGCATGTGTTGGCTCACACGGTTCACTGAAAAACATATGTCCGGCCTTGTGATAGTGAGGTAAATGAGCTTGCCCACCATCCTTTGATACCTCTTAATATCCTCCAATGGCTCCCCCTCATGATTATCTTGGTAGCCTTCTTCTATTGGAGTTTTAGCCGGCTTTGATCCTAACTTTCCGGTCTCTTCCAAGAGATCCAGCACATATTTCCTTTGAGAGATAAACATTCCATCTCCAAATCGCGTCATCTCAATCCCTAGGAAATACTTAAGCTCCCCTAGGTCCTTTATATCAAAGTCCGCCTTTAAGAGTTTCTTGATTTGATCTATTCCATCTTTGTTACTTCCTGTGATGATTAGATCATCAACATAGATCAACACCACCACTATTCCTTCTTCACTTTGCCTTGTGAATAGAGTATGATCAGCTTCAGATTTTATGAATTCCTTCTCCAACAGACAAGCCCTTAGCCTTTGGTACCATGCTCTTGGAGATTATTTTAGCCCATAGATTGCTTTCTTCAATCTACAAACTTTGTTGTCTTCCTTATGATATCCTTGGGGTGGATCCATATACACTTCCTCTTCCAAATCCCCTTGCGAGAAGGTGTTCTTGACATCCATCTGCCATAGATCCCACTTCAAGTTTACTCCCACCGAGATTAGGATTCTGATGGAGTGGAGCTTAGCAACTGGAGCAAATGTCTCGGTATAATCCTCCCCATAGATTTGAGTATACCCTTTTGCTACCAACCTTGCCTTGTATCTTTCTATCCTCCCATCACTTGTGTATTTGATTGTATACACCCATCTACACCCAACTGGCTTCTTATCCCTTGGTAAATCGGTTAAGTACCAAGTATGATTCCTTTCCATGGACTTCATTTCCTCTTCCATGGCTTTTACCCATACTCCACTCTCACACGCTTCTTCATATGAGTTAGGTATGGATTCTTTGCTGATTTTTCCAAGAAAAGCTTTATGCTCCATAGGTAACGATGCCAACGAGCAAAAATGCTCAATGGGATATGTGATAGTGCTAGTTTGAGTGTTATCTCCCCCTTGTGATAAGAGAGTGCTGTCGCCAATAGGATCGAGATCTAAGCTCGTCGTACGCTCAGGACATTCTCTTATCACACAAGGAAGATTACTCGCACTAGACTCTCCTTGGAGCATGGCAGAGTTGTTGTAACCATAGTAAACACGTTGTCGCCTCTGTCTTGTACTTCTTCTTAGAGTTATGATTGGCTCAGATTCATCTTCCTCAATATTATCTTCTTCTTCAGCTGAATCTTGGTCTGGTTCCATGATGTCCTCAGATGTTGTACTCTCTCCTTGTACTTCATCCTTTGTTATTGGTGACTCATCAAACCGCATCCAATCCATGGATGATGGGACTATACCTTCAGAACTATCATGATTCTTAGTTCCATAAAAGCTTTCTTTTTCATTGAACTTTACTTCTCTAGACACATATACCCTTCTTGTCTCCGGATTGTAGACCTTGTAGCCCTTTTGCGTTGGTGAGTATCCAATGAATACACACTTCATGCTTCTAGGTTCAGGCTTGCTTCTCTGTCCCTCTAGTAGAAACATGAAACATGTACATCCAAAGGTTTTCATATGATTCAAGCTTGGTCTCTTCTTGTATAGTGCTTCAAATGGTGACTTATTGTCTAGGTTCTTGGTTGGAAGCCGGTTGATCAAGTAACTTGAAGTCATCACTGCATCTCCCCAATGAAACTTAGGTACTCCTTTGGCAATCATGAGAGTTTTTGCTACTTCCATTAAGTGTCTATTCTTCCTTTCTGTTATCCCATTTTGTTGTGGAGTGTATGCACAGGATGTTTGATGGATGATACCCAAGTTGTTGAGTAGCTCCTTGAATCGTTTGCTCACATACTCCCTTCCATTATCACTTCTTAAGACCTTGATTTTTGTCTTGAATTGGGTAGAGATGTATTTAATGAAGTTAGTGAATGCTTCATATACTTGATCTTTGGAATGTAGAAGTGTGATCCATGTGTGTCTTGAGTAGTCATCAATGAATGAAACAAAATATTTATATTGATCTCTTGAATTACATGGGGCGGTCCATACATCCGAATGTACAATGCCAAAAGCTTTATCACAAGTTAGAGATGAAGAGGGAAAGACTTGTCTACAATGTTTCCCTAGTACACATGCTTCACAAACTACTTATTCTTGAACGAGATTGGGTAAGACCATCTTGAGGACAGCTGAACTTGGATGTCCTAGCCTTCCATGCCATAATGGGCTATCTTCAACCTCCTTCTTGCCAAAAACTTCCTTATCCGCCTTCATACCAAGAGCTTTTAGGTTTTCTTGTTTATTTGTCTCCAACAGATACACTCCATCCTCCACCTTCCCTTCTCCGAGCACATGACTTGTTTTAGGGTCCTGAAACTTAACAAAGTCAGTCCCAAACAATGCCACACAATCCAAATCTTTTGTAACTCTATGAACGGATAAGAGATTGGATGAGAAACTAGGCATGTATAATGCTTTTGTTTCTTTTATGAAAAGCTCTAGCTCCCCTATCCCTTCAATCGGAATTGAGCTTCCATTGGCTATTTGTACATTTCCATGACACCTCTGAAGCTTCTTTAGCATGTCTTGATCCTTGATCATGTGATGAGAAGCTCCCGAATCCACAATGATTCTATTCTTCTTTATAGGGTTTTTAGAGCTGAGGAAACTCTTACCGGTTTCTGTGAGCTTGGCTAAGCTCTTGATGAGAGCCTCAAACTCGGATCTTCTGACCATATCTTCAACAGGTTGTGCTATTCCCATGAAGGCTCTAGGTCCACCTCCATTCTCCTTTAGCCACTTAGGCCTCAAGTGTGGATGAAGAGTCCAACACTTCTCCTTAGTGTGCCCCTTCATTTTACAATGCTCACATTCCAACACCCTCTTGTCAAATATGAGATTCTTCCTTGCAAGATGTGCAGCCTCACTTGGCGCACGAAATAGGTCTTTTGACCCTTCCTCCCTTTGTATCATGCCACATACTTCTGCTAGACTTGGCAGCTTCTCAAATCTTAGTATGTGCTTGATGAGATCCTTGTAGGATTCATTGAGTGCCAAGAGAAGTCCAAACAGTTGATCTTGGTCACGTCTTTCTCCTAGTTCCTTGGGGTCTATAGTTTGTGGTCTAAATATCTCCAACTCGGCCCACAAGCTTCTATATTCCCCAAACATTTCCTTGAATGTCTTCTCCTCTTGTTGAAGCTCATTCAACGCCCTCTTCACCTCAAATATCCTTGATATATTTGAGATGTTTCCATATACTCCCTTGAGTATATCCCATAGCTCCTTGGCGGTATCCGAATATGAGTATGCCGCCAAGATGGATGGTTCTAGTGAACTTTGAAGTAGCAAAAGAGTGAACTGCTCTTCTTGCTCTTCCTTTTCATTGTATGGTATGGCCTCCTCCTTAAGTTCAATGAACTTCCAAAGTCCTCAGCCTCTTAGAACGGTCTTAGTAGTTTTTGCCCAAAGAAGATAGTTATCCCCCTTTAGGACAACAAAGATTGCTACTTTATTCATCTTCATTCTCTAGTAGTAATACACAATCCCAGTTCTTTCACAACTTGAAGATCAACCGATCTCAAGGATATTAATCTCAGAGTGAATAGAGCTTGGCAAGATGTATTGCTATAGATTAGAAGATTGGTAAATAGCTTAGAGAGATTATGAAGAAAGTTTAGGCGGTTGGATAGAGAACATGCTCTGATACCATGTTGAATTTAAGAGTTTAGAGTATTAGAGAGTATTGAGATGATTAGAAAAGAGAGAATAGATGTAATAAGACTTTTCTTGTATTCCTTTTTTTATTGTTATTACAACAAGAGGTATACATTGGTATTTATAGAGGTTTTACAATGAAGGAGAAGGAGAGAAGAAGAAGTGCATGAGGAGTAGCTCTGGTTAGCTAACTCGAGGTGAGTAACCCGAGTTAGCACACAGAGTTACTCCCTGTTCCTCTGCCGCGCCCATGCTTCTCCATGCTGCACCCATGCTTCTCTATGCTGCGCCCATGCCTCCCTTTGCTTCCTCACTTGGTTTAGTTAGTTTGTCTAGTTGAGTTAGAACAGTTTCCCTTTCTTCTAGTTCCTTCTCAACTAAGACTCCTTCTAGTTCCTTGTCAACTAGTTTTCCTTTCCCTCCTTTTGTTGATTTTGAATTCCTCTCTTCTCCTAAGTGATCACATACTTCAACATTATCCGTTTCAACTCATTGTCAGATGTATAACTCTCTTGAATCTCCTTCATCAGATCACATTGCAATACAGACATTGCCATATGTAAAATTTCTGCTCCTTCCACTCTAGACAGAGCGTCTGCTGCAACATTATCCTTGCCTTGGCGATACTGAATTTCATAATCAAATCCAGTAACTTGGGAAGCCATTGTTGCTGTATAGGTGTGTTTAGCCTCTGCTCTAAGAGATATTTAAGACTCTTCTGATCAGTCTTGATCACGAAGTGTCTGGTGATTAGATAATGTCTCCATTTCTGAACAGCAAACACCACTGCAAAAAGCTCTTTCTTATATATTGAAAGATGAAGTTGCTTCCCTTTAAGATGTCTACTTATGTAAGCTAGTGGATGGCCTTCTTGCATAAGAACAGCGCCAATGCCACTACCACTTGCATCAGTTTCCACAACAAAAGGTTTGTCAAATTGAGGCAACGCTAAAACTGGTGATGCACACAAAGCTTTCTTAAGTTTTTCAAATGCAATTTGAGCTGCAGTAGACCATAGAAAAGCTTCAGTCTTAGTTAAGGCCGTTAAAGGACGTGCTATTGTGGCAAAGCCTTTGACAAATCTTTGGTAATAACCCGCTAACCCAAGTAACCCTCTTAACTGCTTTAAGTTTCCTGGTTTAGGACAGTCTGCAACAGCTTTAATTTTTGCAGGATCCGTTGAGATGCCCGCTTCTTCAATGTAGTGACCAAGGTACTCTACCTTATTGGTTGCAAATTCACATTTAATCTCTTTAGAATATAAGCTATTTCTCCTCATCACTTCAAAGACCTTCTTAATATGCTCCATATGTGAATCAAAAGAGTCACTATATACTAAGATATCATCAAAGAAGATCAAAACAAATTTTTGCAAAAACTCTCTGAAAACTGAATTCATTAGACTTTGAAACGTAGCAGGAGTATTTGTGCGTCCAAAAGGCATCACCAAATACTCATAGTGACCGCTATGAGTTTTGAATGCTGTTTTATATATATCATCAATATCCATTCTCACATGACGATATCCTGCACGTAAGTCTATCTTTGAATAGATCACTGAACCACCTAGCTCATCCATCAAGTCTTCAATAAGTAGTATAGGAAACCTATCCTTAATTGTCAACTCGTTCAATCCTCTATAATCCATGCAAAGCCTCCATGTACCATCTTTCTTCTTCACCAAAACAACAGGTGATGCGTAAGGACTGCAACTTGGTTGAATTGTTCCACTCTTCAACATCTCTTGAACCATTTTGTCAATCTCATTCTTTTGATATAACGCATATCTATACGGTCTCTGATTGATTGGATTAGATCCTTCCATTAAAGGTATCTTATGGTTGTGGTGGTCTCTGAAGGGTGGTAACTTTGTAGGTTCCAAAAATATGTCTTCAAAATGTGTTAATAGTATCTGAATTGCATGTATCTTCTTCTGCGAATTAATTGCTACATCTATAGCACATAACTCCGCTTCATTTTCATCACAGTGTTCATAGGCATATATCATCGACAACTGAGGTTCAGAATTTTTATTTTTGAGAATCTTAGAAGCTTGCGATTCCCTTACTGAACCTTGATGGATGCCATTCAAAGTTATTTTCCGAGATCCAAGCTTAACCAGCATAATCAACTTGTCAAAGTCCCACATGATAGGGACCAATGTTTTCAACCATTGAACTCCTAGTACCATGTCACAGTTTCCCAATACAATGACCAAGAAATCTGCTTGAAAGACATGATTTTGGAAGTTCCATTTCAGTTTCTCTATCCTTCCCGTTACTCTCAACTGTCCCCCATCAGCCACTGTCACTCTCGTTAGACCAGGTGGTTTCACATTGCAACCTAACTTCTCAGCAATTCTAGTATCCATAAATTTGTGTGTTGATCCTGAATCAATCAATACAAACAATGGTCGTTTCCCATGAACACCTTTAA
The DNA here is from genome assembly GCA_963854855.1 of Nasturtium officinale. Taxonomy (NCBI): domain Eukaryota; kingdom Viridiplantae; phylum Streptophyta; class Magnoliopsida; order Brassicales; family Brassicaceae; genus Nasturtium; species Nasturtium officinale. The sequence goes on from OY978512.1 coordinate 4,609,026, forward strand.
CTTTCATTGTTGAGTAATCTGAAATGCCAGAAACCGCATTAACAGATATGTGAGCAATGTCACATTCTTCTTGTTGTTCTAGTATTGCTCTCACTTTTGCATCCTCTTCCTCTTCTTCCTCATTAGCATCCAACAAGTATAGTTGGGCTTTCTTGTGAGTTAAGTAATGAGCAGGAGTGAATTTCTCATCACAGAAATAGCAAAGTCCTTTTGCTCTCCTATCACTCATTTCAGCTGGAGTTAAAAACTTCCTCGGTTGTATAATGGGATTCTTAGTCTGCTCCAGATTGGTAAATCCCACTGAATTCATTTCTCCTTCTTTCTTGTAATTCACAACATTCTTGGTGAATGTACTCTTAGATCCTGACCAAACCGCTTGCTTCTTAGGGTGAGCCATTTCATATAATCTTCCAAGCACAAAACATTGTCTTATGGATTAAGGTTGAAACATTCGTACATGCATCTGTGTATCAGTTCTCAACCCTGCTAGATAAGAACTGATAAAGTATTGTTCTGACAGTTTAACTCTAGCTCTAATAACCTCAAACTTCTCATTATACTCTGCAATACCCTCAGTTTCCTGCAATTGCTTAAGATCTGCTATAGGATCATCCAAAACTTCTTCAAATCTCTCAATTAGTAACGTCCGATACATTTCCAATCTTGCAATAAATCTGTACCAAACTCAGATTGAATAATTGCTTGATGCCAAGTAGAAGCAGGGACATCAAAGTAGATGGAAGAAATTCTTACATTCAAATCTTCAGGAGTAGTGTCAATAAGAAAGAATTCTTCAACCTTAAACAACCAATATCTAAGCTTATCACCATTAAAACGCGGAAAATCCAAGCGACCTAATCTCGTCATTCAATTATAGGTCGAAGTCTTACCTGCTCCAAACGATCGAGGTTGATCGTTAACGGTATTGTGAATTCCTTGATTTACTGAGATTCCCGGAGTTGTATCGCGGTGAGCTCATTCCATGCTCGTTATCGCCTTCTCCATTTTATCTGTGATAATGCGTATCGCTTCAAACATATCGGCGACGCTCTTATCGATTTTGTTGTTTTGTTCTGCGATCGATTCTTCCATGCAAACAATTTGAGAACCGATTGCTTCCGTTGTTTCCCGTACAACTGCTTCCTTCAACAACTGTTGTGATCTTGTTTCCGCTATTGATTCCGAGGATGACGCAGCTCTGATACCTTTGATAGAGAGAAACTATAGTTTATAGAAATAGGAATAGATGTTCAAACAAACAACGATTCCTCCTCACAGGTCGAAGATATCGCAATAGAATCAATCTTCTAACCAAAATAAGACGATGAGTTTACAGAGTTTCAAGAAGGAGAAGATTACAAACAATATTCTGAATGAATCTTTCGTAAATGATTTAGAACAGAGTATATACGATTTGTTAATCTGTAACAAACTCTTCATCCTCCACCGTACACGTGTCGATATCTCTATTCTTCATTTATTCAAATCTTTCCTCCATTCCACGCCTATTCTCTTATATCATCTCATATAAACTTCCTATATCACTGGCACCCAAGACAACATGAAGTCTTTGGTTGTGCCTGTTCAAATCTCAGGTTTTTTCGTTGATCCCGCATCGATGTCGCCAGTCCACTGGAACATACTTCTCTTCGCTAAATTGAATCATATCTCTTTAACCAATACTAACTCCATTAGAAAGCTAACTCAATTTTCTACAACTGGTATAAAGGGCTATGGGGCTAAATGACAAAGTAAGTTAAGTTCTTAATCTGAGTAGATCTTTGAGACACCTAGGAATTGTTCTGGATCATCATTCTTTTTTCTCACACCATTAGTTTTCCTTGTTGTTTCTTCAATTATAAGACGTATATAAGAATGAAACACATAAAAACATGTATCAAGGATCTAAATATGCAATCCAAATGCAAGATAAGGATGATATGCGATGGTTAAAACACTAAAATACAATATATCACCATTTTAAATGGTAGTTTGACACCACACTGTGTTTTGAGGATACAGAAAATCAGAATTTTGTCTTGGTTCCTATCTCATACGATGATCATTGACTCTAAATATAATTGTCATTAAATATAATTGTCATTACACGAAAGAGCCAACTTATGAGTGTAACGATGGTCAAGATATAAAACCTAAAATTATCAATGTTTTAGATTGTTTTTATTCTCATTTCTATTCTTAGTGATTCAAAAATTACAGTCTATCTATAGCTATATTTTATAATGACTAACATATAAATATATATATATATAATATTTATAGTCTATATTTTAAAATTTGATATATAACATTTGTCTTTGACCTGTCCATCTGGGACAAAACCGTATCCGTTGGCAACTTTTTGTTTGTACGGTATCTCTTTTATAGAACTGCATATTTTGGATTTTATTATTTTAATCCAAATGAATAAAGGAATGAGTAAGAGAATGGTACACCTATGTAGAGATTTACCAACCCGTTGATCATTATGATCCAATCAATGTTTTAGATTATTTTTAGTCTCATTTATATTCTTAGTGGATTTTTTTTTAAATAGTATATCTATAGACGCATTTTATAATAGCTAATATAAAAATATTTTTCTAAATGTAGTTTTGAATAATAATAATATAGAGACTTCTTGTTTTAATAGAGATAAAGTATTATTAATATTTTCAACTTTTAAATAGATAAAATAATATTGATATTTTAAAATTTGTATATAGTTTAAATAATCTTATTATTTTAATTTTTACAGAGTTTAAATATGATCAGAATTTCGGGTTTAAATATTATTAGTATTTAAGTTTTTATATAGTTTAAAAATTATTCTTTTTATGATTTTTATCAAGTTTGAAAATATTGATATTTTGGATGTTTTATAGAGTTAATTATATATTAGTATTTAAAATATTTTTAATATTAGAAACTTTTAAAAATTTTAACTATTTATATTTTTGAAATAAAAATAAAACTTTAAATTTATCAACGAAAGAAGCAACCTAAACTGGAATTTCTTTAAATTTAGACGCATTACAAGTCAAACTTGTTGTTCATTTGTATTTGGACTTATTTTGGTTTTTTATTTACATGGTTCTAAAATACTGTCCAAATTTTCTAGCCGGTGTGAGATATTGAAAAAACACATTTTCTTCATTGAGTAATATATATTTTTGTGCCGAAAAACTAATTTTTATCATTATTATAAGTATTACTAAAAATAAAAATAAGATTAAATAAAGGTGAAAAGAGATTCACAATATTTGTCAATGTCTAGTTTTAATTACGTAAAGAGATTTTAGAAAATTTAAAATTAGTGTTAGTTTTCATAATATGAATACTTATATAATTTTTGGATATAAGAATAACTATAAAGCTGTATGGATAAAATGATTACTTATTTGTACCTTTTTAATAGTATATAGCTTCTATTTTAAAATTAAATTGTATGCTTGTTTTTTAATGTGTAGCTGGATCTAAAAATCTTGAAGTATCACTACTAGAAAAATCCTCCATTCCGACCACCATATTGGACGTAATTTACTTGGAATGAGAATTTCTAACCAACTTCATACTGTAGTCCATTAGTCAGAATCTAAACACGGGAAACACATATTTGATCAAAAGATGGTGGTCAGCAATTGGTCGGAAAAAGCTCTTGATGATAAAAAAAAACAAAAAAAAATTGGTTAGAAATTTCCAATGTTTTAAATTTTGCTAGGCGTGCGCTAATCGGGCGGCGAGAGTGGGTCTAGTGCTTAGGAAATTAATCGGAGAGTAAACGCGAATTAATCAGAGATTAGTTTTAAGTTATTTTAATATTTTAAAAATATATTTATCCATTATATTAAATTTTTAAATAATATTATTTTTAAAATTATAGTAAATACATGAAAATGTAGTATTAATAATTTATTTTATGATTTTTATTTATAATTTTAACATAATTTATTATAAAACATCACAAACTCTCAATATAAATATCTGAATAACAAAAATAATTTTTTTTTATAGTTGAAAATTTAAAAATAATTGGATTATAGATAATTATGCGGAAAATAATCAGATTAGACGGGGATTAATTGGATTAGGGGTAGTAATCTGTTGACTGACTTTTTCGAGGGATTAGTCATTAATCGAGGCAGCGAGAGTGATTTTAGCGAGTAGGCGGGGTGTAATCGGAGCTAGACGGAAATTTTTAGAACATGGAAAATTTCTGACCAAACAATAATTCCTACCAATTTCTGATTAAAAATCAAAAAGGTCAGGATTTATAAAATTTATTAAAAATATTTTTATAAAAAATCTACCATACAATTTATTAATTTTTAATAACCATGTTTTCAATTTTATTAGGCGCTAGTCCAACGCTCGTTTTAGGGCTAGCGTCTAACATAAAAATCAGGGATTAATCCAGGATTAATTTTAAAATTTTATTTACATAAAAATATATATTAATATTTACATGATATGTTGTGATGTTAAGCAGCTCGGTTGGTACATGTCCTTGCGAAAACCAAATTAATTTGGGCTCGCGCGAGGGTAAGCATTTGCGTATTTTTTTGTCAATTTTAATCTTTATTTCTTTGCTGAACGGTAAAACAGCCATTTTTAGATAGTTTGTTATTAGTTATGTTCATTGTTTTTGTTATTTTCATCATTAATTCATAGATGCACCGTACATAATCCTTTATAGATATTGAAATATAAGAAAAAAAAAATTTTCCTTTAAATCGAGGCCGCAGAACTCGTAACTGCCGTTTAATCGGCCGGGCCACGTTTTAAAACGTGTTTTAATAGTATTACAATAAATATTTTTAGAGAGACACAGTATTATTAATAGTATTATTAATAAACAATTTGTTAAAATATAGAAGAGATTAAAAAACTGTATATTTTATTTTATGAATAATGGAGATTATATATAAGGATATAAGTTAGAGTTTATAAGTATTTTATAACATTCTAATGGACCGATAATAGGCATCCACATAATATGGACTTATTCATAACACTCTCCATTGGATAACCATTATAATAATTCGGTATCTAATGAGCTTTTGAGATAATGTCTCGTTAAAAACTTTACTAGGAAAACCCAATGAAAAAACCATAGTTAACAGAAAAATACTGCAGCGCGCATTTACTCCCCCTCATGAGTACATCACTGATCTTCGAGATGACTTGATCCAATCTTGATGAAATAACTTCTTTAAAATAACAAGCTGAAATTTCTTGATAAATAAGTTTGAAAAATCTTCAGTTGAACAAATCTTCAATTCAAGTACATAGTTATTTTCTACAGTTCAATGACCTTGTAGATAACTCATTCTAATCATTATTTTCTCGCTATAAGCGATTTCATTTATGTAAGATAAAAACTTTAAAAGAATGATAAACCTTTATCACTTGGGATTATAACATTTCCCATTATATGTCTTATATTTTGTTTGTTCTTTGTTATCTCATTAAAAACATTTTCGTGCAAAAACCCAATGGGAAAAAAAATCATGATAAAGGAAAAGAGTACAACCACACATATTCATATTTCTCTCCCTTGAAATCAATATCCTTAGAAGATGCATTTTAAATATATATACATAATCATTTCAAAAATTGTTATTAAGCTCAAACTCTTATTGTCACATAATATCTCTGGTTATTAGACTTCAAATCTATATAGTCCTTTTCACATAAGAGATTATATTTTATCTATTTGAACTTCAAACGAAATTTCCTTTTACATATGATGTTCTAAACATTCCTCTTCTGCTCTTAAGATTAATGAATCCCTCCCTAGATGTACATCTTTCAATCATGAAAGAGATATAAATTGCTCAATTCGCACTTTTAGTATGGTATCTCCGGACTAAATATATTTCAACATCTATATATAAATCTGTCAAGGAATTTGGAGATAACATCTTCGGTATAAGATATATGAAGATAATTACATATTTTTAAGGTTCTTTATTCTATATTGTTTTCATAATAATATATGCACCCTACTAACTCTTCAAAAGTTTTGAAAACCGTGCAAAATTTGAGTATAATTATATCTATTTAAGATATAATTCGTGCAAAATTCGGGTTATATAATACAATTATTATTTGTTTCTTGCAAATTTCGGGTATCACGAGATACAATATCTGGATATGTAAGTTATGTAGAACTCATGCAAAATTCAGTTTTGCATTTACAAGAAAATGCGTTCATCTCATCTTATTCCACTGAATGTGAAATCTCTGGAGGAGTTTTAATAATTGCATATATGCTCTCATAGTTTATATTGCACTCCATAATTCTGGTAATTGAAACATTTTCAAGCTGTTTCTAGCATATTAAATTTTACGCATACCTGGTTCAAACAGTTTAATATTTCTTTATTGTTTCTATATTTAAATATATTTGGTAATGTTTCTATCATTTTAAATCTTTCAGGGACTAAATTATTTATCTTATTGCCGGACTAATTAGGAATCTTAAACTAGTTGCATCCACCACATGAAAGTTTGATATCTCTTATAATTTCATATTTTTCATTCCTCTTGTCCCACTTGTTTCACACACTAAAGTGTATGGACTACTGATGCAAACAGTTATCTTTAATGATTGGTCAAATCATTTTGTATACACTTTCAACTTTTCTTTTTTTTATTTACTATACCGCGGTTTATGATCCTCGATTTTATCTTTTCATCAACTGCTATATTGCATGCACAAATATTACAACGTCGATTTGTTTCATGGTTCCACATTATTCGATACATTACTCAATTAGTTGAAATCTCTTACTTATTCACCTGGATTTCATTATTTGTTATGTATAATGTCTCTTTTGGAGATTCTTAACATCTCTTATAGAGATTCTTTACCTCATTCATGTCATTTTTAATACTTGCTCCTTTTTATTTTCGAGGACTTTTGTTTGGAACTCATTTGCAGTTGTTATCGTTATTATGATCGGAATACAGCTCGTATATATGACTTTATCACTAGATTGCGGTCAGTAAGTATCTGCCAATTAAACGTTACCCTTATAGTGTTTGAGTTATCTTTATTATTTAGCGTCTTTATTAGAACGAAGATCAAACATTGATAACTCCTTTCAATCTATTTCTTTTCCAGCTGTATATGTTCTTTCCCTTATATTGGATATACTAACTAACTGAAAGAACAGTCTCCACTTCAAGATATTTTCATATCCAACATACTTTTTGTGCAAAATTCAAGTATAATCATATCTATCTAAGATATAATTCGTGCAAAATTTAGGTTATATAATACAATTATTATTTGTTTCGTGCAAATTTTGGGTATCACGAGATACAATATCTGGATATGTAAGTTATGTAGAACTCATGCAAAATTCAGTTTTGCATTTACAAGAAAATGTGTTCCTCTCATCTTATTCCACTGAATGTGAAATCTCTGGAGGAGTTTTAATAATTGCACATATGCTCTCACATTATATATTGTACACCATAATTCTGGTAATTGAAACATTTTCAAGCTGTTTCTAGCATATTAAATTTTACGCATACCTGGTCCAAACAGTTTAATATTTCTTTATTGTTTCTAGATTTAAATATACCAATACTTCTATCATTTTAAATCTTTCAGGGACTAAATTATTTATCTTATTGCCAGACTAATTAGCAATCTTAAACTAGTTGCATCCACCACATGAAAGTTTCATATCTTTTATAATTTCATATTTTTCATTCCTCTTGTCCCACTTGTTTCACACACTAAAGTGTATGGACTACAGATGCAAATACTTATCTTTAATGATTGGTCAAATCATTTTGTATACACTTTCAACTTTTCTTTTCTTTATTTACTATACCGCGGTTTATGATTCTCGATTTTATCTTTTCATCAACTGCTACATTGCATGCACAAATATTACGACGTAGATTTGTTTCATGGTTCCACATTATTCGGTACATTACTCAATTAGTTGAAATCACTTACTTATTCATCAGGTACCTAGATTTCATTATTTGTTCTGTATAATGTCTCTTTTGGAGATTTTTAACATCTCTTATAGAGATTCTTCATCACATTCATGTCATTTTTAATACTTGCTCCTTTTTATTTTCGAGGACTTTTGTTTGGAACGCATTTGCAGTTGTTATCGTTATTATGATCGGAATACAGCTGGTATATATGACTTTATCACTAGATTGCGATCAGTAAGTGTCTGGCAATTAAACATTACCCTTATAGTGTTTGAGTTATCTTTATTATTTAGCGTCTTTATTAGAACGAGGATCAAACATTGTAACTCCTTTCAATCTATTTCTTTTCCAGTTGTATATGTTCTTTCCCTTATATTTGATATACTAACTCACTGAAAGAACAGTCTCCACTTCAAGGGATTTTCATATCCAACATACTTTTTAAATCTTCATTAAGGTCTCATGTTATATTGATGTGGTGGAGCAATTTATATATCACATTCAAAACTTTAAGATGGGAAAATTATGGTTCCTGACCAAAACCAATCTATAGGATAGGCTGATGTGATGTTTAACACTTATTACAATGGTATTCACCTTGTATATAGTGTACCATAAAAATGAGAGTATCCAAATTTATTGGGCGACGAAAAAAACATAACCTTGTGATGAAGATTAAACCCAAGACTCGACACTTTCGAGGGTAAAACCCAAGAAGATGGAAGTTAAAAAAGATGGATGAATGATTTGGATAGATCCTTGCATAAACAAATCAAAGACTCGAGTTTATAAAGGTGGTGGATCGAATGATAGCACAAGAAGTTGCAGAAAAGACTCTTTGTTGAATGGATTGAATCGCACACAATGGATGGAGAAATCTACTGATATTCCTCAATGTCACGCCAAGATATTACACACTTTATGGTGACAAGGTTTGATTCCCGGATATAACACACCGGAGAATCGAGAAGATTGTTGGATATGACTCACCAAACAATCAGAAAATGTTCTCAAAAAAAACAAAAGAGAGTAGTCTCTAAAATATTTGATAAAAAGTTGGATGCCTTAGAATGAAGGCTTACATGAGTTTAAATAGGGAGGAGACTTGAACAGACTTAAGCTCCTCGTGAATAACTCTCATTGAGACTCTAAAAATCAACATAAGACTGAGTACAAAGACTTAGGCGACTTGGACTAGAATTTGAAAGAGTTTGCAGAGTAAAGAAAATAAAACCATAATCTAAATTAAATCATAAGGTTGATGCTTAAGTCGGTCCATGGCTTCATGTAATCGCCCAAGTTAATCATCAAAGTGGGAAAAATGAACTTGAGGCCTCATTAAAAACCTTGGAAAACCCATTGGGATAAAACCAAGGTAAGAGAAAAAGAACACACTCAAGCCACTTGATGATGATTAACTCAAAATGACTTGAATGGAAGTGAACATTTTTTTATTGATTTGTCTTGGACGAACTTCCTCTTGCTTCCAAGATATCTTTAGGCTTGTTCTAACAGCTTCTTGGAGTCTTTTTGTCCTTGCACGGGTCATGGGACCTCTAGGAATGATCAATGTATCATCCTCTTTTTCTTCAAGTGCAAGCTGGTCCATGATCACATCTTCCCCTCCCTCTTAAAAAGGATTTGTCCTCAAATCTGGATCATCTGCAACAAAAGAAATCAAGTCAGTAACATTAAAGGTATCACTTATTTCATTCTTACCTTGCAAATCTAACTTGTAGGTATTGTTGTTGATTGTTTTGATGATCTCAAAAAAGGCCCATCGATCCTTGGTATAAGTTTGGAGTTCCTTTCATCCGGAAACCTTTCTTTCCTTAGGTGAACCCAAATTTTGTCACCTTCTTCAAAGAGCTTTTCACACCTTCTGAAATGCCCCGACCCAATTTTATTTTTTATTTTTTTACTCTTCCCATAAATAATAAAAACACCCATCATCGTAAATTAATTAAATAAAACCACCAACTCAATATTCAAGATTTAAAAAAACATATCAAATTCAAATATTAGAATCTATCACCTTACAAATTCACTGCAATTCAACAATACACGAAAATCTGAAATAAATAAATAAATCCCTCATGATACGTCATTTCAACCCGCAGCCACAGTCCCAGGAGCTCCAGCTAAGACTTATATTCTTTTTCTTTACCTGTGTCATTACGAAAAGACGCAGTCAATATTTCATAAATACTGAGGAAACGATAAATCCGTCTACTGGATTAATTATGGACACAAAAATACAAAAGCTTTTCCAACATAATTTTATACACGGAAGAATAATACAATAAATACCAAAAATCAACACATAAATTTCAATAATTATTAAAATTACTTTAAAATAAGCCAAATAAATTAAATAAAAACTAGCAAAAGCACAATTTTATTACTAAAATAATTTTAGTATTTTTTGAAAATTAATAGCAGTTTAAACACCACAAATTCAATAAATACAAAATTACACGAAAACAATTCCTAACACAAAAATTAAAGAGAGAACTCGCGTAAGTTCAGTCCGGCCATGGTACTGCACTCACCTTAATTAAACGTAGAAACTTTCACGACCAGGTTCTACAATTTTTTGGAACTCCCCAGGACGAATACACCTTCAAATTCCGAACACCACCTAAAATAACAATATAATACTATATAAAACTAAAATAATAACTTAATAACTAACTACAATTAACAAAAGAAAGAAAAACATGATTCAACAGAATCATATTCCTCTTCTACGAGGCTATGATATGTCACCACCCACCATGTGACATCCTCTCTAACACAAACATACTAACCACGGTACTATAAAAGTCCGCCCCACCACCGACTCATTCACGTTCTCCTCTTGGTTAACAAGATTTTTAATGCATTGCTCATATAACAAAATAAACAATGACACTTAAATTCTGCAAATGCTCCATCACCTTGAGATAAGTGGGAGTAACTGGCTCAACAACAACATTCAGAACTTCCGGAATAACTTCCTTTGGCAGAACATGTGCTGCATGTGGTGGCACCGGAGCAGGAGCCAGTACCGCAGCCGATAACCTCTCCAAATGTTAGCTCGACAACCCAAGCACAACCCCTATCTGGTTCAGATCTGACCCCTGCGGAGCTACTCCATGTGCTGGTATAGCATTGCCAGCAACATAACCAGCCTGATCAGCCCCGATATGAGGTTCCACTCTCACCTGCTCTACCGTGACATTCTGCACTACACTCCCCTCAGGAGTAATCCTGCTCCTGACAGCTCTGCCCCTTCGACCAGTACGGCCAGCTCGGCCACCACGACCTCCTCGGAAATGCCTACCAACTCTGTGTGAATTAACCATCCTTCAGAAACAACAAATGTTAGGTTACTAAATATTACTACAAAAATTTAGCAACAAACAACAAAACAAGGAAGTCTTACCGTTGAACTGTTATCAGCTGGGAAGATGACATACCCAGACATCCCATAAAAATAATCATAAAACACAATGGAAAATACTAACAGCCCTAGAAACAATTATGCTCTAATACCAAATTGAAACGTCCTGACCCATATTTTTTACTATTCCCATAAATAATAAAAACACCCATCATCGTAAATTAATTAAATAAAACCACCAACTCAACATTCAAGATTTGCAAAACACATCAAATTCAAATATTAGAATCTATCACCCTACCAATTCACTGCAATTCAACAATAAACGAAATTCTGAAATAAATAAATAAAACCCTCCCGGTACGTCATCTTAACCCGCAGCCACAGTCCCACAAGCTCTAGCTAAGACTTCTGTTCTTTTTCTTTACATGCGTTATTACGAAAAGACGCAGTCAATATTTCATAAATACTGAGGAGCCGATCAATCCGTCTACTGGGTCAATTATGGACTTGAAAATACAAAAACTTTCCCAACATAATTTTTATGCATGGAAGAACAATGCAATAAATACCAAAAATCAACACATAAATTTCAACAATTATTATAATAAAATAATAATTATTTTGAGCAATTCAATACTTTATTTCTACTCCTATATAAAATTAATTTGAAATCAGCCAAATAAATTAAATAAAAACCAGGAAAACCACAATTTTATTACTACAATAATTTTAGTAATTTTTTCGAAAACTAATAGCCGCTTAAACACTACAAATTCAATAAACATATAAGTACACGAAAATAATTCCTAACACAAAATTTAGAACGAGAATCCTGTAACTTCAGTCCGACCACGGTACTGACCTCACTTTAGCTAAACGTAAAAACTTTCAAGACTAAATTCTACAATTTCCTGGAACTCCCCGGGATAAATACACCTTCGAATTCCAAACACCACCTAAAATAACAATATAATACTATATAAAACTAAAATAATAACTTAATAACTAACTACAATTAACAAAAGAAAGAAAAACATGATTCAACAGAATCATATTCCTCTTCTACGAGGCTATGATATGTCACCACCCACCATGTGACAGATCCTCTCTAACACAAACGTACTAACCACGGTACTCTAAAAGTCCACCCCACCACCGACTCATTCACGTTCTCCTCTTGGTTAACAAGATTTTTAATGCATTGCTCATATAACAAAATAAACAATGACACACTTCACTAGCTCCAACATGAATCGACACTTCATCTTCTTCAGCGTTTCCTGTATCAAGGTAGGCGACATGGCCAACAATCGTATACCACCTGCAGTGATCTCAACATAACCCAAATTCCGACAAATACCACCGATCTCTACGTCAACACCATCACCCCATCACCATCACCACTCTCCATCTCCTCCGTAACCCCGTTACCCTGGGTCGCACCAAGCTCCGAGCAACAACGATACCAACCAAGAACAACAATGAGAGGGAGAGATCTTTACCGTGATATATAGGAGAAGAGCGAAGCTTTAGACGTCCCTCAAACTGACCAACCACACAATCACTTCACGTTGGCTCCGTCTTCTTTGCTAGAGATAGGCGACAATGTTTGATGGAGAAGGAGACGCAGCGACATTGGTGATTGCTAGGTTTTTTGTGTTTCTTCGTTTGTATATACATATATATTGCAACTAAATCCCCTAACTTCCATATCTTTTCACTAACGTCTTAACTTTTGATCTTATCACTTTAAACCATTTTAACTTTCGGATTTAACAGGAATTACCCCAACTTTTTGATTCTCCTTCCTAACACCTCATATTTTTATTTTATTTGAATACAATCTGAAATACTTAACTCCCTAGTTCCAAAAAAATAGATTCGCCATTTATTTTTGAGAACACGGGTGTTACACCTTCTCTTGTTAACATGCTTGACATACTGCTTGGTCTTCTCTTTAATATTTCGTCTTGCTTGCTTATGTAATTGGTGTACCAGCTCTGCCTTCTTTTTTCCATCAAAGCTAACTCTTTCACACTCAGGCAAATGTATTGGATCCAAAGGAGAAGTAGGATTGAACCCATAAACAATTTCAAAAGGAGAGTACTTAGAAGCATAATATACAGCATGATTATATGCAAATTCACAATGAGGTAAATAGGCTTCTCATGATTTCAAGTTTTTCTTTATGAATGCACGCAAGAGAGTTCCTAGTGTTCTATTAACTACTTCAATCTGCCCATCAGTTTGCGGATGACAAGTAATAGAGAACAACAACTTAGTACCTAGCTTGTACCAAAGAGTCTTCCAAAAATAACTAAGAAACTTAGTATCTCTATCAGAAACTATAGTTCTAGTCATGCCATCTAAGCGCGCAATCTCCTTAAAGAACAAGTTAGAAACATGCAATGCATCATTAGTTTTGTGAAAAGCTATGAAATATGTCATCTTAGAAAACCTATCTACCACAATAAAGATAAAATCCTTTCCGGTTCTATATCTAGGCAGTCCAACAATAAAGTCCATAGAGATGTTATTCCAAGGATGATAAGGAATGGGTAAAGGAGATTCATGGTCTGTGTGTATTACAAACTACTTAGGCCAGAGAAAATGTTGCCATTTGCATAAGGCCCTCACCAAAGCATACAACTCCTTGTCATAAGTGGCATAGTTGAGAGTTGCTTCTCTAAGCTTCTCACTGAAGTATGCTATTGGTCTTTTCTCCTGCATTAACATAGCACCAATACCAATCTATGAGGCATCACATTTAATCTCAAATGTTTTATTAAAATCAGGAAGGGTAAGGAGAGGAGAATGAGTAAGCTTCTATTTAAGCCATTGAAAAGCAGTTTCTTGTGTCTCTTCCCACTTGAATCTAACATCTTTCTTGATCACTTCTGTCAATGGGGCGACAATGGTGCTAAAATTCTTCACAAGGCGCCTGTAGAACCCAGCAAGTTCATGGAAACTCCTCAGTTCACTAATGGTTGTTGGACTTGACCACTCCATATTTGCTTTAATCTTCTCCGGGTCTACCTTTACACAATCTGTACTCAGAACAAAGCTTAAAAAGACCAAGTTATCTGTTCCAAAAGTATATTTCTTAAGATTGGCATTAAATGTTTCTCTCCTTAACAAATCAAGAACAGCCCTAAGATGTTTTATATGTTCCTCAAAGCTCTTGTTGTATACTAGGATGTCATCAAAGTACACTACCTCAAAGATGCCAATGAAAGATCTAAGGATATGGTTCATCAACCTCATGAATGTATTAGGTGCATTAGTTAATCCAAAAGGCATGACTAACCACTCATACAATCCATGCTTGGTTTTAAATGCAGTTTTCCATTTATCTCCTTCTTTCATCCTAATTTGATGATATCCACTCTTTAAATCTATCTTAGAGAAAATACAAGAACCATGCAATTCACATCTAACATATCATCTAAACGAGGAATAGGATAGCGATATTTTACTATGATATTGTTGATGGCTCTACAATCCACACACATCCTCCAAGTTCCATCCTTCTTTGGAACAAGCAATATCGGTAGAGCACAATGGCTCATGCTTTCTCAGATATGGCCTTTAGCCATTAGTTATTCCACTTGCCTTTGAAGTTCCTTAGTCTCCACAGAGTTGGTTCTATATGCTAGACGGTTAGGAAGTGAAGCTCCAGGCACGAAATCAGTCTGGTGCTCAATCCCACGGATAGGTGGTAGTCTTTTGGGATTCTCCTCAGGAAAGACATCTTCAAACTCCTGCAAAAGAAAAGAAATACTGCTCGAAACTTCTGGCATTGAATTTGTAAGGTTTACCAAAACCTCTTTGTAAACAAACAAAAGAATGGTTTGTTTAGAGAACAGAGCTCTTTTAACCATATTTGACCTCACAAGAAATTTTGATTACCTCACAGGATTGCTTTCAAAGGCCTTTTATTGGTTTTGCTCAACCTCTCATTTTTGTTTATATGTGGTGTGTTTAGGGGGTCACTCACATTGGTTTTGTCTTGTTGTTTAAGCCATGTTTGATCATGATAAACTTCTTATGGTGTCAATGGAGCAAGAGTGGTCTTCCGGCCGTTGTATTCAAAGGAATAATGATTTGTAAATCTATCATGGATGACCCTTCTATCATACTGCCATAGTCTCCCTAGCAAGATGTGGCGGCCTCCATTGGTAAGATGTCATACAAAATTCCATCCTTGTATTTGCCTATAGTTAAAAGAACCAATACTTGGCTGCTTACGCTCATTTCTCCATCATCAATCAACCATTGAAGCTTGTAAGGCTTCGGATGCTTCTTCTCTTCTAGACCTAGTTTCTTGACCATAGTTTCACTTGACACATTAGTACAGCTTCTGTTCTTTTTAGAGGTTTAGAAATAGATAAGATGAGAGAATTGGCATAATAAAAAGAGAGATTTCTGAATATTTCCTCTTATTCACTCATTTCTTTACAAGAGATTACATGTATTTATAGAGTTTTTACATAGAAGAAGAAGAGGCAAAGAAGAGAAGGAGAATGGCGTGAAGAGGAGAAGAGAAATGGGTGGGCTGCTCCAATAGTCTTGTTACACCATGCCCTGCTCTGACGCGCCCATGCTTGCGCCCATACCTCTCTTTGCTTCCTCACTTGGTTTAGTTAGATTGTCTAGTTGAGATCCAACAGCTTCTTTTTCTTCTAATTCCTTCTCAACTAGTTCTCCTTCTAGTTTCTTCACAACTAGTTCTCTATTTTCTTCCTCCTTCTCTTAAGTTTGAATTCTTCTTCTTGAGATCACATATTTCAACACTCCCCCTCAAGATTGGTCGGTGGAGGGCCTTAAGACCAATCTTGCCATGTATGTGATCCGCAATGATAGAGGATGTTGCCTTGGTGAAGATATTCGCTAGCTGTTCTCCACTTGCTACAAATGTGGGTTTGATGATTCCTTCTTGAATCTTTCCCCTCACAAAGTGACAATCCACTTCTATATGCTTGGTCCTTTCATGGAATACCGGATTGGATGCTATATGTATTGCAGCTTGATTATCACAATACAACAGCATCTCCTCAGCCTCATGTATTCCAAGATCTTCTAGGAATGTCTTCACCCATATCAATTCTTTTGTCACCTCCTTCATAGCCCTATACTCGGCTTCAGCACTTGATAAAGATATAACTTTCTGCTTCTTACTTCTCCAAGTGACTAGATTACCTCCCACAAAGGTACAAAAACCGGATGTGGACTTTCTATCTTGCTTATCTCTAGCCCAATCCGCATCACAATATTCTTGAACCTTTGTATTTCCATTAGCCTTCATCCATATGCCTTTTCCAGGGCTGTTTTTTAAGTACCTTAGCAGCCTCTCAATCATGTTCCAATGCTGCATAGTTGGTTTTTGCATATGTTGACTCACACGGTTCACTGCAAAGCAAATGTCCGGCTTGTGATAGTGAGGTAAATGAGCTTGCGCACCATCCTTTGATATCTCTTAATACTTCCAATGGCTCCCCCTCAGGATTATCTTGGTAGCCTTCTTCTATTGGAGTTTTAGCCGGCTTGGATCTTAACTTCCCAATTTCTTCCAAGAGATCCAGTACATATTTCCTTTGGGAGATGAACATCCCATCTTCAAACCGTATCATCTCAATCCTTAGGAAGTATTTAAGCTCTCCCAGATCTTTTATATCAAAAGTGATCTTCAAGAGTTTCTTGATTTGATCTACTCCATCTTTGTCACTTCCTGTGATGATTAGATCATCAACATAGATCAAGACCACCACTACTCCTCCTTCACTTTGCCTTGTGAAAAGAGTATGATCAGCTTCAGATCTTATGAACTTCTTCTCCAGAAGACAAGCGCTTAGCCTTTGGTACCATACTCTTGGAGATTGCTTTAGCCCATAGATTGCTTTCTTCAATCTGCAAATCTTGTTGCCTTCTTTATGATATCCTTGGGGTAGATCCATATATATCTCTTCTTCCAAATCTCCTTGCAAGAAGGCGTTCTTGACATCCATCTGCCATAGATCCCACTTCAAGTTCACTGCCACAGAGATTAGGATTCTTATAGAGTGGAGCTTAGCAACCAGAGCAAATGTCTCGGTATAATCCTCCCCATAGATTTGAGTGTATCCTTTTGCCACCAGCCTTGCTTTGTACCTCTCTATTTTCCCATCACTTGTATAATTGATTGTGTAAACCCATCTACACCCAACTGATTTCTTATCCTTTGGTAATTCGGTCAAGTACCAAGTGTGGTTCTTTTCCATGCACTTCATTTCCTCTTCCATGGCTTTTACCCATACTCCATTCTCACACGCTTCTTCATATGAGTTAGGTATGGATTCCTTGCTGATTCTTCCAAGAAACGCTTCATGCTCCATAGTTAAGGATGCCAACGAGCAAAAATGCTCAATGGAATATGTGATAGTGATAGTTTGAGTGTTATCTCCCCTTGTGATAAGAGAGTGATATCACCAATAGGATCGAGATCTAAGCTCACCGTACGCTCAGGACATTCTCTTATCACACAAGGAAGATTACTCGCACTAGACTCCCCTTGGAGCATAGCAGAGTTATTGTAGCCATAGTAAACACATTGTCGCCTTTGTCTTGTACTTCTTCTTAGGGGTACTGTTGGCTCAGGTTCTCCTTCACCATTATTCGCTTCTTCTTCAACAGAATTCTGATCTTGCTCCGCATGTGCCTCATCTTCTATTCTGGTTTCAGATGATTCACTCTCTCTTTGTACTTCATTTATTGGAGCGTCATTAACCCGCATCCAATCCATAAGTAATAAAGTCAAATCCTCCGGAGCTTCATGGTTTTTGTTTCCATAAATTCCTTCTTCTTCATTGAATCTCACCTCTCTAGATACATAGACCCTCCTTCTCTTCGGATTATAGATCGTGTATCCTTTTTGTGTTAGTGAGTAGCCAGTGAACACACACTTCATACTTTGAGGTTCAAGTTTGCTTCTTTGTCCCTCCGATAGAAACATATAATAAGAACATCCAAAGGTCTTCATATGATTCACGCTTGGCTTGCTTTTGTGTAGCACTTTAAATGGTGATTTATTATCCAGATTTTTGGTTAGAAGCCGGTTGATCAAGTAACTTGAAGCCATTACTGCATCTCCCCAATGAAACTTAGGTACTCCTTTGGCAATCATGAGGGTTCTTGCTACTTCTATGAGATGTCTATTCTTTCTTTCTGCTACCCTATTTTATTGTGGAGTGTATGCACACGATGTTTGGTGTATTATACCAAGGTTATTGAGTAACTTCTTGAATCGTTTGCTCACATACTCCCTTCCATTATCACTTCTTAAGATTTTGATTGTGGTCTTGAATTAGGTAGAGTGGTGAAGTTAGTAAACGCTTCATATACTTGATTCTTTGAATGTAAGAGTGTGATCCATGTGTATCTTGAGTAGTTATCAATGAATAAAACAAAATATTTATATTGATCTCTTGAGTTACATGGGGCAGTCCATACATCCGAGTGTACAATGTCAAAAGTTTCATCACAAGTTGTAGATGAAGAAGGAAAAAAACTGTCTACAATGTTTCTCTAGTACTGGTTCACAAACTTCTTCTTCTTGAACGAGATTGGGTAAGATCATCTTGAGGATAGCTGAACTTGGATGTTCTAGCCTTTCATGCCATAATGAGCTATCTCCAATCTCCTTCTTGTTAAAAACTTCCTTATCCGCCTTCACTCCAAGAGCTTTTAGCTTTTCTTGTTTATTTGTTTCCAACAGATACACTCCATCCTCCACCTTCCCTTCTCCGAGTACATGATTCGTTTTAGGGTCCTGAAACTTCACAAAGTCAGTCCCAAACATTGCCACACAATCTAAATTTTTTGTTGCTTTATAAACTGATAAAAGGTTGGATGAGAAGCTAGGCATGTATAATGCTTTAGTTTCTTTTGTGAAAAGCTCTAATCTCCTATCCCTTCAATCAGAACTGAGCTTCCATTGGCTATTTGTACATTTCCATGATAAGGCTCAAGCTTTTTCAGCATGTCTTGATCCTTAATCATGTGATGAGAAGCCCTGAATCCACAATGATCTTGTTCTTCTTAATGGAGCTTTTAGAGCTAAATAGGCTCTTACCGGATTCTGTGAGCTTGGCTAGACTCTTGATGAGAGCCTCAAATTCGGATCTTCTGACCATCTCTTCAACAGGTTGTGTGACTCCCATGAAGGCTCTAGGTTCACCTCCATTCTCCTTTAGCCGCTTAGGCCTTAAGTGTGGATAAAGAGTCCAACACTTCTCCTTAGTGTGCCCCTTCATCTTACAATGCTCACATTCCAATACCCTCTTGTCGAATGTGAGATTCCTCTTCGCAAGATGTGCGGCCTCACTTGGTGCACGGAATAGGTCTCTTGACCCTTCCTCCATATGTATCATTCCACATACTTCAGCTAGACTTGGCAGCTTCTCAAATCTGAGTATGTGCTTGATAAGATCTTTGTAGGATGCATTGAGTGTCAAGAGAAGTCCAAACACTTGGTCTTGGTCACGCCTTTCTCCTAACTCCTTGGGGTCGATGGTGTGTGGCCTCAAAATCTCTAACTCGGCCCACAAGCTTCTATACTCCCCAAACATTTCCTTGAATGACTTCTCCTCTTGTTGAAGCTCATTCAGTGCCCTCTTCACCTCAAATATTCTTGATATATTTGAGACATTTCCATATACTCCCTTGAGTATATCCCGTAGTTCTTTGGCAGAATCAGCATATGAGTAGGCCGCCAAGATGGATGACTCTAGTGAGCTTTGAAGAATAGAGAGCGTGTATTGTTCCTCTTGTTCTTCCTTAACTTCTTCTTTTTCATTTCTCACTACAGCTTCTGCTACCTTCTTTGGCTCAACATATCGCCAAAGTCCTCTTCCTCTAAGGATGGTCTTAGTGGTTTTTGCTCAAAGAAGATAGTTGTTTCCTTTGAGCATGACTGAGATTGCTACTCTATTTGTCTCCATTTTCTAGTGACAATACACAATTCTAGTTCTTTCACATCTTGAAGATCCTATGATCCCAAGGATATTAATCTCAGAGTGAATAGAACTAGGAGGATGTATTATTATAGATTAGAAGATTTATAGAGTGCTAGAAAAGTTATAAAGTGAGATTTAAGCGGTTGAAGGATAAACCTGCTCTGATACCAAGTTGTTTTTGGAGGTTTAGAAAGAGATAAGGATGGAGATGAGAGAATTGGCATAATAAGAAAGAGAGAGATTGCTGAATATTTCCTCTTATTCACTTATTTCTTTACAAGAGATTACATGTATTTATAGAGTTTTTACATAGAAGAAGAAGAAGAGGCAAAGAAGAGAAGGAGAATGGGGTGAAGAGGAGAAGAGAAATGGGTGAGCTGCTCCAATAGTCTTGTTGCACCATGCCCTGCTCTGACGCGCCCATGCTTGCGTCCATACCTCTCTTTGCTTCCTCACTTAGTTTAGTTCGATTGTCTAGTTGAGATCCAACAGCTTCTTTTTCTTCTACTTCCTTCTCAACTAGTTCTCCTTCTAGTTTCTTCACAACTAGCTCTCTCTTTTTTCCCTCCTTCTCTTAAGTTTGAATTCTTCTTCTTGAGATCACATATTTCAACAGCTTCCTCCATAAATAATAAGGCTGCAAACCTTACCTTGTACTAGGCATTTTGTGTGAAACAAGTTCTCCCGTTGTGCATGTTCAGCATCTTTGGCTTGAATGCTCAATGATCGCCTTATTACTAACGATTCTCCTATTGCTGGTAACTCAATATCCTCAGCATCAGAGTTGTCTTCTTTTTCAGGTTCTTCTTCTTCTGTTTCAATCTTACCATTATCCAAAAGGATCATAGTTCTTTTGTTGAAGCATTAATTGGCGTAGTGTCCTCTTTCCTGACACTTGAAACATCTAACATCCCGGTTCCTAGAAGAAGTTATCACAGTTTTCCCTTTGGCGTCTTGAATAGGGGTGTAATTTTTGGAGTCAAGTTTTGGTTTGACCACAGTCTTGTTCTCTCTTTAATAACTTGACCTAGCATGAGATGCTCCAACCCCATAGATTGTTTTAGAACTACTCCTCCTCTTGACTTGTTGTTCCACTAGAATGGCCTTGTGTAGCATCTCCTCTAAATCACCATAAGTTTGAAGCTCCATCATATCTTGAATATCTCTATCCAAGCCACTCAAGAACCTTTCCATTGTTGCCTCATGGTCCACACTTTTACTATCTGGGCTTAATCTCCTAAGCCTTTGATGCAACTCTCGGTGGTAATGACTTGGAACAAACATCTTCCTCATCAGGTTTTTTATCACTTCCCAAGTTTCCAATGTGGCTCCTAGTTGTGTCCCCCATTTGTAACAATCTGATCCCACTAGTTAATGGCATAGTCATAGAATTCTAACAGCAACTTGAACCTTTTTCCATTCTGAATAAGGCTGACAATCAAAGACGAGTTCTATTTTTTTCTCCCATTCTAGATAGGTGTCTGGATCATTCTTCCCATAGAATGGTGGTATCTTCAGCTTAAGACTACCAAGGTTGTCTTCATTGTGTTCTCTTGCCTCTCTTACACGTCTTGAATGTCTATGTTCCTCATTAGAAGCTTAACTTCCACAGCTGTAGTAGTCTGGTCCTCCCTCATTGTCTACTGGCCGTTGTGCCCTTCTTCTTCCTTCAGCAGGGCGTTGGGAAAGTCTTTGGTAACCGACTCTTGTATGGTGTCCATTCTCTCATGAACGAGATCTAACTCCTGCCTCAAGAGGCGCCTCATTTCTTCTATATGAGTTTGCACATCCAGGTTGTTGTTTCTGGTCCTTCTTGGACGATAGGTGTTATCACTTTCTCAAGGTACACTGTGAGACATCTCGATGAAACTCTGGGAATAAGTCTAAAGATGTCTTGAATTTTTCGTGGAAAACTCAACAAACTGTTAGTAATAAAAACCTCACTATTATTTTTCCCTCTCAAGTGTTTCACTCAACTTTCAAGATGTTCTCACTCAGAGATTTCTCAATGGTTCTTATCAAACAAAACCCAATCAAATTTAATGAGAATTTTCTAACAATCCGAAAGAACAAAAGATAGAAAGGAAAATAGCGTTGGAACACTTTTGGTTTTGTTTCTTCTTTTTTAATAGGGTAGGAAAGGAAAAGAGTTGGACACTTTCTGTTTTGTTTTTTTATATAACAGAAGATCCACGGATCTTTGAAGAGAAAGATAGGAAGAAAAGACACAAATGAATGATAGAATTTGAAAAGAGGTTGAAGGCGAGATGAAGACTTACAGTGAAAAAGATGAAAGATTAGAAATAAAAGGTCAGAAATTGAAAGATCATAAATGAAAAGTCATGAAAACTCATTACCAAACTCGAAAATGTTGCGTTGATACCAAATGATGAAGATCAAACCCAAGACTCGGCACTTTCAAGGGTAGAACACAAGAAGATGGAAGTTAAAGAAGATGGATGAATGATTTGGATAGATCCTTGCATAAATGAATCAAAGACTCGAGTTTATCAAGGTGGTGGATCGAATGATAGCACAAGAAGTTGCAGAAAAGGCTCCTTGTTGAATGGATTGAATAGTCACACAATGGATGGGAAAGTCCACTGATATTCGTCAAAGTTACGCCAAGATATTATCCAATTGGTGATGACAAGGTTTGATTTCCGGATATGATACACCGGAGAATCGAAGATTTTTGGATATGACTCACCAAACAATCAGAAAATGTTCTCAAAGAATAAAAGAGATTCGTGATAAGTATGATATTTGCATGTTTTTAGTATACTTAATCCTCTATAATTTGTTATTTTATTGTCATTCCTATTAGTTTTCTGTCCATTTTGCATACTTATTGCATTTACTTAGGATTTGCATTAGATGTTGCATTTGCATTGCATATTGGATGATTCTCAGGTACTTAGAGAGGTTTATGGAGCATTTGGGAATGGAAGTGGAGTAACTCGACCAAGACACTCAGTTTCAACCCGAGTCAGAGACCAAGGGGGGCACTCGAGGTGCCCCACTTGGTTTTATCCCCAATTTGAAGACAAAGCAAGGATTTCAGGAGCCACTCGGGATGCATTACTCGGTATCATCCCGAGTCAAGACATCAAGATGACAACTTTGGCCCACTCGATCAAACATCTCGAGTTAAGCTCCCACCTTTGAAGAAATGACCTTACTCGAGATGATCACTCGATCAAGCATCCCGAATCCTGCCCCATTTTTACCATTTTCACTTTTCTTAATAACTTTTTCTTAGGGAGTTAATCTTTTTCTATAAATACTTAACTCTAGGTCATTTTTGGCAAAGTCTGTTTAGTTTTATCTTTATTTATATTTCATCTAAGCACTTTTCATTGTTCTTAACTTTTCTGGGTTTTTAGATCCTTAGATCTGCCCATTTTCATTACGAATTTGCATTTTGTTTATTCTGCAATCTTGTTTATCTACTCTATATGTTTATAATTATGCAGTTTATTTTGTTTTCTGGGTTTTTGCATTTTGTTATGTGTTTACCATCTGAGTAGTAAAATTTAGGATTCTTGGGAAAAATGGTAGATCTGGGTTAGATTTCGTCTCTTTAATATTGTTAATGCTTTAATACTTCCATTTCTCTTCTGGATTATGATTCTTAATGCTTATTCTTTTCTGATCAATTGGAATATGATTTCAGACATTCACCACTCAAAAGGTGTTCAATGAATGTCTGATCATCCTAATTCCAGAGATTTATTCATCACAGCCTAAGAGATTAGATGTCTAGGGAGCATTTTGGCTTTAATGATCTGGATCTTTATGCATATCTCAGGTATGTTTCATTGATGAGAGTCAAGATTAGGAAGTTTCTAAGGTTTGAGGTTAATCACCATGAGAGTGGGTTTAGCTCGTTAAGAATATCATTGTCTAGAGAATAGCTTGAATAAGTAGTTTAAGAAAACATCATTTTAGGATAGATTGAACCCTAGATCTCACCAAAACCCCCCAATAATCCTATTTGTCATTCTGCTTGTTAATCTCATTTGCATTTCTTATTTGCTTTCATTTGCTATTTCATACCTGTTATATCAAAACCAACCATCATTTAGCTTGACTTAGAATAACCTGATCATATCCTTTTTGATTGCATCTTTCCCATTATGGATTGATACCTCAAATACTACATTGACAAGATTTGGGGAATTGATTCAATAGATTGAAAACCTCTGTATCAATTTGGCGCCGTTGCCATTTGGGATTGTTTATTTTATTTTGGATTTCAGACTTTTAAGATCAAGAACTAATTTCATTTCCTTTTATGTTTTTCAGGTACAACTCGACGTATTCACTCGACTTGAAGTTGAGTTTGTTCAAATTTTTTACCAAACTCGGTCTACACACTCGAGCAAAACCTCGAGTTTGCCTACTATCACCTTTTACTTGGATTTCCACATTCGGCATTAGTACCTCGAGTCAGCTTTCCACGTTTGGAGACAAATTGGAGCAAGTGATATTCCTTATCTACACTCTCAGAGATATGAAATCCTTCCCCCTGCAGTTGATCATTTCGAAATCAAGAGCAGCCTCATTTGTATGGTTCAGAGCAGCAAGTTCATTGGCACATCAACAGAAGATCCCTTAGATCATTTGGATGACTTTGAAAGACTTTGTAGCCTTACGAAAGTCTCAGAAGTGAGTGATGATGATCTAAAGCTCAGACTTTTCCCATTCTCTTTGGGTAAAAAAGCTAGAATCTGGGAGGAAATATTACCATCAGGTTCAATAAGAACATGGACAGATTTCAAAAGAATGTTCTTGACAAAGTTCTTCAGCACAACAAGAACAGCTAATCTGAAGAATGAAATATCCAGATTTACTCAAATAAAAGGAGAAATGTTTTCAGAAGCTTGGGAAAGATTCAAAGGGTATACAATCATGTGTCCACACCATGGTTTCTCTAATGAAACATTGCTCAACATACTATACAGAGGCGTTTTCCCAAAATTCAGAACATTGCTCGATACAGCAAGTAATGGGAACTTTCTACAGAGGGATATTGAAGCAGGATGGGAATTAGTAAAAAATATGGCACAATCAGCAAGTCACTATTATAAAGAACCAGCTCAATCAGACAAACAAATCAAATAAATCAGATTACCCACTGACAAAATCAATGACCTTCTCCATCAACAAAAACAACATGTTGCCTTAGTCGACATGCATCACCAACAAGAGGTTCAGCATCAATGTTATGAAGTACAAGAACAATAACCTACACCTATTCAACCACCAACACCACTTGTGGATCCACAAAAACAACAGACCCAACCACCACCATTCTCTTTGGAGCAGGCAATTCAACAAATTATGGAGTCCCATCAATATCACACTCTGGCAATCACCAAAAAATTTCTGATGTTCAGACACAAATGACAACTACCTGTAATGCTTTACAAACACAGGTGGGTACACTTCAAGAACGCCTATTCCAGCTTGAAAACACTATCCTCGATGATCCTGGCCAACGACCACGAAAAGATATCCAACGTCCCCCTGAAGATCAGGCTCATGCTATTACCTTGCGAAGTGGGAAGGAAATACCACCAAGGCTACCAAACCACAACACCACTGAGGACAGTGAGGACCAGGAGGGGAGGAATTCTTCACACCAATTGAAGACATACATTTACCAGATGAAGAACTATTACCCAGTTTTGAAATTCCAACTATACCTCTACCAGTTTCAAAACCCTCACAACCACTGAAACCAGAGATCCCAGAGATAAAGAAAAAACTCTACATTCCTCCACCATATATTCCTAAACTTCCATTCCCAGGAAGATTCAAGAAAGAATTGATGGAAAAGTACAAACACATTTTTGACAAGCAAGTTAAGGAAATTGAGCTGAAGATACCCCTTGTGGATGCTTTTACATTAGTTTCTCACTACCAAAAGTTCCTAGAAGATGCAGTATTAGCAAGGAACAAAGAGATTCAGGGAATGGTAGTTCTGAGCTATGAATGCAGTGCAATTATCCAGCAGAAGACTGTTAATGAGAAACTGGGAGATCCAGGTACCTTTACCCTACCTTGTTCTTTGGGACCCCTTACTTTCAAAAATTGTCTATGTGACTTGGGAGCTTCTGCTAGTCTCATGTCTTTGTCAATAGCTAAGAAGTTGGGATTGACAAAGTATAAACCATGCAATATCTCCATAGTTCTAGGAGATAGGTCAATCAGATATCTACATGGTCTTCTAGAAGATTTACCAATCAGAATAGGGAATGTTGAAATTCCAACAGACTTTGTGATTCTGGAGATGGACAAAGAACCTAAAGACCCCTTAATTTTGGGAAGGCCTTTCTTGGCCACAGCAGGAGCAGTTATTAATGTCAGGAAAGAAAAGATTGAATTAGATTTGGGAAACGATATGAAAATGACATGTGATATCAAAGATGCTATGAAGAAACCTACCATAGAAGGTGATGAAAATCAAACCCAAGACTCGGAAGTTTCGATGGTAGAACACAAGAAGGTGGAAGTTAAGAAGATAGATGAAGTTGTTTGGATAGATCCTTGTGTTGAAATATGTGATCTCAAGAAGAAGAATTCAAACTCAAGAAAATAAGAAGAAAAATTCAGCAATCTCTCTCTCTCTTATTACGCCAATTCTCTTATCTTCATCCTTATCTCTCCCTAAACTTCTAAAATCAACATGGTATCAGAGCGGGTTCTTTATCCAACCGCTTAAACTCTCTTCATAATCCCTTTAAGCTATCTTCAAAACCTTCTAATCTATAGCAATACATCTTACCAAGTTCTATTCACTCTGAGATTAAAATCCTTGAGATCGGTTGATCTTCAAGTTGTGAAAGAGCTGGGATTGTGTATTACTACAAGAGAATGGAGGTGAATAGAGTAGCGATTTCTGTTGTTCTTAAAGGAGATAACTACCTTCTTTGGGCAAAAACTACTAAGACCGTTCTAAGAGGTAGAGGACTTTGGAAGTTCATTGAACCTAAGGAAGAAGCCGAACCATACAATGACAAGGAAGAGCAAGAAGAGCAGTTCACTCTTTCACTTCTTCAAAGCTCACTAGAGCCATCTATCCTGGCGGCCTACTCATATGCGGATACCGCCAAGGAGTTGTGGGATATACTCAAGGGAGTATATGGAAACATCTCAAATATATCAAGGATATTTGAGGTGAAGAGGGCGTTGAATGAGCTTCAACAAGGAGAGAAGCCATTCAAGGAAATGTTTGGAGAGTATAGAAGCTTGTGGGCCGAACTGGAGATCTTGAGGCCACAAACTATGGACCCCAAGGAGTTAGGAGAAAGGCGTGACCAAGATCAAGTGTTTGGGCTTCTCTTGGCGCTCAACGCATCCTACAAAGATCTTATCAAGCACATACTTAGATTTGAGAAGCTGCCAAGTCTAGCGGAAGTATGTGGCATGATTCAAAGAGAGGAAGGGTCAAGAGACCTATTTCGTGCACCAAGCGAGGCTGCACATCTTGCAAGGAAGAATCTTACATTCGACAAGAGGGTGTTGGAATGTGAGCATTGTAAAATGAAGGGACACACTAAGGAGAAGTGTTGGACCCTTCATCCACACTTGAGGCCTAAGAGGCTAAAGGAGAATGGAAGTGGACCTAGAGCCTTCATGGGTGCGGCACAACCAGTTGAGGATATGGTCAAGAGGTCCGAATTCGAAGCCCTCATCAAGAGCCTAGCCAAGCTCACTGAATCTGGTAAGGGCTTCCTCGGTTCTAAAAGCTCCATAAAAAAGGACAAAGTGATTGTGGATTCAGGGGCTTCTCATCACATGATTAAGGATCAAGACATGCTTAAAAATCTTGAGCCTTATCATGGGAATGTGCAAGTGGCAAATGGGAGTTCAGTTCCGATTGAAGGGATAGGGGAATTAGAACTTTTCAAAAAGGGAACAAAAGCCTTATACATGCCTAGTTTCTCATCTAATCTTCTATCAGTTCATAAAGCTACCAAGGATTTGGATTGTGTGGCATTGTTTGGGACTGACTTTGTTAAGTTTCAGGACCCTAAAACAAACAAAGTGCTCGGAGAAGGGAAGGTAGAGGATGGAGTATATCTTTTGCACACAAATAAACAAGCGGATGTGAAAGCGCTTGGAATGAAGGTGGATGTAGAAGTATCTAGTAGGAAGGAGATTGGAGATAGTCCACTATGGCATGAAAGGTTGGGACATCCAAGCTCTGCAGTTCTCAAAGTGGCCTTACCCAATCTCATTCAAGAAGAAGTAGTATGTGAAGCATGTGTACTAGGGAAACATTGTAGACAAGTGTTTCCTACTTCATCTACATTTTGTGATGAAGGTTTTGGCATTGTACACTCGGATGTATGGACCGCTCCTTGTAATTCAAGAGATCAATATAAGTATTTTGTTTCATTCATAGATGACTACTCAAAATACACATGGATTACTCTTCTACATACCAAAGATCAAGTTTATGAAGCATTCACCAACTTCATCAACTATGTGTCTACACAATTCAAAACAACAATCAAGATCTTAAGAAGTGATAATGGAGGAGAGTATATAAGCAAGCGGTTCAAGGAATTACTCAACAACCTTGGCACCATCCATCAAACATCTTGCGCCTATACTCCACAACAAAACGGAGTAGCTGAAAGAAAAAATAGACACCTAATGGAGGTAGCAAGGACCATCATGATTGCCAAGGGAGTACCTAAACTTCATTGGGGAGATGCCGTGATGACTTCAAACTACTTGATCAACCGTCTTCCAACCAAGAACCTGGATAATAAGTCACCATTTGAGGCATTGTACAACAAGAAACCAAGCCTACATCATCTCAAAACCTTTGGATGTAGCTGCTTTATGTTCACACCAGAAGGTCAAAGAAACAAGCTTGAACCTAGAAGCATGAAGTGTGTATTCATTGGATATTCACCAACACAAAAAGGATACAAGGTCTACAACCCGGAGACAAGACGAGTCTATGTATCAAGAGAGGTGAGGTTCAATGAAAAGGAGAGCTTCTATGGAGCTAAGAATCATGATACCCCTCAAGGTATGAGCTCACCATTTATGGAGTGGATACCGTTCTTTGAAGATTCAAGAACAAGGGATGATGTACATGAGGAGAATGACCCAACCTCAGATCATGAAGCCACGGATGAAGAAAGTGAACCTAATCCAGGTGTAGAAAGCATTGACATTGTCAAAGAAGAACCTGAGCCAACAGTACCTCTAAGAAGAAGTACAAGACAGAGGCGACAACGTGTTCACTATGGCTACAACAACTCTGCCATGCTCCAAGGAGAGTCTAGTGCGAGTAATCTTCCTTGTGTGATAAGAGAATGTCCTGAGCGTACGGCGAGCTTAGATCTCGATCCTATTGGCGACAGCATTCTCTTATCACAAGGGGGAGATAACACTCAAACTAGCACTGTTACATATCCCATTGAGCATTTTTGCTCGTTGGCATCCTTACCTATGGAGCATGAAGCTTTTCTTGGAAAAATCAGCAAGGAATCCATACCTAACTCATATGAAGAAGCGTGTGAGAGTGGAGTATGGGTAAAAGCCATGGAAGAGGAAATGAAGTCCATGGAAAGGAATCATACTTGGTACTTAACCGATTTACCAAGGGATAAGAAGCCAGTTGGGTGTAGATGGGTGTATACAATCAAATACACAAGTGATGGGAGGATAGAAAGATACAAGGCAAGGTTGGTAGCAAAAGGGTATACTCAAATCTATGGGGAGGATTATACCGAGACATTTGCTCCGGTTGCTAAGCTCCATTCCATCAGAATCCTAATCTCGGTGGCAGTGAACTTGAAGTGGGATCTATGGCAGATGGATGTCAAGAACGCCTTCTTGCAAGGGGATTTGGAAGAGGAAGTGTATATGGATCCACCCCAAGGATATCATAAGGAAGGCAACAAAGTTTGTAGATTGAAGAAAGCAATCTATGGGCTAAAGCAATCTCCAAGGGCATGGTACCAAAGGCTAAGTGCTTGTCTTTTGGAGAAGGAGTTCATAAGATCGGAAGCTGATCATACACTTTTCACAAGGAAAAGTAAAGGAGGAGTAGTGGTGGTCTTTATCTATGTTGATGATCTAATCATCACAGGAAGTGACAAATATGGAGTAGATCGAATCAAGGAACTCTTGAATGTTGCTTTTGATATAAAGGATCTAGGAGAGCTTAAATACTTCCTAGGGATTGAAATGACACGGTTTGAAGATGGGATGTTCATCTCCCAAAGGAAATATGTGCTGGATCTCTTGGAAGAAACCGGGAAGTTAGGATCCAAACCGGCCAAAACTCTAATAGAAGAAGGCTACCAAGATAGTCCTGAGGGGGAGCCATTGGAGAATATTAAAAGATACCAGAGGATGGTGGGCAAGCTCATCTATCTTACTATTACAAGGCCGGATATTTGCTTTGCAGTGAACCGTGTGAGTCAACATATGCAAAAACCAACTATGCAGCATTGGAACATGATTGAGAGGCTGCTAAGGTACTTAAAAAACAGCCCTGGAAAAGGCATATGGATGAAGGCTAATGGAAACACAAAGGTTCAAGGATATTGTGATGCGGATTGGGCTGGAGATAAGCAAGATAGAAAGTCCACATCCGGTTTTTGTACCTTTGTGGGAGGTAATCTAGTCACTTGGAGAAGTAAGAAGCAGAAAGTTATAGCCTTATCAAGTGCTGAAGCCGAGTATAAGGCTATGAAGGAGGTGACAAAAGAATTGATATGGGTGAGGGCATTCCTAGAAGATCTTGGGATACTTGAGGCTGAGGAGATGCTGTTGTATTGTGATAATCAAGCTGCAATACATATAGCATCCAATCCGGTATTCCATGAAAGGACCAAGCATATAGAAGTGGATTGTCACTTTGTGAGGGGAAAGATTCAAGAAGTGTTGAAATATGTGATCTCTATGATAGAAGAATTCAAATCTAAGAGAAGGAGGGAAAGGAAACCTAGTTCACAAGGAACTATAAGAAGTCTTGGTTAGGATGTAACTAGAAGAAAGGAAGCTGTTACATACTAACTAGAAGACTAACTAAGTGGAAAAGAGGAAGCAAAGGAGAGCATGGGGCGCCAGAACCAGGGCATGGGCACAAGCATGGAGGCGTCAGCAGCAGGGTATGGGCGCAGCTTGAACAGGAGTCAAACAGTGAGCTGCTCCCTTCCCTCCTCTCTTCTTCACGCAAACTCCTCTCTTCTCTCCTTCCTTCTTCACGCCTCTTCTCTTCTTCTCTATGTAAAAACTCTATAAATATACATGTAATGTGATGTAAAGAGTGTTGTGAATAAGAGAACAAGAAGATTAAAAGAGTAAAAGAAAGCTTTACTTATCTCCCTAAAGGCGCCGGTGGAGCCTTTGCTCTCCGGCGCCATGCTTCTCCTTAGTTCATCTTATTTCATCAACCATTATCATTCTCATTCTCATCATCGTTCTTATCATCATTCTCAAACAATAATCCCTCATTATATCAATACTCACGCCACCATCATCATCCTAAACATTCTCTAAATATCCAAACCTTAAACTACTTATTATTCTTATGCCACAACTATCACTCTCTCAACAATCCCTAAGCCTCCATACTCTTAATTTCAACATGGTATCAGAGCAAGTTGAGTGATCTAGCGCCTAATCTCTTGTTATTCTTCTAGCTCTCTACAAAGTCTTCTAATCTATAACCATACACTTTCTTAGTTCTATTCACTCTGAGATTAATATCCTTGAGATCATAAGATCTTCAAGTTGTGAAAGGACTAAGGGTGTGTATTGTTACTAGAAAATGATGACAAATTGAGGGAGATTTCATTGGGCTCTCCTTGGCTCCTTGCCTTGAGGAACTCGTTTTTTTTTGTTAAACACATGAGAGAAAAAATTTCTGCGGTAATTTGTTCCTCCCATGCGTTTTCTAATTAATGGGGTGTGTGTGAGAGAGAAAATATTTTTCTTTGTGGTTCTTGTGTGTGGAGTCTAGATCCACATACAAAACTTTGAAAAGGGGTTGTATCAATATCAATTCCTTGGTGATCCTCTTTGGAAACAAGATCCAAAGGATTTTTTAAGAATCATTCATCCGTGAAGAAGCTTATCATGGCATGATGGTTTTTTGGCATGTATGGCATGGGAAATAAGGCATCTAGGAGATGAAGAATGTTTTTGGCGTGATGGTTTAGAAGAGGAGAAGGCTGGGTGGTGACCTTAAGTGGTGATCCAAGCAAGCTCCAAGTGAAAACAAATCATTGAACAGGAAGTAAAGTGGCTGGTGATCAAATGAAGACATCCAGCAAGAAAGAAGAGGAATCATTAAACCGGCTGTACAAAAAACAGTCAAAGAAAGTGTGAATCTAGTTCACATAAGACTTCAAGGAAAATATGAGACAGCTCATAGTAAAACTTAGAGAAAAGGAGAAGCTTACCTTAGAAAGAGGAAGCTGAAGAAGGTTTAATCCCGGAAGAGACTTGCGGAAGAGAAGTGACAAGAGGAGTTCACATCTTTAACCCGGAAGAGACTTGCGGAAGAGACGTGACAAGAGGAGTTCACATAGAAGACTTGCATGAAACAGAGATGAAGCACAAGGCTGAGATGTTTCCTGCAAAGAAAAGGAAGTGGTCAATAATTTTTAATCAAAGAAACACAGTTGATAAGAGAAAAATCAATTGTGGAAAAGAGGCGGTGAAGAGATAGTAAGCAATGTTTTTGGATGGGCTTGTGTTGTGATTCTTGAGAATTTGATTCCAGTTATGGTGATTGGAAACTCACATTCGCTTGTAACTTTAAGCGTTAAGGAGGAGAAGAGTAAGGCTGCTGAGAGAGGTGAAACCTCAGAGGAAGAGGTTAAGAGCGATTGTTGCTCTGAGAAGAAGAAGAGCAACAGCGACTCAGTGAAGCTCTTGGCAAATTCTCAGCCTCAGTAACAGGAGAATCAAACTCTGCAAGACTCATTTCCAAGAAGTTCATGACTTCCAAAACCAATCTCATAGGCTAATGCTATCTTTCATTGGTGAATCTTTCAACAAGCGGAAGATTCAGATGGTCCACGAAGTAGTTGCTCTAAGGTATTGATTAAATGGTGCTTATGGAGGGTCATATTCTTCCACATGGTCTTCATCTTCTCTTGAGGCCGAATCACATGATCCAGGAGGTCTTGAGAGAGTGGTGATCATACTCAACCATGTGGCGATCCAAGCGGAGCAATCTACAAGAAGAAGTGTGTATAGGCTCAAGCAAGCTATTCATGGTGGTGTTATGTGGAGGTAGATGATGTCCTTTGTGGCCTAATCCAAAATGGCTAGCAGACGAAAGCTTGTCTTAATTGGCAAGTGGGATAGACTGTCCAAGAGTAGGTGGCATCATTGGCATAATCAAGCTTAGTGCTCTTTCCTTTGCAAGAGTGGTCCCTTGGCAATGGGCTAGTCTTGAAGGGAAATGTTGAAGAAGCGGTGAGCTCCAAATTATGCAACGGTCTTCCTTGTCAAGTTTGGTTTTTCCATACTCGAACCAAGCTTGAGGGGGAGTGTTGAAGAAGACCGTTGAAGCACCAAGTTAGGTGATGGTCCAAGAAGAAGAGGACTATCACATTGTACCATGGATAGGTGCGGCATTTCGAGAGGAAGCCGGGAGAGTCTTATGATAAGTGGGATTAGAGCGGATGGCTCTTTGAAGAATCAAGATCAAATCTATGAAGGGTTGAAGCCAAGATTGATCTTGATAGATGGAGTGTGAAGCTCAGACCAAGAGGCGTTCACCTAGGAGGCTGTGGAACGGTAAACAAGGCAACAAGGAACTCCAAGCACCGTATGAGGAGACGATGGCGAGAGAAAGCCGGGAGACACATACGAGTAGCTATGGATGATGTTGTAAGAAAACCGAAGGAGAAACCACCTTTCAGACCTTATTAGGTGTGGTGATCCGAGAAGCAGCGGAAAGTGGTGTCCAACGGATAGAGTATACTCCCAAGAGTCATCAAGAGGAAGCCAATGACAATGTGAGTATTCCGTGAGCTAGAATATGTCATCCGAGGAGCTTGAAGTCAAGATTAAGTTTGAGACAAGAAGCCCGAGGAGACATGATCCGAGTGAAGCTTAGAGAAGACAAAGCCTAATCCGCAAGAAAGAGTAAAGGCCATAGGAGAGGAAGCCGTGGTCTCATTGAGGTTAGGAGTCATCAAAACCGTCTTTGGAGCAAGCAAGGATCAGCTAGCGGATATCCTTATCATGGCATCATCTTCTATCAATGAGGATCACGCACATGGCAAGATTGGCCTTAAGGACACCTACCGACCAATCTTGAGGGGGAGTGTTGAAATATGTGATCTCTATGATAGAAGAATTCAAATCTAAGAGAAGGAGGGAAAGGAAACCTAGTTCACAAGGAACTATAAGAAGTCTTGGTTAGGATGTAACTAGAAGAAAGGAAGCTGTTACATACTAACTAGAAGACTAACTAAGTGGAAAAGAGGAAGCAAAGGAGAGCATGGGGCGCCAGAACCAGGGCATGGGCACAAGCATGGAGGCGTCAGCAGCAGGGTATGGGCGCAGCTTGAACAGGAGTCAAACAGTGAGCTGCTCCCTTCCCTCCTCTCTTCTTCACGCAAACTCCTCTCTTCTCTCCTTCCTTCTTCACGCCTCTTCTCTTCTTCTCTATGTAAAAACTCTATAAATATACATGTAATGTGATGTAAAGAGTGTTGTGAATAAGAGAACAAGAAGATTAAAAGAGTAAAAGAAAGCTTTACTTATCTCCCTAAAGGCGCCGGTGGAGCCTTTGCTCTCCGGCGCCATGCTTCTCCTTAGTTCATCTTATTTCATCAACCATTATCATTCTCATTCTCATCATCGTTCTTATCATCATTCTCAAACAATAATCCCTCATTATATCAATACTCACGCCACCATCATCATCCTAAACATTCTCTAAATATCCAAACCTTAAACTACTTATTATTCTCATGCCACAACTATCACTCTCTCAACAATCCCTAAGCCTCCATACTCTTAATTTCAACAAGAAGGAATCATCAAACCCGCATTCGTAGCAAGTGGGGAACAGCTAGCGGATATCTTCACCAAGGCAACATCCTCGATCATTGGGGATCACATATATGGCAAGATCGGTCTAAAGGATATTCACCGACCAATCTTGAGGGGGAGTGTTGAAATATGTGATCTTAAGAAGAAGAATTCAAACTCAAGAAAATAAGAAGAAAAATTCAGCAATCTCTCTCTCTCTTATTACGCCAATTCTCTTATCTTCATCCTTATCTCTCCCTAAACTTCTAAAATCAACACCTTGCATAAACGAATCAAAGACTCGAGTTTATCAAGGTTTTTGGATCAAAAATAACACAAAAAGATGTGGAATGGCTCCTTGTTGATAGATTGAATGGTTATACAATGGATGCGGAAGTCCACTGATATTCCTCAATGCCACGCCGAGATATGACACACTTGGTGGTGACAAGATTTGATTCTTCAGATATGACACACCGAAGGATCGAAAGATTGTTGGATATGACTCACCAAACAATCAAAAAATGTTCTCAAAGAACAAAAGAGATTAATCTCAAAATAGTTGATAAAAAGTTGGATGCCTTAAAATGAGGCTTACATGAGTTTAAATAGAAGAAGGAGACTTGAATAGACTCAAGCTCCTTCGAGAATGACTCTTGGGGACTCTAAAATTCAGTTCGAAACTTTAAACTAAAGACTCAAGACTTGGACTAAATATTTAAGAGTTTGCAGACTGAGAAAATAAAATAAAACCATAACATAAATTATAACATAAGGTTGTTGCTTTGAGTCGGTCCATGGCTTCTTGTAATCGTCCAAGTTAATCACCAAAGTAGGGTAAGTGGACTTGAGGCCTCATTAAAAACCTTAGTTGGAAAACCCATTGGGATAAAACCAAGCTAAGGAAAAAAGAGCACCCTCAAGCCACTTGATGATGATTAACTCAGAATGACTTGAATGGACATAAGCAGCTCATGGTTCATTTGTCTTGGACAAACTTCTTCTTGCTTCCAAGACAACTTTAGAGTTGTTCCAACAGCTTCTTAGAGTTTTCTTGTTCTTGCCCAGGTCATAGGACCTTTGGGAATGGTCAAGGCA
The DNA here is from genome assembly GCA_963854855.1 of Nasturtium officinale. NCBI lineage: Eukaryota > Viridiplantae > Streptophyta > Magnoliopsida > Brassicales > Brassicaceae > Nasturtium > Nasturtium officinale. Next base: position 4,645,506 of record OY978512.1, read on the forward strand.
TCTTCCTCTTCTTCTCCAAGTGTTGGTGTTTCCATGATCATATCATCTCCTCCCTCTTGAAAAGGATTTGTCCTCAAATCTGAATTATCTGCAATGAAAGGAACCAAGTCAGTGATATTAAAACTATTACTTATTTCATACTTACCTTGCAAGTCCAGCTGATAGGCATTGTTGTTGATCTTTTTGATGATCTTGAAAGGTCCATTGATCCTTGGCATAAGTTTAGACTTACTTTCATCTGGGAACCTCTCTTTCCTTAAGTGAACCCAAACTTTATCACCTTCTTCACAGACCTTCTCACGCCTTCCTTTATTGGCATGCTTGACATATTGCTTTGTCTTCTCTTTAATGTTTCGTCTTGTTTACTTATGTATATGATGTATCAGCTCGGCCTTCTTCTTTCCATCAAAGCTAAGTCTTTCACACTCAGGCAAAGGTATTAGATCCAAAGGAGAAGTAGGATTAAACCCATAAATAATTTCAAAAGGAGAAAACTTAGAAGTAGAATGCACAATATGATTATATGCAAATTCACAATAAAACAAGTAGTCTTCCTATGTTCTCAAATTTTTCTTTATGAATGCACGCAGAAGAATTCCTAGTGTCCTATTAACTATTTCAGTCTGCCGATCAGTTTGCGGATAACAAGTAGTATAAAACATCAACTTAGTACCTAGCTTAGACCAAAGAGTTTTCCAGAAGTAACTAAGAAACTTAGTATCTCTATCAGAGACTATAGTTCTAGGCATTCCATGTAAGTGCACAATCTCCTTAAATAACAAGTTAGAAACATGCAATGCATCATCAGTTTTGTGCCAAGCTATGAAATGTGCCATCTTAGAAAACCTATCTACCACAACAAAGATAGAATCCTTTCCGGTTCGAGTCCTAGGCAATCCAACAATAAAGTCCATAGAAATGTCATTCCAATGATGATAAAGAATGGGTAAAGGAGTATACAAACCGTGGCTTTAAACCTTGGACTTGCCTTGTTTACATGTTGCACATCTTTCACATATCCGCTCCACATCTCTTCTCATGCGTGGCCAAAAGAAATGGTCCTGCAAAACTTTTAATGTCTTGGCAATGCCAAAATGTCCCATAAGACTTCCTTCATGTGCTTCCCTCCGAGATAGTGCATAAGCCACTATATTTTTCTTACCTTGTTTATACTTAATTACATAAGGAAAAGTCTCTATGAATTCAACCCATCTGTCATGTCTTTTGCTCAGCTTGTTCTGCCCCTTTAGGTACTTGAGCGATTTATGGTCTATGTGTATTACAAACTCCTTAGGCCAAAGATAATGTTGCCAAGTTTGTAAGGCCCTCACCAAAGCATACAACTCTTTGTCGTAAGTTGCATAGTTGAGAGTTGCTCCTCCAAGCTTCTCACTGAAGTATGCTATTGGTCTTTTCTCCTGCATTAACATATCACCAATACCAATCCCTGAGGCATCATATTCAATCTCAAATGTTTTATTAAAATCAGGAAGGGTAAGGAGAGGAGAATGAGTAAGCTTCACTTTAAAGCATTGAAATGCAGCTTCTTGTGCCTCTTCCCACTTGAATCCAATATCTTTCTTGATCACTTCAGTCAATGGGGCAGCAATGATGCTAAAGTTCTTGACAAAGTGCCTGCAGAAGCCAGCAAGTCCATGGAAACTTCTTACTTCACTAATGGTTGTTGGACTCGGCCACTCTATGATTGTCTTAATCTTCTCCGGGTCTACCTTTACACCATCTGCACTCACAACAAAGCCTAAAAAGACCAGGTTATCTGTTCCAAAAGTACACTTCGTCAAAGTACACAACCACAAAGATGCCAATGAAAGATCTAAGGACATGATTCATTAACCTCATAAAGGTACTAGGTGTATTGGTTAATCCAAAAGGTATGACTAACCACTCATACAATCCATGCTTAGTTTTAAATGCAGTTTTCCACTCATCTCCTTCTTTCATCCTAATTTGATGATATCCACTTTTCAAGTCTATCTTAGAAAAATGCAAGAACCATGCAATTCATCTAACATGTCATCTAAACAAGGAATAGGATGGCGATACTTTACAGTGATATTGTTGATGGCTCTGCAATCCACACACATCCTCCAAGTTCCATTTTTCTTTGGAACAAGTAGCACCGGCACGGTACAAGGGCTCATACTCTCTCAGATATGGTCTTTAGCCATTAGCTCTTCCACTTGCCTTTGAAGTTCCTTAGTCTCCACAGGGTTAGTTCTATATGCTGGGCGGTTAGAAAGTGAAGCTCCAGGCACGAAATCAATCTGATGCTCAATCCCACGGATAGGTGGTAGTCCTTTGGGATTCTCCTTCGGAAAGACATCCTCTAACTCTTGCAAAAGAAAGGAAATACTGCTCGGAACTTCCGGCATTGGATTAGTAAGGTTAACTAACACTTCTTTGTAGACAAACAAAAGAAATGGGTTGACTAGAGAACAGAGCTCTCTTAACCATATTAAACCTCACAAGAAAGTTTGATTGCCTCACAAGGTTACTCTCAAAGGCCTTTTTCTTGGTCTTTCTCAAACTTTCATTTTTGTTTGTTGGTGGTGTGTTTAGGGGATCACTCACATTGGTTTTGTCTTGTTGTTTCATCCATGTTTGATCCTGATAAACTTCTTGTGGTGTCAAAGGAGCAAGGGTGGTCTTCCGGCCATTGTATTCAAAGGAATACCGATTTGTAAACCCATCATGGATAACCCTTCTATCAATCTGCCATGGTCTCCCTAGCAAGATGTGACCGACCTCCATTGGTAAGATGTCACACAAGATTTCATCCTTGTATTTGTCTATGGTTAAAGGAACCAATACTTGGCTGCTCACGATCATTTCTACATCATCATTTAACCATTGAATCTTGTAAGGCTTCAAATTCTTCTTTACTTCTAGACATAGCTTCTTAACCATAACTTCACTTGCCACATTAGTACAGCTTCCTCCATCAATAATAAGGCTACAAACCTTACCTTGTACTAGGCATCTTATGTGAAACAAGTTCTCCTACTGTGCTTGGTCCGCATCTTTGGTTTGAATGCTTAATGATCGCCTTGTGACTAATAGCTCTCCTGTTGCCGGTAACTCTATCTCCTCAACATCGGAGTTCTCTTCTTCTTCAAGTTCTTCTTCTTCATCGGTTTCTATCTCACCATTATCCAAAAGGATCATGGTTCTTTTGTTAATGCACTCATTGGCATAGTGTCCTCTCCCTTGACACTTGAAGCATCTAACATTCCTGTTTCTAGAAGAAGTTGCCACAGCTTTCCCTTTGTCGTCTTGAGTAGGGGTGTAGGTTTTGGAATCCAGTTTTGGTTTGACAACAGACTTGAACTCTTATTTGTAGCTTGACCTAGCATAAGATACTCCAGCCCCATAGATTGTTTTAGAACTACTCCTCCTCTTGACTTGTTGTTCTACTAGAACGGCTTCGTGAAGCATCTCCTCCAAATCTCCATAAGTTTGAAGTTCCATCCTGTCTTGAATATCTCGAGCTAAACCACTTAGAAACCTCGCCATAGTTACCTCACGATCCTCATCTATGTCGGTTTGATTATGAGAGATTCCATCTCTTGAAAGTAATCCTCCACACTTTTACTACCTTGGCTTAATCTCCTAAGCTTTTAATGCAACTCCCGGTGATAATGACTTGGAACAAACCTCTTTCTCATTAGGTTTTTCATCACTCTCCAAGTTTCCACACGTGGCTCCTGGTTGCGTCTCCTACTTGTAACAATTTGATTCCACCAGTTGATGGCATAGTCATACAACTCTGTTGCAGCAATTTTAACCTTCTTACGTTCTGAGTATGGCTGACAATCAAAGACAAGTTCTATCTTTTTCTCCCATTATAGATAGGCATCCGGATCATTCTTCCCATAGAATGGTGGTATCTTCAACTTAAGACTACCGAAGTTGTCTTCATTGCGTTTCCTGGCTTCTCTTACACGTCTTGGACGTCCTTGTTCCTCATTAAAAGCTTGACTTCCATGGCTGTAGTAGTCTGATCATTCCTCATTGTTTACTGGACTTTGTGCCCTTCTTCTTCCTTCAGCATGACGTTGGGGAAGTCCTTGATTCACCGACTCTTGTATGGTATTTATTCTTTCATGAACGGGATTTAGCTCCTGCCTCAACAGGCGCCTTATTTCCTCCATGAGATTTTGTACATCCATGTTGTTTGGTCTGGCTCTCCTTGGATGGTTGGTGTTATCACTTCCAGCTTAACTATGAGACATCTCGATGAAATGTGGGAACAAGTCAAAAGATGTCTTGAATTTTCCTACCAAACTCGAAATTGCTTGCTCTGATACCAAATAATGAAGAATCAAACCCAAGACTCGGCAGTTTCAATGGTAGAACACACGAAGATGGATGAAGATGTTGGATAGATCCTTGCATAAACGAATCAAAGAATCAAGTTTATCAAGGTTTATGGATCGAAAATAACACAAGAAGATGCGGAATGGCTCCTTATTGATGGATTGAATAGTCATACAATGGATGCGGAAGTCCACTGATATTCCTCAATACCACGCCAAGATATGACACACTTGGTGATGACAAGGTTTGATTCTTCGGATATGACACACCGAAGGATCGAAAGATTGTTGGATATGACTCCCAAACAATCAGAAAATGTTCTCAAAGAACAAAAGAGATTAATCTCAAAATAGTTGATAAAAAGTTAGGTGTCTTAGAATGAGGCTTACATGAGTTTAAATAGAAGAAGAAGACTTGAACAGACTCAAGCTCCTTCGAGAATGACTCTTGGAGACTCTAATATTCAGTTCGAAACTTTGAACCAAAGACTCAAGACTGGGACTAAATACTTAAGAGTTTACGGACTGAGAAATTAAATAAAACCATAACATAAGTTATAACGTATGGTTATTGCTTTGAGTCGGTCCACGGCTTCTTGTAATCGCCTAAGTTAATCATCAAAATAGTGTAAGTGGAATTGAGGCCTCATTAAACACCTTAGTTGAAAAACCTATTGGGATAAAACCAAGCTAAGGGAAAAGAGCACATTCAAGCCACTTGATGATGATTAACTCGGAATGACTAGAATGGACATAAGCAGCTCGTGGTTGATTGGTCTTGGAAAAAGTTCTTCTTGCTTCCAAGACAACTTTAGAGTTGTTCCAACAGCTTCTTGGAGTTTTCTTGTTCTTGTCCGGGTCATAGGACCTTTGGTAATGGTCAAGGCGTCTTTCTCTTCTTCTCCAAGTGTTGGTGTTTTCATGCTCATATCAGAAGGATAACTTTTCTGGGTAGAAGAGCTTGATAAATTGGCTGAAGAATTTGTGGAAGATTGTATTGAAAAAGACCCTCTTCAGGAGGTTTTGACATCTTTCAATGATGGAATTCACATCTGCAAAGAATCTCTGGGGTATAAACTGTTGTTGGATTCAAGAAAAGAAGTTGGGAGAACGGACGATTTTGAAGAATTGATTGGGGTAAACTCATCATAGTACTTCAAGCAACCGGAGGAGCCAAACTCGGTTTGCCAAATCGATTCAACCAAACCGAGTCTATCAGCAAGGAGTTCAAACTCGACCAACAAACTCGGTCAAGAACTCGAGTCAGCCTAAAGCCCAGAAAGTTCAGATGATTGGTCAGAACTCAAGTCTCCAAAGGTAGAGCTTAAACCACTTCCAAAAGATTAAGGTACGCTTTCTTATACCCTAATTCCACCTACCCTGTTATAGTTAAAAATAACTTAGGGGAGGAAGAATTAAACATACTTTTGACTGAGCTTAAAAGATTTAGAAAAGCTTTAGTATATTCATTAGATGATATCAAAGGCCTCTCACCTGAACTGTGCACTAACAGAATCCATTTTGAAAATGAATCATACTCTAGTGTTGAACCCCAGAGAAGATTAAACCCAAACCTGAAAGATGTTGTGAAAAAAGAAATTCTCAAACTTTTGGATGCTGGTGTAATATACCCAATATCTGACAGTACTTGGGTCTCTCCTGTTCACTATGTCCCAAAGAAAGGAGGAATAACTGTTGTAAAAAATGAAAAAGATGAACTAATTCTAACCAGAACAATAACTGGACATAGAATGTGCATTGATTACAGGAAATTGAATGCTGCCACAAGAAAATATCATTTTCCTCTCCCTTTCATTGATCAAATGTTAGAAAGATTAGCAAATCACCCCTACTACTGTTTTCTGGATGGCTATAGTGGATTTTTTTCAAATTCCTATACATCCTAATAAGCAAGAAAAAACCACCTTCACCTGCCCTTATGGAACCTTTGCTTATAAAAGAATGCCTTTTGGTTTATGCAATGCACCAGCTACATTTCAAAGATGCATGACTTCAATATTTTTAGATCTAATTGAGGAGATGGTGGAGGTATTCATGGATGATTTCTCTGTGTATGGCTCTTCTTTCTCCTCTTGTTTGTCTAATCTTTGCAGGGTACTCAAAAGATGTGAAGAGACTAATCTGGTGCTAAACTGGGAAAAATGTCACTTCATGGTCAGAAAAGGGATAGTTTTGGGGCACAAGATATCAGAAGAAGGAATAGAAGTGGATCAAGCAAAGATTAAAGTGATGTTGCAACTACAGCCTCCAAAAACTGTGAAATATATCAGGAGTTTTCTAGGTCATGCTGGATTTGATTGAAGGTTTATCAAAGATTTCTCCACAATAGCAAGACCTCTGACTAGACTATTATGCAAGGAAACCAGTTTTGTGTTTGATGAGGACTGCCTGAAAGCATTTAATCTTATCAAGAATGCTCTAGTTACTGCTCCTATAGTCCAAGCTCCCAACTGGGATTATCCATTCGAAATCATGTGTGATGCTTCAGATTATGCAGTAGGATTTGTGCTTGGGCAAAAGATAGATAAAAAATTACATGTTATCTATTATGCAAGCAGAACTATGGATGAAGCACATGGAAGATATGCCACTACAGAAAAAGAGATGTTGGCAGTTGTTTTTGCCTTTGAAAAATTCAGAAGTATGTGGTGGGTTCCAAGGTCACAGTACATACAGATCATGCCGCACTACGGTACATTTATCAAAAAAGGATACAAAACCAAGATTGCTGAGGTGGATTTTGTTACTCCAGGAGTTTGATATAGAAATAGTAGATAGAAAAGGGATTGATAATGGAGTAGCAGATCACCTCTCCAGGATGAAAGTAGGAGAACAAATACCAGTGGATGATTCAATGCATGATGAACAGCTACTAGTTGTTCATACTGAAGACGGGACTAAGAGCTATACAATTTCTGTAAAGGAGGTTTTTTCTACTGACGAAACCAAATGGCCCTGGTATGCAGATATGGTGAATTACAAGGGATGTGAAAGTATTCCAGCAAGTCTCACTCATCAGCAGAGAAAAAAGTTTCTTAGAGATGCAAATCACTATTACTCGGATGAACCTTATTTGTACAAAAAGGGAGCTGATGGTCTGTTCAGAAGATGTATAGCAGAAGAAGAAGCATAAGGAGTTCTGGAACATTGTCATAGTGCATCCTATGGAGGACACTTTGCTACATTCAAGACGGTTCAGAAAATTCTACAAGCAGGATTTTGGTGGCCAAAAATATTCAAAGATACTCATGACTTCATCGCAAAATGTGATACATGCCAACGGATGGGGAACATCATAAAGCGAAATGAAATGCCCCAGAATCCTATCATGGAGGTTGAGATTTTTGATGTGTGGAGAATAGACTTCATGGGTCCTTTTAACCCACCTTCCAATGGAAATAGTTACATCCTGGTAGTTGTTGACTATGTCTCTAAATGGGTGGAAGCAGTTGCCTGTCCAACCAATGATGCAAAACCAGTTATTAAATTGTCCAAAAGCATCATATTCCGCAGATATAGAATCCCCAAGGTTGTAATCAGTAATGGAGGGTCACATTTCATTAACAAGATTTTCGACAGCCAACTGAGGAAGCATGGAGTAAAGCATAAGGTTGCAACACCATATCATCCCCAAACAAGCGGTCAGGTAGAAGTTTCAAACAGGCAGATCAAGGCTATCTTAGCAAGGATATTAGGAATATCAAGAAGAGACTGGTCTACAAAGCTAGATGATACCCTATGGGCTTATAGAACTGCCTACAAGACTCCAATTGGCAGAACACCATTCCAGATGCTATATAGAAAGAGTTGCCATATACCAGTTGAGGTAGAATATAAAGCCATTTGAGCAACTAAGCTGCTAAATTTTGACTTGAAAACAGCTCAGAAAAGAAGGGAAATGGAGATGCATGAGTTAGAGGAAATCAGGCTGGAAGCCTATGAAAACTCAAAAGTCTATAAAGAACGAACCAAGGCTTTTCATGACAAGAAGATACTGCCTAAAGAATTCAAAACAGGAGACCTAGTTCTGCTCTTCAATTCAAGGCTCAAGCTATTTCCAGGAAAATTAAAATCTAGATGGTCTGGACCTTTCCAAATCAAGAAAGTCATTCCCTATGGAGCAATAACATTACTAAGCAAGAATGGGACAGGGTTTACAGTGAATGGGCACAGAGTGAAAAAAATATTTAGCTGATAGAATCATCCCTGAAGGAACATTTGTTCATCTGGATGAACCCTTCATCCAAACTTGAGTTCACTAAAGTCAAACTCAGAGACATTAAACAAGCTCACTTGGGAGGAAATCCCATGTCTATCCACATAAATATTAATTGTCTTAGAATGTTCTTATGATTAAATTTGTCTATTTGGAACCACATGTAAAACAAGAGGGTAACTTGAGATGCATAACTCGATCAAATAACCGAGTTTGACATATAAAATGAGTAACTCAAGATTCAGACTCGGGCAGTGAAGCCGAGTCACCCCCACCTCCAGCATACACAAGGGAAAGCATGGATGCGGCTGTCTCATCCTACTTCTCCAAGCCCTGAGGTACACATCCAAACTTACATTGTATATATCATGCATTTTTAGAGTTGTTTAGCTTATGTTTTACCCAAGGTCCTCTTCCAGATTCTTTTCACACAAAGGACTGTGTGATTTAAATTTGGGGAGTATCTAGGGAGTATTTAACTTAGTTTACTTTGAATCTTATTTTCTACCTTGAGTCTGCATATCATCTAAGGCATAGAAAAACCAAAAAAATTTGAAATATTTTGAAAAACTTATCTCACAAAAACAAAAGTGTTCATATAGTTGCAATCGCATTATAGGATTGAGTCTAGTGTTTCATATATGATTGCTGCATTGCATAGGAAAAATGAGGAAAATACCTTGTAAACTTGCTGAAATAATAAGTGAATTTTGAAGTTAAGATAGAACCATGCTCCAATTACTTAACTATGCATATAGATTAGGTTGAAAACATGCTGAGATCTAAAATTCATATTTCTATCTAGTGGAACCTAACTTGGACTCTAAATTATCATATTTATGCATTGAAAATTGAACTCATGGATACCATACACATACTTGGATTATCTTATCCCTTCTACCACTCTTTGTTAACCCAAGTAGCTGATTCCCATCTTTGGAATAGTTAAAAATCTATTCCCTTAATCTTAACCTTCTTTCAAGCTATTATTACTTTCTGTGTGATTGTAAGACCTTTCTGCCTAATTGAGCTTTGTTAGAACGTGTTACGTTGGAGCTGATAAGGATAGGATCTCATATAAGTCTGGTTCACACCTTTTGGATCAGTTAGGACTAGTGGGATTCTCATTTTTGGGATTTGGTTAGGATTTGGTGTTTTCGGGTTGTGTAACTCGGTTTCATCACCTCGAGTTGGCAACCCGAATCTGACATACACCTTAGGTTTTTGAGAAAGAAAGAAAATAAGAAGGCTATAAAAGAATCGTCCAGGGAGTTGGAAGTTATAAAAAGAAAAGAAAAATGTCTAGTGAAGGATTTGAAAGACTTTAAAAAGAAAATAAAAAAAAAAAAGAAAAAAAAAAGAAAAAAAAGAAGTATTTAAGAGCCTTAGAAAAACAGAAAGAAAACTCAATCCGCTAGATCAAAAAGAAGTAAACAACTCCATAGAACTTGAAATCGAAAAAGAAAAGCCTTAGTAAAAAAGAACCAGAGGCAAATGAAAGCCTAAAATGTAGATTTAGGATGCTTTCTGGGATTAGATGATAGGTTTAGGTCCATTTTTTAGCTATTTGGGTAGATGAGAATCTGTCCTCATATGCATAGGTTGGCCCTGACTTTTAGCATTCTTCTAAAGCTCAATTATTTCTTGAGAGATCCCTGTCCTGATTTGAAAAACCTTTGAAATGATCATCTTTGTCTTTTAACCTATACTCTTAACCAAATGAGATTTAATGATCCTTGCATAAACTTGATTCATGATTACAAGTTAATGAATGTTAAAGGGATTTGAATGATTTGAATGCTTGTCTAAGTCTTTTCAGTTGCTAGTTATTGATAAGAAAAGTATGGCTAAAAGTTTTGAACTAGAACTCACTTGTTACTTTCAGCTTGTTTGGTTTGATTTCTCACTTTCAAACATTTCTCATCATTTTGGTTTATATGTTTGCTTGAGGGCAAGCAAAGACTATGTTTGGAGGAATTGATAAGTATGATATTTGCATGTTTTTAGCATACTTAATCCTCTATACTTCGTTATTTTCATTGTCATTCCTATTAGTTTTCTGTCTATTTTGCATACTTATTGCATTTACTTAGGATTTGCATTAGATGTTGCATTTTCATTGCATATTGGATGATTCTCAGGTATTTAGGGAGGTTTATGGAGCTTTTGGGAATGGGAGTGGAGTAACTCGACCAAGACACTCAGTTTCAATCCGAGTCAGAGATCATGGGGGCCACTCGAGGTGCACCACTCGGTTTTATCCCGAGTTTGAAGACAAAGCAAGGATTTCAGGAGCTACTCGGTTTGCATCGCTCGGTATCATCCCGAGTCAAGACATCAAGATGACAACTTTGGCCCACTCGATCAAATATCTCGAGTCAAGCTCCCATCTTTGAAGAAATGACCCTACTCGAGATGACCACTCGATCAAGCATCCCGAATCCTGCCCCATTTTTACCATTTTCACTTTTTTAATTACTTTTACTTAGGGAGTTAATCCTTCTCTATAAATACTTAACTCTAGTTCATTTTCGGCCAAGTCTGTTTAGTTTTATCTTTATTTACATTTCATCTAAGCACTTTTCATTGTTCTTAACTTTTCTAGGTTTTTAGATCCTTAGATCTGCCCATTTTCATTACAAATTTGCATTTTTTATTCTACAATCTTGTTTATCTACTCTATCTGTTATTTTGATTATGCAGTTTATTTTGTTTTCTGGGTTTTTGCATTTTTTTATGTGTTCTTCATCTGAGTAGTGAAATTTAGGGTTCTTGGGGAAAATGGTAGATATCGGTTAGATTTCGTCTCTTTAATGTTGTTAATGCTTTAATACTTCTATTTCTCTTCTGGATTAGGGTTTTTAATATTTATTCTTTTCTGATCAATTGGAATATGATTCCAGACATTCACCACTCAAAAAGTGTTCAATAAATGTTTGATCATCATAATTCCAGAGATTTGTTCATCATAACCTAAGAGATTAGATGTCTAGGGAGCATTTTGGATTTAATGATCTGGATCTTTATGCCTATCTCAGTTATGTTTTATGATGAGAGTCAAGATTAGGAAGTTTCTGAGGTTTGAGGTTAATCACCGTGAGAGTGAGTTTAGCTTCTTAAGAAGATCATTATCTAGAGAATAGCTTGAATAAGTAGTTTAAGAAAGCATCAATTTAGGATAGATTGAATCCTAGATCTCACCAAAACTCCCAGGAATCATATTTGTCATTCTGTTTGTTAATCTCATTTGCATATCTTATTTGCTTTCATTTGCTATTTCATACATGTTACATCAAAACCAACCATCATTTAGCTTGACTTAGAATAATCTGATCATATCCTTTTTGATTGCATCTTTCCCATTATGGAATGATACCTCAAATACTACATTGACAAGATTTGGGGAATTGATTCAATAGATTGAAAACATGTGTATCAATTAGTCTCTAAAATATTTGATAAAAAAGTTGGATGCTTTAGAATGAAGGCTTACATGAGTTTAAAGAGGGAGGAGACTTAAACAGACTCAAGCTCCTCGTGAATAACTCTCACTGGAACTCTAAAAATCAACATAAGACTTAGTACAAAGACTTAGGCGACTTGGACTAGAATTTAAAAGAGTTTGCGGACTAAAGAAAATAAAACCATAATCTAAATTATATCATAAGATTGATGCTTGAGTCGGTTCATGGCTTCATGTAATCGCCCAAATTAATTATTAAAGTGAGGAAAGTGGACTTGTGGCCTCATTATAAACTTTAGCTGGAAAACTCATTGGGATAAAACCAAGTTAAGGGAAAAACAGCACACTCAAACCACTTGATGATGATTAACTCGGAATGACTTGAATGGAAGTAAACATCTCTTGGTTGATTTGTCTTGGACGAACTTCCTCTTGCTTCCAAGATATTTTTAGGTTGTTCCAACAGCTTTTGAAGTCTTTTTGTCCTTGCACGAGTCATGGGACTTCTAAGAATGATCAAAGCATCATCCTCTTTTTCTTTAAGTGCAAGCTGGTCCATGATCACATCACCTTGTGTTCTAAATTTTCTTTTGCATCATCACTAAAACCAGAATGGTGGGACCGATTTTTTCATACAGTGATATTTTTAATTAATTTCTATTTTCAGATAAACTTCTAGTTTCGATAAACTTTAATATAAAACATATATAATTAATAAATCAAATTCAATCACTATACTAGGATATATCAATTAAATAAATTATTTCACTAAATGAGATCATATAAAAATATGTGCAAATTTCGTGAAAATAATAATGTCCGTGCAAAATCCGTGTGGATTATATTTTGTAAAATACTGAATAAAACTTTTATATAAAAAATCCAAGATATAATCATATCTTCACAAAATCTAGATTTGTTATTAATAAATCAGTGCGAAAATCAAGTAAAAATATTATATTTAATAACAAAAAATATTGCAGATTTTATCAAATAAAATTTCTGTGCAAATTTAGGTTTAACAAATTTCATCATTAAAATTCATTGTTCTATATCAATCATATAATCTTTTCATCTTTATAATATTATTATACTATATATCAATTCACATAGATGCATCATAAATAATATAAAACAATCAAATACTTATCTCTTTTATAAAAGATGACAATTGGAGAACCATTGACGGAGAATGAAAACATCATCAAGATGTGATAAACATGTAATTTTTACATGTTTAAGTAATTTCTATCAAATAAGATCATTAAGTGATATTTTAGTATAAAATCATGATCATAAATATCATGAGATCAATTAAAGTACTATATATGCAAAATAAGAGTAAAACAGATCTATGAAAAAACCAGTAAGTTATGAATACTTCATGTGAAAATGAGGTTCATATATAAATAATCAAAATCAAAAAAATTATAATCCGTGCATAAATTGGTTTATAGAAAAATATAGATCAGTATTAAAATTTTATTCGTGCATAAATTGATTTAGAAAAATACATCAATATTGACAATAGATAGTTCGTGCAAAACTTGTATAAAAATACAAACAAAATTTATATGAAATCATCTGCACAAAAATTGTACAAATCCATACATAATTTATATCATATAGCTCAGACGGCTTAAGACTCGTGCTGATAACGTGTTAAACTATAGAGAATATTGAGGAACTGTATATCTTATTCCAATATTAGAGACTATATAAAGATACATGTTAGGGTTTATAAGTATTCTACAACATTTTAATGGAGAGATATGGGCATCCACATAATATGTAATTATTCATAACACAAATCTCTATATTTTGGATTTTTAAGTTGTTTTTTAAATATACATAAATTATAAAGGGTATTACATTGAATAGTTAAAACATAAAAATATCATTACTCATTTAAATTAAAAATTAAAAAATGGAGAGATTTGGAGAAAGTTATGAGCCACACAATTAAACACAACATTACAAAGTGAATTCAGAACATATTAAATGAACTAAAGACATAGAACAACATGAAAGGTAATCTATTCGAGTCTCACCGGCTACTGCGAGTTACATCGCCCACAATTGGGTCTTCCTGCTCGTCCAGGAGAAAAGAATTACTGTGTTCCCGAGAGTGAATGCAGTCCCGGAAAAATTGCACCATTCTACCTACGACTTCTGGATCGAGAGCAGATGGATGCTCCTAAAACAGACCAAGCATTTGCTCACGATAGAGGTTCTTTTTCCATGGATTTTTTAAAAATAGAAATTTAGAGACATAAGTGATTTGTGAAGAAGTGGAGAAACTGGATTTTCTATATAAAATGCATGATGATCAGAAACTGGTTAGAAAACAAACCAGATTTTCCAACCAATTTTTGACCAATATATATATATTTTTTTAATATTGGTCAGTGTTTTTTTTAATTAGTCAGAAATTGATCAATTTTCTTTAAAAAAATTTGTGGCCAAATTCTGGTTAAGGGTTTATGTTCGGAATTTGATCAGACTACAAAAAAAAAAACTTGTAGTGTATTTTCTTACATTTTTTACTTTCAACAGATTGTTTTATAAAATTTGAAAAAAAAAACTCTTTATAAATTAATATCCTCTATAAATTAAGAAAATATTTAGATCAAACATTATTAAGTTATAGAAATTTTACCTTACAATCTTATTATGCACATATTAAACCCAGACAAGTCAAATTATCATTCCACGTTGCAGGGGAATTCCATATTCTTCATTTTAGTTATGGGTTCAAAGTTCAAATCTTCAAATTTACTCAAAGCTACTCTGAACTTTGACTAATATATGATTTTGATTTTTTTTTGGGTTAGTTTCAAAGACAAAACGAATATTCAGTTTCTTTTTTTTGTTAACTTGAAATAAACAAAAGTAAAGTTGATAGTCCATTAGACTTGAAGGCTTCTGGGACTAATATTAAAAGACGCATGCCAGTACGAATAGACATTATTTTAATGTGGGAAACTTCAAAACTTTCAATGATCAAAAAACTAATCATACCTTGACCATTCTTTTAAATATTGTTTCCCTGGAAAGTAAAGAAAAAGGTCTGCACCATCTTCTTTTTCTCCTTTTTTCCTTTCAAAAAACCACTTTCAAAGGTCGTTGTCTTTTAGCCTAGAATCTTCAGAGGTATGTGTCTTGGATTCAGATCCATGTTCTTGTTTCAAATATGCTAGTTATGTCAGATAGATTGAGTTTTCTTTGTTTGGATGGTCTTATGGTATTTCATAGTTAATTACAGACATTTTGATGTCTTGTAAGGAAGATTTAAGGGATTTTATGTCTGAATGAATGGTTAAAGAGATGATGAAGCTTACTGTATTTGCTAGATTTCTTCTTCTTCTTACTCTTTCGATCTTTGAGGCAACAGGGTTAAACATAGAAGGTCAAAATCTTCTTGACATCAAGAGCAAGTTTGTCGATGATAAGCAGAATTTGAAAAACTGGAATTCAAATGATTTTGTACCTTGTGGATGGACAGGTGTAAGATGCAACAACTATTCAACTGATCTACACGTTTTGTCACTGAATCTGTCCTCAATGAATCTTCATGGTAACTTATCACCAAGTATTGGTGGATTGATTCATCTTCAGGTTCTGGATCTGTCATATAATAGGTTATCAGGGAAGATTCCTAAAGAAATTGGGAATTGTTCAAGCTTGGAGATTCTTACATTGAACAATAACCAGTTTGAAGGTGAGATCCCTTTGGAAATTGGAAAGCTTTTGTCTTTGGAGAAGCTGATTATATACAACAACAGAATCACAGGTTCTATCCCTATGGAGATTGGGAATCTCTTATCTCTTTCTCAGCTTCTGACTTACAGCAACAACATCAGTGGTTCAGTGCCAAGTTCTATTGGTAACCTTAAGAGACTGACAAGTTTTAGAGCTGGTCAGAATATGATCTCTGGAAGTTTGCCTTCTGAGATTTGTGGATGTGAGAGTTTGGTTATGCTTGGTCTTGCACAGAATCAGTTGAGTGGTGAATTACCAAAAGAGATTGGATTGCTTAAGAAACTTTCACAGGTGATTCTTTGGGAAAATCAGTTCTCAGGGTTTATTCCTAAGGAGATTAGTAACTGCACAAGTTTACAAACTCTTGCTCTCTACAAGAACCAGCTTGTTGGGCCAATTCCGAAAGAACTTGGGAACCTTGCGTCTTTGGAGTACCTATACCTTTACAGAAATGGGTTAAATGGAACCATCCCAAGAGAGATTGGGAATCTTTCAAGTGCAATTGAGATTGATTTCTCAGAGAATGGTTTGAGTGGAGAGATACCATTGGAGTTTGGGAACATACAAGGGCTTGAGCTTCTTCATCTTTTTGAGAACAAACTTACCGGTACTATCCCTGTGGAGCTTACTACTTTGAAGAATCTAGCAAAGCTTGATCTCTCCATCAATGCTTTAACCGGTCCTATTCCCTTGGGGCTTCAGTATTTAAGAGGTCTTTTCATGCTGCAGCTATTTCAGAACTCCCTTAGTGGGACTATACCGTCAAGACTTGGCTTGTATAGTGATCTTTGGGTGCTTGACCTGTCTGATAACCATCTCAGAGGAAGAATTCCAAGCTACCTCTGTCTTCATTCCAATATGATAATCTTGAACTTGGGTTCTAACAACCTTTCTGGCAACATTCCTACTGGCATTACCACTTGCAAAACTCTGGTTCAGCTTCGTCTAGCGAGAAACAACCTCATTGGTCGTTTCCCACCCAACCTATGTAAACTGATTAACCTCACAGCCATTGAGTTAGGACAGAACAAATTCCAGGGTTCCATCCCTCAGGAAGTCGGGAACTGTAGTGCTTTGCAAAGGTTACAGCTAGCAGACAATGACTTCTCAGGCGAGCTTCCACGAGAGATTGGAAAACTTTCAGAGCTTGGAACGTTGAATGTCTCATCTAATAAGCTTACTGGAAAGATCCCTTCTGAAATTTTTAATTGCAAGATGCTTCAACGACTAGATGTGTGCTGCAACAATTTCTCTGGAACTTTACCAAGTGAGGTAGGTTCCCTTTACCAGCTTGAGCTTCTGAAGCTTTCAAATAATAAACTTTCGGGTACAATACCTGTGTCACTACGGAATTTAACTCGTTTAACCGAGCTACAAATGGGCGGAAACTTGTTCTACGGTAGCATCCCACAGGAGGTGGGCAGTCTGATCAGTTTACAGATAGCTTTGAACCTCAGTTACAACAAGCTTACCGGAGAGATACCATCTGAGCTCAGTAAACTTGTAATGCTTGAGTTCCTCCTACTCAACAACAACAATTTATCTGGTGAAATACCAAGCTCTTTTGCTAATCTTTCAAGCTTGCTTGGTTACAATTTCTCTTACAACAACTTGACTGGTCCTATTCCACTCCTCCGCAACATGTCGATATCTAGCTTCATCGGAAACAAAGGTCTGTGTGGTCCACCACTAAATCAGTGTATTCAACCACAGCCTTACTCGCCTTCTCAGTCAACCGGGAAGAGTAGAGGAATGAGTACCAGTAAAATCATAGCCATCACTGCAGCTGTAATTGGCGGAGTCTCTCTTATGCTCATTATTCTCATTGTCTACCTCATGAGACGTCCCGTGAGGCCAGTCGTTTCTTCTGTTCAAGATGTCCTATCATCAGAGACGTCTTTGGACATTTACTTTCCTCCAAGAGAAGGATTCACGTTCCAAGATTTAGTTGCAGCTACTGATAACTTCGATGAGAGCTTCGTAGTTGGCAGAGGAGCATGTGGAACAGTCTATAAAGCCGTTCTTCCCGCCGGATACACTCTAGCTGTAAAGAAGTTAGCATCAAACCACGAAGGTGCCAACAATAACAATGTTGATAATAGTTTTAGAGCAGAGATTCTAACACTTGGGAATATTAGACACCGTAACATTGTCAAGCTACATGGATTCTGCAATTACCAGGGATCAAATCTGCTTCTTTATGAGTACATGCCCAAAGGAAGCCTTGGAGAAATACTTCATGGTCATTCTGACAACTTGGATTGGTCTAAAAGATTTAAAATCGCGGTCGGTGCAGCTCAGGGTCTCGCGTATTTGCACCATGATTGCAAGCCAAGAATCTTCCACAGGGACATAAAATCGAATAATATCTTGCTTGATGACAAGTTTGAAGCTCATGTTGGGGATTTTGGACTAGCAAAAGTGATTGATATGCCACATTCAAAGTCTATGTCTGCTATCGCTGGCTCCTATGGTTACATTGCACCAGGTAAAGGTTTTTTTCATTTGATTTCTGCAGTTTTGTTTCCAAGATAGAGAATTGGAAAAATGATTTCCTAACCGGAATCAAACCAAAATTGTTTAACCGAAATCCTCTAAAATATAATATAATTAGTTAAGTATATTAAATTTTGAAAATATTAATTAAATTAGTTAGTTTTTGTCCATGTTTTAAAACTCGCTAGGCGCTAGTCGGGCGGCGAGAGTGGACTTAGCGTCTAGGGGATTAATCGGGGATTAGTTTTAGGTTATTTTAATATTTTAAAAATATATTTATCTATTATATTAAACTTTTAAATAATATTATTTTTAAAATTATATTAAATACATGAAAATGTAGTATTAATAATTTATTTTATAATTTTAACATAATTTATTATAAAACATCACAAACTCTCAATATAAATGTCTGAATAACAAAAACAAAATTTTTTATACTTGAAATTTTAAAAATAATTAGATTATAGATGATTATGCGGAAAATAATCGGATTAGATGGGGATTAATCGGATTAGGCGGGGAGTAATCGGTTGACTGACTTTTTCGAGGGATTAGTCATTAATCGAAGCGGCGAGGGTGAGCTTAACGACTAGACAGTGTGTAATCGGAGCTAGGCGGAGATTTTTAAAACATGAGTTTTTGTTATAATGTCTAAAAACCGAAGTAGAATCTCAACTGAAACCAAACTGAACCAAAAAAATTAAGCATATATTAACAGAAACTGTTTCATAACTTGTGCAGAATATGCATACACAATGAAAGTGACAGAGAAATCTGACATCTACAGCTACGGGGTGGTTTTGTTGGAGCTGTTAACCGGAAAAGCACCGGTTCAACCAATAGATCAAGGTGGGGATGTAGTGAATTGGGTGAGGAGTTATATAAGAAGAGATGCATTATCCTCTGGAGTTCTTGATTCTCGGTTAAACCTAGAAGACGAGAGAATCGTATCTCATATGCTAACTGTGCTAAAGATTGCTCTGCTTTGTACAAGTGTATCTCCTGTCGCAAGGCCATCAATGCGAGAAGTTGTTCTCATGCTTATTGAATCTGATAGACAAGAAGTAGAAGAAGAACATTTGGATAAGGAATTGACAAACAATACTACTTCTACTACCTCATGACTCAATACATTGATTATAATAATTGTATCTTCTCTTTTTGTTCCCGCGATATGATTCTTCTATGTAAATTCTTATACGCAGCTATATCAAAAGATATAATCTTTTTCATGTCCTTATGCATAATAAAGTATAAATGCATTTTTATAAATGCTGTCAAAAATATAGTAATCAAAACCTAATAAATAGAAGAGTGAATTTGCTATATGGTGTGAAAATATATGCTTAATTTATTAAAGTTTGATGTGATGGAAAATATATGCTTAATTATTGGGAAAATAATGGTGTGAGAAGCGACGCTTACACTTATTTTAGCAATCGATAAAAATGTGTTGGACCGACCATGTTACTTATACCGAGAGTGATGCAAATGGGTTTCTCCAATGAGTGGCATTGAATATTGGTAGGGTAGCTATCAGGCATACTGATACTCTTTCCCGCTTTTGTCAGTGACTTCATCGAGCCAAAGACAAATTGAGGTCGTAGTGAATGCAGCCACAGTGGAAAAATAAAAACGTTAAATTTGGGAGGAAATATTTGGGACTGGGAAAATTTAAACCCGTAATCTAGTCCAGTGGATGAGAGGTGAGGGGTGAAATAGATTGCCAGTATCTTGAAAAACCACTAACAATATGCGAAGAAAATTTTAGGGGCTTATTCAATTATGATTTATGTACAGTTTAAATGACTAATAATTTTAGAATCTTGTTAACTTTCACATATTATGGTTTACAATCAAACACTTTATCAAAGTTTTTTCCGTATTCTCATAAGAGTATAAATTTATTACAGAGTTTTGTTTACTTTGTATTTTTAATGAATTTTATCCTCCAATCTCTTTTTTTATTTGATCATTTGAGCTTTTACTTTGATTTAAAGTTTTTATTCTGTTTAGTGTTTGAGATAAATTTGTTCGTTTATGATCTGATTTTTTTTTTTTTTTTTAATTTCTTTCAGTTCTGTCCATTTGGGTTTTCGTATGAGCTCAATTAAAATTTAGGAAGAATGAAAAACTTTTGTTGGAAGTAATCAAAATTGTGAAGAAATGTTTCAAATGTGGGGATTTTCTAAATATTTTCTTATATCAGTGAGATTTTTGATGAAAATATAGTTTTGGTGTCCAACAGAGACATATGAAAGAATCATAATCAAATACTTAGCGGTGACCATCAATATCAATCGATGTTCAGCATTCTTATATTTGAAAAAAAAAACAATTTTATTTTAAAAAAAGTTTGAAAGAGTTTTTGAAAATATCATGGTAACATCTAATATTTTTGAAATTGTCTTTTTATGAACAAAAATTTTGAAACTCAATACACCAATAACGCTATACTTTAATATAGTGATAAAATCATTTAAATTCATTTTATTTGAATAACATATGACTTTGATTGATATCAATCCAGTAACTAATGATTTTAATTGATTGTACACAAACTTTTAAAACTAATAAAACCAATAACACATAACTTTAATAGAGTATTGGAAATTGAAGATTGAAAATAATACACTTTTAAAGATTTTTAATTAAAAAGTGTAAGAACCAATAAATATACTATTCACTGCATAATATAAAGTAATCAAGTATTGATTTATGGTTACACAAATGTTTGAGAATAGTTTTTGATTCACCAGTTGATCTTAGATATTACCGTGTAAGTCAGATCGGATCGCTTTGATATTACTCACTCACCAAAGGATCAAATGATTGTTAGATGTTATGCACCAAACAATGGATATGTTCACAAGGAACAAAGAGAATCTCTCTCTAAGAACAAATAATAAGATGAAAAGATTTTTGAATAAATATTGTCAACTGATTACTTGGTTGGTTATACATGAATATTGACTAAAAATGTGTAAAAAAGAGACAAAACTTGACTAAAAGAGTTAAATGACATTTGAGGTTATTTTGCTTCCTTTGGAGAATGCCCTTTGAGATCATTTTGCTTCCAACTCCTTAGGATGAATCTTGGTGATACACGTTTAGGCGTCAAAACAAAAGTAACTCAAATTTAATTTAGTTTAAAATATTTTGGTTTGGTTAGGATTGAGTTTTAATGTTCATTATAACTAAATATAAAAAATAACCAATTAATTTTAATAATCAGTACACATTGTTATATCTTATTAAATAAAACTTGGTTGCACTAACATGAGACAGACACGTGAAGAAAAAAAAGAAAAATAAATAAATAATAGGTTAGATAATTTATACTTTCTATTTTCTGATATATGTTTAACCTTATTATTTCAATAAAAGTTTAATTTTTTCAAAAATTTAGAGTTTTATATTTCATATTATTTAGAATTAAATCAGAAAATTTCACTGTGTCTAATTTTTTTTAATCGATGTTGATGATGATGATGGTGGTTATGGTGATGCTGATGCTGATGGTGGTGATTATGATGGTGATGGTGATGATGGTGATGATTTGATGATGATGATGATGATGGTGATGGTATGATGATATGATTATGTCGATTATGATGGTGATGATGGTGGCGATGGTGGTGGTGGTGATGGTGGTGATGATGGTGATGATGAGTTGACGATGATGATGGTATGATGATGATGGTATGATGATATGATGATGGTGGTGATGATGATGATGATATGATGGTGGTGATGGTGGTCATGATGGTGGTGATGATGGTGACAGTGATGGTGATGGTATGATGATATGATAATGGAGTGATAATATAGTTTTATGATAATTATTTAATAATATAATGATAGTATTAATTGATTAATTAATCAATTGAGTCAACTCGGTTAACAATTAACATATCAAATTAAATGGATAATGGATATTGGTAAAAAAAAAATGGAAATTGTTTGGGTTCATCAGAGAGATCCTAACCTAGTATTTAAATGTATTTTTGTGTATATTAAATTTTTAACTCAATTCACTTATTTAGATTTATTGGACGTTTCTATATTGTTTGGGTTGATGAATTTCAAATTGGTTTCAGTTTGTTATTTAAACAAGAATCTTGAACAAAATTTTCATCTTCAAAACGGTATTACTATTTTTAATTGAAATATGAAACTGAATTTGTAGCTATCACGATTGAAGGTGAGAACAAGATGGTTAAGATTATATTTATTGTTGAAGTATGTCTCGTGGGGGAAATATATATATATATATATATATATATATATATATTTCCTAGATAGTTTAATTTTGATCTTAAAGTGCAGGTTAAGATTATATTCATTGTTGAAATCAAGAGGATCTATTTCCAATGATAATTCTTTGATATTCAATTCATCTATATGTTGATAAGTATTTGACATAGTAACGTGATTTTATTTGCATAGTAGAGTAAATCTTACTTGAACATTTACACCATAAGAATGCTATCTACATGCTATTCCCCTAGGAGACTAAATCTTACATGAACATTTAGCCTATAAAAATGCTATTTCTAAATATACAATGTATGGTGTGTACATGTTTTAGGAAAATATAAAAATGCTCTTTTTGTTAAAGAAAACACACAAGTATTAATTATGTGTATATCAAAATACTGTAATGTAATTGTTTTATATTGTTACACTGACTAAAAGGAAGTTGGCTTTTACATACCCACCATATATAATTATGTTCAATTTATACCCTGTAGATTAAAACATAATTCGAACAACAAATAATTTTAATATTCAGTTTTCAATTTTTGTGTTAATATGCCATGAAATTTTAGTTTCGTAAAATCCACGTTAAATACGATATTGTTTAATATAGATAAAATTTTGAAAAAACAAAGACAAAAAGACTTCGTAAGAGTATATTTTGTTGTTTTATCATAAAACAACGTTATAAAAGTTTATGATAAAACAATAAAATACACTCTTACGAAGTCGTTTTATGTTTGTTTTTCAATTTTTTTTATATCTTAAACAAAATCGTATATAACGTGAATTTCACGGAGGTAAAATTTCACGGCAAATTAACACCGTAACGATTAACGTTGGATTTAGCACAAAATTAAAATTGAAAAGTAAATATTTGAAATTATTTGTTATTTGATATATGTTTTATGTTATTTTATAATAGATGTATGAATTGAACATACTTATATATTTTGGATATGTGAAAGCCGACTTCCCCCTTACTCCCGGGTAACTGATAATACTAAATGAACTTGTTATACCACTCTACATTTTATCGATCACTGATAATGAAATAACAAATTTTAAAATTATTTTAACTAGCCAAAGTTTATTCCCAGTTCTAAGAATGTTCATGCGGGTTATCATCAATACATGCAGGTCGAAGAAATTATAACATTCTAGTAAAAAAGAGTTTTTTTTTTTTTTTGCTAAACGAGCGATCGAAACAATTTACAAAAAAAAAAAAATCAGATGGTAACCACACGAAGAACCAAAAACAAAAAACTTAGTGAAGTAAATTTTTTTGTTAATTTATGTAATCATATATCTGCATATTAGAATCGATAAAAAGCAAAGGTATCAAATGTACCTAATATTATATGCACTAATATAATGTAGTGTTACAAATCAAAAACAAAACTATTAAATCTATCAAATTAGAGAAAAAATAATAACAACGAACGTGTTAAAAATAACTAAATTTATTAATTATCATCAATAACCCTTAGTGATGTTTGAAAATCATAGGAAAATCAACGACACAATATGGTTTTAGTCAACACAATAATTTAGGGAGTTAATGGTTAATTTGAGATTTTTTTCAAAAATAAAATAAAATAAAGATTATAATGAACTTTGCTCATTAGTATTATGGCCATTTTTTAAAAGTTTCGTATTTAATGAATTAAATTTTTATAAAAAGTGTAGTTTTTGAAAAAAAATAGAAGCATATATATATATATATATAACAATAAAAGCCTACAGTTACGAGTACTTGTATAGTCTTCTTTGTTAATGACCAAGGAAGATTTAATGAAGCATTAAAGATTTGTTCTTCTTAGAGACTGTTATATAAAGAATCCCACATAAAACCACTAGTAAGCAAACTAAATTCGAAGGATCAATATTTAGTAACCATATTTTTTCACAGTTTCACTAAGAATTCCAAGTCATGGATTAGTAATGTCATTGCTTTTGAATCAACCAATAAAACCAATCGATCAATCAAACCATGAAAAACATATACCAACCCATAAATTCAAGCACTGAGTTCAATCATAGTATAGAGTAGAAAACAAAAAATACATTCAAGCCATTGGTTCAAATCATAGATCACTCAAGCATCAGCACATTCAAATTAGCATTAGACCACACAAGAAACTAACATATTCAAGTAAGCAAGGATCATACAACAACAAACATATTCAAGATAACCACACAAACACACATTCACGTAAGAAAAATACCATTCAACAACCAACAGAGTCAGGCAATAGCTTCAAAGCAAAGACTAATAAATAACCAACAGAGTCAAGCATGGGCTTCAAATAATAGACCAAATCATATACCATGCACCACCAATATATTCAATCTCCAAACCAATATATTCAAGTAAATAAGTTTAAATCAAAGCAGAGAGATTTATGCAGCAACCAGAATGTTTAAGTCATGACGTCAAATCATAAACGATGCTCCACGAAATAGAGAAACTATAGGTTTAAAGCACTACAAACCATAAAACAAGCAATAAAGTTAATGCATATATCTCCTCTAAATATGATATTCCAACATCTAAATGTTCATAATATTACTAAACAATTAAGATATATACTCTTCATTGACCATCAAAAACTCTCATCTTGTTTAGATTACCTGAGAGCGATGCATTTAATGCAACTCTGTTATCATAAATCATAATTATGTTCTGATCTTATTGTATCTTAAATAAATTCTTTTACTTTACACCCTGCATTTAATCATAACACAGAAGCGCTTACATGTCAAAGATAAGTGCTCGAAATTTTTTTTAGTCTCCATGATTAAAAGGGGGGTGCAAGCAAGGTATTTACTTATTAATGGCAGTAAACATAAGGGGCTCAATAAAGTGGAGAAGTGTCACTAAACGTCATGACGCCTATGATAATGACTAAAATCACACATCACAAACATAGCAGTTATGATGAGAAAAAAGTACAAGTAGAAAGGACTTGGAACTGGAAGAAAGCACTTACATATTGGCTTAAAAGAATGATAGCAATATCATTCCTCAATGAGAACTCCTTGAAAGCATCCTCAATTTGTCTCACAGTTGTCTCAAAA
Organism: Nasturtium officinale; assembly: GCA_963854855.1. Taxonomy (NCBI): domain Eukaryota; kingdom Viridiplantae; phylum Streptophyta; class Magnoliopsida; order Brassicales; family Brassicaceae; genus Nasturtium; species Nasturtium officinale. The sequence continues at coordinate 4,671,145 of OY978512.1, forward strand.
AGACAAATAAAAATGAAAGAAAGGAAAATTCAATCAGTTTTAGATGACTAGAGGGTAAATTATACAGAAATAGAAGTTGTAAAAGTTATCTCGTAACAAAAGCACATGAAAGATACCCCTTTGAGGTAAGTGACACAATTTGATCCATGATTGAAAAGACAAGATATCCTAAAGACCATTATGAGTTCAAAAACTTACTTGAATCCATGATGAGGTAATTTTTCTTCCTCCTTATGTCAATATAACCAACTTCAGCCAGAAAAAATCCAACTAATGTGTCCTGTACACAAAAATTTAGACAAGTAAGAGACATTGGAGATTATTAAAGGGTAAGATCAGTGGGAAGTTCAAAATAACTCTGCCGACAAACTTCCTGTATCTATTTTATATACTTGCACAAATATTCACTTTTTTACCATATTTTTGCACAAAGTTTGTAACAATATAAGCAAATTAAATACAAAGTTAGGAGAAACACATACCTATCTTGAAGTCGACCTACACTTGAAATCTTCTTGGAGTCTCCAAATATTAGGACACTTTTTCATGCACATCTCTGTAGATAACAAAAAGATTGATTCAGTTCACTTGTAAAATATGCAGATACAAGGCTGTTAAATTTTATTGTGCTGTTCTCCTTTTAGAGCTGTAAGGGCTTTTGCTAATCGCATACCCTTTTTTGTTGAACCGACAGATCTGTTTTAAACCATTCTCCTCAGACAGTTATGATCTTAGAGATTTAGGGGCCTGTTATGGGACTGTTCTGATCAAAGAGTTCAAAAAATCGGACGAGTTATGAACTCTGAAACATCAAATTTTAGAGTCTTTATGCTTTTAATTTCAGGCCACGCAACTGTAGTGCGATTATTGAATTAAAGAGCTCACACATTTAGACATTCAGTGTGCATCAGCTCTGAAGGGATTTTAGGGCTTATACAATTCCATTGCCTCCTTTTGTAGATGTAAGTCACTGGCTTTGGATTGTTATAAATTTTTACTATTCCCTTCCCCTTTTAGAGATTTAAGCCATTGGCTTTGTAATTAACATAAGTTTAGAGATTTAGGGTTTTTTATAATTCCATTCCCCCTTTTAGAGATTTAAGTCATTGACTTTGTATTATTATAAGTTTAGAGAATTAGGGGCTTGTACAATTCATTGGACAGCTCAAGCAGAGCTACTAAACATTTAGGGGCCTTATCCCATTTCCCCTTTGTATTACCATTAGGCAACTTAGTCGGATATACACTCTTTTGCGATTTCCCATATCCTTTATGTTCTGATTTAAGAGATTAAAGGGCCTTCGTAATTCTCATAGCCCCTCTAGAGATTTCAGCCACTGAACTTTAGAGATTTAGGGACTTATTCAATTTCATTGCCCCTTTAGAAATTTAAGCCACTAGTGGGCTTTGAATTGTTATAACATTAGAGATTTAGGGACTTGTTCAGTTCCATTGCCTCTTTAGAGATTTAAGCCACTGGCTTTGAATTGTTATTATAACTTTAGAGATTCAGGGACTTATTCAATTCCAATTCCCCTTTAGAGATTTAAGCCATTGGCTTTGAATTGTTACAACTTTAGAGATTTAGGGACTCGTTCAATTCCAATGCCCCCTTTAGAAATTTAAGCCACTGGCTTTGAACTGTCATAACTTCCGAGATTTAGGGACTTATTCAATTCCAATGCCCCTTTAGAGATTTGAGTCATTGGCTTTGAATTGTTATAACTTTAGGGATTTATTCCATTGCAATGCCCCTTTAGAGATTTAAGCCACAGGTTTTGAATTGTTATAACTTTAGAGATTTCGGGGCTTATACAATTCCATTTCCCCTTTAGAGATTTATGACTTCTAGGCAACAGCAGTCATTAGGCTTCTCTAATTACAGAGCTCAGAAGAATGCATCTGTTTAAATCTTTTGGGTTTAGTTTAGTGATAATTACCTGAAGAGATTATGTGGAATGATCCAGTGAGAAAAATCTATGATCAATGCTGGAGATGAGTGTTTTCTCTGTATGCCTATCCAAATACCAACAATGAAAAGATCATTAATTAAAAACTTACGGATTAGTTGTATGATTAATTTTAACAAAGATGTACGATTATTTTTAACAAAGATCAAGTAATACATACGATTAATTTTCACAAAGATGAAAAACTTACGAATTAAAGTGTTTTGAAACCCTTTGATATAAAATGTACGAGTAACTTTAACAAATCAAGTGATTTGGGCAGAACACAACAATAACTCAATTAAACATACAAATCAAAAGAAAGAATTGTGAAATCGGTTTTGCCTGAAGAGATCAAGAAGACATAGTGGAAAGATTCTCTGGGAAGAAAGTTTTATCTATCTTCCTATACAAATTCGAACCAAAGAAAATGGTTAAAGCATAATATTTGATTAATCTTACTCAGAACTAAGTAAAACAAACAAAAGCCAAAGACAGAACTTATAAGAAACTAACAAAGACAATATGAATCTGCGATTACTCTGACTCAAATCTAATTAACGAAAGAAAGAAGTTAAACCCGATTTTGAAACCCTCAGAAGTTACTTGAGAAAAAGAACTATAAATTTTCAATTAGATTTTCTAAACCCTAACGATGAACACTACCAAAGAAGAATATGTAAATATTTGATTAGTTTTAAACCAAATCCTGTTAAAGAACTTAAAGCGATTTAAAATTCTTGAAACCTCCGAAGAATGACTACGAAGTGAATTCATCCATTTTCACAAAACAAATTCGTAAAGAAAAAAACAAGATGGAATTGAAGAATATCTTGGAAAACTTACATTGATTTCAATGGAATCGACGATGAAAGGAAAAATAAAAAACTTTTAGTCAGTGAGAAAAAAATGGATTCGCCGATTCGGCGATGTTGCAGAGAGAAATATTAGTTGCAGTGAATTAATTGAAACTTTAGAAACCCTTGATATGGTTATACCAAATGGGCCCACATCTAAGCACAACACATTTTAATTTTAAAACTTTATCATTTTGCCATAATAAACTATATTTTATTAATTGAGAGAGACAGAAAAGATTACGACTCGTTGTTTATAGTTAATTATAGTTTATGCCACAATATTTATTTATGTGTTAACAAACAAACCTTTTTAAAAATAAAAGGGTAATTTTGCTAATTATTTATGCCAATGAGCAGACCCAATTCCAACAAAAAAAACCAGGATAATAACACGCGGATATTCTAATGTTTCAAAGAAATATAGTTTGTGCAATAAAATTAGATAATTTGATATTACTTTAATATTATACTAAAATTTAATTGAAATTATCTTATTTAATTTTGAAAGTTTTATATTTACAAGTAACAAGATTTCTTTTCAAAACATGAATAACTAATAATAGATGAATTCAATTATGCAAATAATATACACATATTCAAATTTATAATTAATAATCTCATATATTAGATTTTAGAATTATTAAAATGATTAAAATAGAAATAATAAATATTCATAATGTAAATTTATATTAATGTCATATATTAAATTTAAATTTTATTAAAAAAATCAAAATATATATGATACATATTCATAAAATGAAATTATATTGGATATTTAAAAGATAATTTATAAACTTATAAACTATACTACAATATAGTTATTTAAAACAAAATACAACAATTGTGTGATACAATAAAAATGAAAATAAGATTTAAGAGCATTTAACTTAAAAGGAATACTAAAATAGTATATTAATATATTATCTTCATATATATTATATGATTATTAATTTATGATATTATTAGGACTATATATTTAAATAAGAGTTTCAAAAAAATATTATTTTATTAACTTATCAAAATTAGACAATGTTTACATTGGTCCAAATCGGAACTATATAATTTTATTATTTTATAGTGTTTATTAATTTATAGAGTATTAATTTATAGAAGTTATCATATATGTAATTTAAAAATTCTTTCACAGAGTTAATGTTAGTTGATCTTTTGAATATAGTCAAAATATATTCTATAGAAAGTTGCCGTAAAAATAATTTTATCTTGTTCTGATTTTATTTAACAGTTTTATCCGAAAATTCCTGTATTTAATCCATAACCATATTTTCCAATGATTTTCCTAAGATTAGAAAGATATTTTTTAACAACTCAAATCAAATAGCTACACATCTTCTATGTAAGCAGCATTAAACCTCAACATAAGATACAGAAAGATAAATCTTGATTTAGTAGACACAATCTTTTATCCATTTTCAGTGTGAAAATGACAACATCTAATGATAGTTTATTTGCTAGAAACTTAATGAGAAGTATCATTCGTGTGTCATTCAAGTGCATCAATCAGATCATATATAGATTTTAAAGACTGTCTGCTAAGCAAGACAATATAGATGCACAGTTAAATAAATGAGAAAACAAAGCCTCATGGGCACTATGAGAAATCAGAATGTCAACAAAATAGAGAAGATAAATTAACCATTTCATCAAGAACAAGCTAACTAAATGATACAAACAATAATAGCTTAGACCATATGTGATGAGGCCCAAGCCATATCCGACCCGGAGGATAACCAGCCGGGCGATGCCGAGACGGATACGGATGGGAGCCAAAGGACATTGCCGGATATGCCGGTTTCGGTCATTGACCGCGAGCACTCGAGACCATACCAAACAAGGATGAACCTGGTGATTGTCCAAGGCTTGAAGAAAGGCAAATGGCAACAACACGAGCTGGCAACATCGACAAACGTCAAGGACCAAGTCCTTAGCGTTTTCACCTTGACACGGTGAAAACGCCCCACTAAAATCGTTTGGGAAAAGAACACTCTTTTTCCCTTGATCGGGTTTTATCCCTAAGTGGTTTTCCCATCAAGGTTTTTAACGAAGTTCACGACCCGGACGCATTGGGACCGAACCGATCATCACCTTGCCCATCCATGGTTCGTGTGGTGGTCCCTCGGTCCTAATCCCTATCCCTTTCCTTTTCATGTTTTTACCGCTTTACTAAAAGACTTAAGTTACTGATTTACGGGTATGTAAAACACCCAAGGACACGCTGGTCCTTTGTAAGGGTTTGTTGCCCTAATTCTCCCGCCTATATAAAGGCATGTAACCTCGCCCTTTGAACTCAGATTTGAATGAATGCAATTAGCTTAAAGCTTGCTCTCGAATCTCAAGTAGTGTAAACATCGTTGCCCTTGAAGCTCGGCTCGGACTTCGATCAGTCGTATCACGGCGTTGTCCAAACACCGTGTGGCCGGCTTTCGATCCATTGTTACCATTCCATCTTTCCATTATCTCTTCGCTCCATTGTTCCACCATCAATCACCTTTCACCTCCCCCGTTCATCTCTATCTTCATTTCCATCTAACCATTCCACCGTTTAACTTCCGCCAAACCCCGCTTCAATATCGCCCAATACCGTACCGATAATAAGTCTGTATTGCCGGAGGTCCCGTACCGCGTTCCTCGACCCAGCCGAGATACCGTACCAGTCCCGTACGACCGATTCCTTCCCGGTCTCATTCCGACTCAGCCTGATTCTGAAGCCAACGTTCCTGGAGCGTATCAATATGGGTAAAGTGTTAAAACTCAAATATACTACATTTGAGCATATATTAGTAGAGTGTACCCAATCTTTTTGGAATTACTAGAATAATATAAATCGTTAAGAAAATGTCATTTATGCCCTTAAGGTTTTAAGATTAGTTTTTTTTTTTACTTTTCGTGGTTTTTTTTTTTTTAATAGTTGGAAATTGAAACATTTTCTCTTTTCATAACTCACATATTCAGTTTATATTTTAGTGTTCATAACAAAAAAAAACCTACGAAAATCTCATCTCTCTCTTGCTCTCTCGCATCTCATCTCTCTCGCTCTCTCTCTCTCGCATCTCATCTTTTTCGTTCTCTCTCTCTCTTGCATCTCATCTTTCTCACCCTCTCTCGCTCTTTCTCTCTCGCATTTCATCTCTCTCTCGCTGTCTTTCTCTCTCTCTTGCTCTGTTCATATTCCGCCGGCGAACCGCTCGAAATCGCCTTCTTTATCGTCGAAATTGTCTCCTCTATCATCGAAATTGCCTCCACTGTCGTCAAAATCGCCTCCTTTGTCATCGAAATCGCCTTCTCTGTCGTCGTTTTATGGCTGACTTATGGATTGCTTTATGGTTGACTTATATTTTTGGCTCATTTATGGTGTGTTTTATGGCTGACTTATTATTTGTTTTATAGTTGACTTATGTTTTACTTGGTAGAAGCTGCGAAAAGAGTCTTCAAAGATGAATGAATTGATGACTATTTTTGGGTTTTGTTGCTTATAAATCTCTTCTTGAGAGTATTAGTAATGCGCAGTTGGATGAAAATGGATACACTGTTAATGGTTGCGTGCATGCCCTTCTCTTTTGGGTATTGAATCAATAACGATTTTCGGAGAGCGTTTTGGTAGAATCGTTGATGAAAATGAAATAACATTCCTCAAATGGGGTGGAATTCGTAATTGAGCTGATTTGGACAAGGTTATTAATGAAGAGATTACCACACATGGTCGGGTAAGTTATTATGGCTGACTTTCATTTATATTATGACTGACTTTCGTTTCTATTATGATTGACTTTCGTTTTTATTATAGCTAACTTTCGCATATATATTATGGTTAACTTTCGTTTCTACTATGGCTGACTTTCAATTCTATTATGCTGACTTTCGTTTCTATTATGGTTGACTTATCTTTTGATGTTGTTGAAATATCTTGCTAGGTGCGGTTGATAAGATTTATCCTTTTACCAATGAAGAACAATGTGTAGACGAAGAGTGTCTAACCCTTGGTATGCGTTTTGATGACATATGTGACGCTAACATGCAACAAATACTAGAGTGTATGGCGTCAGATCTTCTACAAGAGGCATCTAACATCTTTTCACATCTTGGTTTCATAGACACAAAAGTTAACATAATTAACTTAAACAAAGTTTCGTAGACACAACATTGGCCAGCTCACTTTGAAGTTCTCTAATCACTCCGTAATTTGATAAAAATGATTATTCCGCCGAAAATTAAAATTGCTGCCTAAATCAAAATTCAAAATTTATAATTCCTGCCTAAATGACTGATTTATACTCTTTGATGGCTGACTTATCAATAAACGCAGTTGAGGTAAGACTGACTTATCAATAAACGCAGTTGAGGTAAGACTGACTTATCAATAAATGAATTTGAGTTATGGATGACTTATCAATAAACGAATTTGAGTTATGACTGACTTATCAATAAACGAATTTGAGTTATGACTGACTTATCAATAAACGAATTTAAATTATGGCTGACTTATCAATAAACGAATTTGAGCTATGTCTGACTTATCAATAAACGAATTTGAGTTATATCTCACTTATCAATAAACGAATTTGAGTTATGACTGACTTATCAGTAAACGAATTTGAGTTATGGCTGATTTATTAATAAATGAATTTGAGTTATGACTGACTTATCAATAAACAAATTTGACTTGATGACTGACTTATTAAAAAAAGATTTGAGTTATTATTGACTATATAACGACTGACTTAGCAATAAAATCTGATTTATAACAGATGACGCACCATGAGGATCGTCAAAAATGTCAAATCTAGTGTCGAACTCATCATCTTCTTCATTTCCATCTTCCTCTTCTTCGCCGTCGAAGCTCCATGTATCTTTTTCTTCTCGTATCACCCTAAATTTCGCTTCTAAATCATCATAATCACTAGACGGACATTTCAGCTTTTCATTCGAATTCTCCTGTCGAATAACTTCGCTAACATCGATCTCTATAGATTCTTCACATAGACGTAGTTTATCGGTTTTACTCAGGGTCAAAAAGCTTTGGAGTTGTCAAGTATTACAGACATAAACTGGAGGAGTATCTTGCGATAACTTTTCATAGTCTTGTTTCCAAACATGTAGCTCAGCTGAATCTTACTCCTTCGTGAATCCAATCCGTAGTCCTCCAATATCATATCCACTAAAACGCTCAAACTTGTATGTTCGTTTACATTTATAACTATGCATCCTCTCTGGTTGGGTTTGAATGTGTAACAAATTTTTTGAATCCATTTACCGGACACAAGAATAATAGGATCCATTGAAGATGAAGAAGAAAAAATATGAAGAGAAAGAGAAGTATAGACAAAGAACAGCGCAATAAAGATGAATCCTAAATTCCTAAACATGGACCCCTAAATCCGACGTGTTATTTCATAAAATCTGACGTAATTGTTTTCTTACTTACATAAAAACCAGCCGCTAAATGAATTCATAAGTCAGTCATTCCAAAATCAGCCATAAAACGATATTATAAGTAAGTCATAACTAAATATACTATTTGAGTAATTATAGAAGATTATGAAATCAGCCATGATAAAACTTAAATCAGCTGAAAAATATAAGTCAGTGGATTCAGTGAGTAAATCAGCCGTTAAACGCATACTATTATAGTAATTACTGATTAATTGTTTAATCAGTCATAACTAACCCAAAATCAGCCGCGTGACCACTGACTTAACATTAGTCAGCCACTAAAGCTCTTTGAAATCAGCCGAAAGTATTAAATCGGCTACTTAAAACTGTCGGAACTTGATAACTCAGCCATATCATAGGAATAATCTAGGACTGGGCGTTTGGGTATCCGATCGGGTTCGGATCGGGTATTTTGAGTGTTCGGATGTTCGGGTGTAGAGATATTGGACCCGATCGGGTATTTTAAAATTTTGGGTTGGGTTTGGGTAAACACCCATCGGATTAGGGTATTTTCGGGTATACCCGAATTCAAATAATTTTTGAATCAAATTTTAAAAACTGATATATATTCATATATATTCAATAATTTTTTTTGAAATCAACCCAGATTCATTAAAACTATATAGAATGTCAAAATAAATCCAGAAAATTCAAATCACCAAACCAAAACAGAAAATTTATTTCTTCATTTGTTCTTTAATTTATGAAATATTTAACATTAAATAACACAAAATTTCAAGTAAAATTATATAATATAACTAAACTAACATATGAAAATTAACATACATGAAAATGAAAAGAAAAAAACTAAAATATTTAAGTTTTATACAAGTTCGGATTAGTTTGGCTGGAGTTCGGGTTGTTCGGGTATACCCGATCGGGTATTTTAGTACACCCATACCCAATTCTGAACTCTTTACTTCAGGTCGGGTTTGGGTTTGGGTATCGGTTATTATGCTCATGCCTAAATAAGTCAGCCAAAATTATCTTAAATCGGCCGCAGTTTTATAAGTCAGTCATTACTTATACTTGTTATTCAGCTAATTTTCCGTTAGTCAGTCATAACATTTAGGTAATAAGTCAGCCTAAAAATGATAAGTCAGTCGTTTACATAAATCAACCACATTTCTTGATAGTGAGCCGTAACGAGAGCGATAAATTTTTGCGACAGACTTAACTAATACACATCAGCAATTTTTGTGCCACGTCGGATGCCGACAAATTTTTCGCTGATGTGGAAAATAAAGTTAATGTCATTCTTATAATTACGTTTTTGTTATAACATAGTTTTAATGGTATTTTGGAGATGAAAAACATTACAGTAATAAAAAAAAAAATTTGCACTAGTGTAGTCATTTTTTCAAATTCTATATCATTGCGTAAACCACCCTATTTGTAAATGTAGAGTGAATCTCAATGTTGTGTTCCTAAAAAATGCTAAAAAAATATAATAGCTCATACCATCATTTGTTACAGAGCCAAAAATGTTACACACTACTGGATTCTTTGAGAGCATTTATCTACAAACCTTAAATCTTAAATGAATATATGGCTGTTAAGATAATGACAATTATAAAATTGAACAATTATTGGGTTTACTGCTAGGGGTGAACCCTTTAATACACCCCTCCAGATTTACCCAATCAGATTGTGTCAATATTTAAATTGAATTAATAAATTAAAATTAAACTAAACAATTTAAAAAAAAAAATCTTTTTAAGTTGATGTCTTCGTTTAGATTGACGGTTTTGATGTCTTTCACCGATGCATCAATTTCTTCATTATAAGCCAAATCCAAGAATTGAGCAAGAAGTTAGAGTAGCATTTACCTCTGTAATCTCTTCTTCTGACACTGTTTTATTTGCAGAGGAAAGCCAACTAGAGGAGGAAGTTGCTTCTCAAAAAAGTGTAATAGTATAGTAGAAGAAAATGCAAAGGAAATTCAAGTTAAGAATAGTGATCAACAGAGACAATGATCGGAGCACATTCAAGAATCAAATTGACAACAACTGGTTTTTGAAAACTGCTGTAAACGAAGACGTTATGCAATAGATGGTGATAGCTTAACGAAATTCTCAATAAGTCGATCAAAATCAGAAGACTTTATTTCAGTTTCGATTTTGATTATAGCCAGTTGGTTGAAATCATTGGAAATTAATTAATTTAATTTATAAATAATTAAATGGCATAATCTAATTGGATAAATCTAGAGGAGGTGAATTAAGAGGTTCAGCACTAGGGGTGAACCCAATAACTGTTCTACAAAATTCACATAAACCAATCGTATAATGAAACCTTTTTGTACACTAGACGAACAGTTACATCATATCGACTTGTTGTCAGCAGTTATGGTTAATTTTTGAAATTCTAATCAAACCCAATTGATAAAGATCTAAACTTTCCGAAGAAGAGAGAACAAGCAAAACATCAATTCAACAGAGGATTTTGGGAACAAGACATCATAGTAATGAAACATGCATTGAATTATCTTTTAATGGAGGAGATATAAATCCTTTTACACAAGACGATGGTGATGATGAATCTTCTTCCTCTATCTGCTTTTGCTTCTTCAGAAATATTTTAGACCAAAGATTGGAAGTTGACAAACAGAAGATGATTGGCCTAATATTTGAACTCCATCTTCTTCAACTCTAACTAGCAGTTCGGAAACCCCATCGTCCTCCTCATGATAGGTCAACAGTGGTGCGTCTAGATTACTTCGATCGATGATGGAGAAATAAATTGAACTACTGAATGAATCCATAGAAACCTGAGCTCGGACGAAGAAGTAGACAAGTTTTGTGGTTTTGAGAATAAATGAACTACAAAAGGAAAGTTTTTAATTTCCTTCAGAGATTTCTCCTTATATTATTAGAAATATTTTTATTTATGTTTTCCAAAAATTATATGATTATATTAAAAAAATCTATTGCCAGTATAATAATCCAAAATTTATAATCCATAAATAAATACAGTCCAATTTTTACATTATATGATTATACTTACGTTAAAGTTTTTACATTGAAACATATTTCTCTCTGGGCCTCTGGCCATGGAAAGAGGCGGAAGACATATCTAGAGCTTACATCATTACATGAAAATAAAAATTAATTTAATTTGGATAATTTTTGGTTAAATTTTCACAATTATAACTTAAACTTTCAAATATTTTTAGTTATTTTGGTTGTTTTAATTTATGAATAATTGATATTTTTATATTTATAATTATAATTTGGATAATTGGGTTATATAAAAATATATCATTAATATTTTTAGGATATAGGACTTTGTGATTTTTTGGGTATTCTCCCAGTTTGGGTTTAAGTTCGATACCACTTTTTGAATTGATTTGGTTAGTTTTTTTATTATAGAATTTTTTTAGTCCTACGTAAAATGTTAAATGATAAATTTGATATATTTTTACATTTATAAACTGGTTTCAAACCAGCCGGATATTAAACCAAATATCAAATCGATAACTTTCTGGATTATTAATGATATACCAATTACAAAAAATGTTTAAAGATATAAATTGCACGTACGTGCAGAACCTAATTTAGAAAATAGTAAGAATTGTTACTAAGTTTTGATTTGATTTTCAAGTCCTCTATTTTTATATTTATGAATTTTTTTATTTTCAAACTACAATCAACAACTCCAAATCATTAGCCTTAAACACAAATAAAAGCTAACAATGCATAAATATGTATAACAACACCTAATATGTATATTACATAGTAAACAATACATATTTATAGTTTACAAAACAAATTTTAAAATAATCAGAACCGGACACAGCACGGATCATTAATCTAGTGAGATCATAACGGTCAGATTGATCCAGTCAAAATTCATGGTTGTTTGGTGTTTGTCAATTATCATTGAGTTGTCTACAAAGAAATATAATATGTATATATATATAGGGTTGATTACTAAATGAACCTCATAATTATTTGAATTTACACATAATCTCAGAGTTGTTTAAGTAACTACAGAGTTATTTTTAACCACATAGTTATTTTAAGTTACTGCCAAGTTATTTGACTTTACTCGTTACCGCATAGTTATTATAGTGGCCGCAGAGATATTTTCTATGGCAGAGTTATTTTTAGTTACTGCCAAATTATTTGAATGGATTCGTTACCGCAAAGTTATTACAGTGACCGCCGAGATATTTTTTTTGGCAGAGTTATTTTCAGTCATTGCCAAATTGTTTGAATTGAATTGTTACCGCAAAGTTATTATAGTAGCTGCAGAAATGTTTTAATTGGCAGAATTATTTTCAATTACTGTCAACTTAATTAAATTACCTCGCTAACGCAGAGTTGTTAACATGATATCAGAGTTATTTGCATTTTGCCGAGTTATTTTCCTTTACTGCAGACTTATGTGAATTAATTCGTTACTGCAGAGTTGTAACGTCATGACAGATTTATTTTCTTTAACCGCAAAGTTATGTGAATTAACATGTTACCGCAAACATGTTTATATGATGGCAGAGTTTTTTCAGCCGCAAAGTTATTTTATTTTACCGCAAAGTTATTAAAACTAGTGCATTACCGTATACTTGTTAATGTGGTACCAAAATTATTTTAAGCCGCATAGTTATTTCTTTACACCGTAAAGATCTAGAGAGAAATTTTAGAGAGAGAAAGTTTAGAGATTGAAAGTTTAGGGAGATAGTATAGAGAGAGAGATATTTTAAAGATTTATTTAGAGAGACAGTTAAGAAGATAGAGTTTAGATAGAATACGTTTAAAGAGAGAGTTTAGATAGAATATCAAGAGAGAAAGAGAGTATGTTTAGAGAGATAATTTATAATATATAATTTTTCTTGAAAAAAATTTGATTTGATTTTTTTTTAATTATTTTTTTAAATTATTTTAATTGTTATATATTTTTTAATTCATAATATCATTTTCGTAAATAATTTTAGAATTTAGACATTTTAAATTTTTTATCCTCTTGAATTGAACATTTCTAAATTGAGGATCATTTTTTATAAAAAGTAATTAATTTAGATTAATATGTGCAAATATCACTATATATATATTTAATACAACTTCATTTGTTATAAAGGATTCTCTTTTCTAGAGGTTAGGATACATAGTATTCACCCAAGAGACATGGGTTCCAGTACAAGCAATTTTATATTTCTTTGGGAATAAACTGTCATTCTTTTTAATTGGTTTAGTAAAAAAGATTTATTGTCTTTATAGTCCCTCATTGTACAAATTAAATCTTTTATACTCCTCGTTAATCTACATATCTCTCAATGTTAAATGACGAAAATATCCTTCATTTCTTAAAAAAATTATTTTAAACTTATTTGGTACTGAGTACAACTGACCCTAGTCGTTCCTAGTTGTACCGGATACCTGGTACAACTGATCATAATCATATCCAGTTGTATCGGATACTTGGTATAACTAACCCTACTCGTACCTAGTTTTACCGGATATATGGTACAACTGATTATTAAATCAGCAATATATCTCTAATTGTACCCGCTGTACCCAAATCTCAGATTCGAATCCGGGTCGCACGGATGCACACAGAAAATTCCGAACTACTGATCTACCATGTTTTTCTTGATATCATATACAATTATATATATATATATATTTGTTTTACTCGATTTTTAAAATTCATTAAGGGTAAATTTGTGAATTTTTAGAAAGGGATATTTGAGAAAATAATTTCTCATTAAGGGATATTTGAGTGATTGGCTCTGTAAACCTTGTAGCCATTGGCTCTGCAAAACTTGTAGCCATTGGCTTAATATATGTACGAAAATCATAACCAACCCAAAAAACACTTTTCGATCTTGTTCGGTTATGCTCAAATTATTCATTTGTTCAAATATATATGAATCCGTGGATATCGGTTCGAATTCGGATATTATACGATATGAGATAGAAAACCTAATACGTAAAACTAAATACGTGAACACATTATCTAGGTTTTTTATATTTTAGTTTTTATCACTTCTTAAGTTTTTGGTATTAAAATACAATTACCGATTCGAGTGTTTCCTAATTCTTTTAATATTTTACCACAGTTCAAATATGTTAGTATTAAAAATTATTCTAGATTAGAGTATTTTTGTCATTTCTTGGATACTATAACACATTTAGGAGAAAAAATTATAAATTTTGATCCAATATATCCAATAATATCCTAACCAAATTATATCTATTTTTTGTTTTGTTTTTATAGGTACCATTTTTTTACCCAAATTGATCTGAACCCAAATAAAACTTAACAAACCCAAACCCAATCCAAAACTGAATACAGTCTATTTGGGTCCAAATCTTTTATATAAATTAGAATAACTTATTTTCTCATAATGCCATATTAGTGACTAATCAATACTTATATTTATTAGTTTTAAATTGCTGTGTTATTTACACTTAATTCTCATAATAACTAACATTCTTTAATATAATAATTTCAAAATGAATTTTAAAAGTATGAAAATGATCTAAAAGCTTTAATTGAATAAGTTTAGTCTTACTTCTAATTTATGACTTTTCCTTAATATTATAATTGAATATGTGATAAAAAACAAAATTGTTTATATAAACTTGGGATAAAATTTTGTATAATTATTTCAAAATATATGATATATAATTTTAAACAATCAGTAATGATTATATCAAAACAATGTTCGTAAATTTTAAAATACATTGTTTAAAATTATATTTAGAAATTTATATATGAAAATATTGTTTATAATTGAATTTTGTTTTTTTTGGAACACTAACCAATTCTTTTTTGTATCTTTGTTTTTTTAATATTTGGGTTTATGACGCCATTGTTGATTTTTGAGTTGTGTCCTTAGTAATGCTAAATCTTTAGCCATTTTAATCTGAAAGTTAGTAGTTATTTGTATTGAAATTAATTTTTGAACTCCAAACTTAATTGATATTTTCAATTTATAATTTGGATAAAACTATTGAACTTAAATAGGTTATAGGAAAAACATTTATTTTAATGGTAAGAAATTGGTTCTCGAACAAACAAACATTTATTCAACAATAGAATACTCATAAGCGCTTTTAAAATCTTGAACAACAACCCCAAACTTCTAAAAGGCAAATTAGAATTGTGATATATTAAAAGTTTTGATATATTGACAACTAACTAAAATTATCATCTAAATAATACTATTAAAAATTGTGAAATATGTACTTATGAAATAAGCAAGTTTCTTAAGCTAAACTCTCTAGATAACTTTATTATAATTTGGTATTCTCAAATACTAATAAATATTTATAACCTCTATGTTCAAAAAAAAATATCGAAGTTCAAAAGAATTCGATATGCAATTGTTTTTTTGTGACAAAAATGTTTTTGGCCTAAGTTTACACATCTCTTCAATACCAAGACTAAAACATGAAATTAATATGATCCTCTCTAATAGACATGACCAAAATGTAACCGTAACTATATTTCGTAATGTAACCGTAAATGTATTTCGTAATGTAACTGTATCCGTTTTCAACTGTAACCGGATTGTAATCGTATGAAATGAAAACTGTAACCACAACTGTAAAATTATATAGTTATGGTTAACCGTATATAAACTATCGGTTAACCGTTTAGTTAACGATAACCTTTTTAAAAATAGAATAATCATTTTTATTGTAATTTTATATATTGTAATTTAAATAATCAAATTATATTTAATCATATATAACTGTAACCATATATAACCCAACTTGAGGTTATACCATTGGAAGAAGAAAACATTGAGTACCCTTGAAGAGGTTCTAACTTTAAAATTTTCAAAATTTATATTAAAAATAATGCTAAGAACCCCTCATCGGTTCTTCAGGTTGGAGATGATCCTACATTCTTAGATGAAAACAAGCATGGTTCACAAAGAGTCATCATGACAAAGACGTAGATTCCTAAGAGTAAAGAATACATAATCCAAAGGAAAGTTTTAACAAAAAAAATTCTGCCTAATAATATCATCCTGCGTTTTCTGTCATGATCCAATGGAGACTCGATATCATATTTTCTTTGAGTGTAGTTTTTCAGCTAAGATATGGGAGGAACTAGCACACAAACTCCTTGGCCAACACTATATTGCATCATTTAACGAGATTAACCCGCTCCTATCTGATTCAGCATTCAAGAAATCCACTTCATTTATCTTGCAACATGTGTTTCAAGTAACAGTTCATAAGATATGGCATAAACGAAATTGGAGAAGGCATGGACAAACTCTCCAATCATCGGCCCAAATTATTATGTTCCTTGATCGCCTGGTTTGAAACAGGATCTCTACCATCAGCTTGCTAAACACCTCAAACCTCAAAGATGGTTTTTGTGTGTGCTTTAAAAGCCTATATTAAAATTTCAGTGGAGTAAAATCTCTATTTTCCCAATTTAAATAAAAATATGCATATAATGTAACATTGGTTTTGTTTGAATAAATTTTACATTCATACAAAAAAACTTTTTTAAAAACAACAACGGAGAAATAAAAGGACCAAGAACTTAAAGTGAAAATAGTCCAAGGTTTATTATTATTCTTTGGGAGAATTACTTATATGACACAACTTGCTAGATTTATTGCTAGATTAAGACAATTTATTTTTGAATTACTAGTTTGTTTTGGACTTTTAGAACCCAAAAGTAGCCGTAGAAAGATTTTGAAGGAAAAAATAGTACGAAACTACTTTTACTAATTAATTTCTCATGTATCTGATGTTTACGAAACTGCCACTTGATCTTGTGTTACTGCATAATTATTATTTTCACATATTTATTTTTCACCACCACAGAGTTTTTTCAATTTACTCGTTAGTACAAAGTTGTTCAAGTGATCATAGAGTTATTTTTAGTTGCAGAGTTACTTTCAATTGCCACCGAGTTTTCAGATTTAGCTCGTTAGCGAAGTATTATTTTCAGCTGCATAATTATTTTAAATTGCCACCGACTTTTTTGAATTAGCTCATTACCAGAGAGTTATTATAATATATAGTTATATTCTTTGACACAATTATTTTCAGTTGTCGTTAGGTTTTGAATTTAACGCGTTATTGCAAATTTGTTAATGTGATGACAGAGTTATTTTCTTTTACTGCAATGTTATGTAAATTAACTCATTACCGTAGAATTTTTAACGTAATGACAAAGTTATTTCTAATTTTCCAAATTATTTTCTTTCACTGCAGGGTTATGTGAATTAGCTTGTTATCATAAACTTGTTAATGTGATGACAAAGTTACTTCCAATTCGCCAATCTATTTTCTTTTACTGAAAATTATGTGAATTAGCTCGTTACTGTAAACTTGTTAACGTGATGACAGATTTTTTTCAGCCGTCAAGTTATGTAAATTAGCTGGTTAGCAGAAACTCATTAACATATTGGCAGAATTATTTTAAAAAGCAAAATTATTTTCTTCCATTGTAAAAGTTATGTATATTTTGTAGTTGTCACAAAAAAAAATTAGTCTAGTTGTCACAAACTTGTTTTCAAGACGTTACCGCAAACTTATTTTTGAGAGAGAGAGTTAAATGAGAGAGAGTTAAATGAGAGAGAGTTTAACGAGAGTTTAGAGAGAAAAAATTAGAGAGAGAAGAAGAGATAAAGTTATTGAGATAGAGAGAAAGAGAAAGTTTAGGGAGAGAGAGTTTAGAGAGTAGTCAAGAGAGAGAAAAAATAATGTTTAGAGAGAGAAAATTTAGAGAAATAGAGTTAAAAGAGAGAAAGTTTAGAGGGAGAGAGTTTAGAGAGTTACTAAGAGAGAGATAGCGTTAAGAGAGCAATGGAGTTTAGAGAGAGAGAGTTAAGAGAGAGCAAGGGAGTTTAGAGAGAGAGAGAGTTGAGAGAGAGTGTGTTATTGAGAGAGACAAAGAGAAAAGTTTACAAAGAGAGTTTAAAGAGTTATTGAGAGGGAGATAGAGTGTGTGTGTGTGTTTATAGAAAAAGAGAGTTTAGAGAGAGATATTTTAGTGAGAGAGAGTTTAGTAAGATAGAGTTAAAAAAGACAAAGAGTCTAAAGAGAGAGAGAGAGTCTAGAGACAGTTTAGAAGAGAAAAATTAGAGAGAGAGAGGTTGGAGTGATCTATAGTTTAGATAGAGAGAGATTAGTGAGAGTCAAAAAAAATTCTTAAGAGAGAGAAATTTTAGAGAGATAAAGTTTTAGAGAAAGAACTATTTAGAGAGAGAGTTTAGAGAGAGTGTAAATAATATTTAAATTAATAACAAATAAAAGATCATAACCATAATATATATATAGAAGACAAAAAAATTTCATCGTTTTTTCAAATGAGAGGTTTTAAGAATGAGAGGTTTTAAGAAACGGTTAGAAACGTGTTTCCATCACGTAGAAGAGTTTCCATCAAGTTTCGTTTCTAAAATATTTTAGAAATGGGAAACGAACATCTGAACAATTTTATATGCTTCCTAGTTATTTGTTAATTTTGAATAGTTAAATATTTAGGTCTTTTAATATATCATAATGACATTTTCATTAATATGATTTTTACCAATCTTAGTTAGCATTGGGACATATTATACGGGATCCAGCCTTATCCGCTCCAAAAATGGATATTCGGCTTGCCAGATCTAGATTCGGATAGTGAAATAATGGATCCGGCCGGATGCGGATGCGGATCCGGATAATGAAAAAAAAATCCGGCTGGATATCCGGATCTGGTTATAAATAATATTATTCTAATGTTTTATTATAATTTATATTATATTAATATATTATATTATTATTTATATTATATTTATATATATTTCATATTTTAATATTTTATTATTATACTAATATTTATATTTACTTAATTTTTAATAGAATTTTTATTTTTTATATTTTTAATTATTAATTATTTTTTACAAAAAATTAGCAAATATTTACAACCAGCTGGATATCCGGCTTTTTAAGAAATATCTGGGAGCCTAATATACAAAATTTCCGGATACGGATCCAGACTTCAAAATCATTTATCCGGCCAGATGCGAATCCGGATTCCGATTTGTCCAAAAAAACCGGATATCTAGCTCCGGCCCAAGGTTAGTATTAGTTTAGAAATTTTTAAGTTGTTTGTCATTTTATTAAACATGATTTAAGTTGTATTTGTGCAAATTGTACCAAAGAACTTTGATTTATCAATGTCAAAAGTTTTAAACTATATTGAGTTAATCTATTGAGATAAAACAAACAAAGTATCAGATGTGAAAATATTCATTCACTTATCCGTGCATAGTATTTACATGTGAAAAAAAATTCCAATTCACATAAAAACGAGCGGACAACGACATAGATATATTCACATTAATAGGCGATCTATGCTAATAGCTTATTCTCTTGTACACAGACGAACAAAGAAGTATCAGCCATTGGTTTCTCCCGCTGCAGATTATCTTCTCTTTTCATTTCAGTGTATTTCCTCAAACTCATTTATGGTTTCAGTTTTCTTGACTTTCCTGCACTCCACATGTTCGATGAAATTACTAAAAGATTTACTCCTTGTCACTTCCCTGGATCTTCCTTTCAAATCCTCACATATTTCCCCAAATTTTGCAGGACTTGGAGAAAGTAGTCATCTTGAGCTTAATTTTGATTTGGGTTCGTCTTCACAAGTCAACATGCTTCTTGTTTATTCTCAGCCAATTGATTTTTCTGCAAGAGGCTCTTATGCACTTTGCTTTCAGGTTTCAACTTTCACTTCCTGTAACTCTGATTCTTGGTGATTCAATCTTGAGGTTGTAAATTTAGGATCTTTCTTTTATATGCAGATTCCTAAAAGAGAGTGTTTGGTGAAGTTTGGAACTTTCGTTTGTTGCAATCAGAAGCCGACAAATCACTCAGCTTTCAAGAAACGACATGGATTTACACAAAATGTGGATCTTCCTCCTATTTTACCAAAGAACAAGAAAAAACCTTATCCTATTCCTTTTAAGCAAATTCAAGAAGAAGCTAGGAAAGATAAGAAACTTGCTCAGATGGGTATAGAGAAACATTTGGATCCTCCTAAAAATGGATTGTTAGTTCCCAAACTTGTTCCTGTGGCTTATCATGTGATTGATAATTGGAAGTTGCTGATTAAGGGTTTAGCACAGCTTCTCCATGTTGTTCCTGTATTTGCTTGTAGTGAATGTGGAGCGGTTCATGTGGCTAATGCTGGTCATAATATTTGGGATTGTAATGGTCCAACAAACTCAAAGCGGCGTGGTTCTCATTTATGGGTCAAGGGTACTATTAATGATGTCCTTATTCCTGTTGAGTCGTATCACATGTATGACCCTTTTGGGAGGCGGATAAAGCATGAAACTCGATTTGATTATGAAAGAATACCAGCAATTGTTGAGTTATGTATCCAAGCTGGAGTTGAGATCCCAGAATATCCTTCGCGTAGAAGGACACAACCAATAAGAATGATCGGTAAGAGAGTGATTGATCGAGGTGGATATGTTAGAGAGCCTGATAAGCCTCATTCATCTTCTTTATTATCATCTCCACTAGTTGAGCTTGACACACTTGGTGCTTGTGAAAGGTATCCACCTCCCACTACAGAGGAGATACCCAATATAGCACAAGAAACGATGGATGCTTACGAAAAAGTCAGATTGGGGGTGACAAAATTGATGAAGGAATTCACGGTGAAAGCATGTGGATATTGTTCTGAAGTGCATGTAGGACCATGGGGACATAGTGTGAAGCTGTGTGGAGAGTTCAAACATCAATGGAGAGACGGGAAGCACGGATGGCAAGATGCTCTTGTGGACGAACTTTTTCCTCCAAACTATGTTTGGCATGTGAGAGACCTTAAAGGAAATCCGCTTACCGGAAGTCTCAGGAGGTTTTATGGTAAAGCCCCGGCTTTGGTTGAGATTTGTATGCATAGCGGAGCTCAGGTTCCTCAACGCTACAAGGCGATGATGAGGCTTGATATTATAGTTCCTGATTCACAGGAAGCCGATATGGTTGCATAGGTCTTTAGACATGTTCATTGCAGAACACCATTGTTAGGATAAAGATGCTACAAAATATGGTTGATGATGGTATGAACTGGTTAGTTAGGATCTTTCTTTATGGGGGACGTTAGTAATCTTGTCATATAGTGTATTTTGCAATTTGGATATAAAATATTTCCAATCTTGTGTAGAAAAAGTTGACATCTTAATAGGACGAGAATAAGATGCAACTTGCTGGATTTAAATATAATATTGATTCTCTCTTGACATCTCAGCTGTTCTCTGTTTATAGTAATGGAGACTATCTCATCGGTCTTTTTTAAATTGAATCTGCTGTTTCGAAAGTTTATAAAGATATTTTGATTTTTTGTTTAACTGAACAATGGCAAAGGATTTCTCGTTGGTGCCGAACGAAAAGGAGGAAGAAGAAGATAACAGGAATGCAAAAACTGCAGAAGAGACGAGTTATTTGTCTGTAGAGATGATGACTAAGGTGAGCTCCATGGCGGCTCCAATGGTGGCAGTTTCGGTTTCTCAATACCTCCTTCAACTTATCTCTATGGTCATGGCTGGTCATTTAGATGAGCTTTCACTCTCAGGTGTCGCAATAGCCACTTCCCTCACCAACGTCACGGGCTTCAGCGTAGTTTTTGGGTTGGCAGGTGCGTTAGACACACTCTGTGGTCAAGCTTTTGGAGCAGAACAGTTTTCGAAAATAGCTGCATACATATACAGCTCAATGCTCTGTCTTCTCGTCTTCTGTTTCCCAATCTCTCTTTTATGGGTTTTCATGGACAAACTCTTGGAGCTTTTCCATCAAGATCCTCTCATCTCTCAATTAGCTTGCAGATACTCAATCTGGCTCATACCGGCTTTGTTCGGATACGCTCTTCTTCAACCTATGACTCGCTATTTCCAATCCCAAGGATTGGTGCTTCCTCTCCTCTTGAGCTCTCTTGGAGCTCTCTGTTTTCATATTCCGTTTTGTTGGCTTCTTGTCTATAAATTAAGATTTGGAATCGTTGGCGCTGCTTTGTCCATCGGGTTTTCATATTGGCTCAACGTATTTTTGCTTTGGATTTTCATGAGAAACTCCGCTTTGCATCTTGAAATGAACAATCCTCGTTTGCAAGAAATTTTATCGAGCATGAAGCAATTCATTGCCCTCGCTATTCCCTCTGCAATGATGATATGGTAATTAATATATCCATGTTCAAGAAAGAAACAATATTTAAAGCTTCTTGAACTGATTTGATCTTCAATGGATCTGTAAATGTTACTGTTCTTTTTTTTTTTTCTATTTGTGGTGCAAGTAAAGCCTTGAATGGTGGTCCTTTGAGCTTCTATTACTAATGTCTGGACTCTTACCAAACTCAAAGCTCGAAACATCAGTGATATCAATTTGGTACATATGCATAATCAATTTGTACAAATTTTAACATTTAATAAGCTGTGTGATCTTTCTAACCTTTTTATTCATGGTGCAGCCTCACAACATCGGGCTTGCATTATGTTCTAGTGAATGCCATTGGAGCAGCCGCAAGGTTCTTTAGATTTCTAATTGTTCACAAGAATTTTTGTTTTTCTTTGTAAAATATATCAAATTACCAAATGGGTTGTGGCCTAGTGGTATTAAAATGGATAGAACTCAAAGCTCGCTGCGAATACCGAAAGACATTATAGGCCAAAGTTCCAGAAATCTCGCAGTTTAACCAAAAAAACAATTCTAGTCTCTGAACCAGTTTTATTTATTTATCATTATAGCACATACGTCTCAAACGAGCTAGGAGCTGGGAATCCTCGAGCAGCTAGAGCCGCTGCTAATTCCGCTATCTTCCTAGGTGCTATTGATGCAACCATAGCAAGTATAGCTCTTTACTGTTACAGAAGAAGCTGGGGTTATATATACAGCAGTGAGACAGAAGTAGCTTACTATGCAACACAAATCACACCTATTCTTTGCCTATCCATTTCAGTTAACAGCTTTATTGCTGTGCTCTCAGGTAAGATTATTGTGGTTTATTACTTGAAACCCAAGAAAAGTAAATTCAACTCTACAGTTACTTCATTTGGCAGGGGTTGTGAGAGGAATGGGGTGGCAACATATAGGAGGTTATGCAAGCTTAGGATCATATTATCTTGTCGGAATCCCAATGGGTTCGATCTTATGCTTTGTCATGAAATTGAGAGGCAAAGGACTTTGGATTGGTATAGTTATAGCCTCAACTCTCCAACTGTTTGTTTATTCTCTTGTGACATTCTTTACCAATTGGGAACAAGAGGTATATTATTTAACTTTTCGTCTTCACTTCTTAATATTATCGTTACAGTTTTGTATTTACTATTGGTTTGGGTTTCAGGCATTGAGAGCTAGGGACAGAGTATTTGAGATGACACCACAAGTCAAAGGCAACCCCAAAATGGAAAATGAATATAAAGAGGATGCACAAATTTTACTTAAGGATATTACAGAAACTGTTTAAAAACAAGGTTTCTATTTTATGCAACTGTATTGTATTGGCCAACTATGGCATGTCCTAAAAAAATGGGACCATCTATCAAATAAAACACACAAAAATCCCTTCAACAAGCATATTTTTTTCTTTTTTTTTACTTTTAGTTTTTCAAAATGGGGCATGAATAGCAAGAACAAAGTAAAGAAAAAAAAAACCCATGCAATAGTTTCTTGTATTGTCGCTCAAAGTTCAAGCATTTGTTTTATAATCATGTCCGATAATCCTTGTTTTCTTCATTTGTCAATCTTGGTATTTGTACAAAAAAAATCAAAATGTGGTTGGTGATTAATGGAGGCATTATTGGATTCTACACTAATCCATACCGTACTGAAACCATTGTTTATATCTATAGCTCTGTTCTTTTAACAGTCGCCAGCTACTATTTTTTAAACAAGTCATCGATTCCAAAACAATCGCTGTGATTTCCGGCGACTCCGAAATTTAGAAAAATAAGTCACAGCGATAAATATTAAAAGAGAGATAAGGAAAAGTGCAGAGCAGGTGGAAAAAAACAAAATTATTTTTTTGGTCGCCGTGACTGTCGCTGGACTGTTAAAAGAACATGGCCTATGTGACACAGTATTTTACTAAATCAGATTATATCATCTTACGTACGTATTTTACTTTCAAGCAGCCATATATTTCACATGGAAAGAAAGAAACTACAGACGACATAAGGTACCCCTAGATCTCATTAATTAGAACCAATGTTTTAAAACTCGTTAGATGCTAGTCGGGCGGCGAAGTTGGGTCTAGCGCCTAGAGGATTAATCGAGAAGTAAATAGGGATTAATCGAGGATTAGTTTTAAGTTATTTTAATATTTTAAAAATATATTTATCCATTATATTAAGCTTTTAAATAATATTTTTAAAAAAAAAATTATAGTAAATACATGAAAATGTAGTATTAATAAATTATTTTATGATTTTTATTTATAATTTTAACATAATTTATTATAAAACATTAGAAACTCTCAATATAAATTCTGAATAATAAAAACAAAATTTTGTTATACTTAAAATTTTAAAAATAATTAGATTATAGATGATTAGGCGGAAATTAATCGGATTAGGCGGGGAGTAATCGGTTGACTGACTTTTTCGAGGGATTAATCATCAATCGAGGCGACGAGGGTGGATTTAGCGATTAGACGGGATATAATCGGAGTTAGGTGAGGATTTTTAGAACATGGATTAGAACCATCGAGAAAGCTACAAGAAATCGAATTGTTTGTATAAAAGATGCTCATCAGCATTGACTGGTGGATCTGCTCCAATGCTGACTCGAATTGCGTCCGTCATAGAGAATTTGACAATCTAATCAATGTGTGCTCTAGTTTTTCGTTAATACAATTGAAGGCTCAGTGCTTTTGTATTGATTGTTGAATGGAGAAGGAAGGAGGAAGCTTGCATGTTGTATTGTCCGTATGCTTGCTTCGGTTTCGGTTTATTAAAATTTCTGTTTTAATTTTGACAATTTTACATAAACCATTTTTCTTGATTAATAATATTAAAATAACAAAAGAAAAAAAAAGAGAGTCTTCAGCGTCTTTCGATTTAGATTCCCAGTCTTCGTTGGAGACATGCAATACATGTATTCTATGGAGAGGTAAGAGGACCACGCAAGCTTGGGCCAATGAGAACCACAATTAAACTATTGATTCATAATTTATTTGTGTACGTAATTAAAAAAATATTGTCAATTCATCTTACATATATATATATATATCATATTATGTTAATGTTTATGATTTACCTTTACATATAGTATCTTCATTTAGCATAAATATTAATTCCAAGTAAAGTTTGAACTGAGAATGCAAGTACGCAACCTCAATCCACTAGGTATTTCGTAGTTTTCATCTTGTTTAAGGGTAGTGTCTTTAGTTGATTATGTTGATAATGGCCTATTTATCTGCTTTTCTAGGCCGGATCAGAATTGGAGAATCCCAACCAAAACATAAAACAAGTGATCTAACAAAAATAATCAAATATAAAAAATAGTTTTAAATACAATAAAAATTGATAATAAAACATAAATTATCCAAAAAACAATTTAAAATAAAAAATAATCAACTAATTAAAAATTACAATATATTTATATAACTAATTGGAGACCTCAAAAAAAAATTGTGATCATATGCAAATGTTTCAGTTGACTACCCTCGTATCTATGGTGGTGGTTTTTCAATTGCGTTGTCCCAAATTAGGAATAAGAGTATTGAGAAACAAAACAAAATTGCTTTACAAATACACATGAGATATAATTGGAACCATTCTCAAATATCAAAAAATTCTTAGATATGGGAGAAAGAAAATTATGAGAAGTATAAAATCATTCTTATATAAATAGAGAAATACAATTAGGGAGTTATAATTGGGTACAATCAGTTATCTTAAACGACACAGTTCCAGAAACTATATCGTATCCAACAAGGAAATTCATCTGCGCCAAGTTCCCATAGATGGTGAGATGATCATTTGCAGCAAATGCAAAGCAATACACACTTTCGGATACTTCCACAAAAGTATTGACACTGTTGAGTTTCACATTACCTCCACTAAAATGAACAGTTATATCTAGACCTTCAAAACTGGAGCTATCGTTATAACAAAGACTCAAAACTCCCTTAGGATCTTGCACTCGCTCTGCATTAATTGTGGAATCAACGGCTGATTCCAGCTCATAATAAAACCAAGAAGGCAACAAAGTTAGAGTTGTCCCTGAGTCGATAACAATATTTCCTTCTTCAGTTCCAAAGATTGTTCCAGGAAACTGAATTTTCTTGCTCCCCACGCTAATACCTTCTAGGGTTAGATAATAGAACGTTGCAGGCTCTTTCTTAACTAAAGGGATTGTCACAACTCCATTTCCAGAAACGATACCGTTTGTTCCAAAGTTGATCTTGCTTGTCAAGCCAATTTCAGACATTAAAGGTATTAAACAATAAGAGAATATACCGTTAATGGATTCCCCAAGTTGTGAGACTAGTGATGTAGATCCACCTCCAAGTCCAATGATCCCTGAGCCCGCTGCGTCAAAGGATCCACTGTTCTCGTATCCGCACCCAATGATCAAGTTTCTAAGCGACACAGGCTCGCTAGATCCAAGCGTCAAGGTGTCAACAGCAATGTCACCTTTGGAGTGTGACTTGTCACCATATGACATTGAGTAGGAACAAGTGTCTTCTTCTGTAGAGCAAAAAGCTTCTTCTAGGGCAGAACATTGGCTTGAGAAGCAAGAAACCTTTCTGTATGTAGAAGATTCTTTTGGATCAAAGAGTGGAGCGTACTGTGGATAACAATCTTCACAAGGATTGCACTGTGTCCATATCAAGTCACTGCCTGTGTCCGCAATCGCTAGAATTGGGAACGGTGGAGTTCCAATCGATATATTCATGAGATACTCACCGTGGTTTGCAGTGATAAGTGAGTTTGGTGAAGAATCTTTATTGCTGAACTGGAGAGCTGAGCGGCGGATTGCATTTCTCATACGTTGTGAATAGGTTTGGGCCGGATTATAGAAAGGAGATCTGGGAGAATCTCGGTGGATCAGGTCGATGGTGAAGCCATGTTTCGGATGGGCGTTTGTGTTTGAGAGGAGCAAAAATGAGAAAATAGTTGAAGCAATTAGAGAAGCCATTTTTGAGAGTTCGTTGTGTAACATTTTTAGAGTCAACTATTTGAAATAATGATATTGTTGACTAAAATGAATGAGTTGGCTTATTTGTAACATCTTAGGATTTATTGTAATTAAATGCTAAACGTAGCAAATGTAATAAAGTCAACAGATTAAGGATCAGTGTTTTTTTTGAATATTGAATTTTATATTTTCAGTAAAAGATCATGTGAATATGATATTTGAGGGTATTTTAATCAAGAAATGATGATGTTGCCCAAAAAAAGAGTCAAAAATATCTGGACATTCTTTCTTTTTTTTGATAAAAATATGTATGGACTTTATTATCATTTGTTCTCTGATTGTTCTTACACACTATGGATCGAGTCAGTGGGTTGGTTTTACCGTTTTTAGGACATAAGATTACACCGGACTAGTCGCATATACTTGTTTTGCTACAATAACGACAGTGGCAGCTACTAGACAAGACATTGCTTTGAATGGTGTTCCGAACAGTAATCTACAACATATGGAGAGAAATAATTTATCGACGTTCCCAATCAAGGTCGTAATTTCTCTCACGTGCCATCCAGAAAGTGATGAGTGAGAGAGTAACCTCCTTGTGTTGTTGCTTAGGCTTTTTATCTCTTTGTAGAGCTTTTATCTCCGGCAAGTTCTATGGTTTAGTAGCTCTCTTGGTCGAGTGGTTCTCGGTTGGTGAGGAGTCGGCCTGTTGGTATAGGCCAGGGATCTATTTCCGCCAGATGCATAACTGCTGCTGATCATTTGGCTTGACCACATGTATATGGGCTCTTACTTACGGCCACATGGATATGAACACTTACTTACGGCCACATGGATATGAACTCTTGTTTATGACCCATTTGAATATCTGGAGAGAGATCATATCTATGGGTTGAGTCTACCCCAGAAGATTAATTTAGGCATTTCCAGCTTGGGATGTACCCCTGAATTATTCTAAAAAAAAGTTTTATGAAGTACCCGGCTTTGTCTCTGAAAAAATTATATATTTGTCAGTTTTTTGTAGTTATGATATTTAAAGTACCAATCATATCCTTAGATGAAAAAAAAAGTTCAAGTTCTAAATTCAAAATTGATCTCATTGATTTTTCTACATAAGGAATATATACTTCTAGTTACCATTTTGCTCTTGTGGAATACAGTTAGTATTAAGAAAATATTTAATCAGTTATAGCCACTGCTTAAAGCTTAAATATTTTCTTAATGACAGAGCCACCTCTTTGTGGATTGAATCGGTTATCGCCAACTTCGTTGGATTCTGTTTCTTCAAAGATGGATTTCAATTTGAGAAATTTTTTGATTTTTTTGTTTTTTTTAATTATGGTTGGATCTCGACGAATCAATAGTCTCAGAAACATTGGTCGTTTTGACTAAATGTAAGCTCATACGGACAATATAACCTATCTCTTACGTTATATCTCAAATGACATAGTCAATTAACTATTTAAACATGAAGTCAACACAAAAAAAAATTCATTTAAACAACATTTTGAACTATAAAAAGCGGGCAAGAGTATAATCCATCTGTTCAACCAATCTTTGCGTTGTTACTATACTGTCATGGTAAAATAAGTTGACTATAAAATCATTTATTTTGCTGACGAAGTTTGGAATCTGAGAAGCTTAACTTGTATCCGAAGTCACCCACACAACTGCAAGAGTCACAAGAGAAGCATAGATTGAAGTAGGCAGCTTCTGCACAACTTTTCCAACTCCTGGGACACCTTCCGTAGCCTTCTTTGTTGCAATAGCCACAGTCGGAGCCACAACCAAAGATATGATCAAACCCTGACTCACCACAGCGAATGTCTCACCCGAAAGCTGCTCAATATACTTCACAAACTCATCTCTATCAATCTCTCCATCCAAGTTGAGATCACAGTCCTATTTTAAGAACATCACACAAATAATATGAGTACTAAAAAAATATAATAATAATAATAATAATAATAATAATAATAATGGGAATAATATGAGCATTCAAATTTACAAATTTTAGAAAAACTAGGAATATGTTTGTTTCCCTTTTATATAATCGTTATTTCCAATATTTAAAATTGATTTAGCACCTAAATCAAGCGTTTGAGGAAGCCTAGAAGCATGCAAATTTAATCGGAGATAAACCATGGATTTGGTTTTTATATATTTTAAAAACGTAAAAGTTAAATGTATTATCTTAAATATACAGTTTTCAATATATGCTTTCCTAATTTTTGAAAAATGAAATTATTTTAAGAAAAGATTGGTTAATCGGTCTTTTAAACCAGAAAATATACTTAAAACTTGCATACAGTAAAAACTTCTATAAATTCATAATATCAAAAGACTCAGAACTATATTTAAAAAAACGTAAAAGTTAAATATATTATCTCGAACATACAGTTTTCACTCTACATGCTCTTCTATTTTTTAAAATTAAACTATTTAAGAAAAGATTATTTAATTGGTCCTCTTAATCGGAAATACTAAAAACTTTCACCCAGTAAAAATTTCTATAAATTCATAATTTCAGAAGAATCATAACTATAATATTTTATTAGAGTACTAAATTATAAAAGTTTGACTGTAACTGATTCGTGAATCCGTTAACCCAAAATTAGCTAATCCAGACGATTTTGTGAAGAGTGATAATAACTAAACGTTAAAAACAAACAAAAAGAAACAAAACGCAAAAGCAGGAATCAGTAAGAAAGTACCGTCATCATGCTTCTAACAAGATTTTTAGAAGGTGGATCGAAGTGAGGACCAGGCAATCGCTTGTTTATGTCACTGACAACATCCCAACAACGGAAAATACAAAAAAAAAACACATAGTTAATTTCTGAATCTGCAAACATTAAAATTGTCAAGGAACCGAAACATCTTACTTATAAACGAGGAGTACCGCGATGTATAGTTCTTCAAAAGTAAGATTGGCTCTTCCGGTTTGAATCTTGAACCGGTCAAAAACACGATCACATATTGCTTGTACTTGCTTCTGTCTCCACTCCTTACCTATAAATTGAACCATTTCGATTCTATGTATTACATATCAAAACAAGCAATTTCATCATAAACATGATTTTAAATTTATATTACCAACCTCGGAGCTTGTCAAAGACTTGTCCCATGGGGATGACTTTCTTCTCGAATGATTGCACAAAAATGATTTGCTATTTGTTTTTTTGAACTTCTTCTTTTTTAATTTTAATTTGTTAATCTGTGGATCTAAGTGTAGAGGTGACCCTTTTTATCCTTTTTCGACAATTGTTGAGGTGACACTTTGTTTTGGTTAACGTAAACTTCAACAGACTTGTAGATTGTTTTGCCCTCCTTAGTTTACGAATTTCAGCCCATTTGCTTTTAGTTTTTTATGCTGGTTAACGGCCCATATGTTTTTCAATCGGATTTGAAAGTTGAAACCAAAACTTTTATTTTTTTTAAAATAAAAAATATTTCATTAAAATATCGAAGTATAAAAATTATTATAAAGTGAAATAAAAAATATTGAATTAAAAATTAGAAAATGTAAAAAAATAGTTTTATTTTCAAAATTCATTAATATAGCCCATGAATAGTATGAGTTAGATATATGTTGAAAAGATAAAATTGACATTCTTACTTTCACGTATTCACCATATCATATATTATATATTTTATGTTATTCAAATATATTTTATGTTATTTTTTCAAAATCCATGTGATAGTTTTCTTTTATCTTTCACTTTATTGGTTTGTTAATTTACCGGATTTGCTTTTTTTTTTTAGAAAATTTTGTTCATTATATTCCAAATTTCATGTTATTATGAATTATCACTTAAATTTTTCTTTATCACATTAATCTATATGTATAAAGTGTTATTTTATCATGATACATGCTATTTAAACATAATGCCTGCTATTTTATTTTAACAACATATACCGGTGTTGGAATTGAATCAAGTTTAATATTAAGCTCAAATCCAATCATGATCCAAGTTCTAGAGTTTTCTCTAGAAATATCAACACATCCATCTCTTTAAAAAAATCTCAAGAATCATCTACATACATCTCCAGCACCATCTAGATATTTACATAGAATTATCTAAATAATTTTAATAAATTAATCTAGATATCTAAGAAGAACCATCTATATTTGAGATATTTTGTAATGTGGAGGCTATAAATATCTCCTCATCCTTCTCATTTGTAATAAAGTTCAGAAGATAAGAAGTGAATAAGAAAAGATTTCAAAAAAAATTAAAGTCTTTTATTTTCTAAATTTCTCTTCTTAATACTTCAACACTTTCTCCATCATCATATTTAAAATTGTTATCTTTCAACAAAGTGATATCAGAGCTAGAAGATTCTATTGGAGATGGCAAGTAATATTCCCGTCCTAGTTCTGATCCTCACAAAGAACGCCTACGACAATTGGAGTCTATGGATGAAAGCTATCCTAGGAGCACATGATGTGTGGAAAATAGTCGAAAAAGATTATGTTGAACCGGAGAATGAAAGAAGTCTATCTCAAACTCAAAAAGATAGTTTGAGAGACTCAAGGAAGAGATACAAGAAGGCTCTCTGTCTAGTCTATCAAGGATTAGATGAAGATACATTCGAGAAGATGGCGGAAGCTATGTCAGCAAAAGAAGCATGGGAGAAGCTTCGAACATCCTACAAGGGTGCTGATCAAGTCAAGAAGGTACGTCTTCAAACTCTAAGAAGAGACTTTGAAGCATTGCAAATGAAGGAAGGGGAACCCGACTCTGATTATTTCTCAAGAGTTCTAACAGTTAAAAATAATCTAAAAAGAATGGAGAGAAGTTAGATTATGTTAGAATCATGGAGAAAGTTTTTAAATCATTAGATCCAAAATTTGAGCATATTGTTACTGTCATCAAAGAGACAAAAGATTTGGAAGCCATGACAATAGATCGACTTATTGGATCATTACAAGCATATGAAGAAAAATGAAGATATTGCTGAACAATTACTAAAGATGCAGATTAATCATATTAATGAAGGAAATTGCTAAAATTATCAAAGAAGAGGTGGCGGTCAAGTACGAGGAAGAGGTCGTGGATATGGAAGTGGACGGGGTTGGAGACCCTATTAAGATAACACAAATCAAAGAGGAGAAAGTTCATCAAGAGGTCGTGGGAGAGGAACCCCAAAGTCATGGTACAATAAATCAAGTGTCAAGTGTTATAATTGTGGTAAACTTGGACATTATGCTTCTGAATGTAAAGCTCCTAACAAAAAAAAGAATTGAGGAGAAGGCCAACTATGTTGAAGAAAAAATTCAAGAAGAAGACATGTTGTTGATGGCTTGCAAGAATGATGAACGAGAAAATAACCATAAGTGGTACCTTGATAGCGGTGCAAGTAATCACATGTACGGGATAAAAAGATGTTCGTGGAGCTTGATGAATCAGTGAAAAGAGATGTGGCCTTAGGAGATGAATCAAAGATGGAGGTACAAGGTAAAGGAAATTTTTCATCCGACTAAAGAATGGAGATCATCAATTTATTTCCAACGTTTACTATATTCCAATCATGAAGACCAACATCTTGAGTCTTGGATAACTCTTAGAGAAAGGTTATGATATTCGATTAAAGGATAATAGCCTTTCTATAAGAGACCAAGAAAATAATCTCATTACAAAGGTGCCGATGTAAAAAAAAAAAGAATGTTTGTCCTTAACATTCAAAATGACATCGCACAATGTCTCAAGATCTGCTATAAGGAAGACTCTTGGCTTTGGCATCTTCGATACAGACATCTAAACTTTGGAGGACTAGAGTTGCTTTCGAAGAAAGAAATAGCTAGAGGATTACCTTACATCAACCATCCAAATCAAGTTTGTGAAGGGTGATTACTTGGAAAACAATTCAAAATGATTTTTCCAAAAGAGTCAATCACAAGAGCACAAAAGCCACTGAAATTATTCACTCGGATGTGTGTGGTT
The DNA here is from genome assembly GCA_963854855.1 of Nasturtium officinale. Lineage (NCBI taxonomy): Eukaryota > Viridiplantae > Streptophyta > Magnoliopsida > Brassicales > Brassicaceae > Nasturtium > Nasturtium officinale. The sequence continues at coordinate 4,704,456 of OY978512.1, forward strand.
TGATCAAAACAAGATCACTAGGTAAAAGCAACGATTTCCTTCTCTTTATTGATGATTTTCTAGAAAACATGGGTTTACTTCTTGAAGGAAAAATTAGAAGTATTTGAAAACTTCAAAAAGTTTAAAGCCCATGTTAAGAAGGAAAGTGGTCTTGTGATTAAAGCCTTGAGATCTGGCCGTGGATGAGAGTATACATCCAAGGAAATTCAGAAGTATTGTGAAGATAATAGAATTAGAAGATAACTAGCGGTGCCAAGAACCCCTCAACAAAATGGAGTAGCGGAGAGGAAGAATAAAACAATTATTGAGATGGCGAGAATTATGTTTAAAAGCAAGAGACTACCCAATGAGTTTTGGGCAGAAGCAGTTGCATGTGTGGTTTATCTATTAAACCGATTTTCAATAAGAAATGTCTTGGGAAAAACACCACAAGAAGTTTGGAGCGGAAGAAAACCTGGTATTTCTCACTTAAGAGCCTTTGGAAGCATTGCTCATGCTCATATACCAGACGAGAAGCAAAGCAAGCTATATGATAAAAACGACAAGTATATTTTCATTGGTTATGACATTAACTCCAAAGGCTACAAAGTTTACAGTCCGGACACAAACAAGACAATCATAAGTCAAAATGTCATCTTTGATGAAGAAGAAGAATGGGAATGGAGGTCAAATGATGAAAATTATAACGTCTTTCCATATCTTGAAAAAGATGATCTCAAGCAGCCAAGAGAGGAGCCTACTTGATACATGCCCAGAACGGTGGCTTCACTATCAATCTAGTCAGGCTGGTATGGGTGGCCGGAAGGCCGTATGCGGAACCTGCAAAGTTTTAGTGTACGGGTCAAGTCGCGGTAAGATTCTCTTGATGATAACCTTTTGGTACCGGTAAGATCTCTCGATAGGGAAGCGTCGACGCTATCAGGATTCCTCGGCGATAAGGTCTCGATACTGGTACAGATCTCTCAGTATCAAGATGCCGATACAGTACAGATTCTTCGGTGATAAGGTCTTGATACCGGTACGGGTTCCTTGGTAGTGAGTTATCATTAAGGTAAAGATTCCTCGGCGATAGAATGGTGTTGCTAGTACGGGCTTCACGGTGAGAAATCAGGGATGGTACGGATAGTTGCAGATGCGATGGAACGGGGGCGATGGGTGATGATGATGAAAGCAACTAAGGATAAGAGAATAATATAAAGGTGGAACAAAGTGAAAAATGGACAAGGGAAAAAGTGAACATAAGAACAATGGATGGAAAGCCGGCCACATGGTGTTTGGACAACGTCATGATACGACTGATCGGAGTCCGAGCTGAGCTTCGAGGACAACGATGTTTAAACTACTTGAGATTCGAGAGAAAGCTTTAAGCCAATGCGTTTATTCAAATCTGCCTTCAAATGGCGAGGTTAAAAGTTTTTATATAGGCGGGATTCTTAGGGCATCCAACCCTTACAAAGGACCAGCGTGTCCTTTGACGTTTTACATGCCCGTTTAAATAGTAAATCAAGTTCTTAATTTAAAAAAGTAAAAAGTAACAAAGAGAAATGGATAAAGATTAGGGGCGAGTGATAACCACACAAGCCATGGACTGGCAAAGTGATGACCGGCTCGGGCCTAATGCGACTGGGCCATGAACCTCGTTAAAAACCTTGCTGGAAAAACCTCTTAGGGATAAAACCCATCAAGGGAAAAAGAGTATCCTGACCCTAAACGACTTTAGTTGCACGTTTTCATCAGGTCAAGGTAAAAACGTTATGGAGTTGGTGTTGAAATATGTGATCTCAAGAAGAAGAATTCAAACACAAGAGAAGGAGGGAAAAGGAGAAAACTGGTTGAAAAGGAACTAGGAAGAGAACAAGTTAAGAAGGAACTAGAAGAAAAGGAAGTTGTTGGATCTCAACTAGATGAACTAACTAAACTAAGTAAGGAAGCAAGGAGAGGCATGGGCACAAGCATGGGGCGCCAGAGAGAGGCATGGAGTGCAATACTGTTGGAGTAGGTGAGCTGCTCCCTCCTCTCTTCTTCACGCAAAACCTCTCTTCTCCTCTTCCTTCTTCACGCCATTCCTCTCTTCTTCTGCACCTCCTCTCATTCAAATGTCTATAAATATATGTGTAACCTCTTGTAAAGATTTGTAAGACTAAGAGAATAAAATACATACAAACTTTCATAATCTCTTGCTATTCTCACTCTTAGTCTCTAAACATTCTTCAATCTCTTTAAACTTATAATTTCAACATGGTATCAGAGCAGGTTATCTACTAAACCGCTTATTCTCTTCTTGATTCCTCTAATACTCTACAAGGCTTCTAATCTATAACAATACACCTTCCTTAGTTCTATTCACTCTGAGATTAATATCCTTGAGATCATAGGATCTTCAAGTTGTGAAAGGACTAAGATTGTGTATTATTACTAGAAAATGGAGACTAATAGGGTAACAATCTCGGTTATGCTCAAGGGAAACAACTATCTCCTTTGGGCAAAAACCACCAAAACTACTCTTAGAGGCCGAGGACTTTGGCAATATGTTGAGCCAAAAGAAGGAACAGAAGCGGCGGTGAGAAATGAGAAGGAGGAAGCTAAGGAAGAGCAAGAAGAACAATACACTCTTTCTCTTCTCCTAAGCTCACTAGAACCAACTATCTTGGCGGCTTACTCATATGCGGATACCGCCAAGGAACTTTGGGATATACTCAAAGGAGTTTATGGAAACATCTCAAACATATCAAGGATATTTGAGGTGAAAAGGGCATTGAATGAGCTCCAACAAGAGGAAAAGTCATTCAAGGAAATGTTTGGGGAGTATAGAAGCTTATGGGCCGAGTTGGAGATCTTGAGGCCACACACTATAGACCCCAAGGAGTTAGGAGAAAGGCGTGACCAAGATCAAGTGTTTGGGCTTCTCTTGGCACTCAATGCATCATACAAGGATCTTATCAAGCATATACTTCGATTTGAGAATCTGCCAAGTCTAGCGGAAGTATGCGGTATGATACAAAGGGAAGAAGGGTCTAGAGACCTGTTTCGTGCACCAAGTGAAGCTGCACATCTTGCAAGAAAGAATCTCACATTTGGAGACAAGAGGACGTTGGAGTGTGAGCATTGCAAGATGAAAGGACACACTAAGGAGAAGTGTTGGACCCTCCATCCACACTTGAGGCCTAAGCGGCTAAGGGAGAATGGGAATGGACCTAGAGCCTTCACGGGAATTGCACAACCTGTTGAAGAACTGGTTAGAAGGTCTGAGTTTGAAGCTCTCATCAAGAGCCTAGCCAAACTCACAGATTCGGGTAAGAGTTTTTTCAGCTCTAAAACACCCATAAAGAAGACTAGAATCATTGTGGATTCAGGGGCTTCTCATCACATGATCAAGGATCAAGATATGTTAAAGAATCTTGAACCATGCCATGGAAGTGTACAAGTAGCCAATGGAAGCTCAGTTCCAATTAAAGGGATAGGAGAGTTAGAGCTTTTTAAAAGGGAAACAAAAGCATTATACATGCCTAACTTCTCATCTAATCTTTTATCCGTTAATAAAGCTACAAAGGATTTGGAGTGTGTGGCTGTGTTTGGGACTGACTTTGTTAAGTTTCAGGACCCTAAAACAAACCATGTGCTCGGAGAAGGGAAGGTAGAAGATGGTGTGTATATCTTGGAATCAAATAAACAAGAGGAACCAATGACTCTTGGAATGAAGGCAGATGCAAAGTTTTTTGGGAGGAAAGAGATTGAAGATAGCCCATTATGGCATGGAAGGCTAGGACATCCAAGTTCAGCAGTCCTCAAGATGGTCTTACCCAATCTCATCCAAGAAGAAGTAGTGTGTGAGGCGTGTGTACTAGGGAAGCATTGTAGACAAGCTTTTCCTACTTCATCTACAACTTGTGATGAAGCGTTTGGCATTGTACACTCGGATGTATGGACCTCACCATGTAATTCAAGAGATCAATATAAATATTTTGTTTCATTCATTGATGACTACTCAAGATATACATGGATCACTCTTCTACATACCAAAGATCAAGTGTATGAAGCCTTCACCAACTTCATTAACTATATCTCTACCCAATTCAAAACAAAGATCAAAGTATTGCGTAGTGATAATGGAGGTGAATATGTGAGTAAACGATTCAAAGAGTTGCTCAACAACTTTGGCATCATTCATCAAACATCGTGTGCATACACTCCTCAGCAGAACGGGATAGCTGAAAGGAAGAATAGACACCTAATGGAAGTAGCAAGGACTCTCATGATTGCCAAAAGAGTACCAAAGTTCCATTGGGGAGATGCCGTAATGACATCAAGCTACTTAATCAACCGACTTCCAACCAAAAATCTGGATGATAAGTCCCCATTTGAAGTGTTGTACAAGAAGAAACCAAGCTTAAATCATATCAAAACGTTTGGATGCACATGCTTCATGTTTTTACCAGAAGGACACAGAAGCAAACTTGAACCTCGAAGCATGAGGTGTGTGTTCATTGGATATTCACCAACACAAAAGGGCTACAAGGTCTACAATCCGGAAACAAGAAGAGTGTATGTGTCTAGAGAAGTAAGGTTTAATGAACAAGAGAGTTTCTATGGGGCTAAGGATCATGATGCTTCTAAAGGAATGATCTATTCATCCATGGACTGGATGGTGTTTGATGAAACGCCAAGCCTATGTGAAGAAGTACAAGAAGAAACATCTGAGAACTTCATAGAGCAAGATAGTGCGGATAATGCACATGAGGAAGTGGATCAGAATTTGGATGAAGAGGGAGCGGATGCTGAAGAAGGACAGGAGCCAACCATACCTCTAAGAAGAAGTACAAGACAGAGGCGACAACGTGTCTTTTATGGCTATAACAATTCTGCTATGCTCCAAGGAGAGTCTAGTACGAGTATTTTTCCTTGTGTGATAAGAGAGTGTCCTGAGCGTACGGCGAGCTTAGATCTCGATCCTATTGGCGACAGCACTCTCATATCACAAGGAGGAGATCACACTCAAACTAGTATTATCACATATCCCATTGAGCATTTCTGTTCCTTGGCGACATTACCCATGGAGCATGAAGTGTTTCTCACAAAAATCAGCAAGGAATACATTCCTAGCTCATATGAAGAAGCATGTGAGAGTGAAGTATGGGTGAAAGCCATGGAAGAGGAAATGAAGTCCATGGAAAGGAATAATACTTGGTACTTAACCGACTTACCAAAGGATAAGAAGTCGGTTGGGAGTAGATGGGTGTATACAATTAAATACACAAGTGATGGGGAAATAGAAAGGTACAAAGCAAGGCTGGTAGCAAAAGGATATACTCAAGTCTATGGGGAGGACTATACTGAAACATTTGCTCCAGTGGCTAAGCTTCATTCCATAAGAATTCTAATCTCGGTAGCTGTAAACTTGGAATGGGACTTATGGCAAATGGACGTCAAGAATGCCTTCTTGCAGGGGGATTTGGAAGAAGAAGTATATATGGATCCACCCCTAGGGTATCATAATGGAGGCAACAAAGTGTGTAGATTGAAGAAAGCAATCTATGGGCTGAAGCAATCTCCAAGAGCATGGTACCAAAGGCTAAGTGCTTGTCTCTTGAAGAAGGAGTTCATAAAATCTGAAGCGGATCATACTCTATTCACAAGACAAAGTGAAGGAGGAGTAGTGGTAGTCTTGATTTATGTTGATGATCTAATCATCACAGGAAGTGACAAAGATGGAGTAGATCAAATCAAGGGACTCTTGAAGGCCGACTTTGATATAAAGGATCTAGGGGAGCTCAAGTACTTCCTAGGGATTGAGATGACACGATTTGGAGATGGAATGTTCATATCTCAAAGGAAATATGTGCTGGATCTCTTGGAAGAAACCGGGAAGTTAGGATCCAAGCCGGCCAAAACTCCAATAGAAGAAGGATACCAAGATAGTCCTGAGGGGGAGCCTTTGGAGAACATTAAAAGATACCAAAGGATGGTGGGCAAACTTATCTATCTTACCATTACAAGACCTGACATCTGCTTTGCAGTAAACCGTGTGAGCCAGCATATGCAAAAGCCAACCTCACAACATTGGAACATGATTGAGAGGTTGCTAAGGTACCTAAAGAATAGCCCTGGAAAAGGTGTATGGATGCATGTTAATGGGAACACAAAGGTCCAAGGTTATTGTGATGCGGATTGGGCTGGAGATAAAAAGGATAGAAAGTCCACATCTGGTTTTTGCACATTTGTGGGAGGAAATCTAGTAACCTGGAGGAGCAAAAAACAGAAGGTCATAGCCTTATCAAGTGCTGAAGCAGAGTACAGAGCCATGAAAGAATTGACAAAGGAGTTGATATGGATAAAAGCGCTTCTAAAAGACCTTGGAATCCAGGGAGATGAAGAAATGCTGTTGTATTGTGATAATCAAGCTGCAATGCATATAGCATCAAATCCGGTATTTCATGAAAGAACCAAGCACATAGAAGTTGATTGCCATTTTGTGAGAGGGAAGATACAAGAAGGAATTATCAAAACCGCCTTTGTAGCAAGTAAGGATCAATTAGCTGATATCTTCACTAAGGCAACTTCAACTATTACTTGTGATCACATTCATGGCAAGATCGGTCTTAAGGATCTCCACCGACCAATCTTGAGGGGGAGTGTTGAAATATGTGATCTCAAGAAGAAGAATTCAAACACAAGAGAAGGAGGGAAAAGGAGAAAACTGGTTGAAAAGGAACTAGGAAGAGAACAAGTTAAGAAGGAACTAGAAGAAAAGGAAGTTGTTGGATCTCAACTAGATGAACTAACTAAACTAAGTAAGGAAGCAAGGAGAGGCATGGGCACAAGCATGGGGCGCCAGAGAGAGGCATGGAGTGCAATACTGTTGGAGTAGGTGAGCTGCTCCCTCCTCTCTTCTTCACGCAAAACCTCTCTTCTCCTCTTCCTTCTTCACGCCATTCCTCTCTTCTTCTGCACCTCCTCTCATTCAAATGTCTATAAATATATGTGTAACCTCTTGTAAAGATTTGTAAGACTAAGAGAATAAAATACATACAAACTTTCATAATCTCTTGCTATTCTCACTCTTAGTCTCTAAACATTCTTCAATCTCTTTAAACTTATAATTTCAATAGTTGGTCCTTGGTGGTACTTGGTATCTCGGGTCTTGTCCATGCATCCCTATTCAATCTTTGGCTGATCAGCACGTTTAACCTCATTTAATAGCGTTGGGAATGTTCGCGGTTAATGGACAAAATCGGTATGTTGGGCAATGAACCTTGGCTCCCATCCATGTCTGACTCGGCATCGTCCGGCTGGCTATCCTATGGATCAGAGGAGGCTTGGGCCTCATCATGCCCTCCCTCTTGAGGATGTTTTGTCCCCAAAACTTGGCCTCCTGCATCAAAACAGGACAAGTCAGCAATATTGAAAGTGGTAGACATGTTGTCCTTACCTGGAATATCGATTTGGTATACATTATTGTTAATGCGTTCCAGCACTTGGAAGGGACTATCCCCTCAAGGTTGCAACATTGTTTGATGGTGCTTGTTGAAACGCTCAGTTCGAGTATGTAGCCAAATCTAGTCGCCTGGTTGTAGTATCATATGTTGCCTTTCACGGTCCGCCTTCTTCTTGTACTGCTCCATCTTCTTAAGTATACGGTTGCATACCCTTTCATGGAGCTTATGGATATACTTGGCATTAGTGACCCTGTTCTGGTCTTCAATTCGGTCAGGCGGCAACGGAACCCTTCGTGGAGGTGGAAATCCTTGTATGATTCTTTACCATGTCCGAAATTGGGAGCCTTTAGGCCTGGATCATCTTGATATTGGTCCTTAAGGTGGGAGAAACCGAGGACCTTGGCCTCGACAGTGGTGATGAGGGCATGTCACCGGGATAGGGCATCGGCCACTACGTTTTCTTTCTCCTTCTTATACTTGATGACATAGGGGAACATCTCGCCCCTTCAAATTGGTTTGGCCCCAAAGATGTTTCAAGGTTTAATGATCCGAATGGATCACACATTCTTTGGAGAAGAGGTAGTTTTGCCAAGTTTCAAGGGCTCAGACCAAAGCGTAGAGCTCCTAATCGTAGGTGGGGTAGTTGAGCGTAGCCTCACTGAGCTTCTCACTGAAGTAGGCAATGGGCAGTCCTCCTTGTGTCAGTATGGCTCTAATGTCTATGCCAGATGTATCACATTCTATTTCGAAGGTCTTGCTGAAGTCGGACAATACCAGCAATGGGGCTCGGGTGAGCCGATCCTTGAGTTCTTGGAAGACTTTCTCTTGGGGCCCTTTCCAAGTAAATCTGGTAGACTTCTTGACCAGGGCCGTCAAATAGAGTGGTAATTGAGCTGGACTTTCGAACGAATCGCCAGTAAAAACTGGCTAGGCCATGGAAACTTCGAACTTGACTAACTTTAGTTGGGTTGGCCATTCCTGGATGGCTTGGATCTTTTCTTGGTCCACCTTTAGACCAGGACCGCTGATAAGAAAACCCAAGAAGATCAGTTCTTTAGCACCGAATGTACACTTTGCCATATTGGCGTATAGTTCTTCCTGTTGAAGGGTTTGTAGGACAACATCTAGGTGAGACGCATGCTTGGCCAAGATCTTGATGTAGATGAGGATGTCGTCAAAGTAGATGACTACGAACTTGTTGATGAACGCCAGGAGAGTGTGGTTCATCAACTGCATGAATGTGGAGGAGGCATTGGATAGGCCGAAGGATATGACGAGCCATTAGTACAGCCCTTGCTTTTTTGAAGGCGGTCTTCCACTCGTCGCCTTCCCTCATTTGGACCTGGTGGTATCCGCTCTTTAGGTCAATTTTGGAGAAAATGGACGCGCCACTGAGCTCGTCCAACATGTCGTCCAGGCAGGGAATCGAGTGCTGGTACTTGACCGTGATGTTGTTGATGGGTCGGTAGTCCACGCACATTCTCCAGCTACCATCCTTCTTGGGAACCAACACGACTGACACAACACAGAGACTGAGGCTCTCCCGGACATAGCCCTTGGCCATGAGGTCAGCAACCTATGTCTCTAGTTCTTTGGCCTCCTCCGAGTTAACACGGTAAGCGAGACGGTTAGGCGAAGAGACTCCGAGAACAAAGTCGATCCTGTGCTCAATGCCTCGGAGAGGCGGTAATCCATGCTGGATCTGTTCAAGGAAGACAGCTGAATACTTCTGTAGGATCCTCTGAAGCTCACCCGGGATCAGGTCTTCCATAGTACATGCACTCAATATGTCTTTGTAAACCATTAGTATAACTCGGCACTCATTGTCGATGGTTTTATAAGTGTCCCGAATGGATATAAGAAAGTTGGGTTGGGAGGTAGTGTTCTGAGACAGTCGGGATTATAATTCATGCACTTGAACGGGTGATAAAGAAGCTAGGTTAATGCACTTGGAGTCATGCATAAATGAAAAAAAGTTGGACCGGACATTATGGGTGGTGTCCTTATCAAAGTGCCATGGACGTCCTAAGAGGACGTGGCTAGCTTGCATTAGAACGATATCACACTGGACCGTTTCTCGGTATTGCCCTATGCTAAAATCTAGTTCTACTTGTTCGGTAACATGTATGATAGTTTTATTATTCAATAAGTGTAGCTTATAAGGGTGAGGATGCTTAGAAGTAAAGAGAGAGAGCTTGGCCACGAGGTGGGAAGTGGTAACATTGGTGCAGGACCCACCATCAATGATCAAACCGCAAACCTTATCTTCGATGGTGCAGTAACTGTGAAAGATATTGTCTCGCTGTCCGGCTGATTCGGGGAGGGTCAGAATACTTAGGCTCTTCTGGATGATCAACAAGTCTCCAACATCGGGGTACTCGCTCGCTTCATCTGGCAGAGCGGGCTTAGGATCGTTCTCCTCGACCGGCTACTCGGCTTGAGACTCATAGTCGCCCTTTAGAGTAAGGAACCTTACCCGGTTATTGGGGCAATCCTTGGAGTAGTGCCATCGGCCTTGGCACTTGTAACAGATCACATCTTGGCTCTTTCCGGTATTGGCTTCCTGTATTTGGGTGGGTCGGACAAACTTAGGTGCTTCGGGTTGTCATGATTTGAATCGGGAGTTTACGGTAATGGCCTTAGGAGCAGTAGGCAAACCAGTGGGGTTAGGAGCTAGCCTTGGTTCGGAGGAGCCCTACTTCGGGAAATCGTAGCGGCTTTCCTCCGTATCTAAGCTTCCAAGTGAATGGCCAGATGGAGAAGCTCGTCAAAGCCTTGATAGGATTGCCTCTCGACCTTGAGGGCAATCTGGTCTTGCATCCCATCCACGAACTGGCCATCAAAGTCTACTCACAGTCGTCGATTTGTAATCGGTTTCGAAGATGTTCAAATTCATCATAATACTCTTCGATGGTCTGAGTGCCCTGGTGGAGCTTTCAGAATCGTTTCTGCAAGTTGCGGTGATAAAGAGGAGGAACGTACCGCTTCCTCATTATGTGCTTCATAACCTCTCAAGTAGGGATCATGTGATGTGCCGCAGTACATGGAACTAGCTCAGCATGGAGATCAGAATATCCCAATCAGTTCGTTCGAGGTTCACCATCCCGATCCTACCGACCGAGCCATATACCAGATCAATCCGCGTAAGTCCGAAAAAGAGCTAAGGATAGATCCATGACCTGAAGACCAATTTGGCAATAGCACAGAGCGTATTTTCGAGCCAACTCGTCAAGCTAAGACTAACAGACTAGTCTGAACCAACTTGGATCGAGAGAATTTCAATTTAGATCACAACTTATCTCTTCTGGCCCATTTGGTCCATACCGCAGGGCATATTCATGATCGGAATGACCCTTTTGATCCATTCATGGATTTTGATATTCTTAATTTTTCTAAGGCAAGACTTCTTAAGCTTTCTGAATGTTGAAATTAAGAGTATGGAGGCTTAGGGATTGTTGAAAGAGTGATAGTTGTGGCATGAGAATAATAAGGAGTTTAAGGTTTGGATATTTAGAGAATGTTTAGGATGATGATGGTGGCATGAGTATTGATATAATGAGGGATTATTGTTTGAGAATGATGATAAGAATGATGATGAGAATGAGAATGATAATGGTTGATGAAATAAGATGAACTAAGGAGAAGCATGGCGCCGGAGAGCAAAGGCTCCACCGGCGCCTTTAGGGAGATAAGTAAAGCTTTCTTTTACTCTTTTAATCTTCTTATTCTCTTATTCACAACACTCTTTACATCACATTACATGTATATTTATAGAGTTTTTACATAGAGAAGAAGAGAAGAGGCGTGAAGAAGGAAGGAGAGAAGAGAGGAGTTTGCGTGAAGAAGAGAGGAGGGAAGGGAGCAGCTCACTGTTTGACTCCTGTTCAAGCTGCGCCCATACCCTGCTGCTGACGCCTCCATGCTTGTGCCCATGCCCTGGTTCTGGCTCCCCATGCTCTCCTTTGCTTCCTCTTTTCCACTTAGTTAGTCTTCTAGTTAGTATGTAACAGCTTCCTTTCTTCTAGTTACATCCTAACCAAGACTTCTTCTAGTTCCTTGTGAACTAGGTTTCCTTTCCCTCCTTCTCTTAGATTTGAATATTTCTATCATAGAGATCACATATTTCAACACTCCCCCTCAAGATTGGTCGGTAGGTGTCCTTAAGGCCAATCTTGCCATGTACGTGATCCTCATTGATAGAAGATGATGTCATGATAAGGATATCCGCTAGCTGATCCTTGCTTGCTCCAAAGACGGTTTTGATGACTCCTAACCTCAATGAGACCATGGCTTCCTCTCTTATGGCCTTTACTCTTTCTTGCAGATTAGGCTTTGTCTTCTCTAAGCTTCACTCGGATCATGTCTCCTCGGGCTTCTTGTCTCAAACTTAATCTTGACTTCAAGCTCCTCGGATGACATCTTCTAGCTCACGGAATACTCACATTGTCATTGGCTTCCTCTTGATGACTCTTGGGAGTATACTCTATCCGTTGGATGCCACTTCCCGCTGCTTCTCGGATCACCACACCTAATACGGTCTGCAAAGTGGTTTCTCCTTCGGTTTCCTTACAACATCATCCATAGCTACTCATATGTGTCTCCCGGCTTCCTCTCGCCATTGTCTCCTCATATGGTGCTTGGATTCCCTTGTTGCCTTGTTTACCGTTCCACAGCTTCCTAGGTGAACGCCTCTTGGTCTGAGCTTCACAATCCATCTATCAAGATCAATCTTGGCTTCAACCCTTCATAGATTTGATCTTGATTCTTCAAAGAGCCATCCGCTCTAATCCCACTTATCATAAGACTCTCCCGGCTTCCTCTCGGAATGCCGCACCTATCCATGGTACAATGTGATAGTCCTCTTCTTCTTGGACCATCACCTAACTTGGTGCTTCAACGGTCTTCTTCAACACTCCCCCTCAAGCTTGGTTCGAGTATGGGAAGAACCAAACTTGACAAGAAAGACCGTTGCATAATTTGGAGCTCACCACTTCTTCAACACTTCCCTTCAAGACTAGCCCGTTGCCAAGGGACCACTCTTGCAAAGGAAAGAGCACTAAGCTTGATTATGCCAATGATGCCACCTCCTCTTGGACTATCTATCCAACTTGCCAATTAGGACAAGGTTTCGTCTGCTAGCCATTTTGGATTAGGCCGCAAAGGACATCATCTACCTCCACATAACACCACCATGAATAGCTTGCTTGAGCCTATACACACTTTCTTGTAGATTGCTCCGCTTGGATCGCCACATGGTTGAGTATGATCACCACTCTCTCAAGACCTCCTGGATCAAATGATTCGGCCTCAAGAGAGGATGAAGACCATGTGGAAGAATATGACCCTCCATAAGCACCATTTAATCAATACCTTGGAGCAACTACTTCTTGGACCATCTGAATCTTCCGCTTGTTGAAAGATTCACCAATGAAAGATAGCATAAGCCTATGAGACTGGTTTTGGAAGTCATGAACTTCTTGGAAATGAGTCTTGCAGAGTTTGATTCGCCTGTTACTGAGGCTGAGAATTCACCAAGAGCTTCACTGAGTCGCTGTTGCTCTTCTTCTTCTCAGAGCAACAATCGCTCTTAACCTTTTCCTCTGAGGTTTCACCTCTCTCAGCAGCCTTACTCTTCTCCTCCTTAACGCTTGAAGTTACAAGCGAATGTGAGCTTTCAATCACCATAACTGGAATCAAACTCTCAAGAATCACAACACAAGCCCATCCAAAAACATTGCTTACTATCTCTTCACCGCTTCTTTTCCACAATTGATTTTTCTCTTATCAACTGTGTTTCTTTGATCAAAAATTATTGACCACTTCCTTTTCTTTGCAGGAAACATCTCAGCCTTGTGCTTCATCTCTGTTTCATACAAGTCTTCTACGTGAACTCCTCTTGTCACGTCTCTTCGGCAAGTCTCTTCCGGGTTAAAGATGTGAACTCCTCTTGTCACTTCTCTTCTTTCTTGCTGGATGTCTTCATTGGATCACCACTTAAGGTCACCACCCAGCCTTCTCCTCTTATAAACCACCACGCCAAAAACATTCTTCATCTCCTAGATACCTTATTTCCCATGCCATACATGCCAAAAACCATCATGCCATGACAAGCTTCTTCACGGATGAATGATTCTTAAAAAATCCTCTGGATCTTGTTTCCAAAGAGGATCACCAAGGAATTGATATTGATACAACCCCTTTTCAAAGTTTTGTATGTGGATCTAGACTCCACACACAAGAACCACAAAGAAAAATATTTACTCTCTCACACACACCCCCATTAATTAGAAAACGCATAGGAGGAACAAATTACCCCAGAAATTTTTTTCTCTCATGTGTTTAACAAAAAAGGACCGAGCTCCTCAAGGCAAGGAGCCAAGGAGAGCCCAACGAAATCTCCCTCAATTTGTCATCATTTTCTAGTAACAATACACACCCTTAGTCCTTTCACAACTTGAAGATCTTATGATCTCAAGGATATTAATCTCAGAGTGAATAGAACTAAGAAAGTGTATGGTTATAGATTAGAAGACTTTGTAGAGAGCTAGAAGAATAACAAGAGATTAGGCGCTAGATCACTCAACTTGCTCTGATACCATGTTGAAATTAAGAGTATGGAGGCTTAGGGATTGTTGAAAGAGTGATAGTTGTGGCATGAGAATAATAAGGAGTTTAAGGTTTGGATATTTAGAGAATGTTTAGGATGATGATGGTGGCATGAGTATTGATATAATGAGGGATTATTGTTTGAGAATGATGATAAGAATGATGATGAGAATGAGAATGATAATGGTTGATGAAATAAGATGAACTAAGGAGAAGCATGGCGCCGGAGAGCAAAGGCTCCACCGGCGCCTTTAGGGAGATAAGTAAAGCTTTCTTTTACTCTTTTAATCTTCTTATTCTCTTATTCACAACACTCTTTACATCACATTACATGTATATTTATAGAGTTTTTACATAGAGAAGAAGAGAAGAGGCGTGAAGAAGGAAGGAGAGAAGAGAGGAGTTTGCGTGAAGAAGAGAGGAGGGAAGGGAGCAGCTCACTGTTTGACTCCTGTTCAAGCTGCGCCCATACCCTGCTGCTGACGCCTCCATGCTTGTGCCCATGCCCTGGTTCTGGCTCCCCATGCTCTCCTTTGCTTCCTCTTTTCCACTTAGTTAGTCTTCTAGTTAGTATGTAACAGCTTCCTTTCTTCTAGTTACATCCTAACCAAGACTTCTTCTAGTTCCTTGTGAACTAGGTTTCCTTTCCCTCCTTCTCTTAGATTTGAATATTTCTATCATAGAGATCACATATTTCAACACTCCCCCTCAAGATTGGTCGGTAGGTGTCCTTAAGGCCAATCTTGTCATGTACGTGATCCTCATTGATAGAAGATGATGTCATGATAAGGATATCCGCTAGCTGATCCTTGCTTGCTCCAAAGACGGTTTTGATGACTCCTAACCTCAATGAGACCATGGCTTCCTCTCTTATGGCCTTTACTCTTTCTTGCAGATTAGGCTTTGTCTTCTCTAAGCTTCACTCGGATCATGTCTCCTCGGGCTTCTTGTCTCAAACTTAATCTTGACTTCAAGCTCCTCGGATGACATCTTCTAGCTCACGGAATACTCACATTGTCATTGGCTTCCTCTTGATGACTCTTGGGAGTATACTCTATCCGTTGGATGCCACTTCCCGCTGCTTCTCGGATCACCACACCTAATACGGTCTGCAAAGTGGTTTCTCCTTCGGTTTCCTTACAACATCATCCATAGCTACTCATATGTGTCTCCCGGCTTCCTCTCGCCATTGTCTCCTCATATGGTGCTTGGATTCCCTTGTTGCCTTGTTTACCGTTCCACAGCTTCCTAGGTGAACGCCTCTTGGTCTGAGCTTCACAATCCATCTATCAAGATCAATCTTGGCTTCAACCCTTCATAGATTTGATCTTGATTCTTCAAAGAGCCATCCGCTCTAATCCCACTTATCATAAGACTCTCCCGGCTTCCTCTCGGAATGCCGCACCTATCCATGGTACAATGTGATAGTCCTCTTCTTCTTGGACCATCACCTAACTTGGTGCTTCAACGGTCTTCTTCAACACTGAAGACATTGGTCAAGTAGAGATGCATCATGTACGTGAAAGTCACCTGAACCATCCTGCGGACAACCTTCCGTTCATCCATCTCCTTACCGCGGTTCCTACAACATGATTCATCGAATCTGGACAAGTAGCTGAAGGGTCAGATTGACCAGTCTTCCTTGTTTTTCCCCACCATTGACTGACCTTCAAAATTCTAGTCAATGTTGTCATTTTATGCATTATTTTCCGCATAATCTCTTATGTCTCTTTGACTACTAAGTAGTATAAATATGTAAACTCTGCAGTTCATTGAATCAATCTAACTTTCCTTTCATTTTTGAGTTTAGCTCTCTGTTCTTTGCTGAATATTTCGTGGTTTACTTGGTGAGTTATATCCAAGCAAACAAACTCTCTATCTCGTTGGACCTGTACGTCCGATCAGGCAACAGATCGAGAACACTTCTTTGTTGGACTGGTGCATCACATCTAGCAACATCTAAGCACATGAATATCAAAGGCTCTTCCCCAACCTTTGTGTGACCCTTCAATTCATCATTTCTTCTTTTGAAGTTTATATCAAATATTTACCGGCTGAGTGATCCTATCAAAGGGTTCTTCACGTGGTATCAGAGCCACTCTTTCGATATTTCATTTCCATCTTTCTCATCTTCCATTTTCTTTAATCACTTCTTCTTTTACCTATCTTAAATCTGGGCCACTCATTACCATCCTTATATAAAAAGAAAGCTCTACGAAATTTAGAAAAAAGAGAGAAAAGAAGTTCAAAAGTTGAATTGAGTGGATTGGTGGTGGAAGAAAAATCCTGCTGGCTGAGGAGAAATCCAGCATTTGAGGTGGTTAATACGGATTTTTCACATATAATCTCTTATCTTTCTATCTTAAAAACTCTCTTGTTTGCTTGGATTGACCATTGGGTTACTTGATTTGATGACTTAGAAATTTGAGAGAAACTTGTTGAGTGACCATTAGAATTCTGAGAGAAACACTTGAAGGGGTGAGATCAAACACTTGAGGAGGTGAGATCAAACACTTGAGAGTATGAGGATTTTTATCTACTAATCTTTTGTGTTTAAGCTTTTCAGGAAGCCATGAGTAGTGAAGATGAAATGAGCCGACCAGGAAACTCTTATGCTGGTTTATCTAACTTCCAGATGCGAGCTTTGAATGATAATATTACTAACCTTATGAATGAAGGTTTAGAACAAATCCATCAACGACTTGATGAGATGCATGTTAGTCAACAAACCCAAGCCATAACTGGAGCACAACTAGGCCGTTCAAGGAGGAACCATCGCAGCCATGATGATGAGGAATATCAAGAGAATAATACACATTCCATCAACCGACCTAGAAGAGGTGTGCGAACTTTTGGCTTAAGAGGTTTGAAACTTAAAATCCCAACTTTTGATGGTAAAAATGATCCTGATGCTTTTCTTGAATGGGAAAGAAAAATAGAACTTGTGTTTGATTGCCAAAATTTATGTGAACTTAAAAAAGTTAGATTGACTACTACTGAATTTACTGGTTATGCTATTAATTGGTATGATCATGTTGTGACTAGCAGGAGAAGGAATGGAGGCCAACCAATAGCTTCATGGGATGAACTAACAACCTTGATGAGAAGACAGTTTGTTCCAGAACACTACCATCGTGACTTTCACCAGAGGCTGAGACGTTTGCTGTAAGGAACCAAGTCCGTAGAAGACTACTCCTAGGAAATAGAGATCCTGATGATCAAGACTGACGTAGATGAGACATTGGAAGCAACCATAGCCAGATTTCTTGCTGGACTCAACCGAGACATCCAAGATCGAATAGAGCTTCAAGACTATGAAAGTCTAAATCAAATGTTGCACAAAGCCATTCTGATCGAGCAACAAACCAAGAGAAAGAGCTAATCCAAACCAGTCTTTACTCCCAAATCTAGCTATCAAGACAAAGGTAAGTCTTCAAACATAACAAATTCGTTTAAAACTGATGTTTCTGCTCGTGTTGACAAAGGAAAAACAGTGGAGACTTCCACCCATGCTAGAGACATCAAGTGCTTCAAGTGTCATGGACTAGGACACTATGCCAACAAATGTCCTAACCAACGAGTGATGATTCGCATGGAGAATGGTGAGATGTGTTGAAATATGTGATCTCAAGAAGAAGAATTCAAACTCAAGAAAAGGAGGGAAAAGGAAAGAATTAGTTGTGAATGAACTAGAAGGAGAGCTAGTTTATAAGGAACTAGAAGAAAAGGAAGCTGTTGGATATCAACTAGACAAGCTAACTAAACTAAGTGAGGAAGCAAAGGAGGCATGGGCGCTGCAGGGAGAAGGTATGGGCACAGCATGGGAACAGCATGGGCGCAGCTGCACTGTTGGAGCAGCTCAACCACTCCATCATCACACCTCTTCTCTCCCTCTTCCTTAGATATTTTTTCCTTAGCTTATGCTTGTAAAGTCTATATATACTTGTGCATTGTATTGGTTGAAGAGTGTGAATAAGAAGAAAAATTCAGCAATCTCTCTCTCTCTTATTACGCCAATTCTCTTATCTTCATCCTTATCTCTCCCTAAACTTCTAAATTCAACATGGTATCAGAGCGGGTTCCTTATCCAACCGCTTAAACTCTCTTCATAATCCCTTTAAGCTATCTTCAAAACCTTCTAATCTATAGCAATACATCTTACCAAGTTCTATTCACTCTGAGATTAAAATCCTTGAGATCGGTTGATCTTCAAGTTGTGAAAGAGCTGGGATTGTGTATTACTACAAGAGAATGGAGGTGAATAGAGTAGCGATTTCTGTTGTTCTTAAAGGAGATAACTACCTTCTTTGGGCAAAAACTACTAAGACCGTTCTAAGAGGTAGAGGACTTTGGAAGTTCATTGAACCTAAGGAAGAAGCCGAACCATACAATGACAAGGAAGAGCAAGAAGAGCAGTTCACTCTTTCACTTCTTCAAAGCTCACTAGAGCCATCTATCCTGGCGGCCTACTCATATGCGGATACCGCCAAGGAGTTGTGGGATATACTCAAGGGAGTATATGGAAACATCTCAAATATATCAAGGATATTTGAGGTGAAGAGGGCGTTGAATGAGCTTCAACAAGGAGAGAAGCCATTCAAGGAAATGTTTGGAGAGTATAGAAGCTTGTGGGCCGAACTGGAGATCTTGAGGCCACAAACTATGGACCCCAAGGAGTTAGGAGAAAGGCGTGACCAAGATCATGTTGAAATTATAAGTTTAAAGAGATTGAAGAATGTTTAGAGACTAAGAGTGAGAATAGCAAGAGATTATGAAAGTTTGTATGTATTTTATTCTCTTAGTCTTACAAATCTTTACAAGAGGTTACACATATATTTATAGACATTTGAATGAGAGGAGGTGCAGAAGAAGAGAGGAATGGCGTGAAGAAGGAAGAGGAGAAGAGAGGTTTTGCGTGAAGAAGAGAGGAGGGAGCAGCTCACCTACTCCAACAGTATTGCACTCCATGCCTCTCTCTGGCGCCCCATGCTTGTGCCCATGCCTCTCCTTGCTTCCTTACTTAGTTTAGTTAGTTCATCTAGTTGAGATCCAACAACTTCCTTTTCTTCTAGTTCCTTCTTAACTTGTTCTCTTCCTAGTTCCTTTTCAACCAGTTTTCTCCTTTTCCCTCCTTCTCTTGTGTTTGAATTCTTCTTCTTGAGATCACATATTTCAACACTCCCCCTCAAGATTGGTCGGTGGAGATCCTTAAGACCGATCTTGCCATGAATGTGATCACAAGTAATAGTTGAAGTTGCCTTAGTGAAGATATCAGCTAATTGATCCTTACTTGCTACAAAGGCGGTTTTGATAATTCCTTCTTGTATTTTCCCTCTCACAAAATGGCAATCAACTTCTATGTGCTTGGTTCTTTCATGAAATACCGGATTTGATGCTATATGCATTGCAGCTTGATTATCACAATACAACAGCATTTCTTCATCTCCCTGGATTCCAAGGTCTTTTAGAAGCGCTTTTATCCATATCAACTCCTTTGTCAATTCTTTCATGGCTCTGTACTCTGCTTCAGCACTTGATAAGGCTATGACCTTCTGTTTTTTGCTCCTCCAGGTTACTAGATTTCCTCCCACAAATGTGCAAAAACCAGATGTGGACTTTCTATCCTTTTTATCTCCAGCCCAATCCGCATCACAATAACCTTGGACCTTTGTGTTCCCATTAACATGCATCCATACACCTTTTCCAGGGCTATTCTTTAGGTACCTTAGCAACCTCTCAATCATGTTCCAATGTTGTGAGGTTGGCTTTTGCATATGCTGGCTCACACGGTTTACTGCAAAGCAGATGTCAGGTCTTGTAATGGTAAGATAGATAAGTTTGCCCACCATCCTTTGGTATCTTTTAATGTTCTCCAAAGGCTCCCCCTCAGGACTATCTTGGTATCCTTCTTCTATTGGAGTTTTGGCCGGCTTGGATCCTAACTTCCCGGTTTCTTCCAAGAGATCCAGCACATATTTCCTTTGAGATATGAACATTCCATCTCCAAATCGTGTCATCTCAATCCCTAGGAAGTACTTGAGCTCCCGTAGATCCTTTATATCAAAGTCGGCCTTCAAGAGTCCCTTGATTTGATCTACTCCATCTTTGTCACTTCCTGTGATGATTAGATCATCAACATAAATCAAGACTACCACTACTCCTCCTTCACTTTGTCTTGTGAATAGAGTATGATCCGCTTCAGATTTTATGAACTCCTTCTTCAAGAGACAAGCACTTAGCCTTTGGTACCATGCTCTTGGAGATTGCTTCAGCCCATAGATTGCTTTCTTCAATCTACACACTTTGTTGCCTCCATTATGATACCCTAGGGGTGGATCCATATATACTTCTTCTTCCAAATCCCCCTGCAAGAAGGCATTCTTGACGTCCATTTGCCATAAGTCCCATTCCAAGTTTACAGCTACCGAGATTAGAATTCTTATGGAATGAAGCTTAGCCACTGGAGCAAATGTTTCAGTATAGTCCTCCCCATAGACTTGAGTATATCCTTTTGCTACCAGCCTTGCTTTGTACCTTTCTATTTCCCCATCACTTGTGTATTTAATTGTATACACCCATCTACTCCCAACCGACTTCTTATCCTTTGGTAAGTCGGTTAAGTACCAAGTATTATTCCTTTCCATGGACTTCATTTCCTCTTCCATGGCTTTCACCCATACTTCACTCTCACATGCTTCTTCATATGAGCTAGGAATGTATTCCTTGCTGATTTTTGTGAGAAACACTTCATGCTCCATGGGTAATGTCGCCAAGGAACAGAAATGCTCAATGGGATATGTGATAATACTAGTTTGAGTGTGATCTCCTCCTTGTGATATGAGAGTGCTGTCGCCAATAGGATCGAGATCTAAGCTCGCCGTACGCTCAGGACACTCTCTTATCACACAAGGAAAAATACTCGTACTAGACTCTCCTTGGAGCATAGCAGAATTGTTATAGCCATAAAAGACACGTTGTCGCCTCTGTCTTGTACTTCTTCTTAGAGGTATGGTTGGCTCCTGTCCTTCTTCAGCATCCGCTCCCTCTTCATCCAAATTCTGATCCACTTCCTCATGTGCATTATCCGCACTATCTTGCTCTATGAAGTTCTCAGATGTTTCTTCTTGTACTTCTTCACATAGGCTTGGCGTTTCATCAAACACCATCCAGTCCATGGATGAATAGATCATTCCTTTAGAAGCATCATGATCCTTAGCCCCATAGAAACTCTCTTGTTCATTAAACCTTACTTCTCTAGACACATACACTCTTCTTGTTTCCGGATTGTAGACCTTGTAGCCCTTTTGTGTTGGTGAATATCCAATGAACACACACCTCATGCTTCGAGGTTCAAGTTTGCTTCTGTGTCCTTCTGGTAAAAACATGAAGCATGTGCATCCAAACGTTTTGATATGATTTAAGCTTGGTTTCTTCTTGTACAACACTTCAAATGGGGACTTATCATCCAGATTTTTGGTTGGAAGTCGGTTGATTAAGTAGCTTGATGTCATTACGGCATCTCCCCAATGGAACTTTGGTACTCTTTTGGCAATCATGAGAGTCCTTGCTACTTCCATTAGGTGTCTATTCTTCCTTTCAGCTATCCCGTTCTGCTGAGGAGTGTATGCACACGATGTTTGATGAATGATGCCAAAGTTGTTGAGCAACTCTTTGAATCGTTTACTCACATATTCACCTCCATTATCACTACGCAATACTTTGATCTTTGTTTTGAATTGGGTAGAGATATAGTTAATGAAGTTGGTGAAGGCTTCATACACTTGATCTTTGGTATGTAGAAGAGTGATCCATGTATATCTTGAGTAGTCATCAATGAATGAAACAAAATATTTATATTGATCTCTTGAATTACATGGTGAGGTCCATACATCCGAGTGTACAATGCCAAACGCTTCATCACAAGTTGTAGATGAAGTAGGAAAAGCTTGTCTACAATGCTTCCCTAGTACACACGCCTCACACACTACTTCTTCTTGGATGAGATTGGGTAAGACCATCTTGAGGACTGCTGAACTTGGATGTCCTAGCCTTCCATGCCATAATGGGCTATCTTCAATCTCTTTCCTCCCAAAAAACTTTGCATCTGCCTTCATTCCAAGAGTCATTGGTTCCTCTTGTTTATTTGATTCCAAGATATACACACCATCTTCTACCTTCCCTTCTCCGAGCACATGGTTTGTTTTAGGGTCCTGAAACTTAACAAAGTCAGTCCCAAACACAGCCACACACTCCAAATCCTTTGTAGCTTTATTAACGGATAAAAGATTAGATGAGAAGTTAGGCATGTATAATGCTTTTGTTTCCCTTTTAAAAAGCTCTAACTCTCCTATCCCTTTAATTGGAACTGAGCTTCCATTGGCTACTTGTACACTTCCATGGCATGGTTCAAGATTCTTTAACATATCTTGATCCTTGATCATGTGATGAGAAGCCCCTGAATCCACAATGATTCTAGTCTTCTTTATGGGTGTTTTAGAGCTGAAAAAACTCTTACCCGAATCTGTGAGTTTGGCTAGGCTCTTGATGAGAGCTTCAAACTCAGACCTTCTAACCAGTTCTTCAACAGGTTGTGCAATTCCCGTGAAGGCTCTAGGTCCATTCCCATTCTCCCTTAGCCGCTTAGGCCTCAAGTGTGGATGGAGGGTCCAACACTTCTCCTTAGTGTGTCCTTTCATCTTGCAATGCTCACACTCCAACGTCCTCTTGTCTCCAAATGTGAGATTCTTTCTTGCAAGATGTGCAGCTTCACTTGGTGCACGAAACAGGTCTCTAGACCCTTCTTCCCTTTGTATCATACCGCATACTTCCGCTAGACTTGGCAGATTCTCAAATCGAAGTATATGCTTGATAAGATCCTTGTATGATGCATTGAGTGCCAAGAGAAGCCCAAACACTTGATCTTGGTCACGCCTTTCTCCTAACTCCTTGGGGTCTATAGTGTGTGGCCTCAAGATCTCCAACTCGGCCCATAAGCTTCTATACTCCCCAAACATTTCCTTGAATGACTTTTCCTCTTGTTGGAGCTCATTCAATGCCCTTTTCACCTCAAATATCCTTGATATGTTTGAGATGTTTCCATAAACTCCTTTGAGTATATCCCAAAGTTCCTTGGCGGTATCCGCATATGAGTAAGCCGCCAAGATAGTTGGTTCTAGTGAGCTTAGGAGAAGAGAAAGAGTGTATTGTTCTTCTTGCTCTTCCTTAGCTTCCTCCTTCTCATTTCTCACCGCCGCTTCTGTTCCTTCTTTTGGCTCAACATATTGCCAAAGTCCTCGGCCTCTAAGAGTAGTTTTGGTGGTTTTTGCCCAAAGGAGATAGTTGTTTCCCTTGAGCATAACCGAGATTGTTACCCTATTAGTCTCCATTTTCTAGTAATAATACACAATCTTAGTCCTTTCACAACTTGAAGATCCTATGATCTCAAGGATATTAATCTCAGAGTGAATAGAACTAAGGAAGGTGTATTGTTATAGATTAGAAGCCTTGTAGAGTATTAGAGGAATCAAGAAGAGAATAAGCGGTTTAGTAGATAACCTGCTCTGATACCATGTTGAAATTATAAGTTTAAAGAGATTGAAGAATGTTTAGAGACTAAGAGTGAGAATAGCAAGAGATTATGAAAGTTTGTATGTATTTTATTATCTTAGTCTTACAAATCTTTACAAGAGGTTACACATATATTTATAGACATTTGAATGAGAGGAGGTGCAGAAGAAGAGAGGAATGGCGTGAAGAAGGAAGAGGAGAAGAGAGGTTTTGCGTGAAGAAGAGAGGAGGGAGCAGCTCACCTACTCCAACAGTATTGCACTCCATGCCTCTCTCTGGCGCCCCATGCTTGTGCCCATGCCTCTCCTTGCTTCCTTACTTAGTTTAGTTAGTTCATCTAGTTGAGATCCAACAACTTCCTTTTCTTCTAGTTCCTTCTTAACTTGTTCTCTTCCTAGTTCCTTTTCAACCAGTTTTCTCCTTTTCCCTCCTTCTCTTGTGTTTGAATTCTTCTTCTTGAGATCACATATTTCAACAGATCAAGTGTTTGGGCTTCTCTTGGCGCTCAACGCATCCTACAAAGATCTTATCAAGCATATACTTAGATTTGAGAAGCTGCCAAGTCTAGCGGAAGTATGTGGCATGATTCAAAGAGAGGAAGGGTCAAGAGACCTATTTCGTGCACCAAGCGAGGCTGCACATCTTGCAAGGAAGAATCTTACATTCGACAAGAGGGTGTTGGAATGTGAGCATTGTAAAATGAAGGGACACACTAAGGAGAAGTGTTGGACCCTTCATCCACACTTGAGGCCTAAGAGGCTAAAGGAGAATGGAAGTGGACCTAGAGCCTTCATGGGTGTGGCACAACCAGTTGAGGATACGGTCAAGAGGTCCGAATTCGAAGCCCTCATCAAGAGCCTAGCCAAGCTCACTGAATCTGGTAAAGGCTTCCTCGGTTCTAAAAGCTCCATAAAAAAGGACAAAGTGATTGTGGATTCAGGGGCTTCTCATCACATGATTAAGGATCAAGACATGCTTAAAAATCTTGAGCCTTATCATGGGAATGTGCAAGTGGCAAATGGGAGTTCAGTTCCGATTGAAGGGATAGGGGAATTAGAACTTTTCAAAAAAGGAACAAAAGCCTTATACATGCCTAGTTTCTCATCTAATCTTCTATCAGTTCATAAAGCTACCAAGGATTTGGATTGTGTGGCATTGTTTGGGACTGACTTTGTTAAGTTTCAGAACCCTAAAACAAAAAAAGTGCTCGGAGAAGGGAAGGTAGAGGATGGAGTATATCTTTTGCACACAAATAAACAAGCGGATGTGAAAGCGCTTGGAATGAAGGCGGATGTAGAAGTATCTAGTAGGAAGGAGATTGGAGATAGTCCACTATGGCATGAAAGGTTGGGACATCCAAGCTCTGCAGTTCTCAAAGTGGCCTTACCCAATCTCATTCAAGAAGAAGTAGTATGTGAAGCATGTGTACTAGGGAAACATTGTAGACAAGTGTTTCCTACTTCATCTACATTTTTTGATGAAGCTTTTGGCATTGTACACTCGGATGTATGGACCGCTCCTTGTAATTCAAGAGATCAATATAAGTATTTTGTTTCATTCATAGATGACTACTCAAAATACACATGGATTACTCTTCTACATACCAAAGATCAAGTTTATGAAGCATTCACCAACTTCATCAACTATGTGTCTACACAATTCAAAACAACAATCAAGATCTTAAGAAGTGATAATGGAGGAGAGTATATAAGCAAGCGGTTCAAGGAATTACTCAACAACCTTGGCACCATCCATCAAACATCTTGCGCCTATACTCCACAACAAAACGGAGTAGCTGAAAGAAAAAATAGACACCTAATGGAGGTAGCAAGGACCATCATGATTGCCAAGGGAGTACTTAAACTTCATTGGGGAGATGCCGTGATGACTTCAAACTACTTGATCAACCGTCTTCCAACCAAGAACCTGGATAATAAGTCACCATTTGAGGCATTGTACAACAAGAAACCAAGCCTACATCATCTCAAAACCTTTGGATGTAGCTGCTTTATGTTCACACCAGAAGGTCAAAGAAACAAGCTTGAACCTAGAAGCATGAAGTGTGTATTCATTGGATATTCACCAACACAAAAAGGATACAAGGTCTACAACCCGGAGACAAGACGAGTCTATGTATCAAGAGAGGTGAGGTTCAATGAAAAGGAGAGCTTCTATGGAGCTAAGAATCATGATACCCCTCAAGGTATGAGCTCACCATTTATGGAGTGGATACCGTTCTTTGAAGATTCAAGAACAAGGGATGATGTACATGAGGAGAATGACCCAACCTCAGATCATGAAGCCACGGATGAGGAAAGTGAACCTAATCCAGGTGTAGAAAGCATTGACATTGTCAAAGAAGAACCTGAGCCAACAGTACCTCTAAGAAGAAGTACAAGACAGAGGCGACAACGTGTTCACTATGGCTACAACAACTCTGCCATGCTCCAAGGAGAGTCTAGTGCGAGTAATCTTCCTTGTGTGATAAGAGAATGCCCTGAGCGTACGGCGAGCTTAGATCTCGATCCTATTGGCGACAGTATTCTCTTATCACAAGGGGGAGATAACACTCAAACTAGCACTGTTACATATCCCATTGAGCATTTTTGCTCGTTGGCATCCTTACCTATGGAGCATGAAGCTTTTCTTGGAAAAATCAGCAAGGAATCCATACCTAACTCATATGAAGAAGCGTGTGAGAGTGGAGTATGGGTAAAAGCCATGGAAGAGGAAATGAAGTCCATGGAAAGGAATCATACTTGGTACTTAACCGATTTACCAAGGGATAAGAAGCCAGTTGGGTGTAGATGGGTGTATACAATCAAATACACAAGTGATGGGAGGATAGAAAGATACAAGGCAAGGTTGGTAGCAAAAGGGTATACTCAAATCTATGGGGAGGATTATACCGAGACATTTGCTCCGGTTGCTAAGCTCCATTCCATCAGAATCCTAATCTCGGTGGCAGTGAACTTGAAGTGGGATCTATGGCAGATGGATGTCAAGAACGCCTTCTTGCAAGGGGATTTGGAAGAGGAAGTGTATATGGATCCACCCCAAGGATATCATAAGGAAGGCAACAAAGTTTGTAGATTGAAGAAAGCAATCTATGGGCTAAAGCAATCTCCAAGGGCATGGTACCAAAGGCTAAGTGCTTGTCTTTTGGAGAAGGAGTTCATAAGATCGGAAGCTGATCATACACTTTTCACAAGGAAAAGTAAAGGAGGAGTAGTGGTGGTCTTGATCTATGTTGATGATCTAATCATCACAGGAAGTGACAAAGATGGAGTAGATCGAATCAAGGAACTCTTGAAGGTTGCTTTTGATATAAAGGATCTAGGAGAGCTTAAATACTTCCTAGGGATTGAAATGACACGGTTTGAAGATGGGATGTTCATCTCCCAAAGGAAATATGTGTTGGATCTCTTGGAAGAAACCGGGAAGTTAGGATCCAAACCGGCCAAAACTCCAATAGAAGAAGGCTACCAAGATAGTCCTGAGGGGGAGCCATTGGAGAATATTAAAAGATACCAGAGGATGGTGGGCAAGTTCATCTATCTTACTATTACAAGGCCGGATATTTGCTTTGCAGTGAACCGTGTGAGTCAACATATGCAAAAACCAACTATGCAGCATTGGAACATGATTGAGAGGCTGCTAAGGTACTTAAAAAACAGCCCTGGAAAAGGCATATGGATGAAGGCTAATGGAAACACAAAGGTTCAAGGATATTGTAATGCGGATTGGGCTGGAGATAAGCAAGATAGAAAGTTCACATCCGGTTTTTGTACCTTTGTGGGAGGTAATCTAGTCACTTGGAGAAGTAAGAAGCAGAAAGTTATAGCCTTATCAAGTGCTGAAGCCGAGTATAGGGCTATGAAGGAGGTGACAAAAGAATTGATATGGGTGAGGGCATTCCTAGAAGATCTTGGGATACTTGAGGCTGAGGAGATGCTGTTGTATTGTGATAATCAAGCTGCAATACATATAGCATCCAATCCGGTATTCCATGAAAGGACCAAGCATATAGAAGTGGATTGTCACTTTGTGAGGGGAAAGATTCAAGAAGGAATCATCAAACCCGCATTCGTAGCAAGTGGGGAACAGCTAGCGGATATCTTCACCAAGGCAACATCCTCGATCATTAGGGATCACATATATGGCAAGATCGGTCTAAAGGATATTCACCGACCAATCTTGAGGGGGAGTGTTGAAATATGTGATCTCAAGAAGAAGAATTCAAACTCAAGAAAAGGAGGGAAAAGGAAAGAACTAGTTGTGAAGGAACTAGAAGGAGAGCTAATTTATAAGGAACTAGAAGAAAAGGAAGCTGTTGGATATCAACTAGACAAGCTAACTAAACCAAGTGAGGAAGCAAAGGAGGCATGGGCGCTGCAGGGAGAAGGTATGGGCACAGCATAGGAACAGCATGGGCGCAGCTGCACTGTTGGAGCAGCTCAACCACTCCATCATCACACCTCTTCTCTCCCTCTTCCTTAGATATTTTTTCCTTAGCTTATGCTTGTAAAGTCTATATATACTTGTGCATTGTATTGGTTGAAGAGTGTGAATAAGAAGAAAAATTCAGCAATCTCTCTCTCTCTTATTACGCCAATTCTCTTATCTTCATCCTTATCTCTCCCTAAACTTCTAAATTCAACAAGATGGAGTCTGAGGAAGACATAGAGGACAAGGAAGATCTTGGACCAATCTTTGATGAGGAAGAACCATTTGAATATCCATATCATGGGCCACTTCTTGTTGCTAGGAAGCCTTTGGATGACACACATGATCCCATATTCGATAAGGAGAATGAAGATCAAGCCAGTAACTTGGGATCGATCTTTGAAGCTGATTATAATCCGATCTTTGATGAAGAGGATAGCGTTGATTACCCAGCTCACGGTCCCCTATTTGTCACCAGAAGATCCTTGAGTGTTCAGCCCAAAACCAACGAAAGAGAATAAAAGGAGAATATCTTTCATTCTCGTTGTTTAATCTCTGAAATTTTTTGTTCTTTGATCATTGATGGTGGTAGTTGCACTAATATTGCTAGTAACATTCTTGTCAGGAAACTAGGGCTTGTGGCAAGGCCACTGACTCGATCGTTCAGGTTGTAATGGTTAAATGAAGACGGTGAGCAATATGTGAAGGAACAAATCACAATCCCTCTTATCATTGGTCGATATGAGGATGAGGTCATTTATAATGTCCTTCCCATGAATGCATGCCATATACTTTTGGGTCGATCTTAGCAGTTTGACAAAAATGCCATAAATGATAGTTTCACCAACTGACATTCTTTTGATCATAAAGGAAAGAAGATCACCCTAGTTTCTTTGACTCCTATGGAGGTCCATCAAGATCAGGTCGAGCTTAAGGGCAGTCGAGACAAAGCAACTAAATCGGACCAACCTGAACCATCTCAAAGAAACTCCAACTTCTTTATCAAAAAAAGTCAGGTAAAAATCTCTTTTCTCTCAAAAGCTATTTTTTACTTGTGTACAAAGAATCTCTTATGGTTTCTTCTTCTTCTGACCTTGTACCAGAGATTCCGAGTGAGTTGCTAGATGTTTTGTAGGATTTTTCTGATGTTTTTCCAGATGAGAATCCCAAGGGATTGCCACCAATACGAGGCATTGAACATCAAATAGATTTTGTTCCGGGTGCATCTCTACCAAACAAGCCAGCTTATCGTACCAATCCAATGGAGACCAAGGAACTATAGAAATAGATTAGAGATCTTCTTGAGAAGGGCTATATCCAGGAAAGTCTCAGTCCCTGTGCCGTGCCTGTTCTGCTTGTGCCGAAAAAGGATGGTTCATGGCGTATTTGTGGACTGCCGTGCCATCAACAATATCACGATAAAGTATAGGCATCCCATTCTTAGGCTTGATAACATGATAGATGAATTGCATGGTTCTACTGTCTTTTCTAAAATTGATTTGAAAAGTGGTTATCATCAAATTCGCATGAAAGAAGGAGATGAATGGAAAACTGCATTCAAAATGAAACTAGGTTTGTATGAATGGCTAATCATGCCCTTTGGTCTCACTAATGTACCTAGCACCTTCATGCATTTGATGAATCATGTTTTGAGGTCTTTTATTGGACATTTTGTTATTGTTTATTTTGATGATATTCTTGTTTACAGCAAAAGCCTTGATAAACATAAAGTGCATTTGAGGTATGTTCTTGAATTCCTTAGGAAGGAACGTCTGTTTGCTAATCTTGGAAAATGTTCTTTTGGAACAGATAACGTGGTCTTCTTAGCCTTTGTTGTAGGTGCAGATAGACTGAGAGTGGACGAAGAGAAGATCAAAGCCATTCGAGATTGGCCTAGTCCATCAACTGTTGGTGAGGTGAGGAGCTTTCATGGCCTTGCTGGTGTCTACCGAAGGTTTGTGCCCAATTTCAGTTCTATAGCAGCTCCACTCACTGAGGTGATAAAAAAAATGTTGGGTTCAAATGGGAACAAGCTCAAGAAGAGGCATTTCAGATCCTTAAAGGGAAGTTAACTCAAGCCCCTTTACTTGTTCTTCCAGATTTCACTAAAACTTTTGAGATTGAATATGATACTTCCGGAGTGGGTATTGATGCTGTTTTGATGCAGGATAGGAAACTCATTGCTTACTTCAGTGAGAAGCTTGGAGGTGTCACACTCAACTATCCCACTTATGATCAGGAGATGTATGCTTTGGTGAAGGCTCTCCAAACGTGGCAGCATTACCTTTGGCTGATGGAGGTTGTGATTCACACCGGCCACCAATCATTGAAATACCTTAAAGGCCAACAGAAGTTGAACAAGAGACATGCACGTTGGGTCGAGTTCATTGAGACCTTTCCTTATGTGATCAAGTACAAGTAAGGTAAAGAAAATATGGTGGCTGATGCTTTATCCCGTAGGTATGCTATTCTCTCAGTCCTTGAAACCAAGTTGCTTAGTTTTGAATTTATTAAATATTTATATGCAACTGATCAGGATTTTAAAGAGGTTTTTCAAAAATATTTCAAGGTGGGTTATGTAAAATACTATCAAAACTCTGGATTTCTATTCTATGATAACTGTTTGTGTGTGCCCCAATATTCTTTGAGGGATTTGTTTCTTAGGGAAACTCATAGAGGAGGTGTTATAGGACACTTTGGAGTTAAGAAAACATACAAGGCAGTTCATGATCACTTCTATTGGCCAAGTTTTATGAAGGATGTAGAAAGGATCTGTGGCCGATGTGTAACTTGCAAGAAATCCAAGGCTAAGGCATCCAACCAAGGTTTGTATTCGGCTATACTCATTCCCTCTCATCCTTGGGTAGACATTTCTATGGATTTTGTACTTGGTTTGCTTAGGACTAAATCTGGACGAGATTCCATTTTTCTGGTGATTGATAGGTTCTCAAAAATATCATATTTCATACATTGTCATAAGTCTAATGATGCTGTACAAGTTGCTGAATTGTTTTTAGGGGAATTGTTAGGTTGCACGGAATGCCTAAGACAATTTTCTCTGATCGTGATGTTAAGTTCCTTAGTTATTTCTAGAAAACTTTGTGGTTTAAGTTAGGAATAAGATTGATGTTTTCCACAACTTGTCATCCACAGACAGATGGTCAAACTGAGGTTATGAACCGAAGTTTTTCTGCATTGCTAAGATCATTAGTAAAGAAAAATCTTAGGCTTGGGGAAAAATGTTTGCCTTATGTTGAGTTTGCTTATAATCATGCATTATATTCTACTACCAAGTTCTCACCTTTTGAAGTTTTCTATGGTTCTAATCCTTTATCTCCACTTGATCTTTTGCCTTTGCCTCTGAGTGAAAGAGTTAGTACAGATGGCAAGAGGAAGATGGATACAATCAAGAAGTTACATGAACAGGTTCAAGCAAATATTGAAGCCAAAACCAAAGTTTACAAAAGATATGCCAACCAGAAACGAAAGGAGGTTATTTTTGAGGAAGGAGATCTTGTTTGGGTTCACCTAAGGAAAGAATAATTTTTGGAGGAAAGAAAATCCAAACTCATGCCCCGGATCGATGGTCCATTCTGGATCCTTAGAAAAATCAGTGACAATGCTTATTAGCTTGATTTACAAGGTAAGTATAACATTTCTTCAAGCTTTAAAGTTGCTAATCTTTCTTCTTTTCTTGTAGAAGATCCAGATTTATGGACAAATCCTTTTGAAGAAGGAGGGAATGATGTGCCGCAGTACATGGAACTAGCTCAGCACGGAGATCAGAATGTCCCAATCAGTTTGTCCGAGGTTCACCATCCCGATCCTACCGACCGAGCCGTCTATCGGATCAACCTGCGTACATCCGGAAAGGAGGTAAGGATGGATCCATGACCTAAAGACCAATTTGGCCTTACCACAGAGCGTATTTCCCGGCCAACTCGTCAAGCTAAGACTAACATTCAAGTCAGAACCAACTTGGATCGAGAGGATTTCGATTTGGATCATAACCTATCTCTTCTGGCCCGTTTAGTCCATACCGCAAGGCATATTCATGATCGGACCGACCCTTTTGATCCATACATGGATTTTGGTATTCTTAATTTTTCTAAGGCAAGACTTCTTTAGCTTTCTGAAGACTTGGGTCAAGTAGAGATGCATCCTGTACGTGAAAGTTACCAGAACTATCCCACGGACAGCCTTCCATTCATCCATCTCCTTACCGCGGTTCCTACAGCAGGATACATCGAATCTGGACAGGTAGCTGAAGGGTCAGATTGACCAGTATTCCTTGTTTTTCCCCACCATTACTGACCTTCAAAATTCTATTCAATATTTTCATTTTCTATATATTATTTTCCGCATAATCTCTTATGTCTCGTTGACTACTAGGTACTATAAATATGTAAACTTTGCAGTTCATTCAATCAATCCAACTTTCCTTTCATTTTGAGTTTATCTCTCTGTTCTTTGCTGAACATTTTGTGGTTTACTTGGTGAGTTATATCCAAGTAAACAAACTCTCTATCTCGTTGGACCTGTGTGTCAGATAAGACAACAGACTGAGAACGCTTCTTTGTTAGACTGGTGCATCACATCCAGCAACATCTAAGCACATGAATATCAAAGGCTCTTCCGCAACCTTTGTGTGACCCTTCAATTCATCAGTTCTTCCTTTGAAGTTCATATCAAATCCTTACCGATTGAGTGATCCTATCAAAGGGTTCTTCATCATGCCTTCGTGGTGCCATCTTCATTCGGCCAGGTTGCGGTTTGACCAAGTTAAGGTATAGTCAGTCAGTTGAGCCGCGACATAGGCAATCTTCTTGGGTTCGGGATAATCATAGCAGTTGAACAAGTGTCCCTGCGTCTTTACTAGTCGAGATACGTCTCTAGGTTGACCTTTCCTACAAAGGTAGGGGAACCAGCTTGTGTACTGAAGCCTCGGGCTGAGGTGCACGGTCATCATGGTCATAGGCATTCGGTCATTCCCTACGTCTGGATCATCCAGGTCAGGGTTGGTATGGATCATACCCTTCGTCAGATGGGTACGCTGGTATAGATCCTTGGGGGGGGGGGAAAGTGATCGGGAACAACGGTGTACAGCCGTCAGAACAACCGTGTCTGGCCAGTATAGTCGATGGGTTATGGGTCGTATGGCTATGGGACGGTACCTATGCATAAGACAAATAAACAGTAAATGCTCACAGTTTACCGGGGTAAGTGTTCAAACGGTCGGATAAGTTGTACGAGTTAAGGATACGATTAAAAAGGACCGTTAGCTAAACGCCAACGAATAGTATGATAATCAAATGTTTGGAAAACAATAAGGACGGTCGAAAACAACAAGAACAAGGACATCTTGCATGCAGTTTTTCTTAGCGTCCAATCAATGAGACGAATCCCAATGATAAGGCAAGGACGTAATATTCCACACATGGCTTGGCTAGAGGACAGACGAGTCAAGCATGTTAACCAGATAAGATCCCTATGTACTCGTCTTCAATTTTGTATCTCACTTGGGAAATAATGGCGGCATGTGGATTAAGACTCAATCTATCACACGTTTCGACCAAAGGCTAGCTACAAGCACAAAGCTTTGAGATGGATGAGCCGAAGCTAAACTTAAGACGATAAGGGTTTTTAACAAAAAGTGGCGTGCAAGAGAAAAAGCAAAATAGTAGGAGTTTGAAAACGTGAGAACAGTAGCGAGTTAAAGGAACGAGCTTAATGGAAAGATACAACCTGATAAGTGAAGCTTTGGCTCTGATACCAGCTGATACACGTCCAGAACGGTGGCTTCACTATCAATCCAGTCAGGTTAGTATGGGTGGCCGGAAGGCCATATGCGGAACCTGCGAGGTTTTAGTGTACGGGTCAAGTTGTGGAAAGGTTCTCTTGATGATAACCTTTTGGTGCCGGTAAGACCTCTCGATAGGGAAACGCCGACGTAGTCAGAATTCCTCGGCGATAAGGTCTCGATGCCGGTACGGATCTCTCGGTAGTGAGATGTCAATGCGGTACAAATTTCTCGGTGATAAGGTCTCGTTACCGGTACAGGTTCCTCGGCGATAGAATGGTGTTGCCTGTACGGGCTCCTCGGTGAGGAATCAGGGCCGGTATGGATAGTTGCAGATGTGATGGAACGGGGGCGATGAGTGATGATGATGAAAGCAACTAAGGATAAGGGAATAATATGAAGGTGGAATGAAGTGAAAGATGGACAAGGGGAAAAGTGAACGTAAGAACAATGGATCGAAAGCCGGCCACACGGTGTTTGGACAACACCATGATATGACTGCTCGGAGTCCAAGCTGAGCTTCAAGGACAACGATGTTTAAACTACTTGAGATTCGAGAGCAAGCTTTAAGCCAATGCATTTATTCAAATCTGCCTTCAGATAGTGAGGTTACAAGTCTTTATATAGGCGGGATTCTTAGGGCATCCAACCCTTACAAAGGACCAGCGTATCCTTGGGCGTTTTACATGGCCGTTTAAACAGTAAATCAAGTTTTTAAGTTAAAAAGATAAAAAGCAACAAAGAGGAAGGGATAGAGATTATGGCCGAGTGATAACCACACAAGCAGTGGACTGGCAAGGTGATGACCGGCTCGGGCCTAATGCGTTCGGGCCATGAACCTCGTTAAAAACCTTGCTGGGAAAACTTCTTAGGGATAAAACCCAACAAGCGAAAAAAGTATCCTGACCCTAAATGACTTTAGTTGCACGTTTTCACCGGGTTAAGGTGAAAACGCTAAGAACTTGGTCCTTGGTGGTACTTGGCATCTTGGGTCTTGTCCATGCATCCCTCTTTAGTCCTTGGCTGATCAGCATGTTCAACCTCGTTTGATAGCGTTGGGAATATTCGTGGTCAATGGCCGAAACTGGCATGTTGGGTAATGAACCTTGGCTCCCATCCGTGTCCGATTCGGCATCGTCCTGCTGGCTATCCTCTGGATCGGAGGAGGCTTGGGCCTCATCACTACTATGCTACCAACTTCACCAACAAGTTCTCAAGGAGAAGAAAGGTCAAGTGAAAAGACTCAACGTTTTGGAAGTTTAAAAGAACTTTATGAGGTAACCGAAAATCAAGAAAATCTTATTTTATTTTGCCTATTTGCCGAATGTGAGCCCATGGACTTCCAAGAAGCTATGGAAAAGAAGAAATAGAGAAGTGCAATGGATGAAGAAATAATAGCAATAGAAAAGAACAATACATGGGAGTTAGCTTCACTTCCAAATGGGCATAAGGCGATCAAAGTGAAGTGGGTGTACAAAGAAAAGAAAAATTCTAAAATAGAAGTAGAGAGACACAAGGCAAGATTGGTGGCCAAAGGCTAAAGTCAAAGAGCCAGAGTTGATTGGATGAGGTTTTTTGCCCCTATTGCTCGTCTAGAAACAGTTCGACTAATTATTTCATTGGCGGCTCAAAACAAATGGAAGAAACATCAAATGGATGTCAAGTCAGCCTTCTTAAATGGAGAACTTGAAGAAGAAGTTTACATTGAGCAACCACAAGATTATATAATCAAGGGAGAAGAAGACAAAAGTCTTAAGGTTGAAGAAAGCACTTTATGGGTCAAAACAAGCTCCAAGAGCTTGGAATACTAGAATTGTCAAGTACTTCAAAGAGAAAGTTTTCATCAAGTGCCCATATAAACATGCACTCTACATCAAAATTGAAAATGGCGATATATTGATTGCATGTTTATATGTAGATGACTTAATATTCATAGGTAATAATCCAACCATTTTTGAGGAGTTCAAGAAAGAGATGACAAAGGAGTTCAAGATAACGGATATTGGATTGATGTCTTACTATCTCGGAATTGAAATGAAACAAGAGGAAAATGGAATTTTTACTATTCAAGAAGGATATTCTAAGGAGGTGCTCAAAAGGTTAAAGATGAATGACTCTAATCCAGTTAGTATGCCGGTGGAATGCAGAATCAAATTATCAAAGAATGAAGAAGGAGAAAGAATAGATCCAACACTCTTTAAAAGCTTGGTTGGAAGCTTACGTTATATGCGGTTGGATTTGTTGGTCGTTACATGGAGCATCCAATAACAAATCATTTCAAGGCGCGAAGAGGATTCTTCGCTATATCAAAGGTACCATGGACTTTGGCTTGTACTATTCTATCTCTAATGATAATAAGCTTGTTGGATATAGTGATAGCGATTGGGTGGAGACACAGTTGACCGAAAGAGCACAAGTGGCTTCGTGTTCAATATTGGAGATACGGCTTTCACATAGTTGTCAAAGAAGCAACAGATCGTTACCTTATCTACTTGTGAAGCAGAGTATGTAGCGGCCACTTCATGTGTTTGCGATACTATTTGGTTAAGGAACATGTTAAAGGAGTTAAACTTGCCACAAGAAGAGCCAACAAAGAACTTTGTTGATAATAAGTCAGTGATAACATTGGCAAAAAACCTCATTTTCCATGATCGAAGTAAGCACATTGACACACACTATCACTACATTAGGGAATGTGTTGACAAGAAGGAGGTGCAATTGGAGTATGTGAAGACAAATGATCAAGTAGCCAATATCTTCACCAAACCTCTTAAATGCGAAGACTTTATCAAGATGAGGAGTTTTCTTGGAGTAGCAAAATCAAGTTTAAGAGGGGGTGTTGGAAGTTAAACTTGATTCATAATCAAGTTTAATATTAGGCCCAAATCCAATCATGATCCAAGTTCTAAAGTTTTCTCTAGAAATATCAACACATCCACCTCCTTAAATAACCTCGAGAATCATCTACATACATCTCCACCTCCTTAAACATAAAAATCTAGATATTTACATAGAATTATCTAGATAATTGTGATAAATTAATCTACATATTTAAGAAGAACCATCTAGATTTAAGATTAAACTATTTGAGATATTTTGTAATGTGGAAGATATAAATATCTCATCATCCTTCTCATTTGTAATAAAGTTAAGAAAATAATAAGTGAATAAGAAAAGAGTTCAAAGAAATTAAAGTTTTCCATTTCCTAAATTTTTCTTCTTACTACTTCAACACTTTCTCCATCATCATCTTAAAAGTTGTTTTCTTCCAACACTCAGTTAACTTATTTTACATTTTTCTTTTTATTTCACTGCATTGGTTTTTTTATATTAAAGTTTGGTCTGTTTTATTCTTAATGTCATATAATTATGTTTTATCACATTAAATTTTTTCTATATTCCACTATCTATTTATATATCATTTTATTATTTGGTATGACATGGTTCATCCAAAAATATTTTTCTACCCTAAAACGTTATTTTCCTATTAAATCTGAACATTATTTATTTACTACAATCAAATATAGACTGAAGTCAGTTTACCAAGCATCCCTACAAATTATTACATTAGTAGATATATGTGTCATACATTCAAGATAAAATATTAGAAAAAAACAAAACTGAATGCTGGTTTCTTTCAAGATAAACCTTACACACTAACAACAATTGTATATTGTTATTTTCTTTCTTTTATATTTGTCTCAACCATTGTATATTGTTATTTTCTTTCTTTTATATTTGTCTCTCTTTGATACTATGTGTATGCCATATCTAGATTGAAGTCATTTTACCAAGCATCCATATAAATTATTACATAAGTATATGTCTTATATTCAAGACAAATATATAAAAACTGAATCTTGGTTTCTTTCTTTTATATTTCTCTCATTTTGATACTATGTGTATGCCAGATCGGCATCGCTTCTTTTACTTTCTAAATCATACAAGAAAATGCCATTGCATCTATTACATAATTTGGAATATTGACATGATGTCAATTAGTCTGTAATCACATCTTTAATAACAATATAGAGTTGGACAATACTCGAAGAATCCACCAAATGCTCGCATAATCTGCCAACTATTATGTAGTGTATGTCATACATTTGAAAAGTGTGTCAAATATATTAAGGAAACTCAATAGACTCTCATTTACTTTTCTTGTATAAATTCTATGTGTACGACCCTATATATATATATATATGTTTGTGCTCTAGTTATTCATTCAATACATATCACACTTACATGGTACCAGGGCCTTTGATACTATTGACCTAAAACCTTTTTCCAGCCAAAACTTTTTTCTTTACATCATCTTCTTCAACTCTCCATCAATGACACCTGTTACATGTGCAACCGAATCTGATAAAAATCAGACACAAGGAGTCCTCCATATCAACATGATGAATGTCACTAAGCTCAACTCCACCAATTTTCTCATGTGGAGCAAACAGGTGCATGCTCTACTAGATGGTTCTGAGTTGGTTGGTTACCTTGATGGATCCAAGCCGCCACCGTCTCCCACTGTCACTGTCGAAGGTCTCGTCCAGCCTAACCCTGACTACACGATGTGGAAGCGTCAAGATAAGCTCATATATAGTGCCATTCTTGGCGCTATATCACTCACCATTCAACCTCTTTTATCTCGTACCATTACATCCAAGGATGCGCGGAACACACTCGGTGAAACATATGCTAAGCCGCGTCGGGGTCACATAAAGCAGATTAAACTTCAGCTGAAACAGTGGTCCAAAGGTGATAAAACGGTTGAACATATGTGCAAGGAATTGTCACACGACTTGATCAACTAGCACTACTTGGAAAAGCTATTGATCATGAAGATCAGATTGAATACATTCTGGAAGGTCTTCCAGAAGAGTATAAGTCAGTCTTTGACTCCATGGAAGGATGCGATACTCCTCCATCAATTACAAAACTTCATGAGAAGCTACTCAATCATGAGGCTAAGCTTCTTCGTGCTTCCGCAAATTCCCAAGTCTTTTCCCATTTTTGCTAATGCTGCTACATCACTTCGTCCCCTTGGTGCTAAAAACAACTCATGCAGACCTCCATCTCGAAACAAAAATCACACTTTTCAGCAACAACAACAGTTCCATCATTCAGTTCCTCGTGGTCCGAGACCATACCTTGGCAAATGCCAACTCTGTGGAGTTCAAGGCCATACCGCAAAACAGTGCCTGCAACAAGTGTCATCTATGTCATCAGCGCCTTCTGGTTTTCCACAACCAAACTATCCTCCATGTCAGCCTCAAGCAAATGTTTCTCTTATGCCAAACTACAACACTAACAATTGGTTAGTTGATAGTGGAGCAACACATATCACATCGGATCTCAATAATTTGGCACCAACCTTAAAATGGAGGAGATGAGGTTCTGCTAGGCGACAATTCGGGTCTCTCAATTACTCATACCGGTTCTCTTTCTCTTCCTTTGTCATCTCGTCCATTAAATCTTACCAATGTTCTTTATGTGCCTAATATTCGGAAAAATCTGGTTACAGTTTACCGTCTTTGTAATCCTAATCGTGTGTCCATTGAATTTATCCTGCTCATTTCCAGGTGAAGGATCTCAACATGGGGTCCCGTTACTCCAGGGACGGACTAAGGGTGATATATATGAGTGGCCTTCCTCACGTCCTCTTATTTCTTCATTCTTTCCTTCATCAAACCCAAAGTCAACCCTTCCAGATGGCACCATCGTTTAGGCACCCATCTCTTTCTACTCTTGTTTCAAAAATTTCTTTGTCTTGCTTAGATTTTAAAACTCCAGATTTGCCAAGCTCGGATTGCTCTCTTAATAAAAACCATTTGCTACCATTTTCAAAATCCTCTATTGTGTCTACACATCCTCTTGAGGTAATCTTTAGTGCTGTGTGGACTTCTCCTATCTTTTCTCGTGATAACTCCATGTATTATATGATTCTTGTTGATCATCATACAAGGTATTCATGGCTTTATCCGCTTACCGCAAAATCTGAAAGTCAAAGAAACCTTTATCCGTTTTAAAACCCTTGTTGAATACAGATTCAAACAAAAAATTGGTACCTTATATTCAGACAATGGAGGAGAGTTTATTGCTCTACGACCCTTCTTGTCTAATCATGATATCTCTCACCACAACACCAGCATATACACCCAAACACAACGGTATTTCCGAAAGGAAACATTGTCATGTTGTTGAAACGGGTCTCACTCTTCTCTCTCGTGCCAAAATACCTCTTACATATTGGCCTTACGCCTTTGCTACAGCCATCTACCTCATAAAAAGACTCCCCACACCAGTTCTCTCCAACCAATCTCCCTTTTACAAGCTCTTTGGTACTGAACCGAACTATACAAAACACAAAACATTTGGCTCTCTCTGCTTGCCATGGCTAAGACCATATGCTCCCAATAAACTATAAAA
The DNA here is from genome assembly GCA_963854855.1 of Nasturtium officinale. Taxonomy (NCBI): domain Eukaryota; kingdom Viridiplantae; phylum Streptophyta; class Magnoliopsida; order Brassicales; family Brassicaceae; genus Nasturtium; species Nasturtium officinale. The sequence goes on from OY978512.1 coordinate 4,744,734, forward strand.
TCGTTCAACTCCGTGTGTTTTCTTAGGGTATTCACTTACTCAAAGTGCCTATAATTTCTTAGAACCAATCTCTGGCCGTATCTTTATCTCTAGGCATGTTCAATTTGATGAAAATCAATTTCTTTTTCAATTCTCCAAACACCACCACTAAATTCTGAAACAAAAATCCACCAGTCCATACAACTCTTTTCCTTCTTCCTACGTCTCTGCCACTTGTACGATCACCTTTACTGTCGCCGGAGCCTCCATGTCGTGAATATTTACCTGCAAGAAACTCATCGAACACCACTGTGCCAATTACAGACTGGTCAAACAGGCCAAATACAACCTGACCCACTTCCTACAACGAGATCCAATTCACCACCAATCAATTCAGACCAGGCCCAACAATAAGAAACCAGACCAGCAGCCCAAAATAAAAATACACGTGAGTCAAACCCAAATAAGCCCTCATCTTCTTCAGCGATCGTTCTAAATCCCCAGCCACAATCTGCACCAATAAAACCGACATTCCATGAGAACACGAGCCAAAAATAATATCACCAAGACCAAAACTAAAAACAGCCTTTCCACCACTGTCTCTAACTTATCATCCCCAGTACGCATGGTTCTAGAGGTTTCAATGAATCAAAATTGGTATATTAGACATATGTATGTCAACAACACTTTTATACAAGGAACTCTTAATGAGAAAGTTTATATGTGTGAACCACCGGGTTTTGTAGATCCTGACAAACCCTATCATATTTATCGCCTACGGAAAGTCATATATGGAATGAAACAGGTACCTAGAACATGGTGTTTGGAGCTAAAAACAATTCTGCTAAGCTTGGGTTTCTATAATTCGCTGGCTGATGCTTCACTCTTTATCTATCGGCGAGGATGTGATTTTCTTTATATACTGATTTATGTGGACGACATTCTTGTCACTGGAAATAATGGGAATCTTGTCAAGCACATTATGGGCTCTACTGCCACTCGATTTTCTGTCAAATATTTGGGAGAATTGAGTTATTTCTTAGGCATTGAAGCAACAAGGACATCAAAGGGGTTACACCTGATGCAGCGCAAGTATGTTCGAGACCTTCTTCATAAGATTAATATGCTTATGGCCAAGCCTGTTGCAACACCAATTCCTACCTCGCAAAAGGTCACTCTACATTCAGGTTCGCTTTATAAAAATCTAACTGAGTTTAGAATGGTTGTTGGTAATTTACAATATCTCGCGTTCACACACCCGGATATTGCCTATACGGTGAATAGGTTATCACAATTCATGCACAGACCATCAACGGAACATTGGCTGGCCGTAAAGAGAGTTCTGAGGTATCTGGTTGGTACTCAAGATCATAGAATTTTTTTTTCCGCAAAATCTCCACTCACACTTCATGCCTTTTCCGATGCTGATTGGGCCGGAGACTCCAATGATTAAATTTCCACTAATGCATATGTTGTTTATCTTGGCAATAATCCTATATCGTGGTCTTCCAAAACGCAGAGTAGTGTCTCTAGATCATTAACTGAAGCAGAGTATCAGTCCGTAGCAAACACAGCGTCAGAACTGCGCTGGTTATGTTCTCTTCTATCTGAACTTGGAATTACACTCCCAGCAGTTCCAGTGATCTACTGTGACAACGTTAGAGCCACGTACTTATGCACGAATCCTGTTTTCCATTCTAGGATGAAGCATATAACGATTGATTATCACTTTGTGTATTGCCAAGTTCATACCGGTAGTCTTCGATTTGCTCATGTCTCCACCAAAGACCAACTTGCAGCAGGAGTTTTAACCCCAAAAACCTCTATCTCTTAAAACCAAATCTCCAAACTCCTCCACTTTAAATTCATTTTATTTTGAATTTTTTTTAAATCAAAAAAATGGTATTTTACTATCCTACCCCAACAAAATCAACAAACCTACAATAAAAACCTGGATCTAACCCATCCAAACCCACTAACCCGAAAATCCACTCTAAATTTCTCTATTTCTATTTAATTTATTCTTCTTTTAATTTTCAAATCCTTTCGATTTTTGGAAAAAAACAGTTACATCTCAAAATCGTAAAACTAGGAGAACTACTCCTAATTGAGAGAAAAAATCAAAGGAAATGGTGATGACTAGATATGGAAACGGGAGGAATAGGAAGAAATTGAACAAAGAGACAAAGGTGGGTGAACAAAATCGGAGCTTGGATTCGATCCAACAAAATGTAAAAGAAGAGAAGGAGCGATCTCCAAGAGAACCACCGGTTGGAGTTGACGAAGTAGAAGAAGAAAAAAAGGAGAAGAGGAAGAAATAGGAGAAGAGGAAAAAAGGAAACAAAGAAGAAGTAGGATAAGGCGAAGAAAAAGGAAATGAAGAAGAAGTAGGAACCGAAGATATAGGCGACGAAGAAGAAACAGAAGACAAAGAAGAAGAAGAAACAGAAGATGATGAAGAAGAAGAAGTGGAAGGCGGAGAAGAAGTAGGAGACAAAGAAGATATAGAAGATGAAGAAGACGAAGAAGTAGAAGTAGAAGAAAATGAAGAAGTTCGAGAAGAAATTCGAGAAGAAGTCCGAGAAGAAGTTCAAGAAGAAGACGAAGCACACAAATTAGGAGACAAAGAAGAAGAAGAAGAAGGAGATAGCGAGGATATCATCAATGACGAAGCAAGTAGTAGTCGAACCTTCAGCAACACCATAGACTCGATGGTAAGTATAATTGAATTGAAATTGAAATTGATGGAATATGAATTTGGAATTGATGAAATCGATAAAGTAGAACTGATAGAACTTGATAAAACTTGTGTAACTAGGTAAAACTGAAGATGTTACTAAAAACGTTATATTAGAGATTTCATTTTGGTATGTAAGTTTTTGTAGATTTGTTTTGTCTTCTTATAATCATTTGGAATTGAGAAATTGTATTTATATTATATGGAATAATGGTAAAACTAGGTAGAACTATAGTTTTCAAAATTGTTTGAAAAGTAAATCTTGGTAAACTTGGTTGATATTGCATGATTTGGAGGAGGAAATGTCAGCATTGAAACCCCTCAGAATGTACTTTCCGGCAACAGAGTATAAAAAGAAAGTCAAGTTATCAACAAGGTACTTTATCAACGAAACTTTGACAACATTAAAAAGTTTGGATAATCCGCTTACTGCGCATGAAAAGAAATGGTTTGAAGAACATCCGCAGTTCAGATATGTTTTCCACATGCCAATGGACAAAAACCACAAGCTTATTGGTATGTGGATGCTTTTTCTTCGAACGGCATGTATCGAGAAAAAGAAAGAAGTTTGGTTCATAGTTAATGGTGTTCCCATCCGTTACGGTATAAAAGAACATGCATTGATCTCTGGATTAAACTGCCGTAATTATCCATTGGATTACCAGAAAGCGGACAGTGAGAGATTTGTGAAAAAACATTTTAAAGGGAAGAAATCAATAAGGCTTTAAGATGTGAGAGATAAGCTAAAGAAAATGGTTCCAGCACAACGTTCTCAAGAAAGGCTAAAGATGGCAGTCCTCTACTTCTTATCTAGTATTGTTGTTGCGCATAAAAAGTGTGGTCCGTGTGGAGTAGATGCTACGCCTGTGGAGCCATTTTTTCTTAGAGCGGTGGATGATCTGAATTTCTGCAAAAGTTTTCCATGGGGGAGATTCTCTTATGATTACATGCTGAAATCGATTGAAAACACCATGAATTATTTTAAAGGGACTATCACCAATGAAAAAGCAATATGGTCGATTCCAGGTTTCTGCATTCCTATGGAGGTTAGTAAAAATAATTTAAGGTTTGAGTCATTGTTACTCGTTTTTATAGACAAATATAACTTTAATAATATGTGTGTTGTGTAGGTTTTAGCATTTGAAGCTATCCCAGAATTAGGAAATAAACTTCGAGAAGATTATCCAGGTGCACATGAAGATTGTCCTAGGATGTGTAAGAAAATGTTCAAAAAAGCGAGATGAAAGGGTTTCCTCTTTCGAAAATAAATGAAGAACTTGGTACAATTAAGGTTAGTTATCATAGTTATTCTTTTGCATGTGAATAAATAAAATTTTATTTTGTCTGTATATGTTCACAGGACATTGATAGTATGTTGGCAGTTAGAGATGATGATAAATATGTTTTGGATGAAATGACGGAAGAAGACGTAGATGAGGATACACATGATGTCATTGTTACTAGTTGGATGCAGCGACTGTATAAAGGAAATACTGTATTCTTTGATGATATGTTCATAGAAGATGATGCTTCCCGAGTATTAGAGGAATCCAAGGGTGCAGTGAACAATGAAATAACAGCCAATGAAAGTTCAGAAAATCCAAATTTTTCTGAATTGGTAAATGTCGTCAACACCATGAAAAAAGAGATGGGAGAACATATGAAGGTAATTGTGGACAAGGTTGAGGGGCTGGACAAAAGAGTGAAAAGTTTAGAATATTTTGTCAAGGGAGAGAATTCAAATGTAAGATTTCTTCGAGTCATTCTTGATCAAATTTAAGTAACTAATAATAAAACTTTGTAAAACCAGAGTATAACTGTGTTTGTTTATAGGAAGAGGTAGACCTGTCGGACGAGAATGATGGTAGTTCTCCAGGCGATGACAATTCTGGTTCTCTAAACCCAACAAACAAGGATGACGATACTTCTATTGAACCACCAAAACAACTTGCAGGTTCATCACATGATAATGTAGACAAGGATATCAACCCAAGAAAGACAGGTGTTAAACGGGGAAGAAACAATGACACTAACCCGAGTACCCGAATGACAAGGTCAAAGATAAATGTTGGGTGAAGATTATGTCTTTGTTTTGTTGATTGTTTTTTAATTCGTAGAAATGATAAAAATGGTAAAACTATGTTGGTTTTTGTTGTGTCGTATAACATGTAACACTTGGTAAAACTTGGTAAAACTAAACTTCGCTTTTGTTTTTGGATTTGAATTCTTAGACAAATTATCTTAGTAACTAAGCTTAAAAACAACAACATAAGTCTTACAACAATAACATAAATCTTACAAAATATCAATCTAGAACTCTTAAGGAATATTACAAATCAAGGCATAGGCCCAAAAAGCTTTTCAAATCGACTCACAAGACGCGCCACTAACTCCTTCAAATTTTCAATCTCTTCCTTATTTTTTTACCTCACTACGCAATTGGATTAATATAACTCATGAAGTCCAAAACTTCCATCCTTGGTCTTTTCATCAAACTTCTTCTTTAACTTAATTACCTCTTCTTCGATAGCAAGGTCCCAACATTTTCGAATGTGCAAGCCATCATTCTTCAAAAAAAGATATATTGGTATCAACATATATTCAAAATCGTAAAACTAGTATTACTCAGTACTACTATATTGATATCAATTTTATGTCTCACCTTAAACTCATTGCATCGAATGTATCGTGTTCCTTTTGGTTGCTCTTCAATTGAGATTTCATCCATGATCCTTCCACCACATGGACATCTTGTAGGAATGCCATAGTCACCATCGGCTATTATTGCACTCATATTAATTTTCTTCTTGTTTTTCTTCATTTCTGTGTAGTAAGGATCCATCTCAGATATTTTATCTAAGATTACCTAAATAAAATCAAATAAGTACAAATGAAAAAAATTATGAGATGAAATTCGAATAGTATTACTAGTTCTACGTACAAACCATAGTTTTACTTAGTAATACCAGTTATATAAAAAATCATAGTTTTGCCATGTTCTAACTAGTACTATGAGAGTTCGAATTATACCCAGTGGTTAAATAAAAACAAATAGATAGCAGAGTATAAACGAAATCAATACTCAAAGACCATTATCAAACGTAATAACTAATCAAAAATATTTCACAAAGCGAAATAGATATCAAAATCCAAAGACCCAACAAATAAAATAAAAGCTTACCCAAAAACAAAATCTAAATCAAAATTGAAATTTCAGTTACCCAAATTGAAAGATGATGAGAAAGAGAGAAGAATCTCGAGAAGAATAGAGAGAGATGATTCGAGAAAGAGAAAGAATTGAGAAAGAAATAAAGGAAATAAAAAAGGGAGAAGAATGGAGGGAAACTTAAAATTTGGGGAAATTGAAATATTTGGCAGTTTTGAAAAAAAATTTGGGGAACTAAAATTTTTTTTTTTGGTTGTCAAATGTACACATAGTTTTACAAAGTTAGTAGTTGTACCAAAACTTCAAATAGTTGTACTTTGACTAATTTCAAGTTTAATTAGTATTACATATTCTGTTTTTTTTTTTTAGTTTTACAGAAGATTTAACTCGATTAACATATATGTTTTAGTGTTTTATGTATTTACATATTTAAAATATAAATTTTTGTAACTTCTTGATCCTAAGTTGATTATTATTTACAAAATGAACTTAAAAGTTTAAGAGATATGTGGAGTATTTCTTTAACAATTTAATATTATACTTTTTCATAATTTTATTTATTAAACTACATAACAAAAACTATTAATTAAGATTTCAAAGCCCATACCATACTTTTTATTCTTAAAATACATAATAATTATATTTCATTAAAATTAAATAATAATACCAGTTATACCAGTTTTACTTTTATTCATTTTTACTGAATAATTCATTACGTATTGCAACAAAAATTCCAGTTTTACGTAGTTTTACCATATCTGCTATTCTTTTATAAATATTTCCTTAATTTTACCAGTTATACTCAGAAGCCACAAAAAAAATATATAGTATTACAACACAAAATTCAATTTTACATAATTGTCCAAACATATATATAAATTACAACAAAACAAAATCAAAGACTACCATGATTACCAAATAATAACCATTGGAGTCCTTGTCTCGGCCGCCTTTTATTTTGTGTTCTTCTACGCCGTTCTCCAGCCGATGGAAATCGTTTTATTTTTTTCTGCCCTTCTTCTTTTTCGCTCTGGAGGTATGATAATTTTCCTTTTGATTTCATCTGGAACATCCCATTGAGAATTATGTGGCACTAAATAGATGGTTCTGTAATACGTCATTACCCACAACTCCGTCCAATAATATTTTGAAGACAAATCATGTAACTGGAGATCACGACCTCTGTTTTCATGTCTCAAAAATTCAATATAAGCTGCTAGTCCATGTAGACAAGGATATCGCTCAATATCGAACACTCTGCAACTGCAACTTTTCAAAAGCAAGTTCACCAAATATGGTTTTCCATCACTATCAATGACATTATATTCAAGCTCGAAAGTGTTAAGCTCTATCACTATCAATTTCTCAGCAACATCCCACAAATTGTGCATGACGTTTTTGTTGAAATATGTGATCTAGTTGAAAAGGAACTAGAAGGAGAAATAGTTGAGAAGTAACTAGAAGAAAGGAAGCTGTTACAAATAAACTAGAAGACTAACTAAGTGGAAAAGAGGAAGCAAAGGAAAGCATGGGGCGCCAGAATCAGGGCATGAAGCTCTCCACAGTTGGAGTATGTGAGCTGCTCCCTCCTCTCTTCTTCACGCAAACTCTTCTCTTCTCTCCTTCCTTCTTCACGTCTTCTTTCTTCTCTTCTGCGCCTTTCTCTCCTTCTTCAATGTAAAAACTCTATAAATACATGTAAAGTGATGTAAAGAAGTGTATGACTAAGAGAATAAAAATCCATACAAACTTTCATAATCTCTTGATATTCTCACTCTTAGTCTCTAAACATTCTTCAATCTCTTTAAACTTATAATTTCAACATGGTATCAGAGCAGGTTATCTACTAAACCGCTTATCCTCTTCTTGATTCCTCTAAAACTCTACAAGGCTTCTAATCTATAACAATACACCTTCCTTAGTTCTATTCACTCTGAGATTAATATCCTTGAGATCATAGGATCTTCAAGTTGTGAAAGGACTAAGATTGTGTATTATTACTAGAAAATGGAGACTAATAGGGTAACAATCTCGGTTATGCTCAAGGGAAACAACTACCTCCTTTGGGCAAAAACCACCAAAACTACTCTTAGAGGCCGAGGACTTTGGCAATATGTTGAGCCAAAAGAAGGAACAGAAGCGGTGGTGAGAAATGAGAAGGAGGAAGCTAAGGAAGAGCAAGAAGAACAATACACTCTTTCTCTTCTCCAAAGCTCACTAGAACCAATTATCTTGGCGGCTTACTCATATGCGGATACCGCCAAGGAACTTTGGGATATACTCAAAGGAGTATATGGAAACATCTTAAACATATCAAGGATATTTGAGGTGAAAAGGGCATTGAATGAGCTCCAACAAGAGGAAAAGTCATTCAAGGAAATGTTTGGGGAGTATAGAAGCTTATGGGCCGAGTTGGAGATCTTGAGGCCACACACTATAGACCCCAAGGAGTTAGGAGAAAGGCGTGACCAAGATCAAGTGTTTGGGCTTCTCTTGGCACTCAATCATCATACAAGGATCTTATCAAGCATATACTTCGATTTGAGAATCTGCCAAGTCTAGCGGAAGTATGTGGTATGATACAAAGGGAAGAAGGGTCTAGAGACCTGTTTCGTGCACCAAGTGAAGCTGCACATCTTGCAAGAAAGAATCTCACATTTGGAGACAAGAGGACGTTGGAGTGTGAGCATTGCAAGATAAAAGGACACACTAAGGAGAAGTGTTGGACCCTCCATCCACACTTGAGGCCTAAGCGGCTAAGGGAGAATGGGAATGGACCTAGAGCCTTTACGGGAATGGCACAACCTGTTGAAGAACTGGTTAGAAGGTCTGAGTTTGAAGCTCTCATCAAGAGCCTAGCCAAACTCACAGATTCGGGTAAGAGTTTTTTCAGCTCTAAAACACCCATAAAGAAGACTAGAATCATTGTGGATTCAGGGGCTTCTCATCACATGATCAAGGATCAAGATATGTTAAAGAATCTTGAACCGTGCCATGGAAGTGTACAAGTAGCCAATGGAAGCTCAGTTCCAATTAAAGGGATAAGAGAGTTAGAGCTTTTTAAAAGGGAAACAAAAGCATTATACATGCCTAACTTCTCATCTAATCTTTTATCCGTTAATAAAGCTACAAAGAATTTGGAGTGTGTGGCTGTGTTTGGGACTGACTTTGTTAAGTTTCAGGACCCTAAAACAAACCATGTGCTCGGAGAAGGGAAGGTAGAATATGGTGTGTATATCTTGGAATCAAATAAACAAGAGGAACCAATGGCTCTTGTAATGAAGGGGGATGCAAAGTTTTTTGGGAGGAAAGAGATTGAAGATAGCCCATTATGGCATGGAAGGTTAGGACATCCAAGTTCAGCAGTCCTCAAAATGGTCTTACCCAATCTCATCCAAGAAGAAGTAGTGTGTGAGGCGTGTGTACTAGGGAAGCATTGTAGACAAGCTTTTCCTACTTCATCTACAACTTGTGATGAAGCGTTTGGCATTGTACACTCGGATGTATGGACCTCACCATATAATTCAAGAGATCAATATAAATATTTTGTTTCATTCATTGATGACTACTCAAGATATACATGGATCACTCTTCTACATACTAAAGATCAAGTTTATGAAGCCTTCACCAACTTCATTAACTATATCTCTACCCAATTCAAAACAAAGATCAAAGTATTGCGCAGTGATAATGGAGGGGAATATGTGAGTAAACGATTCAAAGAGTTGGTCAACAACTTTGGCATCATTCATCAAACATCGTGTGCATACACTCCTCAGCAGAACGGGATAGCTGAAAGGAAGAATAGACACCTAATGGAAGTAGCAAGGACTCTCATGATTGCCAAAAGAGTACCAAAGTTCCATTGGGGAGATGCCGTAATGACATCAAGCTACTTAATCAACCGACTTCCAACCAAAAATCTGGATGATATGTCCCCATTTAAAGTGTTGTACAAGAAGAAACCAAGCTTAAATCATATCAAAACGTTTGGATGCACATGCTTCATGTTTTTACCAGAAGGACACAGAAGCAAACTTGAACCTCGAAGCATGAGGTGTGTGTTCATTGGATATTCACCAACACAAAAGGGCTACAAGGTCTACAACCCGGAAACAAGAAGATGTATGTGTCTAGAGAAGTAAGGTTTAATGAACAAGAGAGTTTCTATGGGGCTAAGGATCATGAAGCTTCTAAAGGAATGATCTATTCACCCATGGACTGGATGGTGTTTGATGAAACGCCAAGCCTATGTGAAGAAGTACAAGAAGAAACATCTGAGAACTTCATAGAGCAAGATAGTGCGGATAATGCACATGAGGAAGCGGATCAGAATTTGGATGAAGAGGGAGCGGATGCTGAAGAAGGACCGGAGCCAACCATACCTCTAAGAAGAAGTACAAGACAGAGGCGACAACGTGTTTTTTATGGCTACAACAATTCTGCTATGCTCCAAGGAGAGTCTAGTACGAGTAATCTTCCCTGTGTGATAAGAGAGTGTCCTGAGCGTACGGCGAGCTTAGATCTCGATCCTATTGGCGACAGCACTCTCATATCACAAGGAGGAGATCACACTCAAACTAGTAGTATCATATATCCCATTGAGTATTTCTGTTCCTTGGCGACATTACCCATGGAGCATGAAGTGTTTCTTACAAAAATCAGCAAAGAATACACTCCTAGCTCATATGAAGAAGCATGTGAGAGTGAATTATGTGTGAAAGCCATGGAAGAGGAAATGAAGTCCATGAAAAGGAATAATACTTGGTACTTAACCGACTTACCAAAGGATAAGAAGTCGGTTGGGAGTAGATGGGTGTATACAATTAAATACACAAGTGATGGGGAAATAGAAAGGTACAAAGCAAGGCTGGTAGCAAAAGGATATACTCAAGTCTATGGGGAGGACTATACTGAAACATTTGCTCCAGTGGCTAAGCTCCATTCCATAAGAATTCTAATCTCGGTAGCTGTAAACTTGGAATGGGACTTATGGCAAATGGACGTCAAGAACGCCTTCTTGCAGGGGGATTTGGAAGAAGAACTATATATGGATCCACCCCAAGGGTATCATAATGGAGGCAACAAAGTGTGTAGATTGAAGAAAGCAATCTATGGACTGAAGCAATCTCCAAGAGCCTGGTACCAAAGGCTAAGCGCTTGTCTCTTGAAGAAGGAGTTCATAAAATCTGAAGCGGATCATACTCTATTCACAAGACAAAGTGAAGGAGGAGTAGTGGTAGTCTTGATTTATGTTGATGATCTAATCATCACAGGAAGTGACAAAGATGGAGTAGATCAAATCAAGGGACTCTTGAAGGTCGACTTTGATATAAAGGATCTAGGGAAGCTCAAGTACTTCCTAGGGATTGAGATGACACGATTTGGAGATGGAATGTTCATATCTCAAAGGAAATACGTGCTGGATCTCTTGGAAGAAACCGGGAAGTTAGGATCCAAGCCGGCCAAAACTCCAATAGAAGAAGGATACCAAGATAGTCATGAGGGGGAGCCTTTGGAGAACATTAAAAGATACCAAAGGATGGTGGGCAAACTTATCTATCTTACCATTACAAGACCTGACATCTGCTTTGCAGTAAACCGTGTGAGCCAGCATATGCAAAAGCCAACCTCTCAATCATGTTCCAATGTTGTGAGGTTGGATGCATGTTAATAGGAACACAAAGGTCCAAGGTTATTGTGATGCGGATTGGGCTGGAGATAAAAAAGATAGAAAGTCCACATCTGGTTTTTGCACATTTGTGGGAGGGAATCTAGTAACTTGGAGGAGCAAAAAACAGAAGATCATAGCCTTATCAAGTGCTGAAGCAGAGTACAGAGCCATGAAAGAATTGACAAAGGAGTTGATATGGATAAAAGCGCTTCTAAAAGACCTTGGAATCCAGGGAGATAAAGAAATGCTATTGTATTGTGATAATCAAGCTGCAATGCATATAGCATCAAATCCGGTATTTCATGAAAGAACCAAGCACATAGAAGTTGATTGCCACTTTGTGAGAGGGAAGATACAAGAAGGAATTATCAAAACCGCCTTTGTAGCAAGCAAGAATCAATTAGCTGATATCTTCACTAAGGCAACTTCAACTATTACTTGTGATCACATTCATGGCAAAATCGGTCCTAAGGATCTCCACCGACCAATCTTGAGGGGGAGTGTTGAAATATGTGATCTAGTTGAAAAAGAACTAGAAGGAGAAATAGTTGAGAAGTAACTAGAAGAAAGGAAGCTGTTACAAATAAACTAGAAGACTAACTAAGTGGAAAAGAGGAAGCAAAGGAAAGCATGGGGGCGCCAGAATCAGGGCATGGAGCTCTCCACAGTTGGAGTAGGTGAGCTGCTCCCTCCTCTCTTCTTCACGCAAACTCTTCTCTTCTCTCCTTCCTTCTTCACGTCTTCTTTCTTCTCTTCTGCGCCTTTCTCTCCTTCTTCAATGTAAAAACTCTATAAATACATGTAAAGTGATGTAAAGAAGTGTATGACTAAGAGAATAAAAATCCATACAAACTTTCATAATCTCTTGCTATTCTCACTCTTAGTCTCTAAACATTCTTCAATCTCTTTAAACTTATAATTTCAACAGTTTTCCACTATAGGCACCATTTTATGTTCAATCGATCCACTTGCGGCTTCCTTGCGATGTTCATTAAACCATTTAGAAAATGTTCTAATAATCACCTCAACCATGGGTATTAAGGAGTACTTTCTTGCATCCTTAAAAATACTATTAAGAGATTCCACACAGTTGCTAGTGTCTATGTTGTATCTTTCTCCAGGAAAATAACATCTTGCCCATTTTTCTTTCACCATAGTCCCTTCTACATATTTCCCCGCAGATGGATATCTTATCTTAAAAGAAGCATAAGCATAGTTGAAGTCCGCCATTGTGTAATGTCTACTACACTCCATGAATCTCCATGCAACTACGTCTTTGTTGACATTTGAAGCATGACCTTTCACGTTTTGGGCCAAATGCCATATACAAAACACATGATGAGCCTTCGGATAAACATTACTTATGGCGCTGATGAGCCTTACATTTCTATCACTCATGAAAACCAATTCGGTAGAGTCTGGAATAATGATTTTCAACATCTCCATACACCATGTCCAACTTGCATCATTCTCACCATTGAGTACACCAAACGCTAGGGGATAATGGTGGCGATTAGGATCTTGAGCTGAGGCAAAAATTAGTACACCACCATATCTATTCTTGAGAAAAGTAGCATCGACAATTATTACTTTCCTCATTACTTGAAACCCTTCAATGCTAGCTCCCAAAGCTATGAATAGGTACTTAAACTTTTCATTCTCATCCAACATGTGCAAATAACGATACAACATTTTGTAGATTTCTTCCGGGCTACCACGCAAGTCACTAACAGCTAGATTTTTTCCTCTTAGTGTTGTGGAGTAAGACACAGTCACACCTAATTTTGTGTGGATAAAATCAATAATAACTCTAGGAGGTAGAGTTTCCATTTTCCCTGGATAATCTTCATGCAAAACAGCTGCAACTAATTGTGGTGTGCCATGCCTCTTCATGTTGCTGTTAGTTCTACTTTGAGTAGTCCGAGAGCATGTATGCATCTTCTGGTATCTTCTAATCGAGAACATTTCTGTGTTTGGAATCCTTGCAGCTCGTAAACCCCATTTACAACTCTCGCTAGTACACTTTAACACCAAACATACCGTATCCGAATTTTTTATAAGAAACCCATAACTTTTAACAAACGCTGCTCTATCAACAATTGCTTGCAATGCCTTCTTACTTGGAAATTCTTGACGTAGACTCAGAGCTAAACCGTCTTCCCATGGGTCTATACCCTGACTAACTTCTACAATAGATGGAAGCTCAACATAATCATCACCAATATCTGATCTATATATATCCATACCGTTTTCGACACCTTCATCAGATATAGTATCATCATCATGCACTTTTGTCTCTTGTCGTTGTTTGCCTTGTTCTTTTTCTGCATATAGAGTAATGGCATTACATCCAATTTCACCATTATTTGAATTTAACTCCTCATAATTTTTACCAACAGAACTTTTGACCGCTGCTCTTGACAGTTGCTCGGGCATGTCCGAAATAGTGATGACCTCAACAAACAAAATGCATCTACGGTTCTCTTTATCAATGGATGTTAGATACACACACATATCCTTATCATCAGAAATATTAAATTGTTCATCACATCCCACCAACAGTGGATAGTAACTTAAATGTAATTTAACCTTACTATCATCTAATGCAAGCTCCTTGTATATCCTCGCTTTGATCATCGACAAAGTTATCTCTTCCACTGATGTCTTTAACATTAAACTATACATGCAATCTTGATATTTAAAATATATGTTGATGTTGTTACTCATTGTATCCTGCCAAAAAAAATATATAAAACATCAGTATTACTAGTTTTACTGGTTATACTATATTTTCAGTATTACAACCAATACTAGTTTTCCTCAGTTCTACCATCACAAGAACTCTAATCCGATCGTTCCAACCGCGAAAATACATTCAGCCACTCACAAAATATGGTAAACAACAATGTGCTACAATTATGACAATAATCAGTAGTATCAGTTTTACTAGTTATACTACATTTTCCAATATTATAACTAATATTAGTTTTACCCAGTTCTACTATCGTATGAAACTCTGATTCGATCATTTTATACTCAAATCTACAATACACTATGATTAAAGCACTCAAATACATTTGCTACCAATTTAAATTCATAACCAACTCATGAATCATGTTAAACACACACAATGTAGAAAGCTTAAAATCAAATCTTGAATTTACAAATATTAGATCAAAGAAATCCAAACCCAGCTGTGACGAGCTCCAGGCGGCGATGGAGGAGACAAGGCGAACCTGCAGGGCTTCAGAGCTCGCCGGAAATGCAGAAGAAACCGCCGCCGATAGCTCAACCCGATGACAGGAGAAGAGGAGAGTTTTCAAATTTTTTTTTTCACATTTTGATTTTTTTCCAATAATTATTGATTTAACAAAATAAAATTTTATTACATAATTCATTTAGGATAGTTTTGTAATTTACTCTTCCAAAGGGATTTGGTAGATTAATTTAGAAAATATAGATTAATGAGGGATATAAGAGATTTGTTTTCAAAAAATAGGGAGTTCTGAGCACATGGGTCAACTTGCAGACACTCTCACAAAACCTTTAGGATGAGCTCGTTTTTAAGAACTAAGAAGAAACTTATGAGTCGTCAGAGCCCCTCCATCTTGAAGGGGCGTGTTAAAGAAACTCAATATACTCTCATTACTTCTCTTGTATAAACTCTATGGGTATGACACTATATATATGTTTATAACCTGCTCTTCATTCAATACGTATCACATTTACAAGATATTTCTACAGAGTCTCGTATACTTACAAAGTTTGTCATTTATTCAGCAAAATCTGCAAAAGAATTGCAAAGTTTGTCAAATTCTATCAGAGTCTACCATTGACTTTGCTGAGTGTGTCATTTACGAGCCATTTGCTCAAAAACCCCTATCTCCTTAAAAAAATCTGTTATATCCCTCATTAATCTAAGTTTCCTAAACTAATCTATAAACTCCTTTTCAAATGGTAGATTACAAAATTACCCTTTTATTTATTATCTAACTTTTCTAATTTTTTATTTATTCAATAATTAAAAAAAATTATTTTCTTCTCCATCTTCACCATCGGACGCAGCTCCATCTTCTGCATCACCGTCGGCATCGATGTCACCGTCGGCATCACCGCCGGCAAAATCTAAGCTTCTGATACTTTATTTTATCTTTTTCATCAATCTGCATCCATGTTTTCCTTCTCTTCTTTGATTCCAAAATTGATTTTATATTTGCAAATTGAAGATTTTACTTTACTCTAGCCAAATTGGATGTTTACTATGGTTTATAGCTCGATTAAGACTTTAAATTGACAACAAATATATTTTAGTGGTTGAATCACACTATATTATAAACTAGAAATCGAAACAATCCAATTCGTGTTCCTGCAATACTAGAACTCGGTAAAACTAGTATTACTGGTAATTTAGTATAACTAGTGCAAGTCATATTACTGATAATTATGGTAAAATCGGATAAAACTAGTAAAGATAAAGTTTGTAGTATAACTAATAAAATATTAATACTGATTGTTTTGTATTTTTTTGGGAGGATACAATGAGCAACAACATTATCATACATCTTAAATAACAAGATAACATGTATAGTTTAATATTGAAGACATTAATGTTATATATTGTTTGGAAACCTTCATAAAATTGAATTTTTGTTATGTAATATTATATATTGTTTCTCTAACTACTGGTTATTGGTATAAGTAAGGAAAAATTCTGAAAATAATAATTGGTTAAAAATAAAACTAGTACAACTGATAAAATTAGTATAACTAGTAAAATTGATAAAATTTATAATTTAAGATAATATTACATTGTGTATCAAGAATAAAATGTTAGGAGTTGTAAACTTAGAAAATAAATATTATAACGTAGGTTAAGAAATAAAATTACAAAAATTCATCATATGAAACAATTCACACAATATATCTCTTATACTTTTAAGGTCACTTTATCAATAAAAACTAACTTCGGATAAATAAGTTACAAAAATATATGGTTTAGGAATATAAATACATAAAACACTAAGAAATATATGTTAATCGAGATATATTATCTGTAAAACTAAAATTTTTCTTTCTATGGATACGTAATACTAACTAAAATTGAAAACAGTCAAAGTACAACTATTTGGAACTTTTGTAAAACTACTAATTGCTGTAAAACTATGTGTAAATTTGACAGCTCACTGAATGAAAAAGGTGGCGCACGTGGAGAATTGTTTCAGGCGCCAAAACCCAATTTTTCTAATTTTTCCTCCATTTCCTTTTCTTCCTTTGAACCAATGAAATTTCTTCATTCTTCTCTCTCTCTCCTTCTCTTTTCTCTCTCCTTCTCATTTCTCTCTCCTTCTCATTATCCTTTATTTGGATATCATTATCCTCCATAGTAAAATCATCTCATCTTTCTTAATTTTGATTTCGATTTTGGGTAAGCTTTTATTTCGATTTTGTTCAATTTATACAAATTAATAAGTTATAAATTTTTTAGTTCTACCTAGTTACACCAATTTCTACATAATTATATCAATTCTACTTACCCAGAAATTCAATTCAATTAAATTAATTTCAAATTCAATACAATTCAATCCCTAATTTAAAATAATACATGGTGTTTTGAATCGATTTTACCATATGATCAAAAGAGAACCTACCCCATAGGTATTTTGAAGAAAAACTCGATTACATTTATCAAGTTCTACCTAGTTATACTATTATTACATATGACTCATTAATACAATTTATCAATTCTAAATGACATCAAGAAGACAAAATAATTTACGAAAAATATTCCTAACCAAAAATATGACTAAGTTTTATTTTTCAGAAATTATTCAGATATGTCTTGTTCAGTGTTCTAAAAAGCGGTCTAGGCGGCCGCCTAGGCGCCGCTTAGGCGCTAGGCCCCCTTAAGCCGCCCGATTAACGCCTAGACCACTTAAATTTTTAAAATATCGGTTTATATTATATGAATAGTTAGATTTAGCAAAATATGCGATAATTAAATAAATTCAATGCTAATTATATGAGTTACGAATTATATAAGATATGCGGATTTAATAAATTATTTAATATCTATGTTTTTATAAAATAAAATATTATTTAAAAAAAACTTAAAATTACAAAACATTGATATTCTTAACCTTCTTATAATTCAAAAATTTTAAATTATTCAATTTTATAATTTTATTATGTTATATTATATTATGTTAATATATATGTGTTTAAATATATATATTTATTATAAAATTACTTAAACCGCTTAAACCGCCTAAAATCGCTTAGACCCCGACTAGGGGCTAGGTGGAGGGTCACCCCCGACTAGCGCCTAACGCTTTCTTGAACATTGCCTATAATTATTCTTCTTTTTTCTTCTTCTTCTTCGTCATGATCATATTCTTCTTCTTAAATCTCTCCTTTCTTCTTCTTCTTCAACATAACTTTTACCAAAAGAATTTTAACAAAGAGGAAAGGTTAACACCTTTGAGAGGAAAGGAACGAGAGAGAGATGCAAGAAAGAAAAATTTTAATTGAACATAAAATCTATTTTAGTTAGAATTGAAGATGAAATCCATTTTGATTTAAAATTAAAGAGAAAAAAACAAATTGAAGATGGGTTTTTGGATCATATTTGAATAGGTGGGTAAAACCCAGGTTTTTGATGTAAAATTTTAAGTTTATATAGGATAGTAAAGTAAAATACTCAGTTTCTTATTTAAAATTAAATCAAAATGAAATTGATTTTGTTTGGGAGAGATTTCAGATTTGAATTTAAGAAAAGGGGATTCTGGAGGTGATTTCTCGTCATTTACTTCTATGAGTCTGTCATTTACTTCGCTCAGTTTGCCAAATGTATGAGATTATATCATATGCTAATAAATCTGTCAAATATATCAAAAATCTATCAAATGATTGTATAGTCATTCTCACAGATTCTGTCAACTAGTCATAAAATTTGTCAAAGGCTCGTAATGTATGTTAAATGCTCGTAGGTTTTGCAAAATACTCACAAAGTCTGTCAACATATCTTTGAAAATATTTTTTCAAATTTTAAAAGTTTTGATAAAATATATTAGATATTTCAAAAATAAAATAGGTTATCGTGCCAATCAACCTAAATTTAAGTTAGGATACAAAAATATTATTTTAATAGTCCATAGATACTCTATTTCATATAGACTAAACATCAAAGAAAAATTAAAATCAACTTTTCATTTTATTTTATCTCTAAGAAAGTTATTTTTAGTTCCATTTTTTAT
The DNA here is from genome assembly GCA_963854855.1 of Nasturtium officinale. Taxonomy (NCBI): domain Eukaryota; kingdom Viridiplantae; phylum Streptophyta; class Magnoliopsida; order Brassicales; family Brassicaceae; genus Nasturtium; species Nasturtium officinale. Next base: position 4,763,543 of record OY978512.1, read on the forward strand.
CTTTAAAAAAATACTATATATGTTTAATTTGTTTAAGAATAAATGAAATACCCCCGTATGAAAAATAATTTTAAACCACTGATCAGTAATTAAAAATATAACGTTTTCGGTAAAATAGTTGGTAAAATAAATAATTATCATGAAAATTTAAAACAAAATGCAATAAACAAATACTAATAAATAGTGAAAATGTAAATGGAATAGAGAAGGCCGCGAAAGCGAAACTGCAGTAGATAAGTACCACAGAAACATGGAGCCGTATCTGCTTCCACCAATCCCATCTATTCTTTCCATATCTCTTTCTTTTAATATATCCTCTCCCTATAATTATATATATTGTTCACTATAATTTCTACGTTTCCTTTACTCAATTGTTAAAATTTTAATATTTATCTCTATTTTCTGTATGCTGGTTCAAATTCTTACAAAATCTTAGGCCACCAAGAAACTCTTGGATTAAAATAAAACTGATAAGAAGACAACAAAACACATTTTAGCTTTGGTCTGTGCCACACACACTTTTCTTACATTTTCTTGCCTCGACAATATTCTCAGGTGCGTTATTGTCTTTGGGTTTGGTCTGAAGGAAATTCGAAACACATTTGGTATTTCACTTCGTTATTCTCCATTAGATCTTAACTCAAATTTGTGTCTTTGGAGTTCTTGATTTTGAATCATTCTGGTTCATCATCTTAATCAAGTTTCTGGGAAAGGGTTTGAATAAATTAGACAAATTTGAGCAGTGATGATGCCATATTTTTGCCGTAATTTTCAATTTCTGTCTTAAATTCTATAAAAGGTCTCATGAGATTGTGTTTGTTCTGATGTCTCAACTGTTGACTAAGAGCAAAGAGTATTCATGGTTTAATGAATTGCGCAAATGAGTCTTATAATATTATAGTTTCCAATAGCTACAAGCTGATACTGATTCTTGTATCTGGTCAATCACTGTCTAAAATTCTGAAAAACCCCCCATGAAATTGTGTTTATATCTCAAGTCTTGATTATTTTTTGCACCAGAGGACTAAGAGTGTGTATCTTGAAGCACAAAGAGTGTTGGTCTTGATGAATTGAAAGCAAGATTGTTATATATGATGGCTACAGCAGCTGTCATAGGTCTCAATGCTGGGAAAAGATTATTGAGTTCATCTTTTTACCATTCAGATGTCACTGAGAAGTTTCTATCTGTAAATGATCATTGTTCATCACAGTACCATATTGCTTCAACAAAAACTGTGATATCTGCGAAAAAGACTTCATCATCATCACCATCATCGAACTACAGTCCCAGTTTTCCTTCATCGAATCGTCATATACCGTCTGCCAAGGCTCTGAAAGAGAGTGTGGATGTTGTTTCTTCTGTGCAGCCATGGGTACTTGGTGGAACTGATAAAGAATTGGAAGAGGAAGGGTATGGTGATGATGATCTTGGTCATTCCGTTGAGGCATTGTTACTGCTTCAGAAGTCAATGTTAGAAAAACAGTGGAGTCTTTCATTTGAGAAGTCAGTTTCAAGTGAGTCTATAAGCAAAAATTCTATACGGAAGAAGAAGATTCCGGTTATCACCTGTTCAGGGCTTTCAGCTCGGCAAAGAAGAATCGGTGCTAAGAAGAAGACTAGTATGACTCTAGCTAAAGCGGTTTCAGGTGGAAAGCAAGTTAGATCAGTGATGAATTCAGAGTTGTTCCAAGACAACCGTGTGAAGGGTTATGTGAAGGGTGTCATAAATGAAGATGTGCTTAGTCACGCAGAAGTTGTTCGCTTGTCGAAGAAAATCAAATCTGGTCTTCGACTTGATGATCATAAGTCAAGGTAATATTACATACACTACACTACACACATCAAGAGGTACAAGTATTAATAGTGTTAAGACTAAAATATTGTTTGGTGCTACATTAGATTGAAAGATAGATTAGGCTGTGAGCCTTCTGATGAACAGCTTGCAATATCCTTGAAGATATCTCGAGCCGAGCTTCAGGCATGGTTGATGGAATGTCATTTAGCTAGAGAGAAGTTGGCTATGAGCAATGTACGTTTGGTTATGTCTATTGCTCAGCGTTATGATAATATGGGAGCAGAAATGTCTGACCTTGTTCAGGTAGCTTTCCAAATCATATTGTATAGTCTTTGTTAGCCTTTTCATGAACTTTTATTTATAAGAATGATTTTGTTTCTTACTATGAAGGGTGGTCTTATCGGACTGTTGCGGGGAATTGAGAAGTTTGATTCTTCCAAGGGTTTCAGAATTTCAACTTATGTATATTGGTGGATTCGACAGGTGAGTGAGATCAATTGCTTCATCTCAGATGTTGTCCATTTGCTAATATGGTTAGAATGTAAAAACTGACCAGTGTTCAAATTTCTAAAAGGGTGTCTCAAGAGCTTTAGTGGACAACTCAAGAACCTTGAGGTTACCTACTCACTTACATGAAAGGCTTGGTCTAATCCGAAATGCAAAGCTTAGACTTCAAGAGAAAGGAATCACACCCTCCATTGATGTAAAATTTTTATTAACATTGAAACAGTTCTGGTTTCTCTTGTCTACATATTGTATACTTATACAATGATTGTTCTTTTCAGAGAATTGCAGAATCTCTAAACATGTCACAGAAGAAAGTTAAAAATGCAACAGAGGTAAGAAAAACTAAAGATAATACATGTCCCTTTCGTTTTCAAAGACCAATGCGTATTTGCGCTCATGCTCTTGCGCTTCAACAATGCAGGCTATTAGCAAAATATTTTCCCTAGACAGAGATGCATTTCCTTCGTTGAACGGTCTCCCTGGAGAAACTCATCACAGTGTGAGTCTCTTCCTTCAGTTTCTCTTGGACAAAGAAACACTTCTGGTTTCACTTTCCATACTTCCTTTTACTTTCTTCACTCCAATATATAACAGTTTGGATGGTTTGTTTGCAATATTTTCAGTACATTGCCGATAATCGTTTGGAGAACAATCCGTGGCACGGGTATGATGAGTGGGCACTCAAGGTACAAAAAAAGAGAGCAAAAGATACATTTATTTATTTACACTTTCTCTTTTATGAAGCTTTCTGTACTTAGTGAACACTGAAATTCCAGGAAGAAGTAAGCAAGCTTATAGGTGCAACACTCGGAGAACGAGAAAGGGAGATTATTCGGTTATACTATGGGCTAAACAAAGAATGTCTCACATGGGAAGACATTAGCAAACGGTATGTATTCAATATTTTAAGCTTCTTGGCTCATTGTTACATAATCAAGAATCAGATCTCTAAAATGTGTGTTGAAAAAAATTGCAGGATAGGATTATCTCGAGAGAGGGTGAGGCAGGTGGGACTTGTTGCGCTAGAGAAACTAAAACACGCAGCAAGGAAGAGAAAAATGGAGGCAATGCTACTGAAGAATTGATTTTGTTTTTGTACATTTTGATTGCATCAGAGCCGTAGAGAGCGGTTGTGAATGTGTATATATACAGGAAACAAAGGGGGAAGAGTACTCTCTTTATTTTATTTTTATCTTCCTTGCTTCTTTTGTAAAACTGAAGAAACTGATTTAATATTACTTTATGTAACTTGTAACTTCTTATCTCTTAATATTGGAAAATCATATTTTCTTCCCCATTTTGTATGGGAAAATATTATTTTCTTGGTAAAGGGAGTTAAGGTCTCTTTCTTTTTCGGGATTCTGTAAGATGTATGAAACTTGGTTTACAGCTGCTCAGTTCAGTAAGATATAGTTTGACTAGTTTTTCGACATCGGATAGGGTTTTTTCTGCATTTCTATGGTCTGGTCTAGATCTTAATATTAGAGAGTGAAGATGGCATGTGTTAGTATCAGGTTTAACACCTTCACTATAAACCCAACCTTAATCGGCAATCAGTAGATTTCGACCCAAAAAGCCAATTGACTGACTAAAACAGATTCCTATTCCGAAAAGGAAATCGATCATGAGAAAAAAATAAGAAACGCCTCAAACCATTATAAATAGAGGAAGACATACTTTTTACATCCGATCCGAAATTCTATGCAAGAAACTTGAGAGGATTCATCAATAATTTAAGAGTATTTTGCCAAAAACCCCTAATTTTCCTTGTAATCTTTCACTCAGATCATCAATAAAATCCATCTTTTCTCAAAGCTTCAAGTCATTAAAACCGATCTTAGAACCATAAGTTTTGTGATCTAATTGAGATACAACAATTGACATCGTCTGTGGGGAGATTCTTCGATCTTAGTTGGTTTAAAAATGTCAGGTTAAGAGAATCAATATCCTCTTGATCCATCTCTTTGGGATGGAGTTTGGGTCGCTGACGATAATAACGCCACTCTGCAAGCGGTGATATAATCCTGGATTTCTTCAAGGGAAAATAACATAATGTTTGATGCATTGTCATCACAAGGATTCATCTTGAAGCGAAGTAAGCTTATGGAGCCATTATTGGACTCAAGAAGTCATTTTATACAAGGAGATTTCACCAAGCTTGAGGGTCTCATTTCTTATTGCAAATCATCAAAGGGATCACTTGAACCAGAGATTGTGTGAAGTCCACACTGGGCTAACACAATTTCATGATGGATAGAGGATGGTCGTATGATCCACTCGTGCTCATTTTCTCTTAATTTGGTTTTGTCCCATTGAGTTTTCCGAATAATATTTTTACCGAGGTTTGTGGTTCATGCATTCCTCAGTGCCACCTCTAGTCCGATCCTAGCATGGCCCTTTGATACATCATCTCATGTTCTCTTATCTATCTAATGTATCTTATATTTTTAATTGAATTTTAATTTGTATTTTAAGTTTTATTTTTGCATGGTTCAAGTGATGTTTCCCGAGGTCTCTCTCTTGAACATCTACTCTTAAATGCTTCTATCTTCTCCTCTTCGTCTCCATCCTCTTTACAAGGAAGCTGAAATATATTTTTTAATTATCTATCTTGTGAAATAGTAACATCTTTTTTTGATAGATCATTGTCTCTTTTTCGTGTGTTTCGATCTCAAAACTCTTAGTCTCATCAACTAGACTTCCGTATCCTCTTGTTACAACATTCAATCCATAAAACCTCCATGTGCTCAGTAATTGGGTCTGGAACCATATCAAAATTTTCTAACTTCTTGGTGCCAATTTTTGGATGTTCTCTCTAATTGAAGCGATAGCAGCAGTGTTCGATCAGGTGTTGTATGAGAAGATTAAATCATTTCGACCAAATCCTGCACCAGATCCTATCAGTAATATTGAGGCACAACGCAGAGGGGAATCACTTATATCTAGGAGAGATCTGAGTGTTCCATCAAGCACAGAGGCACAAAGGGAAAACGTGTTCTACACGCGATGCCTAATCAATGAAAAGTTGTGTTGTCTTGTGATCGACGACGGTAGTTGTAAAAATTCCGCATGCGAGATTCTGGTTCAGAAATTGGGATTACCAGTAAATGATCACCCAAGCCCATATGAAATCCATTGGCTTAGTGAAGATGGAGCCGTTAAAGTTACTAAGCAAGTGGAAATTTTCTTTAGCATCGGAAGGTACGTACGAAGACAAGATCTTGTATGACATTCTACCAATGTCATATAGTTCTTGGAAAACCATGACAGTTTAATAAAGAATAAAATATGATGGTTTTTCAAACCATTATTCATTTGAATACAATGGAAGAAAGATTGCACTTGCTCCAATGACTCCTTCAGAAGCATAACAAGACCAACTTCACCTTCAGACTAAAGCTGATACCGAAGTTAATAAAGAATGTGAAGAAGTAACTAAACTCATCATGAGAAAGGAAGAACTACTAGGATCACTACAAAAAGTTCAAATCCAAGAATCACCTAAAGAAACAACAACATGTGAATTAGGAGAAATCACTCAAGAGGAATCAGTCTGGCTCCGCAATCAATTACCTGGGGCTGATGAGAGAATTTGGATCAAGGAAAATCACCAGATGCCTCACTACCAATTAAAAACTGAGGCAAATGTCTAGACTCCCAAAAATAAATGAGAGCTAACTTACTTTCTCTTGGTGCAGATTGTTCAATTTTGAAGTCAAAACCTTATCAATAGCTAAATATTACTCTTGTTCCGTGCAGTCTCATTAGGTTTATCTTGATCAAATTTAACTAAATGGAAAACAATAGCAAGGTAAGAAAGGTAATTTATTTACTAGGGCTGGTAAGGTTAAAGATGCTGAAAATTTTGTTCCTGATTTATTTGTCTCTTTGAATAAATTATCTTGTGTATCTATCCTTGCATCGGTGCCACCAAGTGAACATAATAAATTCTTGCAGAATGTATCAATAAGAAACGATCCCTAAAAGCTACAAATTAATCACTCTTACCACTACGTTTGGCCTTGTTTTATGATGGCAAGATTAAATACCATGGGCGAGGGAATTGGAGAACGAAATGGTGATAAAGCTCGTGGCAAGATAAAAGCAAGAGATCACCATGAAATACTTTCCAAAAACATTGATTTGCGTGCAAGGCTACCCATTGAAGAAACCATCATTTGTCTTCATCAAGATGCATCTCATAATCACATTTGGAGACCAGGAAACTACACAAGAGTGGATCTTTCTTCATTTTTTCATTTCAAACTTATCATTGGCGACCAGGAGATTTCTTAAAAACCTCTAGAAATAAACTTTTTTATTCACCAACAATGCCCTGATCCAAGAGGAACCGCCAGAGCCAACACCCTTTCCATTTACTTGATACTACGAGCACCAAATACTCCAAGGATCTTATTCAGGTAAGTATCTCTTTGTTCCGATTTGTTTCTCATGATTTAAGGGCTGTGAGTATGATTTCATTATCTCCAGAGATCATTGAGAAAAAAAGCTAGGTCCAGTCAAGGAACATTTTGAGCCTAACTATTGTGTTAAATGCAAGTTAAAGAGAAACATGACATGGATATTTATTTGGTCCAAACTGAATCAGAGTTTATTTGAAAAAGGATCTTAACATTTTCCAATGATTTTTTTTTGTGTGGAAATGATTATGAGGTTGAGAGTTCTGTCCAAAGCTCTCAAAGAAAGCAACTATGATGCTGAACCTCTGTTGATGAGCCAAGAAAATCACCATACACCGATTAATCACCAAAGTAAATTTTCAAAACCTTCAAAATGTTGGGATTTTAATTTGGTGTTGTTTGTGGCAGGTCGTACGGATATGAGGACAAATCTTTTTCAAGAAGGGGGCATGTTACGACCCTGAATGTCTTCATTGGAAACAAACATATAGTTGGCTACATTGTTATCACAGGGATTCAACATGGAGCAAAGGAAGCTTATGGAGCCATCATTGGATTCAAGAAGCCATTTTCTACAAGGAGATTTCACCAAACTTTTAGGGTCTCACTTCTTATGGCAAATCATCAAAAGGATCACTTGAACCAGTGGTTGTGTCAAGTCCACAATGGTCTAACAATAATCCTTGTTGGATAGTGGCTGGTCGTATGACCCACTTGCGCTCTTTGTCTCTTAGTTTTGTTTTGTCCCATTAGGTTTTCAGGATAAGGTTTTTACCGAGGCTTGTGATTCATGCGTTCATCATTGCCACCTTTAGTCCGATTCTAACATGGCCCATTGCTGCATCATGGAGTGTTTTTTTCTATCTATCTATTTTATCTTATGTTTTATTCAAAATTTAAGTTGGATTTTAGTGTTATGTTTACATGGTCCGAGAGTGATGTTTCCTGATGCCTGTATCATGAACATCTACTTTAAATCCTTCTCTCTTCTCCTTTTCACTTCCTTACTCTTTATAAGGAGGTTTAACTGTATTTTTACTTATCTATCTTGTGAAATTAAAATCTCTCTTTTTTATTGATCATGCCTCTCATTTTTGTGTGATTCAATCTCGAAGCTCTTAGTATCATCAGGTGGACTTTTCACATTCTCGTGTGGAAACATTCAATCCATCAACCCTCCAGGTGCTAATTAATTGGATTTAGAGCCATATCATCTCGTTCTTAACTTCTTGGTATCAATTTTTGGTTGTGTTCTCTCAAGAGGGACACATCAAAGAGGCCAATCAAATGGGACAAAACAATAGATAAGGAATCGAGGATAACACAATGGTGCATAAAAGTCAAATTCCTCTCCTGGCATGACCATGACTACGGCCGATCTTGAGGCTTTGGTCAAATTGATAGCCGTTTGACACACAACAACAACAACGTATCCAGCTCCTCTAACTAGGCATGGGCCAGATGCGGATATCCGGCCTTTTTGGATGGATGCGGATATCTGACCGGATGTGTAGTTTTGATATCCGCATCCACATCTGGAAGTTCCAGATATCCGCAAAACAAAATAACCATATATCCGGCCGGATGCGGATATACGTTAAAAATTAAAATATAAAATGAGAAGAAAATAATAGTAATAATGATTATAATTATATTTATAAATAAATATAGATATTACTATAATATTAAAAATATAAGAAAATTATCAAAAATATATATTTATATAATATAAGTAATAAAATATTGTTATAATAATAATATGACCAGATCCGGATATCTGGACGGATTTTTTTTATTATCCATATCCAGATTTGCATTCAGCCGGATCTATAATTATAATTTCTGCATCCGGATCCAAACCACCCGGATATCCATTTTTCAGAACGGATATGGCCGGATTCCAGATCGGATCCTGGATTCTGGATATTATGTCCCAGACATATCTATAATAACAATGACCATCCATTGGCTGACCTGCAGACTCCTAGGGTGGCAAGAAATTATCATCGCAACTTAATAGAAGATCTCGACAATGCAATCACCCATCATACTCTACACAAAGAGCTCGCCAATAACTCTGATCGAAATACATTGTTCATGAAGACGATAAAAAACTGAAATCGTATATGCACATGGAAAACAATTCTACCCTAAAAATTTGATAAAGTTTTTGAATAATCATAACAGACTCTTTTTACGAGCATAATTTCTATTGCTGACCACTGGAACGTAGGAAAACTTAAACTCCTGACCTATATGGTTAGATGGATCCTCGGAGTTCCATGACAGCATTCACAGAAGCTACTGGACGAACATGTTTATCTCCCAAAGAAAAAGATGCAATCCTCTCAGTTATTTGTGGAAAACTTAGTACGCGCAGCGTTGTAGTGGTTTTCTAAGCTCAAGCCATACACGATCAAAACTTTTACCAGTGAAGCAATTTTCACTCTTTATTCCAAGAGAAGTTTCTTTGGCCGATCTGTGGAAGAAAACCCAGAAAAGAGGAGAAAGTTTACAAAGTTACATCGACTGGTCAAAGCAGTTGCTTCCCGCATAACTATAGATGATATTGCTGCCATCAAAACCCTACAAAAAAGTACTTTGATTTGAATCTTGCTACCGCGAAATTTTGATGGAAAACACACCATCAACACGTGAAGACACTCTTCATCGTGCGTCCATATACGTCAGAACCAAAGAGGAAAGAGAAGTTTTACAGAGTTACACGCTCCCACAAAAACCACTGGCCCGACCAAAGAAAAGCCAAAGGAACCTTACCAGGAACCACAAAAATCACTATGATAGCTATAGGGAAGATAAATGAAAAAAAAAATCAGAAACATACCACGTAACCGATGAGCAGTGACCTCTAGTCCCATGGAACAATAACATCCAAGCTAAAGGATACATCCGACCTGAATACTGTGATCGACCAAACGAGTGAGCTGAAGAAAACAGCTGACCTTACAAGCGTGCGGAAGGGAATTATCAAGGAGATGGATATAATCAATCTGAAAATTTTGAAAATTCCAAGTCAGAAGGACATGATAGGCGGGACTCAGGGGCTCCTTATTGCGAATTCCATGAGAAACCCAAACATTATACATCAGATTGCTGATCATTACAATATCTTCTCCTAAAAAACAAAAAAGAGAAATACCAGTTGCGGTCCATTGCCTATGGTTGGGTAAAAGATAGAATAACAGAGGATACAGGTCGGATGCAAATTCAAGAGACCAAACACTGAGGAGGATCCTGACACTTCAGGAAGGACATGATCGACCTGTGGAATCACCAAAGCATCACAGAGAAGAACAGCCAAGGGACAAACATAACAAACATAACAGCCAAGAGACAAACATAACAACCCGAAAGAAAATAGAAACATTTGGGATGATTCAACCTAATAGGAGATGACTTACCAATTATATTTTCTTAATCTGACACACAGCGTCAAGAATTACCACACAACAATCCACTAGTTATCGACTTAGCAATCAGAGATTATTTTGTAGCCAAAGTTCTAATCAATACAGGAAGTTTAGTCGACCTTATCTACAACAAAAACCTTAAAAATGGAAATCTCTGACCGTTTCATCAAAATGGAAAATAAACCATTAACCGGATTTGATAGCAAGCAGGTAATTTTCATAGGAACAATCAAGCTCTAAATTGATCACCTAAAATCTAGATCTTAGGTCTAGGCTTACCACACAACAATCCACTAGTTATAGACTTAGCAATTGGAGATTGTTATAGCCAAAGCTATAATCAATACATGAAGTTTGATTGACCTTATCTACAAGGAAACAGTTAAAAAGATGGGAATCTCTTACCATTTCATCAAAATGGCAAATCAACCTTTAACCAGATTTGATAGCAAAACAGGTCATGTTCATAGTAACAATGTAGATTGATCATTTAGAACCTAGATCTTAGATTATTAATTAGCGCAAAAGTGTGATTTAGAACCGGATAGAATCTAGAGTTAGAAAGTTATATAATTACAAAATTTTGGATTAAATAATTTGTGAACAAATCAACTAGTAAAAATGCATGTTTAGACTTAGGATTCATAAAGAATTTTGGTTTCTTTGTTTTTAATCATAGTTCATTGCCGCGGTGACAATTAATTTATTTTATCATTGTGTTTGAGTTCTAGAACTTGTTTCTTTCCAACTAATTTGCATTAATGACTTGATTTCCTGAGCAGTTCCTTAACCCTGACGCTTTTCATGTTTAATAACAACATGATTTTAATAATTTTACATTGCTAATTATATTATTAATTACTTGCTTAACTGGATTTGAATCAAAAAAATCTATCATGAAACCATGAGTACTTGTGTATTTGATCCTTAAATAATATCATGATCTCTTAATTTGAGAGAGTAGGTCTGAGAGTTGATTTGAGCATATCAAATTTTGCCGCTGTTGCCAGGGAGGGGGGACTCTATTAACTTTCTGATAGATTTAAGTGTAGAATTTAATCTAAGTTTTTTTTTCAATTTTACTTACATCGTTCTTTCCTTTTGGCTGGTGTATTTTAAGTGTATGGCTAATCACAATAATCGAAGCAACAAAGATGCTGAACTTGTGTTTTCTCAAATCAGGAGCTTGCAAAGATTGAACAGACAAACAAAAAACAAAGAACCAGGTTGAGATGCTTAATGCTGTAATTTTTATTAGGAACGAGGGTGATGTGATTACAGACCAAGAGGTTCATGTTGGCAACGCACATGATCATCGATTGGATAATAACGGAGTTCGAATCATCCCTGCCACTGTTGTTGTGAACACAGATTAAGTGGCTGAGCATGCTGGGAAATCCTGTACACTTGGTGACAACAACAAGCTTGATGAGTTCTATAGGAACATGTCTGCAATCAAACTTCCTACCTTTGATAGGAATAACTTTGTGCTGAAGCCATCCTATTACACTTTGGTTGGACAACATCATTTCCATGGATTGTGTTATGAACATCCTATGGACCATATTGCGAGGTTTAAGTATTTGGTGTATTAAGGCTAATAGAGTGTCCAATGACTACATGTTTTGCAAGTTTTTTCCTTATTCTCTTAGTGGAGAAGTGCCTTATTGGTTGAAACAGTTGCCAACAGGGTCTTTTACTACTTGGGAAGATACTAAGATGCTATTTTTGCGAAATTTTTATAATGATGTGAGATCAAAAGACTTGAGGAAGTAAGGAATAACATGTAAATAAACAGGGTTTCTGCTAAAAAACCATAAAACTATTTAAAATTTGTAAGCTATCTATTCATTTAAAAACAGTGCAAGTCAATCCCTTCAACTTGAAAGTCACCCGCAATATAACTATCGGCTATATCGTTGACGTGTCACCATTTTACACTGTCAAAAAGCTAACGGAAACAACAAATTTATGCCGTTTTAAAGAAAAATAAAAATGCATTTTTCTTAAGAAAACAACATATTTTTTATTTACCATCAAAACAACATGATTTTAAAAATTGAAAGGAAACAAAATCTTCTTCTTCATGTGTTCTTCTTTCTTGGTGTTCTTCCCTTTTTCGCAAAATATTCTTCTTTTTGTTTAAACTAAGTAGTTCGATTCAAAATAAAATTAAATATAAAACCCAAAAAATTAGATTCATGTTGACAAAAACAAAATTAAAGAACATTGAATCCGCCATTGGATTCACGTTGTTGCCATTGATAATAGTCTTGTTGGTTTTGTTTGTTGTCTAATTTGATGATTGCTACTGTTATTAGGATGAGACGATGATAGAGCCTCCATAGAATTTGATGTGATTTTTTAATTAACAAAGTTTTTTGAGATTCCAGATTTTGAAAAAAATCTCAGAGATTGGAGGTTGGTTTGTTAATCACTGACTGATTGACTGGTTAAGAGCTTTTGAAAAGAAATGTCTGACTAGCTCCAACTTCAACAAAAAAAATCAATGTGAATTTAAAATAGAAACATGTTTGTGACAATTCAAAAAATCTGGATTTGTAAATCATTTCAGTAGCAACAACAAAAAATTTAAACATGAGTGAAATCGAATTTGACAAAAAACTTGAAAACCCCATGTTTATCACCACGAATCTGAAACAAAAATCACCAGATTCTGGCGAGATCATCACAAAATTAACATCGATCTGACCACTAGCAGCAGCGACATGAAGAACCAAGAAAAAACATAATTTCTAGCGATACGATGAAACAAGAATAAATGGAAATGCTAGAGATTATGTTTGTTTTCTTCTGATTTGACAAAATCAGGAAGAACCAAAATCAAATCACGAGAATTGAAGAAACCCAGAAAATGATGAACTTCAATTTTAAAATTTTCCGGATTGATTTACCCCAATTCTAAACATAATTGATGATGATTTGAAAATCATGTTGTTTTGGCCACAGAAAAAACAACACAAAATTATCAAAACAACACATATTTTTTTTTAATCCAAAACTGCATTGTTTTGAAACTACCATTATTTTCTAACTTAAGATGACGGTGTCACGTCAACGATATAACCAGTGGTTATATTATGGATGACCTTTGAGTTGAGGGGATTGACTTGCACAATTTTTAGGTGAGTGTCTACCTTGCAAATTTTAAATAGTTTGATAGTTTTTAGCAGAAAACCCTAAATAAACCTTACTAATTCTATTAGAAATATTTACAAAGAGGATAAGCCCTAATACTGTTTAGAAAGTATTAAAATTATGGAAACATTTTGTTCTGGATGAATAAGGAGATATGTGTGAAATAAGTTATGAATTTGAAATATTCTAAAAATCATTACCGATCGATGATTATTTATACTGATCTATGATCGTTGATACCGATCAGTGTCATGTCCTTTTGATACCAATCGGTGACAATGTGTAACAATTGGTAATGACCCATTTTTTTCTTTATCAAAACAACACATTTTTTTTTAATCCAAAACTGCATTGTTTTGAAACTACCATTATTTTCTAACTTAAGATGACGGTGTCACGTCAACGATATAACCAGTGGTTATATTATTGATGACCTTCGAGTTGAGGGGATTGACTTGCACAATTTTTAGGTGAGTGTCTACCTTGCAAATTTTAAATAGTTTGATAGTTTTTAGCAGAAAACCCTAAATAAACCTTACTAATTCTATTAGAAATATTTACAAAGGGGATAAGCCCTAATACTGTTTAGAAAGTATTAAAATTATGGAAACATTTTGTTCTGGATGAATAAGGAGATATGTGTGAAATAAGTTATGAATTTGAAATATTCTAAAAATCATTACCGATCGATGATTGTTTATACTGATCTATGATCATTGATACTGATCAGTGTCATGTCCTTTTGATACCAATCGGTGACAATGTGTAACAATTGGTAATGACCCATTTTTTTATTTTTTTCTTCATGATTTCAGACTCTTTCTCTATATTTCTTTCTTTGACTCTAATAACCCCAATAATCTAATAATACATATTGATCTAATACAGTATTCTACTAGATCAATTTCACAAACAAAACATTGTATTTGATATTACCAATTGATGTTCAACAACAAATTGGACTCACCTATCCAAGTTCTACAAGTAGATCACACTGGCTACAATGAGAACATATAAATGAAGAAGAAGCAGATACAAAATTCACAAAGTTCTTGAATAATCTTCTCATGTGCACAACTCTTCTTTTATCTTCAGTTTCATCTAACAAACTCCATATCTTCCACTGCACATGTGTTGTCATCTCTTTATTCCCAACCATAAACTTCTACATGTGCCAATATTCTTCTATACTCCTTTCTTTTATACATATATGTCTTGTATTTATACTGTATTATATCTCCCTCCTTAAGAAAACCTTGATCTCAAGGTTCAAACTGAGAAAACTTCTTCTGAACCTCAAAGAGATACTCCCATGTTACTTCATCCACTGGTTCATTAGTCCATTTGACTAACACCATAGTAACAGCCCTGTTCTGCCGGTTAACCATTTTTCTGTCCAATATTTTCTCAGGCTCTTTAATAAATACATCAAGCAATATGGTTAAGAGTTTTGTTGAAGTATGAACATTCCCCACCAAAACTTTCAATTGAGAAAATGGAAACTGGAAGAATTAAAGAACCAGTATGTAACTTGTATGTCACTGCTCCACCCTTATCAATGATTTTATAAGAACCAAAATACGTTGGACTCAGCTTTTTATTTCCCCACACCACCACATACTGTTGCCTATAAGGCTGTAATTTGATATATACAATATTCTCCAATATCAAAATTCCTCTCAGATCAATGCAAATCTACATTCTATTGTATCTGATCTTGTGCAAGTAAGAAATGAAACTTCAAGACCAACAACATATTTTCCCTTTCCCGTAATGATTTAGCTACAACAGTGACCTTTGATCCACCTAGGAGATATGGTAAATGAATAGGTGGTGCTTGACCATATATTGCTTCGAAAGGAGAAATCTAAGTAGAAGTGTGAAAATTCGTATTGCACCAGAACTCCGCTAAAGGTAACCATTTACTCCACATATAAGGCATGTCGCTACGTATGCAGCGTAAATACGTCTCTAAGCCTCGATTCACCACCTCAGTTTGACCATCACTTTGAGGATGATACCGCTTGAAAACTGTAGGGAAACTCCTTGCAAGGTGAAAAGCTCCTTCCAAAACTCACTTAAGAATACTCTATCCTTGTCACTTACAATAGAACTCAGACATCCATGTAATTTGTAAACATTATCAAGGAATGCCTGAGCTACCGTAATTGCAGAATATGGATGAGACAATGATATAAAGTGAACTGTTTTAATCAACCTATCCACAACTACATAAATTACTGTATAACCACCAGAAGAAGGAAAATCCTATATGAAATCCATGGATATATCAGTCCAGTTTGCACTTAGAATAGATAATGATTGAATCAAGCGAGGAGAAGCCACAGTCTCATTCTTGCATCTTTGACAAACGTTGCACTTTCTGATGTAATTCTGAATATCTTTTGTCATTCACTTCTAGTAAAATAATCCTTTCACCTGCTGATTAGTCACATCACAGCCTGAATGACCTCCACTACCAGAGCAATGAAGCCACAGAAGAATTTATCCTTAATCTCCACTACTTCTGGTACTACTATTTTACTCTTTCTTCTCGGCACATTTTGAACTAATGCTTTTTACTGTCAGCTTTCTTCTATAATGGTTCAATGATATCTCTAACAGTCACATTCACTTCATATTGATCTTGAATATCCTTCATTAAATCACATTCAAATACCAACATTGCCATATGTAAGACCTCTGATCCTTCCACTCTAGATAACGCATCTGCAGCAATATTATCTTTGCACTGCCTGCAATGAATTTCATAATCAATTTCCAAGAGCTTTGGCAACCATTGTTGTTGAATTGGTGTTTTAACCTCTACACCAACAAATACTTTAAGCTTCTTTGATCGGTTTTTACTATAAATTAGTTTGGTAACAAATAATGACACCATTTTCTGTACCGCAAATACTACTGCCAGTAACTCCTTTTTGTATATGGACAAATGTAGTTGTTTACCTTTCAAGTGCCTATTTATATAAGATAGAGGGTGGCCTTCTTGCATCAATACTGCTATAATCCCTTGACCACATGCATCAGTCTCCACAATAAATGATTTATCGAACCTTGGAAGGGCTAATACTACATAAGGCCTCTTTCAGACTCTCAAATGATTGATGAGGTTCTTCAGACCAAAAAAAATGATTCCTTCTTCTTCAATGCAGTTAATGATCTTGCTATTTCGCCAAAAGTTTAACAAAATTTTCTATTGTAACCAGCTAACCCAAGAAATCCTTTAAGCTATTTCAATGTCTTTGGAACTGGTAATCCTTTCACCGATTTAATCTTTTTAGGATCGGTTGAAACTCCCTCTGCTTGAATATAATGCCCCAAATACTCCAACCTACTGGTAGAAAAAGCGCACTTACTTCTTTTCGTAAACAAACTACACTCTCTCATTAAAGAAAACACTTTTTTAAATGCTCCAAATGTTACAACAATGATGAACTGTATATCAATATGTCATCAAAGAAAATTAGAAAAACCCGTCTCAAAAACTTCTTGAAATGTTGGGGTGAATTTGTAAGGCCAAAAGGCATCACCAAATACTCATAGTGACAATTATGCATCTTAAAGGCCATTTATGAATATTCTCTGGTTCCATTCTAACTTGATGATAACCTACTCTCAAATCTATCTTAGAACCCTAACTCATCCATCAGATCATCTATTAAAGGAATTGGGAATCTATCCTTCACAGTAATCCCATTCAGACTTCTGTAATCCACACATAGCCTCCACATTCCACCTTTTTCTTAACCAATACCACTGAGGAAGAATAAGGACTGGAACTAGTTTGTATAGTGCCAACAGTCAACAACTTCTCCACCATTTTATCAATCTCATTCTTCTAATTAATTGCATATTCATAAGGTCTTTGATTTACTGGGTTTGATCCCTGCAAAAATGGAATTTTATGATTGTGATTCTGCCTGAATGGTGGTAATGCACTTGGTTCAGCAAAAACATCAACAAACCCTTTCAACAAATATTATAGTTCCACACTTGTCTCCACATCTTCTACCTTAGAATTAATAGAACAAATACTCTCTATTCCTTCCTCCAAAATTTGTGGATACAGATCATTGAAATTTGAACTTGTTCTTTATGCATCTTATTGACCTTAGTATCTTTGACTTCTTTCACTGAGCCTTGTTTTGTTCCATTCAAAAATCTTTCTTCCCTTTATACACAAACCATATCTCCAACATCTTCAAATCCCAAGTAATAGGCCCTAAAGTCTCAAGCCACTTAAATCCTAACACCAATTCACATCCACTCAAAGGAATCATCATAAAATTAGCTTGAAACTCTTGTTTCTGCAGCTGCCAAGTAAAATTTTCCACAGTACCATTCACATTTAATTTTCTCTCATCCACTACTGCTACCCTTTTTAACACAGTCATTTATGATTTACACCCTAATTTCTCAGCATTGCTGACATCCATGAAATTATGGATGGATCCAGAATCAATGAGTAAAAATATTACTCTCTTTCCAAATGTTCCCTTAGCTCTCATGGTCTGGTAATTAGAGATACATGAGACTGCATTGACATAAATCTGAGTTAAATCTGACCCTCTTCTTCTGTTTCTAACATGAATAATTGTGTCTTCTTGTGCTTGAGGTAATGACCAGGAGAATATTTATCATCACAAAAATAAAAGAAACATTTAGCTCTCCTTATACTCATTTCTTCATTATATAAGAATTTCCGAGGTTGATTACCAGCAATTTGGTTTCTCACTACTTCTCCTTGACCAGGTATGAAATCAACTTCTTTCTTATATTGTAAAATTCCCTTGTTATGGTTTTCAAAACTCATCGGCTTGTTAGATGACCACACATTCATTTTCTTAGGATGTGCCTTCTCATACAACTTTCCCAATAACAAAAAATGACTGACTGTTTGCGGCTGAAATATCCTAATGTACATTTGAGTAACTGATGTTATCATAAGAAGGCAGCATGAACCAGTCGGATAAGAGATCAATAATGATGATGTCTTAGTTATTCCAGAAGGCTCAATTACTCGTGCTAGATGAAAGAATCTCAAGGAAACTGTCACTGGATTGCTTAAGTCTGTTGAAAAGCAAGAAGAACGACATGGTCAAAATTCTCAATCATGAAGCCTTCACCTTTATGAAGTTCTCTCCAACTAGCTGATCAATAATTTAGGAAAGACTGGTGTGTGCTCTTTTCCCCTAACTTGGTTTTTTCCCACTGGATTTTCCAAGTTAGGTTTTTAATGAGGCCACAACTATCCTTACCATCTACTAATTGTTGGTCCTGTTTAGTTATCTAAGTTCTATATTTATTTGTAAGTGTATTTATGCTATGTTTTTGTTTTGAAAACTTTTCTTATGTTGCATTTAGGTGTGGGAGATATGTTTTTATGTTGTTTTGTTATTTCCAAGGACTTATGCATGTACAAGCTCATTGTAATATTTGGCCGAAACTCCTTTTGTAGCACCTTATTTTCAATAAAAAAAACTTGTTTCTTTCTTCTCTAAGTCTTTCTGAGATTTGGGGTTTGCTGGTGTGTAATATCCACCATTGGGTTCTCTGATTTATTATGTCATATCTGAATCAGACACATTGGAGTATCAAGAGATTAAAGCATCCCTCTTGTGTTCCCGCTTCATTCCACATACCTTGGAAACTTTGAGTCTTTGATTCACTTTTGTAAAGATTATTCTTTTTCCATCAGTTCTAGATCTAGAGATTCATCCTAGGATTATATTAGTATCGTTTCTTAATCTTGCTAAATAAGCACTCACCAAATGCCCCTCAGGCAAATTCATCCTTGTTTTAATCAATTCAAACTTTTCGTGATACTCCACTATTCCATCAGTCTCTTGCAATTGTTTCAACTCAGCTATGGGATCATCACACCCATCTTCAAATCTCTCTTTCAATAAGGTCTAGTAATAATTCCAGTCAAAGAGTATTGTATCTCCATAAGCAAATTACACCATGGATTGATGCCAAGTACCAGCATGACCATCAAAATGTATCGTTGCCATTTTCACCTTGTAATCAGGAGGTGTGAAATCCAAAAAAAACTCTTCTACCTTAAGACCATCACCATTAAACCTTGGAAAATCAATCTTCCCTATCCTTGTTAATCCATAATAATGTTGATAATTATTATCCTGAACATTTCAATTATCAAAGGGTACCTCTGGATTAACAGATCCACCTCCTTGTCGTTGTTGTTCTCCATTTCTACTCGATGAAGCTCTATTATTCGGAATCAAACGGATCACTTCAAAAATTTCTGCTATGTTTTCATTAATCTGTTTATTTTCGAACACCATTTGATTCAATTCTTCTACCTTCTTCCCTTGATCTGTCACGATTCCCTCCAATATTTTAGTACTTGACAACACCCTATCGATTCGCGCATTCAAGGTTTCTTGATTTTCGAAAATGGTCAATGCCTTCAACATCGTTTGATTTCTTGTTTCCGCCATTACTGTAAATCCGAAGTTCGTTTGAAGCTCTGATACATTTAATAGAGTATTCTACAAGATTAATTTCACAAATGAAACACTTTATTGATATTACCAATTTATGTTCAAAGTAAACAACAAATTGGACTTTCCTATCCAAGTTCTACATGCAAAATGAACTCTGATTAGGATAAGTATCACACTGAGTACAATGAAAACCCAGGAATGAAATAGAAGAAAATACAAAAATTCATAAAAGTTCTTGAATAGTTTTCTCATGTGCACAACTCTTCTTTTGTCTTCAATTTCATCTAACAAACACCATTTTCCACCTATTGTCATTTTTTCCCAACCATAAACTTCTACATGTGCCAATATTCTTCTATACTCCTTTTTATATGTATATATATGATGTATATATACTGTATCATGATCTCGTTTTTAAGTATACAAGAATAGTTAGAAAATTGACTTTAATAACCATTAATAAAAAAAATTTATTAAGACCATCTTCCTTGATAGAGAGCTTTGACTTCTGTATCCGTTAAAGGTACTGTGTCAGGGGATTGAGATGATTTGGCAGAATGTTTGGCCTGATTTGTTATTCGTTTAAATATGTTTTGAGGAGTTGTATACAAGAAGAAGATGCAAAAAGAGTTTTAAAAATATATAGAAGATCAAATCTCTAAGTTATCCATCGGATTATATAAAAGAAGAAAACACAAACATAGTTTTAAAAGTAAATAGAAAATCAAATCTCTAAATAGTCTACGGATCCTTTATAATCCTGCCAAAATTCAAAGGCGGGGGAGCGATGAACCAGTGAAAGGTGGAGGGGTATAGCTTCTGTTTGACTTAACTTAGACACATGTCTAACACGTGGATAGAGCCAATGGCTCAAATATCCTTTAATGAGAAATTATTTTCTCAAATATCCCTTCCTGAAAATTGACAAATTTACCCTTAATAAATTTTGAAAATCGATTAAACAAGTATATATATATATATATAATTGTATACGATATAAAAAAAAATACAGTAGACCAGTGGTTCGGAACCTTTTGCGCGACTAAGGATATTGTAGATTAATGAGGGGTATACGAGATTTAATTTATGAAATGAGGGACAATATTCAATGTACATATAACTTATGTTTGGCCATGAGCTTAATTTCATTATGATGTTGTTTGTAAATTTTAAGCTTCATTTTTACGTTTAAGCCTTTTAGGCCTTTTAAAAAGAATATTTGTCAACTAAAAAACAGAAAAGGTTGAGATTATCCGTATTTTAGTCGTTTACAACTCATACCAAATGACGACGAAAAAAAAAAAGTTAGACCAAAATCCCCACTATGCTTTATGACCTCAAAAATTAACCAAATTAGGCCCATGAGTGAAGTGAAAGCCCATCTTCGTAACTGACGTCACTCATTCGTCACTGACTCAACACACCAAAAACCCTAAAAAAATCATCTGAATCAGAGAGGTTTTACGAAATTTCATTATCTTCCTCCATTTCAATCTGATGAACCACTAACAATGTCTTTCAGATCTCGTGCTTCGTCTTGGTCTCTTCTTCTACTCAAATCCTCATTTACCCGAAAAAGCTACAATCTTGATGCTTCAATAAAAAGAATCTCATTCTTCCCTGTAACTCAATCGCCATGGATCTCGTCACAGAGGTACCGATTCTTCTCTGCAAGTACAATGTCAGCAGCAGAAGCAGAAAGAGTAGTGAGAGATCTATTAGCTGAAGTAGAGAAAGAGAAGCAACGTGAAAGAGAAGATAGACAAAGACAAGGACTTGATTATAAAGACATTGATGATGAAGATGAAGAAGATTATTTAGGGATTGAGCCTTTTATTGAGAAGCTTAAAAAGAAAAACTTGAAAGATGATGGTAGTGAATTAAACAGACGTGAAGAGTCTTCTGATTCAGATAGTGAATTTGATGAAGTTGATTGGGATGAAGAAAGGAAAAAAGAAGACATTTTTAATAAAAAGTTTCAAAGACATAAAGAGCTTCTTCAAACTCTTGTTAAGTCAGGTACGATTCTGTGATGGATTTTTTTTTTGTAATGTGGTTTTTTCTTGTTTTTTCTAAGTTGTATGATTGTTTTTGCAGAGACCCTTGATGAGACTTTTAAGTGGATGAATAAATTAGACAAATTTGAGGAGAAACATTTTAAACTTAGACCTGAGTATAGAGTTATTGGTGAATTGATGAATCGTTTGAAAGTAGCTGAAGGTAAAGAGAAGTTTGTTTTGCAACAAAAGCTAAACAGAGCTATGAGGTTGGTTGAGTGGAAAGAGGCTTTTGATCCTAACAATCCAGCTAATTATGGAGTTATTGAACGTGATAATGTTCAAGGTGGTGGTGAAGATAGAGAAGAGCGTCTTGTTCTTGATTCTAAGGATGAAAATGATGATAATGATGATGAAGAGGAGTTTGATGATATGAAAGAAAGAGATGATATTTTGTTGGAGAAGCTGAATGCTATTGATAAGAAACTTGAGCTTAAGCTTTCAGAGCTTGATCATACTTTTGGGAAGAAGGGGAAGAGATTGGAAGAGGAGATTAGAGATTTGGCTGAAGAGAGAAATGCTTTGACAGAGAAGAAAAGACAACCGTTATACCGAAAAGTAAGTTGATTCTCACCATATCTCTCAGCTGTGCAGAAGCTAAAATACGAAATCAAGTTAATACAGTGAAATTAGCTGAAATTAGTTTGTGTCGATCTGTGTTACATAAGTTAAAAGTCTCTGGAAGTTTGAAATAGAGATGCTAGAGTTACAGTGAACATATTGTTTCCTAACATTTGAGATACAGGAGGAAATTTCAATATGTCACATGATTTATAGGTTGTTAAGTATTAGATTTTGATGGAGGGGCCTTGATTTTGAATATTTCTTTTAAAAAACCATTGTAGCTGTAATGCTGTACCTGCTCCTTTTAGGTATCACATAGCCAAAAGGTTCATTCTTTATGTTGTTTTAAATGCTTTCGGTGTTAGTAAAATGCGACTTATCTATTTTAAAAGATGTTCACTATACTTTGATGTTGTCAAATACATGAGCATTTTAGTAGGTAGTAGCTACACGATTGCTTATAAGTTAAGCTTCATGATTCATTTCTTGGGTATGTTGTGAAGGTTTCTTTTCTTGGACCATCGTAGACATTGACATACGTCTTTTTCTCTCAATCACGTACTGAAATTGTTTGCGCAGTTTTCTCTTGGGTTAATTTTTAATGCTGGTGAGTTTATTTCCTATCTTTTGCAGGGATATGATGTACATGTGATAGATGTTAAAAAAGTTGCTAAGGTCACAAAGGTATAGTTTTAACATTTTTCTCTTTTATATCTTTTTATTCAATTGCTCGGCTATAAAAAAGACATGTCTACTTAGGGTGGTAGGGTTGAAAGATACACTGCATTGATGGTTTGCGGGAACTATGAAGGTGTCATTGGATATGCAAAGGCAAAAGCTGAGACAGGCCAGTCTGCAATGCAGAAGGTAATCTCACATTACTATTTTTCATCTAGGAATGATGGAAGAGACAAATTTGTGGTGTCTTAAGTAAGATAGATACTACAGGTTGTAGCAAAGATAGTCATTGTCAATTAAGTGATTCTGATACAACGGGATACTGATTTTATTTGTGTGTACTGCTAAGCGTTGAGCATATGAGACATTTGAAAAGCTGAGTTCTTGGCCAATTTCCATTGTTCAAACTCAAAATTTCACCTTTTATTGGGATAGAAAATCTTAAACAACATTATATATCTTCTTGTGAAGTTTTGCCTGTATTCCATGAATATATAGTATGCCTTTAATTTAATTAGCTTGATGTAACTTAAAGCTTGTGTTCAGCTTTAGGTTAGTTGAGAAGACTCTTTGGTATTTGATTGGTGCATGAATGTGTTTGAGACATTTGAAAAGCTTGAGTTCTTGGCCAATTGTCATAGTCCAAACTCAAAATTTCACCTTTTATTGGGATAGAAAATCTTAAACAATATTATATCTGGAAAGGATGAGAGTATGTAGTATATATCTTCTTGTGAAGTTTTGCATGTATTCCATGAGTATATAGTATGCCTTTAATTTAATTAGCTGGAGCTTGATTTAATTAGCCAAATTACTATACCAATGTAAAGCTTGTGTTCAACTTTAGGTTAGTTTAGAAGACTCTTTGGTATTTGATTGGTGCATGAATGTGTTTGTTTCTATATATCGATTTTGACTTTTGAACATAAAACTTAAAACTTGTGGTATTCCAGTCTTATTCTGCTAAAAGGCATTTATATATCTTTCTATATCCGGCTTTAACTAGTTTCTCATGGTCTCACTTCTAACAACTGCAAAACAGGCATATGAGAAATGCTTTCAGAATCTTCATTACGTAGAGCGTCATGAGGAGCACACAATTGCACATGCAATCCAGACTTCTTACAAGAAAACTAAGGTATTTATTTCAAGTTCCAATATGATAGTTTGATGATATGATCTATTGACGCCACTTATCCTTTATAAAAATTGAATCTGCTGCTAGTTATATCTATGGCCTGCACCAACGACAACGGGAATGAAAGCCGGGAGAGTTGTCAAAACAATCTTGCTGTTAGCGGGTTTCAAGAACATCAAATCAAAGGTGCATTTTTGCTTCATCCTTATGTAACATTGTTTCTTGTTTCCCACTGGAGTTAACATATGGTTGTGGTTCAAATTCTTCAGGTGATTGGTTCAAGGAATTCATACAACACCGTTAAGGCAGTTTTGAAGGCCTTGAATGCGGTGAGTCAACTGTGCTAATGAAAAAAACTGAACAAAATTTTAGTTTAAAACCCGTTTGATATGAACCAAACTTGTTTCCTCTTTCTCAGGTCGAAACACCAAAGGATGTTCAGGAGAAGTTTGGCCGGACGGTTGTTGAAAAATATCTGCTGTGAGAATCGTGTAAACGTCCTTTTGGGATGCATTACTGAGTTTTGGATGAAGTCTAATGTTTTGTTTTAGATTAGTAGTGTGTTTCTTACTTCATTAAATTCATCATAAACTTTTATGGTGGTGGGGAAAAATAAAATAGTCAAAATTGCTCTATCCTTTACACCAATTCTATGTAGTTTTTGGTTTTGGTTACTCAAATATGTTGGTTCTCGTAATGTTCGTAGAAACCTTAATCAATTCTGCTGTATGGTACTCAAAAAGGTTCTCTTTCAATTGGTAGTGCACTTTCTATGATGATCTTAGTTCTAGTTTGGTTGGTTACAATGGCTAAATTTCTGTTTCTAAAGTAAAATGGTCTAAATTTTGTTAATGCTAGATTATTTGCAGACCTGTGGTATACTTAGTTTATTAGATTTTGAAGAAAGAACTCAGTTAGACACACTACAAATTTGTAAACTATAAACTGATTAAAAACGATGGATATCTTGGCGACCAAAGAAGAAAAATACGGATGTATCTTTGCTTTAACTCATAGTATTTGTATGGTCTTTGTTTGGACATACTGTCATTTGTTGGATATATGTTATCTTAGTTTCTATTTCCTCCTGCTTCAATGTAGTTTGAGACTTTATCAATATAATTTTTTTACCAAACAAAAACAAAAATAGGTTAATCAAACTGACATTATACAAATGGCATTATTCATTCATCATTCAAGTTACAATTATAGAGTTTTTATAGTAATATGTAAACAAAAAGAAAACAAAATCATCTTTTAGAAAAGATCTTTGAGTTGTAGAATCTTGGGAAGCAAATGCGACATATTCCCTTCATTCATTGGAATTTTACGTAGACCATTTTTGCTGAGGTTCATAGCAATCTTCTGAACAGAGGGTCGTATCTGGATCATATTTAAGCAACCAGTAAGATCCAGTTTCTCGAGATTAGTGGCATTTCCCATATCCAGTTGCTCCTTCAGCCTTGAGCAAGCCTGGAGATTTATTGTCCTTGGATTAATACCTCTGCTAATGGAAGTTTCGAACATTTGGATATTATTAATATTCCCAGTACTAGAAGGTTGGAGCCCTCTTTGTGTTAAGCCAAATCTGAAATTCAACTCCGCCAGATTAATAGTATTTCCTGTAGAAGAGGGAAGCTCCACTAGTCTTGTGCAACCACAAAGATTCAGTTTCACAATATTAGTTGCATTCCAAATAGAAGATGTGAGCTCCACTAGGCTTGTGCAAAAACTAAGATCAAGTTCCACGAGTTTAATAGCATTTCCAATAGAAGATGAGAGCTCCACCAGGCTTGAGCAATTACTAAGATTCAGTTTCTTGAGATTAGTGGCAGTTGAGAGATCAGGAAGCTCCTTCAGGTTTGAGGAAGAACTCAAATCCATCCACTTGAGATTTCTGATTGTCTGTATAGAAAATCAAAGCATAAAAAAAGATGTGAATACACTTAGTAGTTAAATTTTGTTTTTATTAAAAAAAATTGTTTGTTCAATCACACTTCGTAATGAACTTATCAACAAACAATAACTCATTGAACACATTACAATGACAACGAGGTAACTGGTAAGTAAACCATTTCGTAGGAATGATAATTAACCACCGTTATGGTTATAGTTTTTTTCTTTAACTTTAATTTTAAACAATTGAATACAGTTGAAACGGTTACGGTTATAAATGGTTAAATATGATTTAATTATTTAAAATTACAATATATAAAATTACAATAAAAATGATTATACTATTTTTAAAACGGTTACGGTTAACTAATCGGTTAACCGATAAATTTATACGGTTACGGTTAAAAATTTACGGTTAATCATAACTAAATAATTTTACGGTTACAGTTGAAAATAGATACAAGTACAATATAAAATTATAGTTATGGTTATATTTTGGTCATGTCTACCATTTCAGCTAAAATAGTTTACCCTAAACAAAGATGGTTGAGTATAATAAAACTAAAGCACACAAAATTTTATACAAATAAAATCTAGAGAAAGAAAAGAGTAAACTTACTTGAATTCCTTCCCATAGTTTTTCAAGATTGCTGAAAGGCATGTTTAGTTCGATGAGGAACTTCGGGTTAAAACTAGAAGGCAGACATTTCACTGGAAAACTAGTCCAATGTAGTAACTTGATTGGAGGTAGATAGTTCAGACTTTGTGGTAAGTTTGATCAGAGGTCACTAGCATCACCATAGAGTCTTAAGAATTGAAGATTAGACATTCTTTCAAATACGGTTTCACTTGTACATAACTCTTCAGTGATGGTGGAATACTCCGAGTTTATTCCTATAAGACTTGTACAATCCTAAAAAAACAAACAAATTCCAATAAGTAAATAAGGTTAGGTATCAATCCCATTTTTTTTTTGAGGAGCAACACAAATAAAAAAAAAACTTACTGTTGTATTCCTCAATGCTTGGCGTATATCTCTAGCATCAACCAAAAACTGACGCTTCCCAGGTTCACGAATGGATTGTTTACAAACAATTTCTCTACCCAAACGTACTAGCAAATCATGCATCTTTACATATCCTGAACGGATTGATAAGACAGATTTCTCAGCTAAAATATGAAGTCCTTGTGTCACATCCAAGAAATTCTCTATGAGATGCTCTTCAACTTTCTCTATCCCTTCGTTGTTGAACATACATGCTATATGAAGAAATAAATCTTTATCTTGGTTACATAAGCCATTGAAACTGAACATTAAAATGTTTTCGATTTCTCCTTCAATGCCACCAGTCCTTAATCTTGGTAGTTCTCTTATCCACTCAAGCTTGGGCCTTCTTTTGAAATAAGATCCCATAACCCTTAGTCCCAAAGGGAGTTTACCGGAAAGTTTTGTAACATCCCGAGCAAGATTCTCAAAACCATCACATGGGGAAGTTTGACTGAAAGCATACATGCAGAAGATTTGAAGAGCCTCATCATAAGCTGGGAAATCCACCTCGTATATATGGTCAACTCCATGTGCATTCAAAATGCTTTTATCTTGCGTTGTGATGATGATCCGACTTCCAGGACCAAACCAATGAGTTTCTTTAGCCATGGCATCTAGTTGCGCCAACTGATCCACATCATCGAGGACGACTAACACTTTCTTGTCTTTTAACCGGTCTTTTGCAACTCCTAAATGATGAATCTTCATATCCTTCTGGTTGAGTATTTCAGACAAAAACTCTGCTTGTAGTTGCAATTTAGCGCTGTAGTCATCCCGACAAGCTTTTGGATAACGTTCTTTGATATTCTCCATGAAGACGCTAAGTTGAAAGCCATGAGAGTATTCTTTATAAAGAAATCTGGCGATGGTGCTTTTACCAATTCCTGATGGACCCCAGATCCCTATCATCCTCACTTCATTGGAGCTAAGGTGTAAGAATGGTTCCATATTTTCCAAATGAGCTTTCCTCCCAACAAAATCTTCGAAATCATTTGAAGGCACAGAGCTAATCAGCTCGTTTGAAACATCAGTGGCAATTCTTTCAATCATGACAGCTTCACTATCCCTAATAAGGAGTAAAATGATAGTTAAACGCATATGTCCAATTATATGTATATTTTTGGTTGGATATATATTATTTGAGAAACTGTTAAAAATGCTACAATTTTCTGTTTTAATTTCTATAATTACAATTTAATATATATATATATATATATATATATTTATACTAGAGTCATGCGTGGTGCGCGGGTTGTTGTTATTGTTTATGAGTGTTTTATTTACCTTCTTATATATAATTTTATGATGTATTTATGTTATATATGTTTGTAATTTTTTCTATATACAGTATGATGACAAGTTGACTTTTTCTATATATCAAATTTTATTATGTTTTATATTTTGTTTTTTATTTGTTGGTTTTTTTTTAACTTTGTGACTGTAAATTTATGTTGTCTTCCTAATCTTTTTTATCGTCTATGTGGTGTCTTTATTATTACATTTATATTACTTTCATATTTGTGTCATGTTTAATAATTATATTTTTTACTCCCATACACATTTTTTAAAGGTTAAAAAACATTTGTTACTATGGCTAGTAATAAATATTGTACATTATTTGGTAATTTATGGTAATTTGTTTAGACAATATAGCTATTATTAAGTAGTTGTTATTGATATCAAAGTAAGTAAACATATAGATATTATAAAGCACAATACAACACATTATATTAACCATATAGATATATGTTGCTGATATAATATGTACCACCAAAAAAACATGTTTTTATTAATAGGTTGTTGATTCTGATAAAATATTTAAGGATGTAATTTACCAACGTAGAATAAACTATAATAACTAAGGTTAACTTTTACATATTATTATTCATATATTTATATTTACTTTTGGCATCAAAAACATAGATGTATGAACTTATAATTAAAAATAAAAAAATGTTCCCAAAAAAAGAAAACATGATTTTTATATGATTCTTTCACCAAATGTTAGCCTAAAATATAATAGTGAAATATCATTGTTACAAATTTCGCTACTAAAAATTAATAGGTGATTTTTTTATGTTTTGAGAGTATTGTAAATATTGATGTGTGATCTAATAAATAAATTGTTTCTATCAATCAGAATTTATGGTAAAAATATATATTATTTTTACAATCATTACTTGTCTATTTATTTGATATTTGATTTTTGAATCTATTTTCCATTTTATTTATCTTTGAATTTAAATAATCCTAGAATTTTATATGTTGGTTATAAAATAAAAAAATGAGTTAAATCTATATGAATGATGATGTATGCATAATTAAAAAAAAACCATTTCCAAAAATCAGAAAATGTGGTATCTGTATTTTTCTAGTCATTGACTAATAATTAAATTTAATTAACTTTTAATTTATGTAGTTGACTGAAAAATAGAAAACTCAAATGATTAAAAATAAAAAAATTTAACATGTCATTATAACAGTGAACACGTAACAACTTCTCAGAGCTTATCACAAGTATAAGCTTAGTATAGATATCAAAAACCCTTTAGATTTAGTAAAGTTCTGGGAAATGATAGTAATCTTTTTTATCTTTTCTAAAGGAACACTAATAAACCAAAAATTGGTAATGTTTTGGAAGATTTCTAAAAACTATATGATTGGAGTTAAAAGTTGTTGTAGTAGAATTTTGGATATTAAGAGCAAAGAGGACGAACCATGTGCTTGGGTCGTAACCAGCGATTTCGGAAACTTCCACCAAAGCTTGTTTCCATCTCCTAATGTTATCCTCAGTTTTACCAGCACAAGTTTTTGTGAAAACCTTCCCAAAATCTCCAACCATTTTCCTTACATCAGAGGGATTTACTTTATAGAAAATGGCCATGACAGTTTGACCTAACTCTTTCCTACACTTTATGATCTCCCCCAATTCGTCAAGACACCACTTTGAAGAAGCATAGTTCCTTGAGAGCAAAATGATCGCAATTTTAGATCCTCTAATTGCTCGTATGAGTTCGGTACCGATGGATTCTCCTCTTTTGATCCCATTATCCATAAACGTTGTGATTCCCTTTCTTTGAAACTCCTTCTGAATATGACTGAGAAAGTTTTGGCGGACATCTTCCCCGCAGAAACTCGGAAAGACATCGTGTGTAGATGAAAAAGGTGGAGAGTCTGATGAAGAAGATGCAGGTGTTGAAGGAGACAAATAAGATGGAGGAACTGATGAAGAAGAAGAATCAATTTGTTTTTCTTCTTGATGCTCAGTATGCACAATCTCAGTAGAGGACGTTGAACTCTTATCTCTTCCTCTTGGTTGTGCCACAACTCTTCCTCGCCCTCCACGTGCTCTCCTTGGCGGCATCTGACACAAAACAAGCAAATCAGTTTCGTTTCACATTAATGCTCCGAGTCAGCACCGGTTTGATATATATAACATAGGGCTCTGATATCAAAATTATAAGACCTCATTTCTAACTTCAACAACACGGCATCTTAAAAAGCTTACAACTCAAGTAATTCAATACATAACTGGAATAACCAAAAATACTCCAATAATTCCTTAACGTCTTCCAATAATCATTGAAAATAAAATAAATAATGAAATAATTCAAAAAACGGAAGATCCATCTCCTAAACCAACTCCTCACTCTGGAACTAGTCGACTTGATTACCTGCAAAGGAAAATGAGGGGTGAGTAGTCGGGAGATTATTCAATGGGGCAAGCCTTAGGGCTCACAAATCTTTCATAAATAAACATACCTAGACCATCATGAAGTCTAAACCTAAGATAAGCAGGCAAAAACAATTTTGACACTAAAAAACATACCTAGACCATCATGAAGTCTTCCTTGCACATTTTTCTCTTGTGCATACCGGATACCTAGTGCCTCTGCACTTCTTCCCTGCACCTCTTATTGGCTCGTCAGCCAATCCTGACTTACCCACAATCCCGCATCCATAAGCCAACGCAAAACTACAAGGATATTTCCTTGCCCTCTTTCATAACCATGTAATACACCTTAAAAACCCATATTCATTTCCAATCCTAAAATACTATTTCCTTTCTTTAGAAAATATCAATGTTGTAAAACTCGCTAGGCGCTAGTCGGGCGGCGAGGGTGAGTTTAGCGGCGAGGGTGAGTTTAGCGCCTAGGGGATTAATCAGAGAGTAAACGGGAATTAATTGGAGATTAGTTTTAGGTTATTTTAATATTTTAAAAATATATTTATCTATTATATTAAACTTTTAAATAATATTTTTTAAAAATTATAGTAAATACATGAAAATGTAGTATTAATAATTTATTTTATGATTTTTATTTATATTTTTAACATAATTTATTATAAACATCACAAACTCTCAATATAAATGTTTGTATAACAAAAACAAAAAAAAAATTTATACCTGAAAATTTTAAAATAATTAGATTATAGATGATTAGGCGGAAAATAATCGGATTAGGCGGGGATTAATCGGATTAGGCGGGGATTAATCGGATTAGGCGGGGATTAATCGGATTAGGCGGAGAGTAATCGGTTGATTGACTTTTTTGAGGGATTAGTCATTAATCGAGATGGCGAGAGTGGGTCTAGCGACTAGGCGGGATATAATCGGAGCTAAGCAGGAATTTTTAGAACATGGGAAAATATATATAATAATTTGTATATTTATTAAAATAATACAAGCATCAAGCAATTACAATTTACAACATAATATATGCAGCTCGTATAAATATACTGGCCTTAACCTTAAACTACGTAATTATCTACATATCTTTATAATATTGTAAAGATTACAGTTGTGATGAACTCTGAGAATGTGTCACATGTCCACTTTTCCAGTGATATATTAAATCTTTTTTATTTTTACTCATTTTGGTTTTCTATTTTCTAACCAGCTATTTAAGTTCAAAGTTAATTAAATTCAATTATTAGTACATGATTAGAAAAAGACAGATTCTACATTCTTTTTATTGGAAATTGTTGTTTTAATTAGGTACACATCAAAATTTATTTCGATTTTATTCATTTTTTGCACTACAAAATAACTTGTTCTTATTGTATGAGATCATTACTTTGATATCAATAACAACTACACAATAATAATAATACTAAAAATAATAATAATTATACTGTCTAAGCAAATTATCATAAATTACAAAATGATGTACAATATTTATTACTAAAATGTGTATGGGAGTAAAACAAAATGTAATTATTAAATATGACGAAAATATGACACTAATATAAATGAAAAATAAAAACACCACACTGACAATAAATAAATAAAAAGGATTAGGAAGACACTATAATTTTACAGATAGAAACTTAAAAAAAAACTCCAAATAAAGAAACACAATATAAAACACAATAAATTTTGAAATGTAGAAAATAAGTCTAATTTCCATCATAATATATATACAGAAAATCATAAACATATATAATATAATCATATCATGAAAAATATTATATATAAAATAAATATAACACTCATTATTAATATACATAAATACGAACTCGTCCTCACCTTAGAAATTACGGTTAAACTCCCGGTCTAAGACTAGAACTTTGTTCGGTTGAACAACTCTTCTCAATCTGCAGCGGTTTAAATAATCTAATTAATAATTAATTAACTTAATTAATTAATTAAATTAAAATTCAAAACTCTAAATAATAATTCGATTGAATTATCCACACCACAAATCAACAAACGAGACCATGACCAGCCGGTTTACTTTGGTTGAATAGTTTAATCAAACCAAGTTAACAATTTATTAATAAACCCACACGTAATTGCTTCACCAAACGAATCAATAAGCACAATAACTGAGTTCAAGGCTCCGGTTAAATCCTGGTTTGGTTGGTCTAAAAATCTTATTAACAAAACAACACAACATTGACATCGTGAAAAAGAAGAGTTCGGCCGTTTACCTTTCAAGACGTCTCCTCTCGACGATTAGCTCAGCTGATTGGATGGTGATGATGGTGGCTCAACGAGTACAGATCTGCAATATTCATGGCCACATCGATCCAATCTGAACACCATATCTGATACGCTCCAAGAACGTTGGCTTCAGAATCAGGCTGAGTCGGAACGCGACCGGGAAGGAATCGGTCGTACGGGACCGGTGCGATGTCACGGTCGGGTCGAGGGACGCGGTACGGAGCCTCCGGCCGTACAGACTTATTGCCGGTACGGTATTAGGCGATATTGAAGCGGAGATTGGCGGAAGTTAAATGGCGGGTTGGTTAAGTGGAAATGAAGATAGAGACGAACGGGGGTGGTGAAGGGTGATTGATGGTGGAACAATGGAGCGAAGAGGCAATGGAAAGGTGGAATAGTAACAATGGATCGAAAGCCGGCCACACGGTGTTTGGACAACGCCGTGATACGACTGACCGAAATCCGAGCCGAGTTTCAAGGACAACAGTGTTTACACTACTTGAGATTCGAGAGCAAGCTTTAAGCTAATTGCATTCATTCAAATCTGAGTTCAAAGGGCGAGGTTACATGCTTTTATATAGGCGGGAGAATTAGGGCAATAAACCCTTACAAAAGGACCAGCATGTCCTTGGGTGTTTTACATACCCGTAATTCAGTAACTTAAGTCTTTTGGTAAGCAGTAAAACATGAAAAAGGAAAGGGATAGGGATTAGGACCGAGGGACCACCACACGAACCATGGATGGGCAAGATGATGATCGGTTCGGTCCCAATGCGTCCGGGTCGTGAACCTCGTTAAAAACCTTGATGGAAAAACTACTTAGGGAAAAAACTCGATCAAGGGAAAAATAGTGTTCCTTTCCCAAACGACTTTAGTGAGGCGTTTTCACCGTGTCAAGGTGAAAACGCTAAGGACTTGGTCCTTGACGTTTGCCGATGTTGCCAGCTTGTGTTGTTGCCATTTGCCTTTCTTCAAGCCTTGGGCAATCACCAGGTTCATCCGTGTCTGGTATGGTCTCGAGTGCTCGCGGTCAATGACCGAAACTGGCATATCCGGCAACGTCCCTTGGCTCCCATCCGTATCCGTCCCGGCATCGTCCGGCTGGCTATTCTCCGGATCGGATGTGGCTTAGGCCTCATCATGCCCTCCCTCTTGAAAATGTTTTGTCCTCAAAACTTGATCTCCTGCATCAAAACGGGACAAATCAGCATGCCTTTACCTGGAATATCGATCCGGTACGCATTGTTGTTAATACGCTCTAGAACTTGGAAAGGGCCGTCTCCTCGTGGCTGTAGCTTTGTTTGCCGGGTCTTGTTGAACCGTTCAGTGCGGGTGTGTAGCCAGACCCATTCGCCTGGTTGTAGTATCATTGGTTGCCTTCCTCGGTCCGCTCTCTGCTTGTATTGTTCCGTCTTCTTGATGATTCGGTTGCGGACTCTTTCATGGAGCTTACGGATATATTCAGCCTTGGCAACCCCATTTTGGTCTTCCATCCTTTCAAGGGGAAATGGAATCATGTCGAGCGGTGTACGCAGATTGAACCCGTAGCATGTCTCAAACGGGGAGAGGTCGGTAGTTGAGTGAGTCGCCCGGTTGTATGCAAATTCCACATAGGGTAGGCTTCGGAGCCAGTTGGCTTTGTTGGAGTCGACGGCCATTCTGAGCAAAGCTCCCAAGGATCGGTTAACGACTTCAGTTTGCCCATCCGTCTGAGGGTGTGCGGCTGTGGAGAAAAGGAGTTTGGTTTCCATGCGTCTCCACAGGGTTCTCCAGAAATGGCTGAGGAATTTTGGATCTCGGTCAGAGACAATGGTTTGAGGTAGACCATGAAGTTTTACAACGTCTCGGAAGAACAGGTCGGCAATGGCCGTAGCGTCCCATGCCTTGGAACAGGGCATGAAATGGGCCATTTTGGAGAAACGGTTGACCACTACCATTACTGAGTCTTTTCGCTCGATTGGAGGCAACCCTAGAAGGAAATCCATGGATAGGTCGACCCATGGGGAGGTTGGAATAGGCAGGGGCATGTATAATCCATATGGGTGGGACTTGGTCTTGGCACGCTTGCAGGTTAAACATCTTGCACAGAAGACTTCGACCGTGCTTCTCATCTTAGGCCAATAGAAGTGATTCCTAAGCATGTCCAAGGTTTTGTGCGCTCCAAAGTGTCTCATCAAACCTCCACTGTGGGCTTCTTGAACGAGCAGCTCTCGAATAGATCCCTCTGGTATGCACAACCGTTTGCCCTTAAAAAGGAAACCGTCGTGGACATGAAAATCCTTGAATGAGTCCTTCCCATGTTCGGCATAGGGAATTTTTAGGCCGGGATCGACTTGATACCGGTCTTTAAGAGGGCCGAAACCAAGAACCTTGCCCTCAACAGTAGTGATGAGGGCGTGGGGACGGGACAGGGCATCAGCCACCATGTTTTCTTTTCCCTTCTTATATTTGATGATGTAGGGAAACATCTCGATGAACTCGAGCCACTTGGCGTGTCGCTTCTTCAGGTTGGTTTGTCCCCGGAGATGTTTTAAGGTCTCATGATCCGAATGGATCACGCAATCCTTGGAGAGGAGCTAGTGTTGCCAAGTTTCAAGGGCTCGTACCAATGCGTAGAGCTCCTTATCGTAGATGGGATAGTTGAGCGTGGCTCCACTGAGCTTCTCACTGAAGTAGGCAACGGGATGCCCTCCTTGTGTTAGTACAGCTCCAATGCCTATACCGGATGCGTCGCACTCGATTTCGAAGGTCTTGCTGAAGTCGGGCAAGGCTAGCAATGGTGCTTGAGTGAGCCGACCCTTGAGCTCTTGGAAGGCCTTCTCTTGGGATTCTCCCCATATAAACCCGGAAGACTTCTTTACCAAAACCGTTAAGGGAGCAGCAATAGAACTAAAGTCCCGAACGAAACGCCGATAGAAGCTAGCCAGACCATGGAAACTTCGTACTTGGCTGACATTGGTAGGGGTTGGCCATTCTTGGATGACCCTGATCTTTTCTTGGTCAACTTTCAGGTCCTGACCACTGAGAACGAAACCCAAGAAGATAAGTTCTCGAGCACCAAAGATGCATTTGGCCATGTTGGCGTAGAGCTCTTCTTGTTGAAGGGTCCGTAGGACCGTATCCAGGTGGGAAACATGTGCGGTAAGGTCCTTTCTGTAGACGAGGATGTCGTCAAAGTAGACAACCACGAACTTGTTGAGGAACGCTCGGAGGGTGTGGTTCATTAGTCGCATGAAGGTGGAAGGGGCGTTGGACAGGCCAAACGGCATGGCTAGCCACTCATACAGCCCTTGCTTGGTCTTGAAGGCGGTCTTCCATTCGTCCCCTTCTCTCATTCGGACTTGATGGTAACCGCTTTTGAGATCGATCTTGGAGAAAATGGACGCGCCACTAAGTTCGTCCAACATGTCGTCCAAACGGGGGATCGGGTGCCGGTACTTGACCGTAATATTGTTGAGGGCCGGCAGTTCACGCACATCCTCCAGCTGCCATCCTTCTTGGGAACCAAAAGGACTGGTACGGCGCACGGACTGAGGCTTTCACGGACGTATCCTTTGAACAAGAGGTCGGCAACCTGTCGCTCTAGTTCCTTGGCCTCCTCCGGGTTGACGCGGTAAGCAGGCCGGTTGGGCAGGGAGGCTCCAGGAATGAAGTCGATCCGGTGTTCAATGCCCCAGAGAGGTGGAAGTCCGTGTGGAATTTCCTCAGGGAAGACGGACGAATACTTTTGAAGGATCCTTTGGAGCTCATCCGGGATTGGGTCTTCCCTGTCACCTGCGCTTAACACATCTTTGTAAACCATTAGTACAACTCGGCAATCATTGCTGATGGTTTTACAAGTGTCCCTAATAGATATAAGGAAGTTAGTTCGGGGAGAGGTGGTCCTAGACAAACGAGACTGGAGTTCGTGTACTTGAATGGGTGATAAAGGGGCTAGGGTAACACGCTTAGATTCGTATATAAACGAGTAAAAGTTGGAACGGCCGTTGTGGGTGGCGTCCTTGTCAAACTGCCATAGGCGTCCTAGGAGGACGTGGCTAGCTTGCATTGGGACAACATCACATTGGACCGTGTCCCGGTACTGCCCTATACTAAAGGCTAGATCTACTTGTTCGGTAACGGGTATAACAGTTTTATCATTCAACCACCGCAGTTTATAGGGGTGAGGGTGTTTAGAGGTAGGGAGAGAAAGCTTTGACACGAGGTGGGAGCTTGCCACATTAGTACAGGACCCACCATCAATGATCAAACCGCAAACCTTGCCGTTGATGGTGCAGCGTGTGTGGAAGATGTTGTCTCGCTGTCCGGCCGGCTCGGGAAAGGTCAAGGTGCTCAGTCTCCTCTGGACGACCAGGAGGTCTCCTACATCCGGATATTCAACCGTGTCTTCTGGTTGAACGGACTCGGGGTCGTTTTCCTCGTCCGGCTCCTCATCCTGGGATTCATAGTTTCCTTCGGGGGTAAGGATCATGGCTCGGTTGTTGGGGCAATCCCTGGAATAGTGCCCTCTGCCTTTGCACTTGTAGCATATCACGTCCCGGCTTCTTCCAGTATTGGATTCGGGTTTTTGGACAGGACGGCCGGGTTCGGGTTGCCGAAGCTTGAAACGGGAATCAATGGCAATGACTTTGGATCCGATCGGTGGTTTGTGGATGGTGGCCGCGGTTGCAGGGTTGTGAGACCAAACTTGGTTCGGGGATACTTTTCCTCGGGCGGCCGAGGTAGACTTCCTTCTGATTTGAGCTTCTAAGTGTATGGCTAGGTGTAAGAGCTCATCGAAACCTTGATAAGACTGCCTCTCGACCTTGCGGGCAATCCGGTCTTGCTTGCCGTCCATGAACTGGGCCATTAAGGTCTCTTCGCAGTCATTTAGTTGGAGACGGTTTCGTAGATGCTCAAATTCGTCGTAGTACTCTTCAATGGTCTGGGTGCCTTGGTGAAGTTTCCGGAACCGTTTTTGCAAGTCGCGATGATAGAGGGGCGGGACGTAACGCTTCCTCATGACATATTTCATAACATCCCAGGTAGGGATCATACCTTCACGGTGTCGCCTTCGTTCTGCCAAATTGCGGTGCCACCAAGTGAGGGCATGGTCGGTCAGTTGGGCCGCTGCGTAGGCAACCTTCCTAGGCTCGGAGTAATCGTAGCAATCAAACAGGTGGTCCATCCGCCTTTCCCAGTCGAGGTAGGCTTCTGGGTCAACTTTGTCTGCGAAGGTTGGTGGGACCAGCTTGTGGACCGGGGCCTCGGGTCGAGGTGTACGATCATCCCGGTCATATGCGTTTGGTCGCTCTCTTCGTTGGGGACGACCTGGTCACGGTTGGTATGGGTCATACCCATCGTCGGATGGGTAGGCTGGGACAGGTTCATCATTGGGCCGATCGGCGAAATCGACCGGCTGGTTTGGAAGGGGCGGTCGAGCCTCAGGCGGAAGGTCGTATCGGGCCATTCGCTCGGTAAGGCGCTCTATTTGGGCCTGGATAGTGGCCAGTATGGTAACGATCTCAATAGGACGGGGCAATTCTCCCACGGGTTCGGCCATGGGTGGTATGGTCGGTACGGATGGTTCGTACGGTCGGTGCGGTACGGACGGTGGGGTTAGTTCGTCTGGGTCGGAGTCAGTAAGGTCAAGCCAGCGGGGTTGGCCTGTACGGACAGAAGTGGGGTACGGACGGCGACGTACGGACGGTGGGAGGCCTTCGGAGGTACTAGGTCCCGAAGGGCTAGCCTGCCGGTGTCGTCCTGGTCGAGGGACGGTAGCCCAATAGGGGCGTCCGGTCGTACCCCTGGTTGGTACGGACGGGGACGGGTCAGTCGTGGGAATGATCGGAAATGGGGGTGTACAACTGATGGAACTGTCTATTCGGCCAGTACGGGCAATGGGCAGTGGATCGTGGGATGGCGGGATGGGTCCTACGCGCATATAACAACAAGGATGAAAGCTTGCGGTATGATATACGGGTAAAGATAAAGGACTGTTTTGCTAAATGACAAACGACCGTGCAACAGTCGACCGTTTAAAGCAAAAAGGAAAAAGGACAGTTTATAATAATAATAGAAAGGACAGCTTGCATGCGGATTTCTAACGTCCTGCCAATGAGACGGATTCCAATGATAAGGCAAGAACGGAATATTCCTCACGTGGCCAGGTCAGAGGATAGGCGAGTAAGGCGTGTTAACCAGAAATGGTCCCCACGTACTCGTCTTCAACCTCTCGTCTCACTAGGGCAACAATGGCGACCCGCGGTCTCAAGACTTAGTGTTTTACACGCCGTCGACCAAAGGCTAGCTACAAGCACAGGGCTTTGAGACAATAATGACCGAGGCAAAGCTTAGAACGTTAAAGAGTAAGGTGCGAGATAAGAACAAGTTTAAAGCGAGTAAACAGTCGAGAAACAATGGAAGGTATTTAACGGAAAGTTACAACCTGACGGGTGAAGCTTCGCTCTGATACCAGCTGATACACTCCAGGAACGTTGGCTTCAGAATCAGGCTGAGTCGGAACGCGACCGTTAAGGAATCGGTCGTACAGGACTGGTACGGTGTCACGGTCGGGTCGAGGGACGCGGTACGGGGCCTCCGGCCGTACAGACTTATTGCCGGTACGGTATT
Source organism: Nasturtium officinale (assembly GCA_963854855.1). Lineage (NCBI taxonomy): Eukaryota > Viridiplantae > Streptophyta > Magnoliopsida > Brassicales > Brassicaceae > Nasturtium > Nasturtium officinale. Next base: position 4,803,288 of record OY978512.1, read on the forward strand.
GGGCGATATTGAAGCGGAGATTGGCGGAAGTTAAACGGCGGGTTTGTTAAGTGGAAATGAAGATAGAGACGAACGGGGGTGGTGAAGGGTGATTGATGGTGGAACAATGGAGCGAAGAGGCAATGGAAAGGTGGAATAGTAACAATGGATCGAAAGCCGGCCACACGGTGTTTGGACAACGCCGTGATACGACTACTTGAGATTCGAGAGCAAGCTTTAAGCTAATTGCATTCATTCAAATCTGAGTTCAAAGGGCGAGGTTACATGCCTTTATATAGGCGGGAGAATTAGGGCAACAAACCCTTACAAAAGGACCAGCATGTCCTTGGGTGTTTTACATACCCGTAATTCAGTAACTTAAGTCTTTTGGTAAGCGGTAAAACATGAAAAAGGAAAGGGATAGGGATTAGGATCGAGGGACCACCACACGAACCATGGATGGGCAAGGTGATGATCGGTTCGATCCCAATGCGTCCGGGTCGTAAACCTCGTTAAAAACCTTGATGGGAAAACCACTTAGGGATAAAACCCGATCAAGGGAAAAAGAGTGTTCCTTTCCCAAACGATTTTAGTGGGGCGTTTTCACCGTGTCAAGGTGAAAACGCTAAGGATTTGGTCCTTGACGTTTGCCGATGTTGCCAGCTTGTGTTGTTGCCATTTGCCTTTTTTCAAGCCTTGGGCAATCACCAGGTTCATCCGTGTCTGGTATGGTCTCGAGTGCTCGCGGTCAATGACCGAAACTGGCATATCCGGCAACGTCCCTTGGCTCCCATCCGTATCCGTCCCGGCATCGTCCGGCTGGCTATTCTCCGGATCGGATGTGGTTTGGGCCTGATCAATCTCTCAACAAAACATCATGTCGGAAGCCAAAATGATTAAGAGGTTTACAACTTACCTCTCCGATGAAGTTTTTTCACGTGATGGTTGTGTCTGAACTTGACAATCTATGGTGGCTTGGGTGATACTGCAGCTATATGCACAACATGGTGAAGTAAGGGTCATGCAAATCAACATCAAGAAAGCTCGACTTACGGCTAACAATGTCAACGTGATCTCTTGCGATTTGTGTCTCTCTTTTTTATACACACGAGGGAAGAAATAGGATTTCGCTCAGATTAACTCGTTCTCGGGCTCAGAACTGGGTCTTTACAATAGTGCAACAGCAAGTGTGACAAGGAAAAAAGAAAAATCCATTGATGTGGTACAGAGAGTATCAAAGAGCTTTTCTAGAGAAAGAATGAAAAAAAAAAAAAAAACTGAAACCAAAAGGCTTCTATATATTATAATTGAGTATCTACATATTACGTTGACTCTACATTTTTTTTTGTTAACGGGCACTCAGTAAAGTCAACATATTGATTGACTGTGATAACTGATCCTAGCAAGAGAGGCAGCTTCGTGGAAGTTTTGTCATGGAAAAGTAATCACTGTGACTCTCAGCGTTTAATATGTGGCTCCACCACTTTTAATGATTATGAATTGATGAGATTGGGAAAAATCAGTTGTACCAATATGTGGCTCAACCACTTTTTATGATTATGAGAAAACAACAAGAAAGAGCATAAGCCATTTTCATAAAAGCAGTGATCAAAATCAAAGTGTCTACATCATACATGTAATTTCACAGCAAAGAGATCAATTTTTTCACGAAGCTCTATCTCCGTTGAAGATAACACATCAAGTCTCATGGACCAAGTCAAAATATGTAAATAGCCTAAATTAAACTTATGATCTAGTTTTTTTTCAATGGTAATTAACTTACGACTTAGTCCGTTAAACTTTCATTCTCGGAATAATTCAACATCTGTAAAATATTCTCTTTACAGTTGTAGGCAAAGAGAGCCGAGTTACGTTAAGAATTGCCGGTGAAATGGTCATTTTGATGTATTTCATTTATTGAAGAAAAAGCCAGTTGATCTGGAAACTGAAACTCCTATATCAAATTCATCAAATCCAAAAGAATACATCCTTTCACAAGTTTTAGGACCTGATACTCCAGGTAGGCTGAGAGCAATGGGTAGATGAATGAGTATGAGAAAATTAACTTGTCTTCAAGTTTAAAACAAGTATGTGGCTGAAATGAAACAAAATCAAGATAATTTGCAGCAACAGTGAAGGATTTACAAGAAACACTAGCTAAAAGGAAAAACTAGGTTAGGCACTTATGAATTATTATTGACTTATTGTCTAACAAAATAAATAGTATGTTATATTTATGAGTAAGTAACATTTATGAATTCTTTTGTGTGTTTTAATAGGCCGGAACCTGAAAAGGTCTTGAACTCCTATAAAAATTCTCATCTCATTAAATTTAATTATTTACACGAATTTTGTAACACTCAAGATGTCTATGACAAAGAATTTAAAGAACAATTTTTTTTAGATTTAGAGAACTCTCTCAAAACTAAATATCTAGTGTCTTTATCTTATAATACAACTCTCCACAAACTTCTTTGTCTTTGTTTTATGGAATAAGTGTCCATAGACTTCTTTATCTTTGTCTTTGTCTTATGGTACAACTCTCTATAGACTCTATTTATATAAAGTTAGAAATCTTATAATTCTATTAGGATTTAGAAACTCAAACCTATTAAAATATATAACTCATAATCTTAATCTTATTTGTGAATCAGTTATCCTAATCTTATTTGATTTTGGAAATATCTAACATATGATCTCTTAAACTCTAACTTAGCTTCTTTGCTCACCAATACCATCACCCTCAAACAGTGTGAGCCCTCTGGACTCTCTTTTATTAAGTTTAGAAAATCACTCAAAACTAAACTTTCTTAAAGCTCTCTTTCTAAATTCTTTGAACTCATAATTCATGAACTCACAAGTTATGCCACAACTTAGCATCTCTTTATATAAAGAATAATGAACTAAAACTACAACCTATTAGGAATAGAACTCTATCTAAATCACTCCTAGATATGTTTAGATACTATTCTAAATATTATTTCTACTTTAGATAGTTTATGACTCAAACTTATCCAACAATCTTCACAAGAAACACGAGTCACAAGGCTAATAAACGTTTGAGGTTTGAGGAGATATTCATGTAGTAACATACGCAATAGATGATGGCATAAATAAACGTTACGACACGAATTTGACCACACACGTGTTTAGAGCCTAAGAACAAACCAACAATTAGGAATCAATAAAACACACACATAAATCAGTTTAAGGAAAATTTCCAAAGAGAGAGAGAGAGAAATAAGTACGTACCCATTCTCTGTTAGAAATTTCTAAGTGTCAGTGAGAGAAAGCGAAAGATCAGAGCTTTCTTGCTTTTAGGATCTTCCTGTACAAATGCTTACCTTTCTCTGTATTTTCATCTTAGTCATTTTAGCTTCGATCTTTGAAGGATTATTATTTTATTCTTTCCTTGGAAAATGCAAAAATCAAGTAATGAAAGTTAGGAAATTAGATCTCCTCAACAAATATGCTGATCATATGGAAATATCGAAAATCCAAACTTGCAAAAAGATAATTGTATTATTATTATCTAGTATAATAATTCAAGGATAATATTTTTCTACACACCAGCAAACCCACTCCAAAAATAGATAATCATTCCTATTTCCATGCTACATCTTAACTAAGTTTAGTCATAGTTAACTTGATGTATATGGAAAAAAAAAAAGGATTCATAAATTGATTCTAAATATCTTCATAACAAGATTCACCACATAACCTAACCATTTCTTTGCCTTGAAGAAAGCCGACTTGAACGCAGCAGAAATATCTCTCTTGTTGAAGGCTAATTGTCTGAAGAGTTCACTAATTCTGAATCTCAGGTGGTCTACTTCGTAGACATGCTTTATGCCATAAGAATTCAGAAGCTGCTTGTCTTGTGTAGTGATGATAACTATACTCCCGGGACCAAAGTTTTTAAACTCCTCAGCGAGAGCTTCTATCTGTTCAAGTTTATTGACGTCATCAGCTACAAGCAGAACCTTTTGGTTCTTGAGTCTTGATTTACTCGAGTAGTCTTCTTGAATGTTTCTGAGAAACTCTTGGCGGAGATGCGACATGTAGCGGTCCTGAGAAATCCTTTTTACACTTTCCAGGAAACAATGGTATTCGAAGTATTGAGAGATGTCCTGATAAAGGAATTTAGCAAGAGACGATCTGCAGTAGCTTCCACGTGACCAAATCCCCAAGAATCTCACACTTTTATTAGAATTCAAATTCAACATCAGACGAATAGCTTTCATGTGTCTATCAATCTCCACTAGTTTACTGCCACTGCGTTTTGGTTTAGCAATCATCAGCTTCTTTGATATTTTCAGAGTTATTTCGTCGACCATCTCTGAGTCATCTTTCCTAAAGATAGAACAGGAGAATTGAATTCAGTCAAATATTCAAATCTAACAATAAAGAATTTGACCTTTGATATATATTTTATTTTATTTTATTTTATAACTCAGGGGTACGCCTAGACTAATACTCTTGCGGAGGTGCAAAACATAGATATGCCCTATTTCCGGATATTCTCCAGATATTCAAATGGGTCATAAACAATAACTCATATCAACAATGTGGATAAGCCAAATGATTAACATTTTGGCGGTTGTGAGGAATCGATCCCTGATAAAGACCAACATGCCGACTTCTCGTCAAACCAGAACCACTAAACCAAGAGAACTTGGTTACTATCTTTGATATCATTATTAAGTTTGGAACTTTACCACATGGAAGAACGATCGCCTGAAATTGCTGCTAAATTGGTCAATGCTTGCTTCCATGAACGCACTTTCTCAGGATCTTTTTCTCTACCTTCGTGCTTCTTAAAATGTTCAGCGGCTACTCCGATCTGCCACCTCACATGCGACGGATCCACGCCGTAAAAAATGGGCAGCACGGTGAGTGAACCCTCCTTTTGGACCTCCATAATCTTGACAAGCTCGTCGAGGCACCAAGGAGACTCAGTGTAATTCACAGACACCACAACGACGGCGAACCTCGACTCATCGACGGCGCGTATGAGCTCCGGCGATATACTCTCGCCACTCTCCAACTCCTTGTCGTCTTTGAAAGTTCGAATGTTACTTAGATTCAGTTCTTTGTAGAAAAAACTGATGAAGTTGCGACGAGTGTCGGAACCTCTGAAACTCAAAAAAACATCGTACTCTCGCTGACTGGTAGACATTAATTTGATTGATTCTGTATGAGTAAGTGAACAAATAAAACTCGGGAGAATTTAATTTATAGCCATAGTCCAATATAAGAGTTTCACTTTGAATACTCCTCCTTCGAGATAAGTTAAGTTCCTCGCATTTTCTTTTTTTTTCATAATTTTTTTGACAGCTTCTATTTTGGGAAAGTTGTAAGAAACACCTTAGGTTTTGAGATATTAATTCATAATTAATTTTATATTAATTTTGGAGATATTCATAAGGGCATTTAGACAACCCGCAAATGATACATATTAATATAAATATTATTTTAAAATATCTACCTTATTCATCTTGACCAAATAAGGTTTGAAAGTTTGTGGTTGTAGTTTTTGGATTTTGTTTTTGAAAATTTCGTGTATTAGCTATTCAAGATTTTGTTCTTTTTCATAATTTATTCTCTCTTTTTTTCTAGGAAACTGAAAAATAAATTATATTTTTTTGTTGACTTGTTTATAGTTTTGGGAATTTTCATTCCGGTCATGTTATATCATGTCTCATCTTGTTTCAATTCTAAATTTTAAATGTAACATAAATGGGACATTTTTGTTTTGTTTCCAGAACCACATACTAATTATATTCCTACCCAAAATTTACTAAAATAATATTTTAAAAATCTGGGTGAAGCATTGTGGCTGGAAAGAGATCAAGAGCAATATTGCTCTGTTTTTGTGTGGTTATTATTGGTTTATGTTTGCTTTGAGTATTATGGCTCTGTTTTTGTATGGTGTTAGATTCTTCACTTTTAGCCATCAGATTGATGGTGAATAAATTCAACAGACGAAAAAAAAAACAACTTAAAAAATCTACATTTAAAAAAAAAAACAAATCAATTGTTTTCAGATAAAATCAATTGTCTAGCTGCTTTGAGGGACCCATAATGAAGACAACAACATAAGAGAAAGAGAGACCACACAATCTCAATTTACTTCACATTTTTATTGAAATGATCAATGACATCGACATTGTATATATCGTCGCCATCGATAAGCTGTACAGAACAACATCCTTCTCTGTATTTTCATGTTAGTCATTTTAGCTTCCATCTTTGAAGCATTATTCAATTTCCCCCCCTTGGAAAATGCAAAATCAAGTAATGAAAGTCAGGAAATTTAGACATAACTTATGAGTCAGGAAATAATATATATACACACACACAAATAGAGTAAAAAAAAAGTTTCAGTTTGTTATAAATATGGGATGCCAATAAGCTCGGAATAGTACCAAGAACTGTAACTCCAGCATCCTTAAGTAATGTCAAACACAAAATAAGTACGGATTTATCAACTGTTATGAAAAGAAAACAATGGAGATGGCTGTCTTGCCTGAACAAACTTTCCGAAAGTACTCTTAGCTAAGTTAGGGAATTTGAAGGTACTCTTAGCTCTTGCATCTAAGTTGAAGTGGTCTTTGTATCAACTAGATGTATCCAGTGCCTTCTTGATTGGTGACTTAGATGAAGAAATTGATATGAAGCTTCCACCTGGTTATTCTGATCTTAAGGGGGAGTCTGTTCCAGCTGATTCAGTTTGTGGACTGCGGAAATCAATCTATGGTCTTAAACAGGCTTCAAGACAGTGGTTCCTTAAGTTTTCAGGAACCCTGATTTATTTTGGTTTTGGGAAATGTTTCGGTGATCATTCATTGTTTACTAAAAAATAGGATGGTATCTTTCTTGCAGTTTTAATGTATGTCAATGACATCATGATTTCAAGTACAAATGATGAAGCAAAGGAAATATGTGATCCAAAAAAATTTCTTGGCTTTGAAATTGCAAGATCTCAGGAAGGCATTTATGTGAACCAAAGGAAATATGTTTTGGATTTGTTGGAGTAGAGATGTTTCTCTAGTTGTAAACCATCATCAATACCCATGGACCCGAGTTTGAAGCTTGCATATGAAGATGGAGATGAAGTAAGTGATACAAAACACCACGGAAGGCTTATTGGAAAATTGCAGTATCTCACTATTACAAGGTCTGACATATGCTTTTCAGTTTGTAAGTTGATTCAATTTTCTAAGGATCCTAGAGAACCATATTTGGTGGCCGTTCATAAGATCTTGAGATATTTAAAATGAACTATTGGCCAAGGTTTGTTTTATGTTGTAGATGATAAGTTTGATCTTCGTGTGTACTATGATTCAGATTTTAGTGGCTGTCCTGACTCTAGACAATCAGTAGATGTATTGTGCCATGTCCATGGCTTCAAAGTAATTGTATGGTTATCTCTTTTAATACAAGAGTTTCATCTCTTATCTTTCTTATCTATACTGTGACAATATTGCTGCATTACACATTCCGAACAATTATGTTTTTTATGAGAGGGCAAAACACATTGAACATAATTGTCACAAAGTTAGAGAGTATAGAGAAAAGGGCTTGATCAAGACTATGTATGTTCAGACTGATCAAAAACTAGCAGATGTAATGACTAAACCTCTTTACCTTGCTCCTTTCTGGTAAAACATACGCAAGATAGATGTTCATAACATCTTAACACCTTCATCTTGAGGGGTGTATTAAGTATATAAATGGTTTACTTGTATACTGGTTATTTTTGGTTTAGTAGTTTATTCAATTGTACATAAAATAATTTGTATCTTCTTCCTCATTTGAGGAATATTAATAAGAGAAAATACTCTGTCAAATGTCGGTTTATCTCATACCCACTCATACCTAATTTTAATGAGAGCTTTTGGGTTTTTCTATTGTTTGATGTATGAGCATTGGATGAATGGATCCTAAGAAAAAGAAGTTGAGTTGGTGATGTTGTGGTTTCTCAGCAGAAACGTTTTACGAGGAAAAATGAGGATGCTTTAGTAAAATAATTAATGAAAGAATAACAATATATCTTCTAAGGACCTCAAGAAACTTGGTGAACTTGTAAGTTTTAATGATAAGATGGAAAAATGCAAATAGTTTCTAATTTTAATAAAAAAAATCTTGATTTATCACAAAATTGGTTTTAAGAATATACAAGTTTGTGTTTTTCATCATATCTTTACAAGTTCACATAAACCAAGTTTTCTAACGTCCTTAGAAGATATTTTGTAAGTCTTTTATTATATATTTCATTAATAAAATCAAGAAACTAATAGAAAATAGAAAAGACAAATAAGAGAGGATTTTGATATATGAACCTTTTGAGAACTTTTGTTCAAACTCATTTGACATATGTATTAAAATGATTGGTTATAGTATTTTATAAGAGAAACTAAGAAAGGTTCTACCTGATCAGGATGCCCTTAGCATTACCAATAGAGTCTGGTATCTCAATCTTTGAGCAATCAATAAGATTCAGTGTCTCGAGATTAGTGGCATTTCCTAAGGAAGAGGGGAGCTCCTTGAGACTTGTACAATACATCAGATCCAACTCCTTGAGATTAATGGCTTTTCCAATGGAGACGGGGACCTCTAGTAGATTAAAGCAATAATTAAGATTTAATTTTTGGAGATTAATAGCATTCCCGATGGAAGATGGGAGCTTCACTAGACTGAAACAACCTTGAAGATTCAAGTCCTCAAGATTAATAGCATTTCCAATAGAAGATGGAAGCTCCACTAGTCTGGAGCAATGCCTAAGATTCAACTCCACGAGATTAATAGCATTACCAATAGAAGATGGGAGCTCTGCTAGACTGAAGCAATCACTAAGATTCAATCTCACAAGATTAATAGCATTCCCTATAGAAGATGGGAGCTCCTCCAGGCTTGAGCAATGACTAAGATTCAGTTCCTCGAGATTAGTGGCAGTTGAGAGATCTGGGAGCTCCTTGAGCTTTGAGGAACCACTCAGATCAACCCACTTGAGATTTCTAATCATCTGTATAGAAATACAAATAGACACAAGAAGACGTTGATACACTTAGTAGTGAACTTATTAAAGAAAAACAACTGATAGAACACATTTTAATGACATTCAGATTTAATTTAAACTAAAAAAACAATGAGGTAAGTAAACCTTTTTCAACTCAAACAAATAAAATCATTTGGAGTTTAGTAAAACTGTTGTACTAAAAATTGCATAGAAATAAAATTTACAGAAACTAAAAAGCCAAAAATTAAACTTACTTGAATTCCTTCCCACAGTTTTTCAAGACTGCTGCTAGGCATGTATAGTTCGACGAGGAACTCCGCATTAAAACTAGAAGGCAGACATTTCATTGGTAAACAATTCAAATGTAGTAATTTAGCCTGTGGAGGTAGATAGTTCAGACTTGGTGATAAGTCTAATCTTAAGAATTGGAGATTACACATTCTTTTAAAGCCTCTGCCACTTCTACATAACTCTTCGATTCTTGAATACTCGGAATTTATTCCTATAACACTTGTACTACCCTAAAAGAAAATAAACCAAAGTCACATAAATAAATAATGTTAGGTATCAAATCTTGTGAGAATCTAAACAATGAAAACTTACTGTTGTACTATTCAATACTTGGCATACATCTCTACCATCAACCAAAAATTGACGCTGCCCAGGGTCATGAATGCATTGTTTACGAACTATCTCTCTACCCAAACGTGCTAGCAAATCATGCATCTTTACATATCCTGAACTGATTGATATGACAGATTTCTCAGCGAAGGTGTGAAGACCTTGTCTCACATTAACAAAATTCTTGGCGAGAAGCTCTTCCACTTTTTTAACTTGTTTGTTGTTGAAAAGGCAGGCTATATAAAGAAATAAATCTTTATCTTGGTCACGTAAGGCATTGTAACTGAACATTAAAATGCTTTCAATTTCTCCATCAAGGCTAGTCCTTAATATTGGTAGTGCCATCATCCATTCATGCTTGGACATTCCTTTGAAATAAGATCCCATAACCCTTAGTCCCAAAGGAAGTTTACCAGAAACTGTTGTAGCATCCCAAGCAAGAACCTCAAAACCAACATATGGGGACTTTTGACCAAAAGCATACATGCAAAAGATTTGAAGAGCCTCATAGTCATCCGGAAAACCTACCTCGTAAATATGGTCAATTCCATGTGAAATCAAAATCTTTTTATCTTGCGTTGTGATGATAATCCGACTTCCAGGACCAAACCAATGAGTTTCTTTAGCCATGGCCTCTAATTGCACCAACTGATCCACGTCATCGAGAACGACAAACACTCTTTTGTCTTTTAACCGGTCTTTTGCAACTCCTAAATGACGAATCTTTATTCTCTTCTGGTTGATTATTTGAGACAAGAACTCTTCTTGTAGTTGCAGTTTAGCGCTGTACTCATCGTAACAAGGTTTCGGATATCGTCCTTTGATATTCTCCATGAAGACACTAAGTTGGAAGCCATGGGAGTAATTTTCAAATAGAAATCTAGCAATGGTGCTTTTACCAATTCCTGACGGACCCCAAATGCCTATCATCCTCACTTCATTGGAACTAAGGTGTAAGAATGGTTCCATATTTTCCAAATGAGCTTTCCTCCCAACAAAACCATCGAAATCATTTGATGGCACAGAATTAACCAGCTCGTTTGAAACATCAGTGGCAATTCTTTCAATCATGACAGCTTCATTATCCCTAATAAGAGAGGGGGAAATGAATAGTTGAATGCATATGTTCAATAGTCACAAATAAATTCACATACAAATTCCAATTATACATATATTTTTGGGTTGATATAAATATTATTTGAGAAACCGTTAAAAATGCTATAATTTTCTGTTTTGTTTTCTGAAATTACAGTTAAAGTCTTAATTACAGTAATATATATATATATATCAAAACCACATTAGATTTAGTAAAAATTCCTATAGTTATAGGAAAATGATAATAATCTTCTTATTTTTTCTAAAATAACACGCATAAGTCATAAATTGGTAATGTGTTGGATCTAAGAAAATTATGGTAAGAGTTTTTTTTTTCTTTTTTGATAAATTTCAGTTTGCTAATATTATGAAATAAAAAATATAAAACAAATTTCTTTTAATTCGAAAATATAATATCAAATTTAACAAACATGATATCATCAATTATGGTAGGAGTTAAAAGTTGTTTTAGTAGAATTTTGGATATTAAGAGTAAAGATGACGAACCATTTGCTTGAGTCATAGCTAGCGATTGTGGCAACTTTCACCAAAGCTTGTCTCCATCTCTTAATATCCTCCTTAGTTTTACCAGCACAAGTATTTCTGAAAACTTTCCCAAAATCTCCAACCAGTTTCTTTACATCAGAGGGATCCACTTTATAGAAAATGGCCATGACAGTTTGACCTAACTCTTCCCTGCACTTCATAATCTCCACCAATTCGTCAAGACACCACTTTGAAGAAGCATAGTTCCTTGAAAGCAAAATGATCGCAACTTTAGATCCTCTAATTGCTCGTATGAGTTCGGTACTGATGGATTCTCCTCTCTTGATCCCATTATCCATAAAAGCTGTGATTCCCTTTCTTTGAAACTCCTTCTGAATATGACTGCGAAAGTTATGGCGGACATCTTCCCCGCGGAAACTCGGAAAGACATCGTGTGTAGATGGTAAAGATGGAGGATCTGATGTAGGAGGTGGAGGTGTTGAGGGAGATAAAGAAGATGGAGGAACTGATGAAGAAGAAGAAGAATCGATTTCTTTTTGTTCTTGATGGTTTCTGAATTGTTTTACAAGCAGGAAGAAGCATTTTGCAACAGCAAGTGTGATAAGGATAAAAGAAGAATCCATTTGTGTGGTGGAGAGAATATCAAAGAGTTTTCTAGAGAAAGAATGAAAAAAATCAAACCAAGATGCTTTTAAGATAATTGAATATAGAAACATATAACGTTGACTCTACATATTGACTGAGAGTGTTGATCCGAGCGAGAGAGGCAGCTTTGTCGAAATTTTGTCATGGAAAAGAAATCACTACAAAAAAAAAAAATACTGTCATTAATAACCCATAATGTTAATTAATGATGTATCCTAGCGTATTAAGGAGAGACGCATATACAATAGAGTCATCCGATATAATATCAATTTTACCTTTGCTATTATATATTATTCTATCATTGCTTGTTGTGTAACTTTTCATAGTATTTTTAAATTACTATCAAATTATTACTTTATTTGGTTGTTTTTATATTTTAAGTTATATCATATACGCAATATCATAATAATATAATATGTTAAAACGTATATTAAATGTTATAATATATCATCATAGCATTATCACATTGATATACAACTTAATTATCTTTCTTAATACACAAATTTTCTTTCTTGATTATCTAGCAATAAGAATCAACCACGTCATCTTAAGAACCAATGCAAAGTGCTTATTTAGGGATATACTCTCAGTTAATAATCTAATTTTGATTTATTTTTTAACAACGTTCTTTCCAAGTGGGCCAAACATCCATCTACTCAGAATTTTCGTTTCTTTCTCTGATTAAAATATATGCTAACGTATAGAATGTACGTTCCTTAAAGTCTTATTCCATGTAATTTATAGTTTCACTCCACTAAAACAAAGTGCATAAATTTTGAATATTAAACTGAAGAAAAAAAAAGCAGAAGACTAGTGACTTGTCCTGGACACAACACGAGCCCTAAGCGGATTCTTCATCATAACAGTGAACTCAAGCTTCTCCGTTATGTCAACTTCATAACCTTCAACCTCTTTCCACTCAAACTCCCTCACCATATTAGCAACATAGTACTCAAGATGCAACATTGCCAGCCCTATCGCCGGACAGATCCTCCTTCCCGCTCCGAATGGCATCATCTTTATCCCTTTACTTCCAGTTATGTCCACTACTTCTTCTTCTCCCATGAATCTCTCCGGCTTGAACGCCATTGGCTCGTCCCACACCGTTGGATCTCTCCCTATTTCCGCCACCATGAAGTTAATCGTCCCCTTCTTGGGTACCCTATATCCTCCCAATAGAGTGTCTTCTGTGACACTGTGAGGCAACACAAAGTGTCCTGGAGGATGTCTCCGAAGACCTTCCAATACCACTGCCTTCAGATATGGCATCTTCTGTAAATCTTCTTCCTTTACTTCTTTTGCTTCCTTTTTGACCACCCTTATGATCTCCTCGTGTAACCTCTCTTGGATTTTTGGATATTTCACCAGGTTCGCCATGATCCATTGTAGCGCCGTGGCTGTAGTGTCAGTCCCGGCGGTGAGAAATTCAGAGCACAAGTTCACGATATCCTCCTCGTTTAGCTTCCTCTTCTCCTCTGGAAGTTCTAGATCAAGAAGAGTATCAACGTATGCTTGCACATAATCTTTGTTATCTTCTTCTTCCTCCGATGAATATCGTTTCTTCCTCTCTTCCACTATCTTCCTCCGGGCGCGAATCAGCGGAAGCAAAACATCCCGTTGATCTTTCCTAATCTTGAGAAACTCTTCCCATCTATTTCTTAGAATCAATTTAGTCAACTTAGGCAAAATATTGAAGATGTTGAATCTGGACAAGCTAAGGAGCTGTAGTCTCTGAATATATTCCACCTGTTTGATTTGCTTCTCATCGAGCTTATCACCGAAACACATGAGGACAAGAAGAGCGAACATGGCGTAGTGGAGATGGTCAACGAGAACAATTGGTTCTTGGCCTCCATGCTTACAAAACCGATCAAAGAGGATCTTGAGAACCCAGTGACGAGCATGAGAGTAAGACTTCACACGCGACGGATGAAGAATCTCAGTAGTGATATTTCGACGTAGAAGCCGCCACAAGGGTCCGTATGACCCAGAGCTAATATTGTGTTTGTCAACTATCTTGCTGATTGTAGCCGGTGGTGGACGGTCAGCAAAAACCGCACCGTTCAGGACGAGAGCTTGGTGAACGAGGGAACGGTCCGCAACGAATATGGCAGGGCTGGAGGTGATGTGGAGGGTGACGATGGGGCCGAGGCGGTTGTGGGCGGAGCGGAGATAGGAGCTGAGGCCACCTAAGCCTTGCTGGAGCCACTGGAGGGTTCCAAGAAAAGGTAAGAAATTTGGATCAGGAGGTAGCGAAGGGGAGGAGGAGTTACGGTGACGAAGGAGGAGATGGAGAAGGAGAGATACAGAGAGAGAGGCCAAGATGATTAACCATATCTCCATCTCTGTGTCTTTCACTTTAATTTTTCTTTCTTTTTTGTGCTTCATTCGTTCTTACATGTACTTATAATTGACGTGTGTGGCCAAATTCTTTATAAAAGATGTGTGTGGCCAAATTCTTTTTATTAAATATCTATATATAATATTTTATTGTTTGTAATAATTTGTTCTTAAAACGTGTCACTCAAGCATAATTTTGTTTTGTTTTTGGTCAATCATAAATTATTTTTTAATAGTTCGGTCAATTGGAATTAAAGTTCTATTTCAAATATTTGGAAAAATCAGGTAGAAATTTTTATGTGGTGTTTGTTTCATTATACTAGTCCAAGGATATACAGAGGCTGTTTTGTATGGATATTAGTCGGATAGGATGGATCTTGGGTAGAAGGTTCTACATGAGGCTCCGGTAGAAATTTGTCAAAAGAATCTTTTTTTGCTTGTTTCAGCTCTACATTACTCAACAATATGAGTTTTTGTGACATCATTCATCGCCTATGTTATAGGTTTTGTGATTCTTTCATTACAAAAAAAAAGTTTACACTGATATATAGCACTTGCACAATAGTATGAATTTCGCAATTGCTATACATAAATATGTTTCTATAGGTTATTACACTAATATAACTTTTAATAAACCGTAAGATAGAAAATGAATAAGTAAAAACCTAAAATTACTTATTCAGCCAATTCTTAGCCAAATTTTCAATTAAAACGGAAACAATACCTAGTAAAATAATTCACTAATGCAGAACACTAAGATTTCTCCCTTTTCCACTCTTATCAAATAACATCTAGAAGTCTTAATGTATATATTGTTTTTATATGTGTTTGATATTTCTGAATATGCAGATATCTTATCCAAGGGTCTTCCCTCATATTTTTTCAATGACTTCAAAAACACTCTCAACTTCCGAAACTCTTGATGATGTGAATGAGAGAGAGAGTATTAGAATAGAGAATTCGACCAAAAAAATCTTAAATTTTACAGGAATTGCAAAAACAAATACAAACTTTGAATTCACTATATAAATACTAAACTTTAGTTAACTTTCAAAATTAATTCAACAACTTAGCATTGACTTACCAACAAAGCATACCGTTAACTTTTTAACAGAATCATAAACGCCATTAATAAAAAATTTACTATTGTTGTCAAATTATACATTGTCGTTTTGAAAGAGTTATTTTAAAAAGAAAATCTGACCATAAAAATCTTAAACTTTGCAAAAATTACCAAAACAAACACAAACTTTGACAAGACCAAATAAATACTAAACTTTTTTTTTAATTTTTAAAATTTATTCACTAACTTATCGTTGACTTGCCAATAAAGCATACCGTTATCTTTTTAATATAAAATTTAAATGTCATTAACAAGAGATTTACAGTTGGTGTTAAGTCATACGATATCGGTTTGAAAGTTTTGTTTTAAAAAAACACTATCCCTAACTTGTATTCAAACTTGTTACTTGAGAGGATTTAAAGGGGACTTTGACCATTAACCCAAATGAAATTTTCAAGTGTATGTAGAATATATTGGGTTTTATTATTTGGTAACGGAGTTTAATCCTTTTATGGTATGATTTTGTTTTTGTTTTCGTCGAGAAAAATATGATAGAACTATCATTTTTTGTAATTTTCGATAATAAATATAAAATAGTTATTTCAGAGCAATTTTATGTTCTTTCATTTAGTACGTGATAAATTTGAGAATCATCAAGTTTTGTTCTGTTTGATGAAATAATACACCATACATTCAAATTAAATTTCCGAAGAGGTGATTTAATCTTACCGCAAAAACCATAAATAAAAAGAAAATCTTGTTCAATTATTATTAGGTAACAGAGGAATCAGAGATTTTTAGGGTTCTTGAGTAGAGAGGAAAACCTCAAATCAATTTTTGATTTTGAGAAGTTAGGGTCCGTGTAATCTTTCCATTAGAAAGATAATGCTATGTTTTATTGCCATATCAACGATAAGTTATGGAATAAATTTTGAAAGTTAATGAATTTTTAGTGTTTATTTGATCACGTCAAAGTTTATTTTTATTTATGTAATTTCTACAAAGTTTGAGATTTTGTGGTCGAAAATATTTTTTTTTCAAAATGATCTCGTATTACTTAACAGAAACAGTAAATTTTCTGTTAATGACTTTATTTTTATGTTAAAAAGATAATGGTGTGCTTTACAAGAAGTTATTGAATAAATTTTGAAAATTAACAAAAGTTTAGTGTTTATTTGGCAAAGGTCAAAATTTATGTTTGTTTGTATATTAGGAAATACATGATTATAGGGGGAGCACGGACCGGATCCGCTAATATCCGTGGATACCCGCGGATATCCGGATCCATCAGAAATAGGTAAAAGTTTTAAAATAATAATATAAAATTATTTAAAAATAAATAAAAAAATAAAAGTAAAGTAAAAGTAACATAAAAATAATTTAAAATAATTTTTAAAAATATTTTAAAACATATTTATTTTGTAAAGTTTAAAAATACACACAAATTCTATGTAAAATTTATTTTTATCATATTTTAAATAATTTTATCTATTAAATAATATATATTTACGTATTATATATATATTTTTAAATAAATATTATATAAATAAATGGATCCGGATATCCGGGATATCAAAATAAAATATCCGGATCCGGCCACCTTGGATATCCTATTTTTCGGATCAGATCTGGACGGATCTCCGATCTCGACTATTTTGCCCAACCCTACATGATTAGCCTCTAATAGGCTAATAATCTCTCTTTGTTTTATATATAATCATATCAATACATAAACAAATCCATCAATTTGGTTTACATTATCTAACAGTCTGAAAACATAATGAGACGGTCAAGTTGCTTACGAGCTTTCTTGGGGAACACGAAAGTGATTTTGTGACCTTTTGCAACTAACTTGTTGGCTAGATGCAACTACAGAGTCAACTTACCAAATGCAAACCATGGAATTGTCGGAGCAACCAAAATACAAAAAAAGTTTTCAAAGAAAGCCATTTTTTTCGTTTAGAAGTTTCTGCGATTGAGATGATCTTCCCCTCCCAAGGATATCTTTATATATAACTTGTGAAGTGTGGGAATGATGCTTTAGGTTAATTATTTGTGAGGGATTAGTATTTTAATTTTGTTATTACTTATTAGTGGTAGGTTAGTGCTTTAGTTAGGTTTATTTTCAAGGGTGGATTATATCATGTGCCATGTGCCATGAATAATATTTTTCTCCTTGTTAGAAAAGTTGCTTATTTTATACATTAACGTTTGTAACGACATAAGAATATACAATAATCCATATTATTGCTTGCAAAAGTATTTCACTCAATATTTATATGATGGACCAAATTTTCCAAAGTCTCAACAAACTTATCGGTGTAACCGGTTAATAACCCAGGACTAACCAAAACCTCCTTCAGTTTGATATGGTTTACTCTCACATGATTCCCTAACTCGCTGTCTCTATCCATCACAGACATGATCGCACCACTTAGGTTTTCTTTTGAGAACCATCCTGTTTCTTCTCTCTTCACTTCAACGGAGACCTCGAGTTCTTCTGTCAACAATCTCGTGTTGAGAACTTGATCAACTAAAAATGGAAGCAAGACTATTTGGCAATCACTTAAAAGAGATTCCCACATTGAACCAAATCCGCAATGGCTTACAAAGCAGCCTACTGATGGGTGAGCCAATATCAATGGTTGTTGAACCCATTCTCCCCAAACTACTCCACGACTCTTCACCCTCTGCTCGAATCCTTCTGGTAAGGCTTCTTGAATCGTCTTTGCGCCTTTCGGTGGCTTTACCGCTATAAGAAACGGTAACCCTGTAAGCTCTATGCCCAAACAAAGTTCTTGGAATTGTTTTTCTTCTAGAGTGATTTGACTTCCCAATGCACAGAACACTACAGAGCCTTGTCCAAAACCGCTCAACCATTGACTCCATTTCTCTTCAAGTGGTTTGTTTTTTTCTGGCTCGGGAAGCATTGGACCCGTCAAGAGAACCTTCTTTTGGTACTGACGCTCAATATAGTCACAGAATTTACCTTCGATTTGTGCACATGTCCTTATCGAAATTAAATCGCAATTCGTAAGACATGTGTTGAGCCGATAGCAAAACCTCTTGTAGGTCGCTGAGAAGGTCAACAAGGCGTGAGCATCGTGTTTTCTGTACAATACCTTAGAAGAAGGATACTCAGGTGGAGGAACACCTAGTTCACCACCTGGGACAATGTCATGAGCTATACAAGTAGATGATACAACGTTGTACATCATACTCTTGACTCTATGCTCTTTAGCTATTTCAGGAACCCATTGAGCAAGATCGAACAATATCAAGTCCGGTCTCAAAGCAAGAACTGCAGCTTCAACCTGATCACGTGTCATATCCATGGCTGTGGACAAGAACTTAACCAACGACATGGGAATATCTGAAGCGGTCTCAGCCCCAGGAGGAAGGCCATCAACAGGAGGAATAGTAATTGGATGAAAGACGATTTTGTGGGGGAACAGATTGTGATTCTCCAACTGCTTCTGAGCTTTCTTGGGAAGCAAGAAAGTAACCCTATGACCTTTCTCAGCTAACTCGTTGGCTAGATGCAAGTATGGAGTCATATGACCAAAAGCGAACCATGGGAACATAAAAGCGTGAAACTTTTGGCCCATTTAGAATCCCAAATTATGAAAACGAACAGAAGACAAGAATTTAATTAGAGCCAAAAGAATGTACTTGCGATTGAGTCATTACTCCCTCCCAAGGCCATCCATATATTTAGGTTGGAGAATGTGCTTTCAAATTGTGTGTAAGGCTACTTTAGGTGAATTATTTTAGTGGGGTCGTTAGTGTTTCACATAAACATTTAGCAATTATTAATTAATGGGTTAGTTGGCAAACAGCCAATAAGCTATAGTTGATTTGATTGCATGTGCAATAATTTGTTTGTCGTACACTGGAAAAGTAAAAATAATTCGATTACAAAAAAGCACAAGGCCCCACATATTTTTACTCCCTCCATTTCTTAAGAAAATGTCATCATATACTTGAATTATTGTTTCAAAATTAATGTCGTTTTAAATTAATGTGACTTTTTAGACTAAAATCTAAGACCACCTTCAATGGTAAAAACTCATAAGGGGTTCTTACCCATTTTTTAAATAAAATTTATAATTAATTTGAAATTAAGAACCTCTAATGAGATTCTAAATATTTATCACCTCCAATGATAAGAACCTCATTAGGGGTTCTTAAGAATAAAAACTAATTTTTTAAATCAATTTATTTTAAGTTTAAATTATTTTGTTATAATTGATAAAGATTTTCTAACTTTAAATAACAGGATTTCAAACAAAAAAAATACATAACATATAATTATTGAGAAATAAAATTATGAATTTTTGAACATGATTTTAATAATATTAATTTATTTAAATTAGAATTTATTTGGTTACAATTTATTAACATGAATTTATTATGTTACAATTTTGATCATTTATCAAAAATGTAAGTTAATGATAGTTTTCTTCAAAATTGGGTTTCAAGAAGAGAAACCTACACTAATCCTTTTTTTATTTTACAATCTTTAGATGATAAATTTGCAAACAAACAATAATTTAAACAAAAAGAAACTTGACATTATAAATAAATTGATCCTTAATGCCATGAGTAGTTGTCATAGTAGTACCACTTGGAGCTGAAACATGTTCTTTGTTTTCTTCACCAGCGTCAATCCATAAGGTGTGCTTAACATCATCGGTAGCTCCCATAGCATCTGCTTTACTTGCTCACCGGTCTGACCCAAGAATCCATTGGTCTTGTCCTTACCAGCTTCAGCAGTCTCTTTGTTATATTCTGTTACAGTAGTACCGGCCCGTATATATACTGCGTCTAAAAAAAAAAAATATTTAACCCATGAATAATGATATATAAAACTTCATCAATTAAGGGGCATCGAACTCAACACCTCTTCAATTTTTTTGAAACATTTAACTACTGTACTAAGACTCATATACCAAATTTGATGCTCCTAATAATGTATATATTTTTGATACCTAAAACATATGTTTCCTCCACTTTAACTCAGGGTCGGGCCTGTGTTGCACCGTGTGCCTTGTTCTTGATTGCATCCCCAGTTTCAGTGTGTCAATTAAGTAAATAACCCAAAACTCTAATTAAACTCTCCTCTCATATATACTTTTTTCTTGCATTTTATTCATTCATTCATCAATCAACATTACTCAAAACAGGCATGGTTCAAATATAACAAAGGAATATAACACAAAGAAACTATATCATAAATGGCAGCTCATATTCATCAGCTAAACCAAGTCTATAAAATCACCATTACTCTTTACATCTATAATTCATTCTTTATAGAGAGCAAACAACATCAAGACACTACTTTATTTCTTTCTCCTGCTCAAGAACCTAAAATCTAAACTTAAAGTTGAATGAGTATTTATAAAAATGTTCAAATATTCACAATCAACAATAGATTCAGAGTATTCAAACAGAGAGATAAATGAAATATAGGAACAAAAGCTATTACCCAAAATTAATCATCTAATTGCAGAATATTCTCAGTGGAAATAAGAACCATATGCATGTAAGATATGCATTAATTTTTGCTACATTTCTCAGATTACAAATTTGGATCCAGAAATCGACGAACATAACAATTGATAGTCAGATTTTAATCATCATAACTCCCAAAACGGAATCGAGCTACCAAAACAAACTCTCAATTCATGTCATGATCACTGAAATTCTCAAAGCACAATCACAGATTAGGGAAAGAAATGGCCAAACCTGGTGGAATGTGAGATTTGTTCCATGATTTCTGGCAAACTCTTTGATGCGTTGGATCGATACAAAATAGGAATTTTTGAGGTTGTTGATGATGACGGTGCAATAGCTACCGAGAAGAAGGGCTCTTAGAGAAAGAGAAAGAGAAAGAGAAAAAGAGGAGATTTTTTGTTTTTGAATTATCTACCAATCCTAATTCAACACATCACCACTAAGAACCGTTGCTTAAAGTCTCTATTTAAAAACCGAATCTTTATTAGTCAGCCATTTTTGATTTTTTGTTGCTTTTATGTTAAAACCCCTACTTAAGAACCCCTTAAAAACATCCATTGTATGTGCTCTAAACTAGCATCTTATTAGACACCAAAAAAAAACTACCATATTATTAAAATAAATTAGGAATAGATATGCGTTACGCAGCAGAAATTTTGTTTCCAAATCATGAAAGTTATAATTGAGTTTTGCTGTTTGATTGTAATTTATTTTGACTATTATTGTTTTTTGTTTTGCAAATCTTTTTGGATGATGTGAAATAGTATATACTGTTTGTATTTTTGATTATGTAGTAGAGAAAATAATATTATTTTTTGTTTTACCATAATTTATTTGTTAATTATTTTCATGTAAATTTTGATGTAAACTTTATCATCTACTTGTTGATATTAGTATTTTCTAAATATATATTTTGGAAGAAATAAATTAATATTATATGTTTAATAAATTGTAAGTAAATAAAAAATAACAATGAAGAATAATGTTTAATATTTATTTACTACTTTAATACATTGACGATGACATTTCTTCCCTCACATCTTCTTGGTCTTTATCTGCAAAATAAGTTTAATGGTTATTTAGTTTTAAATAATTGAGTTTCTTAATTATTATGTAATAAAGTTAATAGAATACATTGGTTTCTTGTTTGGAGATTGTTGAAAATTTCTTTGTAGACAACATTTTTCAAAGATGGATTTAACTGATCTTGTGATTCTTCACTTCAAATGTTCAATCATTTTATGATGTGACTCGAGATAGTGCTACATAGAGCTGTCCATGACTGAAAACATGTTTCGGTAGACATATGCCTACATGTTCCAAACTTTGGTCTTGATTTTTGTTTATTGTCATAGCATAGAAAACTCTGACTGGAAATTGCCTTCTATTTATCTTGTATGGGCAATTTGTATCCGATGTAGTCATGCTTATCCTTGGTGTAAGGATTCTTTTGCCAGCACTTATTCCAATTAAAGTTTCTGCTTCAAGTACTTTGTCTCCCAAACGTGTGATCATCATTCTTGTGCAATTACACAATCCTTCTTTTGGTTTAAGTTTCTCAACAGTATCACTGGTGCATGCTTCTTTATCCATAGTCGATGGTTCGGTAACCCTGAACATTTAAGTTCGTTGAGATACTCGGTTGTGTAGAGAAGGTTAACTTCGTCCACATCATTTTCATCAGGTCCGATAGTGTCCGCGCTTAGATATTCTTTCATCTTGCCTTGAATTTTTGATAAGAAAAAACCATTTATCTCATCTACCGTTTCATTCATCGGAGTAAAAATAGCACGTACTTGTAAGTACTTACGGTTTTGATATGAGTTTTCCAAATCTGGGAAAGTAGCTTTCTGAATTTCTTCCATCGGATTTTCTTTGCCATCTAACATTAACGACCTCCTGATCTTGATGTTATCATTATAAAAAAAAGTCTTCTTCTGAATAAGATACTGACTGAGCTTCTCCATTCCCAACTTCCAAAATCCATTTCTTCTCAATTGACTCTCATGTTTTTTGAAAGAATAATAATGTTGTAGTTTTCCTATAAAGATGATCTGTTCAGTGATGCGAAAACAGTATCTTTTCCGTTTCCTTTTGGAATGACTGGCAATACTTGGCGAAAATATCCTCCTAACAAAAAAAATTTTCCTCTAAAGTTTTTATCTGCAGCAGATGGGTTGACATAACTCATGATATCTCTGAGAATGCGATATAATGCTTCAAAGGTGTTGCGATGCGCCATTGGTGCCTCATCCCAAATGATTAATGCTGTTTTTTGAATTAATTCCCAAGCATTGTTTTTGGTTTGATTTCACACACCGAATCATCATGGAGATCTATTGGAATTTTAAACCTCGAGTGAGCTGTTCTTCCTCCTGGTAATAGAGTTGCTGCAATTCCAGAAGTTGCTACCTGAAGGACTATATGTTTTTGAGAATGCAATTTCAAAATCAGTGTTTTGTAAACATATGTTTTTCCTGTGCCACCCGGTCCATAAAGAAAGAATAGCTTCCCCTTGCAACTGTTCACTGAATCCATTACTTCTTTGTATATGGATAACTGTTCAGAATTGAGTGATGCCAATAACTCAGAATGTTTAGCATTTTCTTCATCTGCAGTGTATTGGCTTTTCTCTAATATCAAAGAATTTGAGAAATTGTTGAGGATGTTTTTCTCTGAAACTGGCATAGGCGGATAGTCAGTCAATGCTTGTCACTTTGGCTGAGAAGCTTTTGGAGTTCAATCAGAACATACTGTTTGATTTCCTCTTCATCTAAATTCAACTCCGGGAACTCTAATCTTCTTCTCTGCATTCGTAATATATCCTCATCCAAGTTATTCCATAACTTCAGAGGTTCACTTACTTCACAGTATATTAAGAGTAAGATAAATAACTCTGTAACTGCCATGCAGAAGCCCATTGTGATGATTCATCCATTACTTCGTGCCATTCCTTGTCTCCATCTAGCACTCCTAATGCATAACATACCTCTTTGAAATACTTGTAAATGACACCTGCAATTGTTTTAATATCTTCGTAGCTTCTACATCTTTTTTGATGATTCAATGTCATTCGAAGATAATACATTTCTCCTGCTGATGGACTGATGGTTACAATTCTGCCGATACATGTTCCTTGCTTTATTTTAAGCCAATCCTTTTTTTGAGCATCCCACACAAACATTTTTGGAAACTGTATATATGTAGGTGACGCCCACTTGGTTCCCTCTCATTTGTTTCCATCCACTTAGTGAACATTGTGTCTCGTAGTGTAATTCTTTTGGCAACTTCTTCCAAATCATCATTTTCGTTAACCACTATGCTCTGCTCTCCTTCTAGATGAATGGTAATCTTCAGTACTGGTGGTTTTTATGGTAAATTTCGTATACGCCATGAAGCTTCACATGATGAAAAATATCGACATTCTTGGTAAGTTTGGATCTCATTTATTTTAGCTTTCTTATCTGTCGTATTTTCTCCGTTGGATGAAATGGTTCTGAAAACAATGGTGGCTTTATCTACTTCTTTGGTGATGTACTTGAAGATATATTTGACCGCTTTTGAATAATTGCACCACTCCACGTTGATATGCGCTTTGTACTTTTTTAGTAAAGCCATATTATGAGGAACGATATATCGATTGTCTAGCCTTGTTTTTCCTTTCATGACATACTTGTTTATATCATTCCGCCGCCTAAAAATCATATATCCATCCTTATCTATAGAAGAAGTTGGACTAAATAACCTTGGATATTTTTTTGAACACACTCCTTTTTCCATGCAAGAGTTGTTTGGTCGGTCAGCTCCACAAGGGCCATGCATCATATGCTTCTATTACCCTCATGTAACTTCCTTAGCTTGTCCACGAGATAATTGACTTTACTGCTAGACGTAGATCGCCAGTCATGATTCCAGTCACAAGGAGTGTTACCGGTTGGAGATGCCCCTTGGCACCATGCAGGAGGCATGTGCCCCGAATAGATATTCTTTTTTCCATTTTTCGATTAAAGGTAAAGGAAATCATTGCTTCATCTAGTATTTTAAGATGACTGGTCCTTGAAGACTCGTCCCTGCCATTTATCTAAATTATATTTCCTGAAAACCCTAGACCAAGCATATAAATACCTACTTCTAGGTGAAACCCCTAACCTTCCTTTTTTCCAAAGTCTCTCATCACGCCCCAGCCAATCCAGAGCCTCATCCTTGTCACCCAAGCCCCAATAAGTCTTCCCTTGAAATTTTATCATTGTTTTCTCATCTCTTTCTTACTTAGCTCACTTGTGGGGGAGATAAACAATATTCTATGATCTATCGAGAAGTTTTCATTGAATCCCTTTAAATGCTGGAAGGAGCGCAAGGAAGAAGGGTTTACACATGGAAAAGAACTCTGAAAGAAAACAAGAGAGAAAATATGAAAGACCTCCGAGATTAGTTCTGTTTATCGAGAAACCGTTATCAGCGAGGGAGAAACTGTTATCTTGATTGGGTGATACACGGACTGGGTGACAGGAAGTACAGAAGCATCAAGAGGGGTTGTAAGTTTAAAAGAATCCTTAGTGATCTATAGAAGTTCTTATGGACGAGACAAGAAGAGAAGAGACAAGAGTGGGAGAGATAGGACTTAGGCGCTTAAGAGAAGAGAAGGATGTTTTTGATTTCCTTAACTTAATACATTACAATGTATGCACACTAACATTTATAGACAGACAACTAGGTTAACTACAAAGAGAATGAAAGGGACATGAATGGTTGGGATTAGAGTCTTGAGCGCTTCTAGACTGAAAGTGACAGCTCCTTGCTCTAGACTGAAAGTGACAGCTCCTTACTCCTTAAGGCGCCTCGTGACTCTTCCTTGTTCTCTTCTTCTTGGTCTCTTCTTCCAACGGCTACAAGTCATTATCAAGGCTTCTAACACCTCTTTCTCTTAGTTACAAATCAATCATATAGTTAGGAGAACAAGGGTTTAGTTCCTTGCACGAGTTGTGCTTAGTCGCTTGTTCCCCAAGCTCCATTTCTTCTTCTTCTCAATACTCCCCCTCAAGCTTTAATCATAATAATGTTTATGATAAAGCTTGAACTGTGAATAACACCTCATTAAAAACCTTAGTAAGCAAAACCACTAGGGAAGAAAAGCTATACATAAGGGAAAAAGAGTGTGATCATCACAGTTGGGGATCTTCATCATCCCCCTTAAATAACTCCACAAGGCTGAGTCTCTCATGAATAGACTCACATGTCTTTAGGCTGGCTGCTTTAGTGAAGATGTCAGCCAATTGGTCTGAGCTTTTTGTGTAGCAAGGTAAGATGACTCCTTATTGCATCTGCTCCCTTACTTTATGACAATCCACCTCGATATACTTGGTTCTCTCATAAAAGACTGAGTTTGAGGCTATATGAATTTCGGCTTGATTATCACAGTGCATAGTGATTGGTGTAGTGACTTCTCTTCCCAAATCCTTCAACAGCATCTTCAACCACATTAGTTCTGTGGTTAACCTCCTCATTGCTCGGTATTCAGCTTCAACACTAGAACATGCCACTATCTTTTGCTTCTTGCTCTTCCAAGTGACTAGGTTTCCTCCAATGAATGTGCAATAGCCAGTTGTTGACCTTCTATCTTCTCTATCCCCAGCCCAATCTGCATCACAATAACCTACCACTTCTGTGTTGGCATTACATCCCATCCAAATGCCTTGGCCTGGGGTGCCCTTGAGGTATCTCAGAATGCGGTCAATCATTTTCCAATGGGACATTCTTGGTGCTTGCATATGCTGACTGATCTGGTTCACAGAAAAACACAAGTCAGGTCTAGTTAAGGTAAGATAGATGAGTTTACCAACAAGCCGGCGGTATAGCTTTGGATCTTCAAACAATTTATCCTCCTTGAGATCCTCTTGTTGGTGAACTTTGTATGCATCTTCCAGTGTCGTTTTTACTATCTTTTCCTCTAAGGTACCTGTTTCATCCAACAGATCAAGGGTGTATTTCCTTTGAGATAAGAAGAGACCTTCCTTTGATCTACAAACTTCTATCCCAAGGAAATATTTTAGTTCTCCTAGATCTTTAATATCAAATATTGACTTTAAATAGGCTTTTGTTTCTTGAATACCAACCTTGTCATTCTCAGAGATGATGATATCATCTACATATATGAGAATGACTATAATACCTTTATGGCTCTGCATAATGAACAGAGTGTGATCCGCTTCTGATCTAATGAAGTCACGATCAAGGAGAGTGACACTTAGCTTTCTGTACCATGTCCTAGGAGATTGCTTGAGACCATAAATTGCTTTCCTTAGTCTAAGAACTTTCCCAGGTTGAACAATATCTTCTAGACCGGATGGTGGTGTCATATACACCTCTTCTTCAAGCTCCCCCTGAAGGAAAGCATTTTTCACATCCATTTGCCATAATTCCCATTCTAAGTTAGTAGCAATGGAGAGGACTACTCGCACAGTGTGTAGTTTGGCAACATGAGCAAAGGTGTCTCTATAATCTTCTCCATAAGTTTGTGTGAATCCTCTTGCAACTAGTCTAGCCTTATACCTCTCGATCTCCCCATTGCTCTTGTACTTGATTGTGAATACCCATTTTGAACTCACAGTCTTCTTCCTTTTAGGTAAGACCGCTTCATCCCATGTGTGATTTTTCTCCATTGCTGCAGTTTCTTCTCCAACTGCATCCCTCCAAACCTTCTTCTCTTTAGCTTCTTCATATTTTCTTGGTATCTCTTCTTTTTCTAGGCTTATGATGTAAGCTTGATGTTCTTGTGAAATATGAGCTAAAGAGCACACGGCTTGTGAAGGATGAGCAACAGTGTGACAATTGTACTATATTCTATTGTTCCTCAATCTCTGACTTCTCCTAAGTTCCATAGTTGGTTCATCTGATGTAGAAGCTTCTTGTGTGTTCCTCAATCTCTGACTTCTCCTAAGTTCCATAGTTGGTTCATCTGATGTAGAAGCTTCTTGTGTGTTCCTCAATCTCTGACTTCTCCTAAGTTCCATAGTTGGTTCATCTGATGTAGAAGCTTCTTGTGTGTTCCTCAATCTCTGACTTCTTCGTGTTGAAATATGTGATCTCAAGAAGAAGAATTCAAACACAAGAGAAGGAGGGAAAAGGAGAAAACTGGTTGAAAAGGAACTAGGAAGAGAACAAGTTAAGAAGGAACTAGAAGAAAAGGAAGTTGTTGGATCTCAACTAGATGAACTAACTAAACTAAGTAAGGAAGCAAGGAGAGGCATGGGCACAAGCATGGGGCGCCAGAGAGAGGCATGGAGTGCAATACTGTTGGAGTAGGTGAGCTGCTCCCTCCTCTCTTCTTCACGCAAAACCTCTCTTCTCCTCTTCCTTCTTCACGCCATTCCTCTCTTCTTCTGCACCTCCTCTCATTCAAATGTCTATAAATATATGTGTAACCTCTTGTAAAGATTTGTAAGACTAAGAGAATAAAATACATACAAACTTTCATAATCTCTTGCTATTCTCACTCTTAGTCTCTAAACATTCTTCAATCTCTTTAAACTTATAATTTCAACATGGTATCAGAGCAGGTTATCTACTAAACCGCTTATTCTCTTCTTGATTCCTCTAATACTCTACAAGGTTTCTAATCTATAACAATACACCTTCCTTAGTTCTATTCACTCTGAGATTAATATCCTTGAGATCATAGGATCTTCAAGTTGTGAAAGGACTAAGATTGTGTATTATTACTAGAAAATGGAGACTAATAGGGTAACAATCTCGGTTATGCTCAAGGGAAACAACTATCTCCTTTGGGCAAAAACCACCAAAACTACTCTTAGAGGCCGAGGACTTTGGCAATATGTTGAGCCAAAAGAAGGAACAGAAGCGGCGGTGAGAAATGAGAAGGAGGAAGCTAAGGAAGAGCAAGAAGAACAATACACTCTTTCTCTTCTCCTAAGCTCACTAGAACCAACTATCTTGGCGGCTTACTCATATGCGGATACCGCCAAGGAACTTTGGGATATACTCAAAGGAGTTTATGGAAACATCTCAAACATATCAAGGATATTTGAGGTGAAAAGGGCATTGAATGAGCTCCAACAAGAGGAAAAGTCATTCAAGGAAATGTTTGGGGAGTATAGAAGCTTATGGGCCGAGTTGGAGATCTTGAGGCCACACACTATAGACCCCAAGGAGTTAGGAGAAAGGCGTGACCAAGATCAAGTGTTTGGGCTTCTCTTGGCACTCAATGCATCATACAAGGATCTTATCAAGCATATACTTCGATTTGAGAATCTGCCAAGTCTAGCGGAAGTATGCGGTATGATACAAAGGGAAGAAGGGTCTAGAGACCTGTTTCGTGCACCAAGTGAAGCTGCACATCTTGCAAGAAAAAATCTCACATTTGGAGACAAGAGGACGTTGGAGTGTGAGCATTGCAAGATGAAAGGACACACTAAGGAGAAGTGTTGGACCCTCCATCCACACTTGAGGCCTAAGCGGCTAAGGGAGAATGGGAATGGACCTAGAGCCTTCACGGGAATTGCACAACCTGTTGAAGAACTGGTTAGAAGGTCTGAGTTTGAAGCTCTCATCAAGAGCCTAGCCAAACTCACAGATTCGGGTAAGAGTTTTTTCAGCTCTAAAACACCCATAAAGAAGACTAGAATCATTGTGGATTCAGGGGCTTCTCATCACATGATCAAGGATCAAGATATGTTAAAGAATCTTGAACCATGCCATGGAAGTGTACAAGTAGCCAATGGAAGCTCAGTTCCAATTAAAGGGATAGGAGAGTTAGAGCTTTTTAAAAGGGAAACAAAAGCATTATACATGCCTAACTTCTCATCTAATCTTTTATCCGTTAATAAAGCTACAAAGGATTTGGAGTGTGTGGCTGTGTTTGGGACTGACTTTGTTAAGTTTCAGGACCCTAAAACAAACCATGTGCTCGGAGAAGGGAAGGTAGAAGATGGTGTGTATATCTTGGAATCAAATAAACAAGAGGAACCAATGACTCTTGGAATGAAGGCAGATGCAAAGTTTTTTGGGAGGAAAGAGATTGAAGATAGCCCATTATGGCATGGAAGGCTAGGACATCCAAGTTCAGCAGTCCTCAAGATGGTCTTACCCAATCTCATCCAAGAAGAAGTAGTGTGTGAGGCGTGTGTACTAGGGAAGCATTGTAGACAAGCTTTTCCTACTTCATCTACAACTTGTGATGAAGCGTTTGGCATTGTACACTCGGATGTATGGACCTCACCATGTAATTCAAGAGATCAATATAAATATTTTGTTTCATTCATTGATGACTACTCAAGATATACATGGATCACTCTTCTACATACCAAAGATCAAGTGTATGAAGCCTTCACCAACTTCATTAACTATATCTCTACCCAATTCAAAACAAAGATCAAAGTATTGCGGAGTGATAATGGAGGTGAATATGTGAGTAAACGATTCAAAGAGTTGCTCAACAACTTTGGCATCATTCATCAAACATCGTGTGCATACACTCCTCAGCAGAACGGGATAGCTGAAAGGAAGAATAGACACCTAATGGAAGTAGCAAGGACTCTCATGATTGCCAAAAGAGTACCAAAGTTCCATTGGGGAGATGCCGTAATGACATCAAGCTACTTAATCAACCGACTTCCAACCAAAAATCTGGATGATAAGTCCCCATTTGAAGTGTTGTACAAGAAGAAACCAAGCTTAAATCATATCAAAACGTTTGGATGCACATGCTTCATGTTTTTACCAGAAGCATGCAGAAGCAAACTTGAACCTCGAAGCATGAGGTGTGTGTTCATTGGATATTCACCAACACAAAAGGGCTACAAGGTCTACAATCCGGAAACAAGAAGAGTGTATGTGTCTAGAGAAGTAAGGTTTAATGAACAAGAGAGTTTCTATGGGGCTAAGGATCATGATGCTTCTAAAGGAATGATCTATTCATCCATGGACTGGATGGTGTTTGATGAAACGCCAAGCCTATGTGAAGAAGTACAAGAAGAAACATCTGAGAACTTCATAGAGCAAGATAGTGCGGATAATGCACATGAGGAAGTGGATCAGAATTTGGATGAAGAGGGAGCGGATGCTGAAGAAGGACAGGAGCCAACCATACCTCTAAGAAGAAGTACAAGACAGAGGCGACAACGTGTCTTTTATGGCTATAACAATTCTGCTATGCTCCAAGGAGAGTCTAGTACGAGTATTTTTCCTTGTGTGATAAGAGAGTGTCCTGAGCGTACGGCGAGCTTAGATCTCGATCCTATTGGCGACAGCACTCTCATATCACAAGGAGGAGATCACACTCAAACTAGTATTATCACATATCCCATTGAGCATTTCTGTTCCTTGGCGACATTACCCATGGAGCATGAAGTGTTTCTCACAAAAATCAGCAAGGAATACATTCCTAGCTCATATGAAGAAGCATGTGAGAGTGAAGTATGGGTGAAAGCCATGGAAGAGGAAATGAAGTCCATGGAAAGGAATAATACTTGGTACTTAACCGACTTACCAAAGGATAAGAAGTCGGTTGGGAGTAGATGGGTGTATACAATTAAATACACAAGTGATGGGGAAATAGAAAGGTACAAAGCAAGGCTGGTAGCAAAAGGATATACTCAAGTCTATGGGGAGGACTATACTGAAACATTTGCTCCAGTGGCTAAGCTTCATTCCATAAGAATTCTAATCTCGGTAGCTGTAAACTTGGAATGGGACTTATGGCAAATGGACGTCAAGAATGCCTTCTTGCAGGGGGATTTGGAAGAAGAAGTATATATGGATCCACCCCTAGGGTATCATAATGGAGGCAACAAAGTGTGTAGATTGAAGAAAGCAATCTATGGGCTGAAGCAATCTCCAAGAGCATGGTACCAAAGGCTAAGTGCTTGTCTCTTGAAGAAGGAGTTCATAAAATCTGAAGCGGATCATACTCTATTCACAAGACAAAGTGAAGGAGGAGTAGTGGTAGTCTTGATTTATGTTGATGATCTAATCATCACAGGAAGTGACAAAGATGGAGTAGATCAAATCAAGGGACTCTTGAAGGCCGACTTTGATATAAAGGATCTAGGGGAGCTCAAGTACTTCCTAGGGATTGAGATGACACGATTTGGAGATGGAATGTTCATATCTCAAAGGAAATATGTGCTGGATCTCTTGGAAGAAACCGGGAAGTTAGGATCCAAGCCGGCCAAAACTCCAATAGAAGAAGGATACCAAGATAGTCCTGAGGGGGAGCCTTTGGAGAACATTAAAAGATACCAAAGGATGGTGGGCAAACTTATCTATCTTACCATTACAAGACCTGACATCTGCTTTGCAGTAAACCGTGTGAGCCAGCATATGCAAAAGCCAACCTCACAACATTGGAACATGATTGAGAGGTTGCTAAGGTACCTAAAGAATAGCCCTGGAAAAGGTGTATGGATGCATGTTAATGGGAACACAAAGGTCCAAGGTTATTGTGATGCGGATTGGGCTGGAGATAAAAAGGATAGAAAGTCCACATCTGGTTTTTGCACATTTGTGGGAGGAAATCTAGTAACCTGGAGGAGCAAAAAACAGAAGGTCATAGCCTTATCAAGTGCTGAAGCAGAGTACAGAGCCATGAAAGAATTGACAAAGGAGTTGATATGGATAAAAGCGCTTCTAAAAGACCTTGGAATCCAGGGAGATGAAGAAATGCTGTTGTATTGTGATAATCAAGCTGCAATGCATATAGCATCAAATCCGGTATTTCATGAAAGAACCAAGCACATAGAAGTTGATTGCCATTTTGTGAGAGGGAAGATACAAGAAGGAATTATCAAAACCGCCTTTGTAGCAAGCAAGGATCAATTAGCTGATATCTTCACTAAGGCAACTTCAACTATTACTTGTGATCACATTCATGGCAAGATCGGTCTTAAGGATCTCCACCGACCAATCTTGAGGGGGAGTGTTGAAATATGTGATCTCAAGAAGAAGAATTCAAACACAAGAGAAGGAGGGAAAAGGAGAAAACTGGTTGAAAAGGAACTAGGAAGAGAACAAGTTAAGAAGGAACTAGAAGAAAAGGAAGTTGTTGGATCTCAACTAGATGAACTAACTAAACTAAGTAAGGAAGCAAGGAGAGGCATGGGCACAAGCATGGGGCGCCAGAGAGAGGCATGGAGTGCAATACTGTTGGAGTAGGTGAGCTGCTCCCTCCTCTCTTCTTCACGCAAAACCTCTCTTCTCCTCTTTCTTCTTCACGCCATTCCTCTCTTCTTCTGC
The DNA here is from genome assembly GCA_963854855.1 of Nasturtium officinale. Lineage (NCBI taxonomy): Eukaryota > Viridiplantae > Streptophyta > Magnoliopsida > Brassicales > Brassicaceae > Nasturtium > Nasturtium officinale. Next base: position 4,836,326 of record OY978512.1, read on the forward strand.
ACCTCCTCTCATTCAAATGTCTATAAATATATGTGTAACCTCTTGTAAAGATTTGTAAGACTAAGAGAATAAAATACATACAAACTTTCATAATCTCTTGCTATTCTCACTCTTAGTCTCTAAACATTCTTCAATCTCTTTAAACTTATAATTTCAACACTTCGAAGTTCCATGGTTGGTTCAGCTGATGTAGGAGCTTCTTGTGTTCTCTCATTCTCTTCTCTAATAGTATCTGGTTCATCTACCTCTTGAGTGTCAACTTCCCTATCCGCAGACTTTTCTTGATCATGATCATGTGTCATCTCCCCCTCAGGAGCAAGAGGAGCTTCAGACTGTCCACCAGGTGGACAAAGGCCGAGGTTGTCAAGCAAGGTCCGGAGATGAGCTGCACGTTCGGATTGAGAGTGAGAGAGGTTTTGGAGGCTCTCCCAGTTCTTTTCTGAATGGTATCCCTGAGTTTCCAAGAACTTTACATCTCGGGACACCAGTATCTTGTTGGTTTCTGGAACCAAGCATTTATAGCCCTTTTGTGTACTTGAATAACCAAGAAACATTGCTTTGGTACTCTTGGCATCTAACTTTTTCCGGTTCTCTCCAGGCACTAAGACATAACAAATGCATCCAAACACACCTAAGTGATCAAGAACAGGTTTAGTTTTTGTGAGTACCTCAAATGGAGATTGATCTTGAAGAACTTTAGTGGAAAGCCTGTTGATGAGGTAACAGGCCGCAACAACTGCATCACCCCAGAGCCTCCTTGGTACATTGGTGTGAAACATCATGGTTCTTGCTATTTCCATTAGATGTCTATTCTTTCTTTCAGCTACACCATTCTGTTGTGGAGTGTATGGGCAACTTGTTTGGTGAAGGATGTCATTTGTGTTTAAAAATTGCTTGAATGTGTGACCTATATACTCTCCACCATTATCTGATCTCAAAATTTTCACTTTAGCATTATAATGGTTAGTAATATATGCATGAAAATTTATAAATGCCTCTAAAACTTTATCCTTTGATGGAAGCAATGTTAACCATGTGTACTTGGATTTTTCATCAATAAAGGTGACAAAGTATTTGTGGTTTTCTCTAGACAAACAAGGAGCAGTCCAAACATCCGAATGGATTAGATCAAAGCAATTGTTATAAGTAGTAGAAGATCTAGGAAAAATAGATTTGCAATGTTTTCCTAGAATACAAGCCTCACAATCACTATTTTGGACTTGAATATTAGGAAATAATAAGTTTAGGGCCTTATAATGAGGATGTCCTAATCTAGCATGCCAAATAACATCATTAGTTACACCAACATTTAAGCCAAAACCACATGATACCAAGGAAGAATTCTTAAGATCTCCAAGAACATACAATCCATCCATGGTTGTTCCATGCCCAAGGACTCTACTTGTGTCAATATCCTGAAAACAAACATCATTAGGCCCAAAGATAGCAAGACAGTTTAAATCGGATGTGGCCTTCTTAACGGATAGCAAGTTATAAGTAAATGTGGGCATGTAAAAGGCTGTGGAACATTTATCAAACAAATTTAAATCACCAACACCTTCAATTTTAATTTGTTCTCCATTAGCAATACTAACATGTCCTAGTGCAGGTTTAATGTTACTAATGAGACTAGGATCACTTATCATATGATGACTTGCCCCTGAATCAACAATCAATGGTTTCTTATTCCTACCTACAAGTTTATCCATTTCACAAAGAGCTTGATAGCTCACAGGTTTTATAGTCTTACCAGAGTCTTTGATTGCTTTAAGGAGAGCATCAAGGTCTGACTTCTTCACAAACTCAGAGTTTGGAGTTGGAGTTAGAGGCTCATTCTCATGGTAAGATGAACCGCCTGAGGCAAGGTGAGCTTTGGAGTCTCTTTGTTCACGGTTGGAGTTGTCCCTCCAATGGCCTTGATGGGAAGGGCGTGACTCCCATTTGTTAGTGTATGAGCCACCAGGAAACCTCTTGAGATGTGGATGAAGGCTGAAACATTTCTCCTTTACATGGCCATGCTTCTTACAATAGATGCATACTAAGGTAGTGTTGTCTCCACGGCGATAAAGACTCTTGTTTGCAGTTACTCCTTCAGCTGTGTTTGCCAGTACCAGTTCTCCTCCTTTGCCACCAAACAGTCCAAGAGATCCTTTTTCCTTCTGGATTTGAGAACATACCTCATCAAGACTTGGTAGCTTAGTTCCTCTCAATATATGCTTGACCAAGTCATTATAAGCCGGGTTCAATACCATCAGGAGGGAGAATACTTTGTCTTGCTCCCTCCTTTCATTTAGGACTTCTGCATCTAGGGTATGTGGCCTCAGCATTTCCAACTCTGCCCAAGAGGATCTGAATTTTCCAAAGAATGTGTTGAAGTCAACCTCTCCTTGGCTCAGCTGGTTGATACTCCTTTTGATCTCAAAAACCCGGGTAAGGTTTGATACATTTCCAAAGACATTCTTCAGAGTGCTCCATAGTTCTTTGGCACTCTCACAATAGGAGTAGGCTTCAAGGACTGTAATACCTAGTGAGCCTTGAAGGGCCGCTAGGACAGATTGGTCTTCAGAGAACCATGCTTCATCAGCTTTGGACTCCTCTTTGCCTTCCTCTGGTTCAACATGGTGGAAGACTTTTTTCCCATTTAGGACGGCCCTTGTGGTTCTAGCCCACAAGAGATAGTTGTCAGCTCCCTTAAGAGTGACTGGAAGAGAGATAATCTTGTTGATTTCCATAGAGTAGCTTGCGACGAACAGATGAAAGATGAAGAGATAAACAGCTATAGACCGGAAGTTAAAAGGAGGAACTCAGTTATGGACCGCTGGATAATGTGAGTTTAAACACAATTTCTGGAAGGAATCACTCCACACGGATGATTAAGGGAGATAATAGAGAGATTTCAAAATGAATAAGAGAGTTTTTGATGACTAGAACTGAGCTATCAAGAGCTATTATCCATTGGACAAAGATATATGAATAACAAGGTTTGTTTAGGAGATGAAATCGGAAACTAGAATCAAACAGAGTTTATCCTAGAAGGAAAGAAAATAGAGGAATGCTCTGATACCATGTAAGTTTAAAAGAATTCTTAGTGATTTATATAAGTTCTTATGGACGAGACAAGAAGAAAAGAGACAAGAGTGGGAGAGATAGGACTTAGGCGCTTAAGAGAAGAGAAAGATGTTTTTGATTTCCTTAACTTAATACATTACAATGTATGCACACTAACATTTATAGACAGACAACTAGGTTAACTACAAAGAGAATGAAAGGGACATGAATGGTTGGGATTAGAGTCTTGATCGCTTCTAGACTGAAAGTGACAGCTCCTTGCTCTAGACTGAAAGTGACAGCTCCTTACTCCTTAAGGCGCCTCGTGACTCCTCCTTGTTCTCTTCTTCTTGGTTTCTTCTTCCAACGGCTACAAGTCATTATCAAGGCTTCTAACACCTCTTTCTCTTAGTTACAAATCAATCATATAGTTAGGAGAACAAGGGTTTAGTTCCTTGCACGAGTTGTGCTTAGTCGCTTGTTCCCCAAGCTCCATTTCTTCTTCTTTTCAATAGGTGTCAGAACTTGTTTTCACCAAAAAATCAAGAGGGGAAGGTGAGTGCTAAAGTTTCTTGCGATAAGCTATATACTTTCCATTGTTATTAGTGGAATCTTTATTACTCTGACTTAAATCATTATTCTGCATACTTTTCTTGATGATCATTTATAAATACTCACGAATTATGCTTGCTAGGTAATTGTTATAATGAGATGACTGGTTAAAGTAATGTTTGATGATAATACATGTTTACGGCTCAATGAGACGGGATAACCGCTCTCACATCATTTATTTTCTTACACTCTCATTAAAACGCAGGAAATGAAAGTAACAAGGGAGTTAACTAAAGTGGCTGAGATATTCGTGAGACTAAGGGGGCATGAAGGAAGGATGATGGATTTAGGTAGTTTATGTAATGATCTAGTATTAATTAATAGCCTATTAGCAAACTTATCGTTGTACTAGAACCTCGATGTTAATTCATGTATTCTGTTTGATGCTTATAATTTCTCATCTAAAGTAATACTTCACAAAACATTGTTAAGAACCAAAGATATAAACTAAATGGTTAAGTTGTTTAAGATGAGAAAGCCAAAAAGTACAAGTAATCGAGTAACGAATTTGAGAGTCAAGGCTCTGATATCATGTCAAGAAACCTAGTATAGTATGACGGTTTTCTTTTTATATTGACAAAGTTCCAAAATAATGTATATATGCAGAGAGATTATATCCTAGCTTCCAACAGATTTGGAATATTATACACACTAAATGGAACATTTTCGAATTTTTACAAAGATAAATACGAAGTAGAAGAAAATGGAATGATATATTTCTTAATAGAGTAGAGAATAGGGATATTGCGACGGGTTTTTTTATCCGACCCGGCCCGAGCCCGTTTTGAGCCTGCCCATATTAAGCCCATTTTTAAAAACCCGCATAAACTTAATATCCGAACAGTGTAGCCCGAATAAAGCCTGTAAGTTCTGGGTATACCCGCGGGTACCCAAATTGATTTTTTTGTTTTGTTTTTGGTGGTTTTACTTTAGTTTACTTTTAAAAACTAGAAAACTGGAAATTAAATCTATGAATCAAATTTAATTCTTGTTTAATTTTACAATTCATATTTTATAATATATTTTTTATGTTTGTTTTAAAAATATTGATAAAATTATTTTCATAAGTATTGATATAATTATTCGCTAGGCACAATTATAAAATAAACTAAAGATATCATTTCATGATTTTCCGATTTGAGGGGTTAGTAAAAATTTATAGGTTTTGCGCAAAAACATAATTTCGTGATTTTATATTTTTGGCGGGAAAATATAACTTCATGATTTCTGGCCAAATTTGCAATTTGATGGATTTGACAAAAAAAAATCCAAATTCTAAATTTTATAATTTTGGCCCAAAACTTAATCTTGCAATTTTACGTTTTGGCAGAAAAATATCATTTCCCGTTTTTCGCCAAATTTGCGTTTTGATATGTTTGAAGACAAAATAATCAGATTTTAGTAAAAAATATAACTATGTGATTTTATGTCTTTAGCGGAAAATATAGTTTCACATTTTTTTGCTAAAATTTTGATTTTACGATATTGAAAATATTATCAATTAAATTTTTTTATTATTTTGGCATAAAAATAATTTTTCACAATTTTGTGTATTTAGACTAAATTATTATTTCACTATATCTATCTCATAAAAATAACCCAGCGGGTACCCATTAACCAGTAGGGTAAACCCGAATAAAACCCGGTGTAAATAAAGCTTGTCCGCTTTAAGCCCGTATTTTTTAAACAGAAACGGGTAGGCTTACGGGCTTGATATTAAATCTGGATTTCGGGTACCCACTGGGTAAAAACCCATAATTAACATCTCTAATAAAACCTATTAGATGGTTCATTTTCCTTTTCGATATAAAATACTTTTCTGAAGTAATATGATATCGTTTTATAGGCACTAGCTAAATTTAAACATAGTCATGCACCATTTAAATTCGTAATGGAAAAACATTTGTTGTCGCAAAGTAAGGTTGACCGATAGAATAAATAAAATGAATTAATTTTTAAATTTAATCCTCACCACTAAAACGAAACTGACCAAAAGTGAAATACCTTACAAAAAATATGGAAATAGTTTATTCTGAAAATATAAGATGTATACAAATGAAGTACTATAAAAGTATTAATCAAAATAGTTTAAAAATAAATGATAATCTACGTATTAATTTTATAATTTTTTGAAAAAAAAATTTACTCGATGACAGACTTATACTTGGATATTTTCCTACATTTTTTAAAACTGTATATTCAAAATTTAACATCTTAAACACTTAATATAATGTATGAATGTAATATTTAATTTGTTAATACACAGTTGCATGCAAACAATGTTGTGGATATATGCAAGTAGGGGCAGAGGCACGGTGACGAAAGGGGGTCAGCTGACCTCAAGTAAATTAAAAATATTATATTAGGTTTTAATAAAAACATTTATGACCCCATATAAAACATAAATTTGACCTTATTAACAAATTACTCAAGAAATACAAAATAAAAAAAAAAAAATTGGATCCTTCTTTGTTTAGTTAGGTTCATGTATAAACACACTTAAGCGGTTATGGAAAGTAAGAAAGGAAGCAGAATCTGCAGGAATAGTTACATAGTTTCCAGTTCGCATGTGGGAATGGTTAGTGAACGGTTTATATCATGATTTCTTATTTAAATGGTGGAAGGAGCGCAAGGAAGAAGGGTTTACACACGGAAAAGAACTCTGAAAGAAAACAAGAGAGAAAATACGAAAGATCTCCGAGATTAGTTCTGTTTATCGAGAAACCATTATCAGCGAGGGAGAAACTGTTATCTTGATCGGTGATACACGGACTGGGTGACAGGAAGTACAGAAGCATCAAGAGGTGTCAGAACTTGTTTTCACCACATAAAAAAAGAGGGGCAGGTGAGTGTGTGAAAGTTTCTTGCGATAAGCTAGATACTTTGCATTGTTATTACTGTAATCTTTATTACTATGACTTAAATCATTATTCTGCATACTTTTGCATTATTATTGATATTATTCTTCATAATATCTATGTCATTTTTTTGCATCTTGAGCGAGTAGTTCTCTTCCTGGATTTATAGGGTGATTCCATGGGAATTCATAGTTAGATTCATATAATCTATTAGATCTGATTTTCGGCCACCCTTAGGTATTTTTAGGACATCTTTTACTTAATGCAGGTTGTTTAAATCGATCACCAAACACTGAACATAGAGAATAGGAATGATACCCATGTAAACCTAGATCTCAGACATATTGTTACTAGCCTGGGAGATTTTAGTCATGGAGCTTTATGAACTTATCGAACTAGTTTATCCAGGTGGTCAAATTGTTGTCTGCGTGAGTTGAGTAACAGAGTATAAAGACTTTAGACTTGCATTCTATGAACCATTGGTTGTTTGTTCTTTCGTGTGTTGTAGTAAAGAACCTAGGTCAATAACTTAAGATAATTGATATGATCTTTGACTTGTTCTTTTAGAACCATGAAAACCCTAAAATGATTCTCTTAGCACCCAAGGCTTTAATATTATACCGAACAACCAATTTATTTAGTTGTTTTAGTTGCTTTAGTCATTAGGAAACCAGAAACCAAACTCATTTTATATTGCATCTTAGTTAGATTTCTTACTCTAAACTCATTATTGTGTATCTATTACTCTCTATGGGATCGATCCTAACATACGATAATTGATTAACTGTGCACTTTCATTAGTCGTGTGATCATTTCAGGTAAAAATTTTGAAGTGAAAAATACACACACAGCATACTCCTCCCTCATACTTAGTTTACACCATCACGGTACCAAAAGAACTCAAAAGTAAAATCACTACTCCGGAAGTAAAAATAATAATAAAAAAAACTAAATGACAAAAAAGTTAAGAAGATATAAACTCAGTGGATTGCCTCTCGTAAGCTTTTGTTTAAGGTCATCAGCTTGACTGCAGTTTTAGGCACTAGCTAGAAGGAGAATTTAAACTTGCTTCACAACAAGCTCTCTAACCACTTTCCCAATCCTTAGCTTGTCTCTTTTCTTGCTGTTCTTGAATATCTTAAAAGAAGAATGAGTAACTTCATCCATGGCTTTCTTGATCTCATTCTTATCACCAATCTATTCCCTTATCATGACATCTAAGTTCTTCTCATAATACATAAGGCATGTGAAACGTTTTCATGGGTGGGGATCGCATTGTTGAAGACCTTCTTGTCAATATTGGAAAGGGCGATCCTCTTATTATGAAAAATATACAACTCCACCAACGCGTGTAAGAACCTTCGCTCATCTCCACAACATGAAAATCAGTGGGAACCCAACAATTCCCAACTTGAACATGTGTATAGTTAATAAAGCTTTGTGGAGGCATGATGGAAGCATATGGATCATAAGCACCATCGGCTCTCTATATCTCATGCAGCATACCGATTGGTCCAAAAATACTCAATACCGATCAGTGGTAGCAAAGCATCAATCGGTTGCAGTGTAGTCAACCCATTCGTCAGAATATGTCTAGTCACTGATCATGCAGAAAGCTCGTAGGATAGAGTTTACAGCTCTGACTCTTATAAGCTGGAGGAGGGAAGATTCAGTCTTCCTGGAAAAGCATGGAATAGAGTTTGCAGCTCTCCATCTCAACAAATGAGCAATATTCTTAGATGTTAGGATATGATGATGCGTTACTGGGTTGTATTTTCCTTTACAAGAAACTTTCTTTGGTTGTACTTTCTTTTACCAGAAACTTTCCTTTTTGGGGAACTTCCTTTTTATAACCTTCCTTTCTTGAACCTCTCGTGTTTGGACTTTCTATTCTGGATTTTTCTTTTCTTCTGGGTCTAGACATTCTTTTCTTAATCCATGCTCTGACTTTTATTTTCTAAACTTTTCTCATCTCATGTTTCTGAATTAGGGTTTCTGGAATTAGTAGTTTCCAAAACGTAGTTAAAAACCACTGACAACTTGAAACCATGATTGTTGCCGGCATTTTAGTCGGAATACAAATCAGCCAGTTAGTTTAGACTCTGACACTTGGGGACTTTTAACTAATGTATTGTACATCTCCTAACTCTTTATGGTTTGTCAGGAAACTTCTCTTGAAGTTAGTGGACGGCGGAATCAATCTGCAGAAATCTGTCTTGGTAGAAGATTAATATAACTTCCTGACCAAAGCCTTGATATTGGATTTTCTTGGGGCTATGGTTATCTCATGTTGACATGCATCTATACACGAGTTATAAGATGAAGAGAATTATGTTAGCTCTTGGTTTCCTCTTTTCCCCAGAACTGGTCAAAATCTGCCTTCATGTTCTTTCTCTTCTTTTCTCTCCTCTTCTCTCTCTTTTTTATATTGGGGTCTAGTACCGATCAGTAACCACATTATAATGGTTGATATGAGAGAGGATTCCTACCAATCAGTGACAGTGTCAACACCAATCAGTTGGTTTTTCTGGTGACGGTGGAATCCGATCTATAGAACCCCTTCCCGGTAAAACAACTATAACTTTCTGACCAAAATCTCAATTTAGGATTTTATTGCAGTTTATTATTAGCTCTTGAGATCATGCATCTACCCATGAAGTATAATATGAAGAAAATTATGTTAGTTACTCGGTTTCCCCTTTTTACCAGCTCCTGTCAAAATATGCATTCATGTTTTCCTCTTCTTTTCTCTTCTCTGCTCTCTCGAGGTCTAGTACTGATTGGTAACCACAACGTACCAGTCGATCTGAGAGAGAATTCCTACCGATCAGTAATAGTGTCAACACTGATCGTTTGGTTTTCTTGGAACTCTCTTTATAATTTGCATTGTGTGAGTTTGGAACAGTTTGTGCATCACTCACCACTATACAAATATGTATTCTAGATAGCTAGCAAAAATATACAGTAAAAATTACTTGAATAATAATATAAAGTACTTTAATTGCTAGTTTAATATAGAAAATATTAATTTTAAGTGTGAAATTATAATCAGAAAATACCCTTAAAATCATTTGTTAAGAAAAACTAATTACAAAAATGTCATTATAAATTAATGTCACATCATATTAACTTTGGATTTTGTTTACAAACATTAAATATTTATAAATTTGCCACTATAATGGATAAATCTGCAAAAGAAATCTACGGCTCGATGTCATGATAGATTTGTTTGAATGACAAATTTTAATTCCACCATAGATTTTAAATTTTGTTGCAGATTTCATCTGTAATTTTAATTTTTGACTAATAATCTATCTTATGTGACCACTCATTCGATCTTGACTAGCATCCGAGACTAATGGAAAAATTAATGGTTGAATGGTTGACTTGAGATCCTCATATTTTCAATAGAAATCCACAAAAGCCTGAGCTAATTTCTGTTTTTTTCCTTTTAACTCATCAATGTGATCGATGTCTTATGGGCTTGACTTCACGTTCAAACTTGACCAGATCAGTCTGTGTTAAATTAATGGTACTACTCTCCTTACTTTTAAATAATAAATGCATAACGATGATATGATTCTAAGTTGAGTAAAGGGGTAAGAAAATTTCCAATGACCCCATTATTTTGCTCAAGATTGCGATGATCACGCAAAGTCTGGAAGTGAGACTAGGAAAATTTCATGTGATGCCATTATTAGCCTATAGCTTTGAGTTATTAAAAAAACAAAAAAAAAAGAGAAAAAGAAAAAAATGAATGAGAAAATAATAAGTTTGGGGGAAATAAAGAGTACCAATATGTAGTATGGATGATTTGTTATTGTGATGTACGAGAATGAGTCTAGAAGCTCCTTAGCATTGAGATCGGAGATGAGACCCAACGATGAAGGGCTTTTGGATTATGTTGTGAAATTGTGGGTTGAATCGGGGAAGCTGAGAATGCTAGTGATGAACTACATGGTGGTATGGATCTTTTCAAGCAAGAATTTTAGTGACTTTACAATGGTGAATGTGATTGTGGTATTCTGATGATGATATGTGTTTCTTTATTTTCAAACCTTTCTTCTAACTTTGATTTCTTTGTTTATTCTTACTTGATGACAAGCAAGGATTCAAGTCTGGAAAATTGATATATGTCATATTTGATGATTTTTAATTATAGTTTTAAAAGTCTTTCTATTGTTTTTAGAATCTTTTCAGTTGATTACATATTTATATTGAAGTGTATGTATTATGAGTGGGGATATAAGCATAGGAGCAGTTGGAGATGAATGATCATGCTGAATCGTTAGATGTTTGTCATCCATTGAACATCTTCCCATGAACAGAATTGAATGAAATTTGGATACACTGGAGATAACTTTCATATGGCACTGGTTTGAGGTCATTCCGATAGACGGTTAGAAAGTTATGACTGTTTTACTAGAAAACATGTCCATCTGACGCGGATTTATGGCCCAATTTCGATCCAAATCACTCTGGGTCCAATCCAATTCGTCTCCTAATGTTTTAAAAAAACCCTAGCTTCAAGAGAAGTGGTAGCACACGCAACCAGGGACTGGAGCGTAGTAGTGATCGTTCCCAAGGGAGCCACAAACAGGAGCTGGTCCTGACGGATCCAAGATTCATAGTTTGGATTTGTCACTTGAGACATATCAGCCGACAAAACAGTTGAAGATGGTGGTGGTGTACCATCAACGAAATGGAAAAGAGAGTGTCCTTTAAGGCACAAACTAACTTGAAGATTCCACGTGATGTAGTTTGTGGAGATGAGTTTGGTGATATGCTACATGTTGATTGCAAAAATCACAGTGGCTGGATCAATCTGCTGGATTAGGAACGACACTTGCAGCAAATTCAGTGTTAGAATTGTGACCAGACATGGTGAAAAGGAAGAAAGAACAGAAAAACAGAGAAGGAAGAGGAATGAGATTTAGAAGAGACAATAAAATAAGAAGAGAGGCTATGAAATTTGTTGAAAAAACTGCTCTGATACCATGTGAGTAAAGGGTTTCTTGTATATATTAACAAAGAGAGAGGACGTGCTCTTACAGAGCCAATTAGTTACAAGATAGGAAACTCAATGATACAGCAAGTAAATGAGAGAATGTACAATATTAACTATGATTGATACTAACTGGCTTACAGTCTTATGCTTTATAAAGTTGCTTCACTTTTTCACTTTCCTTAAACAGATTGGACAACTCTCAGCGGCTTCTTTAATCCTGTAAATGTCTCACTCATAAAGTTCAATATGTTTCTATTAATCTCAACATGATAAACACATAAGCTTTGAGGTAAATATATTTGTGGACAAAAACTTACTTTGTTCTGCATTGATAACAGGAACCATAATGGCCTTATGGGATTAAAAATCAATCTCTTGGAGCATCACAACAAAAAGCACAAAGACCTCTAGTGCTTTTACTTGCTTCACCTTCACTCCCCATAAACTCTTCCAAGCAGCATCATTTTCTGCAAAATATTCATTCCACAAACACATGCTTGAACCATTCTCATCTTTATTCTCAATTAGTCGTGTTGTCAGTGAACATTAATTAAGCTATCTATTATTATTACCGAGAAAATGACTAGCTGAGAATAAAGATGATAAGGATGGTTCAAGCAAGGGCTCTTGTAATGAATCTTTCGCAGATGATAATGCTGATTTGGAAGAGTTAGTGGGAAATGACGGTGAAGTAAGTAATTTAAGAGCTAGATGTCTATGTGCTATTTGTTGTGATACTCCAAGAGATTGTTTTTTCATCCCTTGTGGTCTTTGCGTCTCATGTTACCTATGTGGAAGTGGGGAAGAAAGTTTATATGTGTTTATTGTATTGAGATTGATTTAAACATATTACACTTTGTGATTGCGACATTTGTAGGATTGAAGAACTCGCTGGGAGTTGTCCAATATGTCGAAGGGAAGTGAAAAAAAGTGAAGCAAATATATAAAGCATAAGATGAGTCCATGTAATAACCCTCTGAGATAATGTTGAATCTATAGGAATGGAGAGAAAGACATGTTTTTGTGGATATTCAGAACTCTAGTTATGAGAAGTTTTGTATGGAAGCATGGTGACATAAAAGATTTTGTATAAAATCTTTGGGGTATTCGTTTAAAGAATATGTTTGCAAGATTGAAACATTAAAGTTAGATTTTATTATATCTTTGTTCTTCTACTAAAGTGTTCTTCTAGTTTTGGTTCCTTTGGATTATAAAGTTCATTGACTTATTAATTGATCAAACTAAGAATTTCTAAGTTCATATATCTGTAAAACATTACGATATTCTTAACTCAATGCTTTCAATGAATGTGGTTACACGCTAAGCAGTGCGCCATATGGATATCAATTCTTTTAGAAATTTGAGTCATTAAAGTTTTTCAAGATCATACACATTGAATTTAATGAATTTTGCAAGGTGAGCAATCGTTACTCCTTCAGATTCATATTAGTTATCGTTTGAGGTCTTTTACACATTTATTAAGAAAACAAATGATAATTCTGTTTATCTTTAGTTAATGTTTATTTGGTTTTACTTCATTGGTCTATACATTAAAAACATAGGGACAAAGTTATAAATTTTACCAAACATCTATATTGAAAACATAAAACAACAAATAATATCAAAACAGAGACTAGTAGATTATCTCATTTTAATTTTGAGGTGCACAATTATTTACGGCGGTTTAAATTTTTTATTATGTAAAAGTGACTTCTAATTTATCCATGGTTATTGAAAATTGTGTAAGACTTTGAATGGATAGTAAAGGCATAGTGGATTTAACCACTACAATATTTTTGGAATGGATGATCATACCTTGCAGATAAGAAAAAAACAATTCTTGTCAAAGTGGTCCATAGTTGATAAATGGTGAGTGTTATATTTCCCATACAAACCATTGTGGACTAAAATTTATGAATGGTAAATAAAGGATTATACAATTCGCAAACGGTTTTGTCTGTCCTATTTAGCACATCCATTCGAAGCCTATTAATAAATGGTTTTACCCAGCCACCACATCCTGTAACTATTTCAGTTTTAGTTTCAAGTATAGTAAATTTTGGAGAAGTATATTGCACTGCTCTAACCTCAACACTGATTAGGGTATGCACATATGATGAATCTAGAATTTTAAGGACATTCGGATCCATATCCAAAAATTTCAAATATCTGGATTTTAGATATCTGTGAAACAAAAATACGATATCCGATCCAGATCCAATTCGAGAATAAATTATGAATATCATATTTTCACAAAATTAAAGAGATGAAATGGTAAAAGTTTTACCATTTCATCTCTTTAATTAAAAATTATATAATATAATTAAATTAACATATAAAATTAACATAAATGAAAATGAAAATAAGAAAAACTAAAACATTTAAGTTTTATACAAGTTTGGATTACTTTGGGTGGAGTTCGGGTTTTTCGGGTTGTTCGGGTACACCCGATCGGGTACGGGTATCCGATGAGTAAAAAATATACACCCAATCGGGTATTTTAGTACACCCATACCCGATCCGAACTCTTTACTTCAGGTCGGGTATCGGTTATTATGCCCAGGCCTAGGTAAAACAATGCAAAATTATTTTGGAACTAAAGTTAATGATTTAAAATGTCAAGTTTGCATTTTTATCTTGAATTGTTAAGATATTCTATGAAACAATATGTTAATGAGCTGAAATTTGAACATATTTAGAAAATATATTTGCCAACTAAATGAAATTATGTGCTTAAATTATTTTAGGTTCTTAAAATGACCTTTAAATCTGTTATAAGTAATTTTAGACTAAATTAATTATTATGTAATACATCACCAAAGATCAGGTTATGTGCCCCCATAATATTTTATTATCCAAATCCAGATCCACTGGATCCATAGTATTAATATCTGAAATCAGATATCCAAATTACCCAAAATTTTGGATCTGATCAGATTTACTGGATAGTGGATCAGCTCTAGGATCCTAAACAAATTTCCACCCATCGATATATCAGACTAAATTATTTCATTCTACCACCAAACATATTTAAACAAACAAATGAGATTTAATTTTCCAACTTGAGAATGACCTCTCGATTTTGAAGTTACAAATCAGATCTAGATGTTGAAAGAATCGAAGATTGATGAGAAATAAGAAGTCAGTTGAAAATCTAAGAATCCTTCCAAAAATCGCCGTTGGTTGCTCGAGAAAGTGAGAAAAATGAAAGAAATACTCTAAAACTTGTAGGGTTTTGTTGTAGTAGTAGTCCCAAAACTGAATGCAAATTTAAATATCATTGACTTTCAGTGGGTTTAATAGGGTTAATTGAATGTAAATCAAATTGATAGAAATTCATTTATATTTGGGTTGGTTTGACTAATTCTCAGAATTTCAACAAAGACCTAATAAAGCATATATAGTAGGACTCTTAGACCACCTCTATTGCAGGGTTCTTAGAAGGAGTTCTAACCAAAAAATAATTAAAATTAATTAAAAGTAAAAAATTAAAGTTAAGAGATGTTCTTAATTTACTTGTTTAAGAACTCATGATATCTCTTCTAAGAACTCTAAATGCCATGTGTCCTCTTCTAATTCAACTAATTTTTTTGTGTTTAAAATTTAATTAAATAACAAAATAAACTAAAAATAATAGTATAAATATTGGTAAGAGTCTCTTAATCAATATCTCCTGGTTGGAGATGCTCTTACATTAGTCTCTCATAATAATAAAAAAGGATCTAGAGAGAGTGAGAAAATGTTCTCATTTAGAACCCTGTCTACCATTTGTCAAACATTGATTTTGATTTTTTAAAAATATTAAAAATTTATATGAAAACATTATTTTTACTATTTTAAAAACTACTCCCTCTCTCGTGCAAAGTATGATTTTATGATTTTTCTTGTATCATATAGTTTGATTTCATATATATATATATTTAATACATTTTTATTTTCAAAGTCAATTAACTAATTAATATTTTGGAATAAGGAAATCAAAAACAAAAGACACTCATGAAGCATTTAATATTTATGTAGTGATTACAATTATTGGAAAAATAAGTGTAGTAAATAAGGAATATAACACAAAAAATTTAATAAAAATACTGTTTATTATTTTTCTTAATCTTTATGAAAAATTCAGGAAATCATACTTCCTTAGAAGGAAAAAAAAAGTAACTGAAATTCTCATCAATCCATATGCTCTAAGTAACCAAGCAAATAAAACAACAATTGCTGGCACACCATAAAAATATACAAGACTCATTTCAACTACCAAATCTTCTTCAAGAATGGTGCTGATCCAAGTCACATTATACTTTCACTTCCACTATCACTTACCCACACGAAGCAAATAATCACACAAATCGAAACAAAACACAAAAATCAAATTGTAGTAAAGAGTCCAACGTGTAGTCCAGTCATCCACCTCCGCCATTTTAAAATGATGCAATTTTTAACTACCCGATAATCATACGGACCATTCAATGAAAATGTACTTCCATTGGCATCTAACACCGAGATGCTAGCAATTTATTTTGACTGTGACCTAGAATTTTCACCGTCCCCTTTTCTTTTTGGTGTGAAGCTTGATTGTTCCTATGATCAATATCATGAGAAAAAAATTACTATGTGACAATAAGAACTCCCGTCCTCTCTACATCAGACTGCAAGGAGCTTCAAGACAAGACAATCTAAAGAAGGCTCTTAGAGATGTTGACCAAAAACTGAGATAGAGTCGAGCTGGGATTTAACCAAGAATATTTGATGTGCATAGACCTCGACATTATTTGGTTGCTATTCAATAGAAGAGCAACATAACCGAACAAGAAACAAGAGTAATATTTCCTACCACTACAAGAAATCTTAAGATTTTTTTCTACGAAAAATTTGGTTGGGAAATATCCCTACCTTAAACCAATGAATTGTTGACAATAAATCGAATTTATAAGAAATTGGTAGAAAAAAAATCATACAAAAAATTATCCTAAGAATATGATAAAAAAAAATTCCTATCAAGATTATAAATCGGCATTGAAACAACATCAGCCGTGTTATTTCAACACCGGCGTGATGGTGATCGATCTCAGAAAATGGAGAGTAGGGAGATTCACTGTGAAGCTTGAGACATGGATGAGAATCCAAAAATGAAATTGTAACTACAAGCTCTGATCTTTGCCGCTGTTTCTGATGGTTGTAGCCGGAGATGTTGAGCCGGTGGAGCACATGTGGAATCAGCATGGTCTGGGCGGTGATACCCTCGAGAGACTTTTCTGGAACTTGCATTCAGGTCCGGTGAGTCTGCGGCACTTGAGCGGGAAAGGGAAGTTGATGTGCAGGTTTTAAACCATAAATAGAACATTGTAAGTACACAGTGCATCATAGTAGTACTTAGGTACCGATCAATAGAAAACAATAGAACAACAAAAAATTATGATAATCAAAAGAAAGATGAGAATATAAAAAAAAAAGAGTTTATGGGAAACTTATGATTACTAACATTCTAAAATAGAAATAAAATAAGAATTAATTCATATGGATTTATACAGGTATTATGACCATCATGCAATATGATATGAAATGCATTTAAACCCCATCTAAAGCTCAGGTTACAAATATAAATGCACCCCACTTCTTTGATGCATTAACCTATATTTATGCAAGTATTTCCAAAGGTAAACAACTTCCTCATTTTGACTAAGTACCTAGCAAAAATTACAAACAAAACATTATATTCTCACAAGTGTAGAAAGCAACGGACCGTGTCCAGTTGTATTCAATATAAACACTTATTTATCACAAATAGCTCCGCCAATTCAAAAGCACTGCAGCACCCCGAAAAACGTATTAATGGCAATATCTAAGCGGTCAACTAAATACTAGGCATTAATAATAATAATATGATGAAATCACTATATGTATAATTTGATAATTATATTAAACATGAAATTACATAAATACCCCTTAAAATTCAAAACTATATGTTCATTTCTAAATCAAAGTAGAAGAAGAACATAATAAAAGTATTATAAATAAAAGAATACACCAAGGTGGAGACCTTTGGACACTATGAAAAAGTGTTTTCATCTCTTTTTCAAGTTTAGCCTTCACAGATTTACATGTTTTTATGTCTGTAGTCCACCCACACATTTATTTAGACAAAAGACAAATTTATTTAGACAAAGGAAAGCCCTAAAAGTGGAAAATAAAAATTTATGAGGCAGTGGACGATCGGAACACTTTTCACTAATTGGTTCCAATTAGGGTCCTCAACGATTGGTGACATCCCTATCACTGATCGGTTTGCACTTCCGACGTGCTGCAGCTGCAAGGCAGTTTGTCATAACTTAAGTACTTTGGCCAAGATTGCACTTTTATATTTCCTTCAAACCACTTGAAAACTAAATTTAACATCTTTCTTTATCTTGTGTCAAAATATGAGAAAGATCCAACGTTGGAAAATAATTCATTGGAGGTCAAATATTTGATGCTTTTGACGCAGTCCTGCCTCTCAAAATGATATATATATATATATATATATATATTGTAGAACATTTCTTTTGACTCCAGAAAGTCTTCAAACTTATAGTTAGATAAATATACATAAAACTATCAGTTGTCATGGCTCAAAGTATGTAAAACGAAGCATGTGGGAATGACGGAGCCATTGTCATTGACGACGGAGTAACGTTTACAGTCAGGGCCGGAAGACAAGGATGACGAGACAGCTCAAAAGAAAGAAGTAGATGATTTAAACTGTTGAAGAATGATATTTAGATTTTTGCAAATCATGGTTACCAAGTAACCTTTACAGAGCCGGGACTGTGCCCATTTGGGTGAAACATTGGAATGGGGCCCCCAATTTTGAGGGGCCCCACAAAAAAATGTGTTAAAAAAAGTTAATTACCTTAAAAATAAGAAAAAAGTATAGGTAAAATTTTTTTTTTGAAAAAAAATTCAAAAATATTTACCAAATATTATGTGGGTCCCATATTTTAATAAATTAAGTAAATTAAACTTTTTCAGTTAATCTTTTTCCTCCTCTACTTGACTTCTTAATTTCTTTTGTTTTTACAAATTTTCCTTCCATTGAATAGAAGAGAAGAGAATCAGAAACATATCATAATCATTTACTATAAAAATAAATAAGAACCGTTTTTTGAATTTAAGGTAAATCTATTTAAATTTTATTTTTAGGTTTATTTTCTTTATTTGTGTTAATTTTTATTGTTTCTACATTCAACAAATTGAGTATTTAGATTAGATATGTTGTTTACTTGTCTACTTGCTTTATTTATCAGGATGAGTTCATTAAGAACATATCCTTCAGGATGTGAAAAATGAAAAAAGAGTAGAAGAGTAGAAGAATTGGTAAAATCTTATGCTGGTTCCCTTTTAAGGTATTTAAAAAAAAACAAACCCCATTAGAATTGATGAAGTAGATGGAACTGATAGTGTAGATGGAACTGAAGATGCTGATATAATTGATGAGATTAATAGAGTTGATAATGAGGATGAAATCAGAACTGAATGTGACAATGAAAAGCAAGAAGAGAATGAGAATATGGCTGAGATAGATGATGAAGATGTCAATCTAAATGAAGAGGATGAATACTTTGAAGAATATGATTCATCTTTGGATATTATGGATCCTGCAAACTGGGGGCAAACTGATCAAAGGTTAAGAGACTATTTGGGTAAGAAATGTCATCTTGCACCAGTATCTAAAGATTATATATTTTCTCAAAATTCTAGTGGTAGACATTTTTCTCATACACATTACAAGATGCGTTTGAAGAATGGAGATAAAAAAAAAGACCGGAGGTGGTTGATATATTCAACAAAAACACATAGAATATATTGTTTTTGTTGCAAGTTGTTTACTCGGTGCAGAGATAACACTCAACTTGCAAGCACTGGTTTCATGGATTGGAACAATATTGTATTAAGGCTTAGCCAACACGAGCGTAGTCATGATCACATCACATGTATGAGCCAATGGATGGAACTAGAGTTGAGGTTCCAAAAAAATCAGACAATTGATAAGTGTGTACAAGAGGAAATCAACAAAGACAAAAATCATTGGAGAGAGTTGTTATTGAGATTGTTTGCAGTGGTGAAATATCTTGCCAAGAGTAATATAGCATTTCGAGGAAGTAAAGATAAAGTTGGTGAAGATAACAATGGAAACTTTCTGGGGAATATTGAAATGATTGGTGAGTTTGATGCTGTAATGCGAGAGCACCTTAGGCGAGTTACAAATAAGGAAATTCAGTATCATTACCTCAGCCACAAAATTCAGAATGAGTTGATAAGAATGTTGGGATCTGAAATCAAGCTTATGATCCTACAGAAAATTAAAGCGGCAGAATACTTTTCGGTGATTCTTGATTGTAATCCGGATATTAGCCACAAAGAGCAGATGTCTCTTATTATCCGATGTGTGGATGTATTGGTGGATCCAACTCATGTTGAAGAATTTTTTCTTACTTTTCTAGAAGTTGATGATAAGTCAGGAAAAGGACTTTTTGAGCTACTTTGCAATACGCTGGATGATCTTAATCTGGACATTGATGATGTTAGGGAACAAGGTTATGACAATGGATCTAACATGAAAGGGAAAAATAAGGGAGTGCAAAAGAGATTGATTGATATCAATCCGAGGGTATTTTATACACCATGTGCTTGTCATAATCTGAATTTGGTTATTTGTGATATCGCTAAATCTTCTGAAAAGGCAATTTCATTTTTTGGGATCATCCAGAGTTTATATCGTTTTTTCACCTTCTACGACTAGGTGGGAGATGTACAAAAAAAAGTGAGAGGTCTCACACTTAAATCCTTATCAGATACTCGTTGGGAAAATCATATTGGAAGCATCAAAGCTATACGTTTTAAAGCTCCGGAAATCAGAGATGTTTTACTTTACTTTGCAGAAAATAGTGATGATCTACAAGCGAGAAGTGATGCTGAATGTCTTGCAACAAGTGAAGCCCATGGAATTGAAGGATTTGAGTTTTTGTTTGGTATAGTTATATGGTATGATATTCTGTTTGTTGTGAACACGGTAAGCAAGATTCTACAGTCCGAAGAAATGGAAATTGATGATGCCATTGCTCAATTAAAAGGGCTAGTCTCTTTTTCCAAAAGTATAGAGAAACAGGTTTTCAAGAGGCAAAAGTTGAAGCTTTAAAACTTGCAGTTGATATGGATATTGAACCTGTGTTTCAAAAAAAGAGCAAGCGCCTTATTAGAAGAAAACATCACTATGATGAGGAACCAGGAAAAAGTGATGGTGTTGAACTTGTTCTAAGCTTGGAGGAGGATTTCAGAATTAATTATTTCATCAAAATTGTGGATCAAGCTCTAGTTTCTTTTCAAACAAGGTTAGAGCAATTTCAAGAATATGAAAATATTTTTGGCTTTTTGTTTAGTTTACGAAAGCTCAACTCAGTAAATGAAACTAGTTTGAAGACATCATGCCTTACACTTGAAGCTTTTCTTAAGCATAGAGAGAATTCAAATATTGATGGAAATGATTTATTTATGGAAATTAAAGTTTTTAGAGAAGTTCTACCAAAGGATTTGAAGAAGACTGGAGAAGTATTAGATTTTTTTGAAGAGATTGAAGGATCGTTATCCAAATCTGTGGATTGTTTATAGGATAATGTTCACTATTCCGGTTTCAGTTGCCTCGGCAGAAATAAGCTTTTCTAAGCTGAAATTGATAAAGTTATATCTACGATCGACTATGTCACAAGAAAGGTTAAACGGATTAGCTATGTTATCGATAGAAAAAGTCATGGTTAAACACCTCAATTATACAGGTTTGATGAATGATTTCGCAGAGAAAACTGCAAGAAGAGTTGTTTTTCAAAAGCTTTGAAGTATCGTTATTTATTTTTTAAAGATATTATTGTACGTTTTTTTAATTTGAGTTTTGTCGACATTTGTTTTTTACTCGATTAAGTAATTGAGAAAAAATTATGTTTCGTTTGGGGCCTCTAATTTCTCAGGACCGGCTCTGAACCTTTATGCCATTGGGCATTGAGGGTATCAAACCTCTTGTTATAGTAATAACTCATTAAGAATACAACTTGTCTCTTAATCTAAGTGAAATGAGATTTGGTTTTCATAAAAACTAAATAAAGCGGGAAAACACTAAATTAGGATAAGAAACTTGAAGCAAGCCAATCTCATCTAGAAAATTGGAGAAAACTGGTCAACCTTAAGGAGAATGCATCATTAAGACAAGCTCTACGCAACCTAATTCGAAAGCCTGTCAATAAGTCCTTCTGGCTATGATAGTTTTCATTGCTCAAGTTAACACTCTACATCAAAA
Organism: Nasturtium officinale; assembly: GCA_963854855.1. Taxonomy (NCBI): domain Eukaryota; kingdom Viridiplantae; phylum Streptophyta; class Magnoliopsida; order Brassicales; family Brassicaceae; genus Nasturtium; species Nasturtium officinale. Next base: position 4,858,176 of record OY978512.1, read on the forward strand.
ACGAACATGATCAATTGTATTCACTCAAGGACTAACTTATCATATATGGAGCCAATAATATCAAGTTGCAAGGCTATTTTCCTCATCACTTGTGCACATTATGGATCCTCATTCAATGCACCTAGACGTCCCAAGACATAAAAACTTTGACCCAAACTTTCAAGATACAAGAAACAAGACTTTCCATATTTGGCCTACTTTCTCATAAAGTCTCAGACGGCTTTATTCTTTAAATATTGCAATTCTTTTTTTGTTTTAGCTCCTTAGGACCGTTTTAAATGAGCCTATAAAAGCTCACTTTTGTTCTCATTGTAAATCACCCATTATCATTGATTGAATAAATGATTGTTTTCTTACAAAGTTGTCTGTGTTATTGGTACAAAGATATGATTGTAAATCGCCCATTATCACCCAATCGCAAACTCTATCTCCACAACAAAGCTGGTCAACTCTTGACTAACATCTTGTGATCAGTAAAATCTGGTGTCTTCCAATCTTATATCACATTATCATGTATCTCATATGAAAACACTAAATACTTATATAATCAAAGATTAGTTATTAATCTTGTAACTAAAAGTAAAAACTAATGTTAGCTTATAAGCCATGTTGAATTAAGCAAGATTGAGTTTAGTAAGAAGTAGTGACTAATAAGAATGTGAAACCAAAAAACAAGCAAATCGATTTAAAATAGACCAAATTAATATTTTAGACAAAAATCAAAAGAGAAATGGAGTTAATCAGATTTTCCAAAAAAAATACATGATGGCCTACTCATTCACATAATTTTTTTTATTATATACACCCAAAAAACCGAGCTGGAGTGATTCTGATGCTTCCACATTTGCATTCTTTTATGTTTGCATTAGTTTCATCCTACAAAACAGAAACAAAAGTTAGTTTAATTTAACATTACAAAAATCCAACTATCACACTTTTTGAAAATGACTTACTTCTTGGAAGAGATATATTTCTCTATCTCATGTTTATGCTGAGGCTTAAAAGCTAACCATTTTTCATGTGAAGAACATAAACCATCAAATGTTCCTAAATCTGTGCGTTAATAAGATTGAGATTCACATTACTAAACGCTTTTGCATAAGAAACATAAACAAAGAGTTTAGTATATTCCAAACCTTGAAGCAAAAAACTTGGATCTTCTTCATAGCACTTCAATTTCCAGAGAACAACACCATTATCATCCACCATGATTGGCTCAGTTCTAAGCGCATCATATACAAACGTCGCTACAAATGGATCTCAGAAAGTTAAAACAAGATAAATATAAGACAGCTTTGATAGAGACTTAATAGAATGAGTACTTACTTCTAGCTGTCAAGCCCTTTGCCTCCACCATCTCGTCATGAGCTTCTTTAGCTTCAGCTCTAATTTGAGAAAGAATTGAACTGTGTTCCTCAATAGACAATGGAGCTCCATTTTTCTCCATAATGGCTTTGGCAACATCACTGTGTATCTTCTGTTTAAGCTGCTTCTCCTATAAGATAAAAAAAATTAACAAGCTTTTAGCACATAGGGTTGATAATTTAAACCATCCTGCAAATTTTGAAAAAATACCTTTTCTTTTGCAGCTAGAGCCTTTTGTTTAGCTTCTTTTTTCTGTTCTTCACACTCTTCGGATTGGCTTTTAATGTAATTCCTCAATGCACTGAAACAAATAGGTTAAGCTAACTGATTCATAATTTACAAGAAAAGTTGATACTAACAAGTATATATACCACAGACCATGTGTTAAGTGATTCATCACACAAGAAATTGAGAAGCATAAGCCTACTTGATGCGTCTATCTTTTCATACTCAGCTTCAAAAGTTTCAGGTGGGAACTCATCACTTAAAACTTCTGATTGCAATAGCAGCTCTCCAAGGACAGTGAACCAGTTACTGTTAGTTTCATTTAGAGACAGAGACCTGTAAACAAAATTCAAATCCATCAGAAACATAAGCAAAAAGAAAACATTTATGTACAAACACTCATACATCTCTCTATCCTGTGATATGAAATCCAACAATTGGATCATCATCTTGATAATAGAACAGTACTGTTGTCTCTTTGTGATACGCCTACATGAAAACAGCTCACGGACAACATTTTCAGCTTGTCCTTCTTTCAAATCAAGAACCTATCAGAAAAGTTCAAAATGAATCAGAATTATAAATCACTTGTTCATTATCTAGACATAGAGAGCAAATTACCATTACCTTTCCAAAGGCTAAGCAAAACTCGAAAAACTGACAAACATTTCCAGCTTCTTCAGTTGGTATAACAATGCCTGAAACAGAAGTCAAGCTTATACCTTGTGGCAATTTAGCCTCCAATTGAATCTCCTCTTTCACCTTCTTCTCCTTGGTAACATCTGTTTTCATAACCGTAAAAGCTGGTTAATTATCAAGCTATACCCTATAGAAATCAATTACCATTACCTTTCCAAACACTAAACAACATACATTTTCAACTTCTTTAATCAATGCCTAAAACATCAGTCAAGCTTATACCTTGTGGCAATTTAGCCTCAAACTGTATCTCTTCTTTTATCTTCCTCCTGCTCTTACCCACTACTTTTTTCTTTTTCTTGACAACATCTGTTTCATAAATGTAAACATCAATACCTCATATTTTATAAGACAACATTCAATACACAAATCTTAATCTCTCACTTTCAGATTCAAACTGAGTCTCTTCTTTCAGCTTCCTCTTGTTCTTACCCACCACCTTTTTGTTCTCCTTAGCAACATCTGTTTCATAACAATACAAAAAAAATCATTAGCCTCAAACTTTTTAGAAGACAACTTTAAAACACACATAATTCTTCCATTCTCACCAGCTACTTCAACATCTGTCTCAGAAACAGATTTAACAAAAGCATGATCCTGCATACACAATATCAAGTCATATAACCATAAACAAGAGACATAAAACTAAGATCAACAAAAATCAAGATTAGTGTAGTTGTTAAGAGTACCAGTTTTGGGTTCTTCTGGTAAATAAACTTATCAGATCCTTCAAGTTCAAGAAGCTGAGAGACTGATGATAAACCACTAGCTTTAGCTTTATGTGCCAAAATCCCAGTAGGATTTAAACCTCGTTTCTTCCTGTAAAAAAAAAAAAAAAAAAAAAATCCTCCAAACAATTTATTAAAGTCAAACAAATTGATTTATCAATTTCAAAATGAAAATTTACATGCAGAAACTGCAGTTGCAATTGTCTCTACACTTTGGACAAATCCAATTATCCAACTTTGCTACTTCTTCTGCATTCTCACCATACCTTATAAATACAAAATCATAAACACACAATAAATAATCTCAGATTTTATAAACTTGATTTAAAAAAAAAAAAAAAAAAACTCAAAATACAAAACGAACCTGTTGATTAAACACTTATGACAATAGTTAATAGGACATGTTTTGTTCTTGTTCATAGCTTTACAAGACGCAACAAAGTCCATTGTTTTTTGTCGACACTACAAAGCAAAAAAATAATCAAGTATAACGTCACAAACGAAATCTTAAAAAAAAAATGAAATTAGAGAATCGTAGTGATGTTGTTTGTTTAACCTGGTGACAGGTTTTGCCATTACTAGAATCATAGATTCTTCCTCCGATGACTCTAACTCCGGGATTGGTGGTGCGTTTTGATGGTTTTTCACTCTCTATAGCCATAACAACTGTGGTAATAATCGGAATTTGGGGATCGTAAGAGAAGAAGAATTCGAGAGAAACCCAGAAGAGAGCAGTGCAGTGAAGCAATTGTAGGAGATAAAAATAAAACTTGGGAATTAGAAAATTTAAGGTTTTTTCTTCCCACTTCTTTAATTAGGTTTAAAAAGTTTCAAAGAGGGGGAAAAATATTGAAAAAGGCCGCCTATTTTTTCAGATTTTACATTTTTTTTTGTTTTCTGAAATTATTATTACTCGTTCCGTGAAAAGATTCATGAACTGCATGCTGGTTTCTTATGATAGAAACGACATACAGTGTAAATCTCAATTTTGAAACATCGCGCGCTTCTCTCACTTTTCTATTCAAATCAATTTCACTATAGATTCCCAAACTACTTATCCTTCCTTGTTTATTCAGAACTATTAGGGTTGAAAACCCGCGGGTTATCTTAAACCCGTACCACTATGGAGCGGGTTAGGTTTCATGTTTTGATTGTCCAAAAAAAAGTGGGCATTGCGGGTTGATCTATCATGGTCAATAGTTTTTTATGGACAAACCCGCATGGTTGTGGGTTGATCCGCAGACTAATGGAGTTACACGTTGAACACAAAAAATAGTAGGAAAGTCTTCTTTATATTAGTTTTATTTTAGAAATTTTGAAAAATACATTTTATTTTCTTTTGTCTTTACAAGTTCGAGACGTTGACAATGCTTAAATCAATTTCATATTTGAATGTTTGAAAAATTATTGATTTAATTATGCATTTTATGACTTTTATTACTATTTTTTTTAGTTTATGATAGATATAAAATGCATTTATTTTATTATCGATAAATTTACATTGTAAAACTTTAATTTTTTTAGTTATTAATTTGATTTTAAATTCTGCGGATCAACCCGCTTAACCCGCGATTATAGTACGGGGCGGGTCAACCCGCTAAAACCCACAAATTAACTCAACCCGCAATGGAATGGGCTAAACGGGGTGGGTTAACCCATTTTGACATCTCTAAGTACTATGTTAAAACCAGCGGGTTGAATTTGTATATGTTATTTTTTATAATTTTACTATTCATAATCTGAAAAATATATTTTGATATTTTTCAAAACTGGATTCTGATTCAAAACTGGATTTTAATCAGATTTATAATGTTAAAACAAATATTATATATGTCATTGTAAATAAGATGAAATGAGTTATAAGTATTGTATTCATAAATATAAAGAAAATTTTATATGGATTAATAAAGAGTTTGAATAACTAATGAAAAATAGTCCTTTATTAAGAACTTTTACTTCTAAGCAGAAATTAGGACATCCTTAGACCAAACTTACATTATGAATAAAAAATAAATAATTATTTCAAAAGTAAAGAGTAATTAATTTTTTCCGTTTTTATCACGCAAGATTTTGAAAAAGATTGTATGTGATGATGCATGATATTTACTCCTTATGACTCTTGAATCTGCTAGATAAAAGTTAAGCATGGATATTTGCCTTTTACAAAGGCAAATAAGGAGAACTTATATGATTGTTGTTTTCCTTAAATTTACATCGAAAAGTTGAAACATATCTTCTTATATATGTTCTAAGAAATTTTCATTAGTCTCTCTGGATATTACAATGTATTTGTTTGCAGGAATGCAATATCTTCACTTCTATGAACCTCATTTGTATGTGGCAGTATCATGTCTTGTAAGGTCTAATGTTTGATATCTCAATTAATGTGAGCATATGATTTTGATAAGTTTTCAGGACCACATATATCTTGTAAATAATTAGCTAGCAAACATGTTAGAATCCATCATAATTTATATAAATTTTGAAGAATGAGACAAAAACATTTATAAAGAAAGTTTTAGGAATAGAATTTAGGAGGCAAGTAGTATAATTTTTTTGGGTTGTTACTTGATTTGGACTTGCAAGTAATCTACTTGACTTGCTCAGAGCAAGTAGGCATGTGCACAAAACGAATATTCAGAAATTTGCAGTATTCATAATTCATTTTATTTTGGCCGAATACTTAGTTTTGTGATTCAGTTCTATTTGAAATTTTTTGAATATTTGGAAATTCAAATATTCAGAAATTTTTATGATATTTGCGAATTATTCGATTCGTTAAAAATTATATATATATTTTCAATATTAAAATTAATTTCCAAAAAACTAAACATGATTTTTTAGCATCTGTTATAGCATTATATGGAGGGAAATAATATATTCACAAAAACAAATATATCAACAATAAAATAGCTTAAAACAATTTATTTTTCTTACTTTCGTAATTTTAAATCTACATATAAAATATACTCAAATAAAAATAAAATAAAGTAAAATAAAATATAACACAAGTATTTAATATTTTCTCTATACAAAACTAATTAATAATATAATTACAAATTATATATATTCAAATTGAAGCGAACATTCGGCGTTTTCAAAAATGGTATTTGTTTTTTGGTTCGTTTTTTTATGAAACTATATGTTGCTATTTGTTTTGCTTTGAAATTTTACGAGTATTAAGATTTTTCAATTTGAATCGAAGTGAATAACGAATCGAATCTAACGAATTTTTTGTCGAGGATTAAGAACAAGTACTTATTTTTTTCTAGACGGGCACAAGGAAAATAGCGGGTACAACGCGAATAACGAGTATGTATACCCATGGCTAATTAAGAATGGCATACGCCACCCATGAAATATATATTTTCGTAAGTTTGCCGGAAAGTTAGCCAATTCATACATGAGGTTTTGCGATGTGTTAAATACATACTTGAACTATGACATTATGCAGATCGATCCTTGAACTTAATAAAATTTTGAATTAAGTATATAATGTATTAGATTTGTGTGAGTTTATACGTTTTCGTTAACTCCATTAACGGATCGTCAAATTTTGCTGATTCTTCATCCACGTAAATATGTAGGATCCACGTAATGTTAAACGGTGTCGTTTTGGCCCAAAGAAAAGAAATCAAAATAACACTAAACGACATCATTTTGGCCGATTCTATTTCAGATATGTTCAGTTCCGGACGTCCCTGTTTACAGTCGACCAAAGAAGCAAAAGGGTGATGGAAAACCTAGCCAATCTTCACAGCTAGTAGATTGAAGGTGATACACTAAACTATTTCATATGATATATGATGAATATATGGTGATAATAATCTGTTTTGGCTTGTTATTTTGTTGTTGTCTGTTGAAGTATGTGATCACTTAGGAGAAGAGAGGAATTCAAAATCAACAAAAAGAGGGAAAGGAAAACTAGTTGACAAAGAACTAGAAGGAGTCTTAGTTGAGAAGGAACTAGAAGGAGTCTTAGTTGAGAAGGAACTAGAAGAAAGGGAAGTTGTTCTAACTCAACTAGACAAACTAACTAAACCAAGTGAGGAAGCAAAAGAAGGCATGGGCGCAGCATGGAGAAGCATGGGTGCAGCATGGAGAAGCATGGGCGCGGCAGAGGAACAGGGAGTAACTCTGTGGGCTAACTCGGGTTACTCACCTCGAGTTAGCTAACCAGAGCTACTCCTCATGCACTTCTTCTTCTCTCCTTCTCCTTCATTGTAAAACCTCTATAAATACCAATGTATACTTCTTGTTATAATTACAATAAAAAAAAAGGAATACAAGAAAAGTCTTATTACATCTATTCTCTCTTTTCTAATCATATTAAACACTATCTAATACTCTAAACTCTTAAATTCAACATTGTCTTGCTTATTAGGTGTTTTATGCTATATAAGCAATAGAGAGTGGAGACATGGATGGTTTTTTTGAGAACGGAGGGTTCGTTGGTGTTTGCTTCTTCGAGATAACATGATGAAGATGTTGGTTTTTTCTCAAGATGTCTTTTGTGCATGGTTTTTTGTCGTTGTACTTCAAGATGTTTTGGCTTGTTGTTTTTTTACCTTGGGGTAGTCTCGGTTTTTGTACCTCACTCTTTGAGATAACTTGTTTGACTCTCATATATTAGATAACATTATCATATTCAATATTATCATAACTAAACATTATATTAAATTATATTATCAGAACTAACTCTTACATAATCTTAGGCAAAGATGAAATAATACACCGTGACCATCACTATACCACCAACAACCATATTCTTAAAGGAGCGAAGAGCTTTTATCTCTTTGTTACAAGAATAAACCATGGCTTTAAGCTCTCCAATCTCTTTCTCACAAACTTGGGTTATTGATTTGATGCTTTCAATCTTCTCTCGTAGCTATTTGCCACCGCCTCACAAGTACGTGTTTCCATTGCCAGATTCGACATCTCGGATTCAACATCACCTAAACCTTTCTTTAGACTTCCAACATCAATTTATATTTTTCCAACCACATTTTCAACCTCTTCTATCTCTTCCACCATAGATATGTCCGTCCATTTGAACAAATGACCTTTATCCTACACAAATATGATACACTTATATTAAAATACTCACATTTTCTCAGCAATTTGAAGAATATATGCTATAATTACCTCTACGAAACCATTCAAACAACAATAAAAAGGTCTTCCCAGATTCTTCAATGTGTTTGCAGTTTGAACTTTGGAATTGTTTCCACATATACATTTTCGAGGTATTCATTTGTTTCTATCAACCCTACAACCACTGAATCCATAGCTTATGTCTTCAATAATAACTCAATTTCTCAATTAATTTCAAAATAGAACAAATCTGAATTAGAGAAAGAAAATCACAAATAACTAACCTGAGATGGCTGATGAAGGCATTAAAACAGCTGATGAGTAAAAGAAGCTCTAATCTCAAAAACCCCCCAAATCCACCCACCTTTTGTTCTTCGTGTCGCATGAAGAAGGGAAGGAAGAAGAGAGACGAATATGAGTGTTTTATTCTTCGGGCCAAGACGACGTCGTTTAGTGTTATTTTGATTTCTTTTCTTTGGGCCAAAACAAAACCGTTTAACATTACGTAGGTCCTACATATTTACGTGGATGAAGAATCAGCAAAATTTGACGATCTGTTAACGAAAATGTATAAACTCGCACAAATCTAATACATTAGATACTGAATTCAAAATTTTATTAAGTTCAAGGATCGATCTGCATAAGGTCATAGTTCAAGTATGTATTTAACATATCGCAAAACCTCAGGAATGAATTGGCCAACTTTTCTAAATTTGCCTTCCGTTACTCGTTAATCGTTACCCATGTTTTAAAACTCGCTAGACGCTAGTCGGGCGGCGAGGGTGGGTCTAGCACCTAGGAGATTAATCGGGCAATAAACGGAGATTAATCGGGAATTAGTTTTAGGTTATTTTAATATTTTAAAAATATATTTATCTATTATATTAAATTTTAAATAATATTATTTTTAAAATTATAGTAAATACATGAAAATGTAGTATTAATAATTTATTTTATGATTTTTAATTATAATTTTAACATAATTTATCATAAAACATCACAAACTCTCAATATAAATATCTGAATAACAAAAACAAAATTTTTTTATACTAAAAAATTTAAAAATAATTGGATTATAGATGATTATGTGGAAAATAATCGGATTATGTGTGATTAATCAGATTAGGCGGGGAGTAATCGGTTGACTGACTTTTTCAAGGAATTAATCATTAATCAAGGTGGTGAGGATGGATATATCAACTAAGCGGGATGTAATTAGAGGAGATTTTTTAAACATGGAGATGTAATCGTTACTCGTGGGCAAAACGATTGTCCAATTAGAGATCTATCATTTAGGGGGTGTTGTTCAATCAAGTTTTAAAATGATTTTAATGTATTTTAATTTGAGATGTATTTTGAAATACCATCTAAAATGGTGGTATTTTGTTTACTCATGTTTTAGATAACAAAGTACATTAAAATACAATATAATCCAATTACAACTAAATCAAATCAATATTGAATAACAGTTGATTTTAATGTATTTTAAAATACATAAACAAATACTTAATTCAATAACAGTGTAGTGTAAGTGTATTTTAATGTAATTCATCAAATACATATTTAAATAACATTGTATTTTCCTTTGAATTTAAAATATATTCAATTCATCTATAATATTATATTAATAACAGCCCTTAAGTTACTCGTACAAAAAAAAATCATGAGTAAATCTAATACGGCGACGTCTTATCTATCATTTACGAATAACAACCGGTAGGTTCGAAAAAATTCAAAGATTTTCGTTCCCCCCCTCTCTACACCGTTCAACAAAATTCAAAAAAAAAAAAAAAAAATCCCAAAACCGACAGAAAAATGGAGAAACGGCTCCGGTCATCTCTCAAGACATCAGCCGACGAATTCATATCATCCGCCGTCAAATTAACCCTAAAATCCACAAAGCCGTCGCTGAAAACAATCATCAACGCCGTGAAACCTTCCTCAGACCTCACATCTTCTCTCCCCGTCGCTCTTCACAATTCTATTCTTCATCACATAGAGTCCTTCCAAAAACTCGTTCAAGATGATAGTAATCACTATGTACCTTCTCCAACAACTTCGCCTCCAGCGAAACGTCAGCGTGGCAACGGATCTTCAACGGAATCGGATCTGGATCATCGGAGGAGTCAGATCGTTAGTTCTCTTCAGATTCTGTCTCATATACTTCATCTATGCGTTTTAAATCCGAAAAACGCGTTTTCTAGTTCAGATTTGCTTTCTTCTGCTCAAGCTTTGCATAATAGTCTTATATTGTTTGAGTCGGATTCGATTCTGTGTCTTGAGATTGCTGGAATTTGTGAGTGTTGGTGGAAGGAAGGTTTAGTGGGAAGAGAGAGTTTGATTTCTCAATCGTTACCGTTTTTGCTTTCGAGGTCATTGACATTGAAGAAGAAAGTTGATGTTCATAGAGTGTATATGCTTAGAGAAGCTTTTACATTGTTTGATTTTGAGGATGAGAGTATTGAAGATTTACGGATGTTGTTGATGCGTTGTGTGGTTTCGCCTTTGTATTTGAAAACTGAAGATGGTCAGAGATTTGTTTCTTTTGCATTTGGACTTAGTAGACAGTTGATGAAGTCTGGTCTTGCTGTTGTTAAAGCTCAGATTCCTTTTGGGAAGAAGTCTGTGCTTGAAGGATTTGGTGGGATTTTATTTAGAGCTTGGAAAGAAGTTGAGATTGATTTGAAAGGTGAGATTGAAGATGGGTTTTTGCAAGGGATTATTGACAGTGCTATTCATGCTAGTTCTTGCGCATTTGCTGCTTCCATAAGGAAGGTTTTGGGAGGGTTTATTAGTCAGCGGACAACTCAAGGAGTTGAGAAGCTTCTCTTTAGTCTAGCTGAGCCTATGATATTTCGGTCATTGCAGGTTTGTTTTTAGCTTCTTTGCCTTCTTGTTAAAGAAGAAACGCAGGGTTCATAAGCTGTGTACTACATGAATGATAGCTTAGCGTACACAACGTAGCCATTAGCGAGAGGCTAGAACTTACCTAACCATCTTTAGTTATCCATTTGAAAGTTGTAACTGTCTCTGTGGTGGTATATTAGTTGACATTGTATGAACATTTAGTAAGACGTGAAAACATAGCTCTTGTTTTCTTACAGGTTGTGAAATTCAAATGTTCGTTTAAATGCTTTACATCTGCTTCTGGATCTTAACTTCTTTGGATTCTTGTTAAATTAAGATGAAACATAGGAGTGATAAACTGTGTGCTACGTGAATTTAAAACTTAGCCGTTTCCTTGCTATCTTTAGTTTTCCATCTTGTATTTTAGTTGACATTAGGAAAGTGATTTGGCTGCTCTTATTTTCTTTCAGGTTGCAAATTCAAATGTTCGTTTAAATGCTTTACATTTGCTTCTGGATCTTTTTCCCATGGAGAATCCTGATGCAACAAAAGAAGCAAAAGATACACTGCTTGACAAACAGTTCTATTTGTTGGAAAAATTGATGAATGATGAATGTCCAGAGGTGAGGTCTGTTGCTGTGGAAGGTCTCTGTCGCGTTTTCTATCTTTTCTGGGAAGTGATCCCATCAGCAATAATTACAAAGATCCTCACAAAAATTTTAGATGATATGTCACATGAATCGTGCAGTGAGGTTAGACTTTCAACAGTTAATGGTATAACTTATCTCCTTGCCAACCCACAATCTCATGGCATTCTTAAAGTGGTTCTGCCAAGACTGGGGCATTTGATGCTAGATAATGTTACTTCAGTACGTGTTGCCATGGTAGATCTGCTCCTTCTTTTAAGAGATGTTCGCGCTTTCCAGTTTAACACGGTAGGAGAAAGACTTTCATTTTGTTTCAGATTTGCAGTATTCTTGTTCCCACTTTTGTCTAGTCCTAACTCGTTGTCTTATTTTATGCAGGTAGTGAGCTTGAATGTGTTATTATCTGTGCTTGCATCTGATCAGACTCATGTTGCTAAGGGAATTGCTCGCCTGCTAATGCCATCATACTTTCCATCAAGAAAGAGAGCTGAGGAGGCGTGCCAGCGATGTAGGACACTCATAAACAGAAACCCAATGGCTGGTGCAAGGTTTTGCGAGTTTCTAGTATCTTTAGGAGCAACAGTTCAATCTGTACTGCAGCTTGTTAGGTTCTTCTTGGATACAGTATTGTCTGGTGATGACCTAGAGGAAAAACAGATTGAAGGTTTGCTTCTTGCTGCGTACTACATCTGTAAAGATCTGCTTGCCGATTCTGGGTGTATTGCTTCCCTTAAAGAGTTACTACCTGGAGACAAATTGAAAAGCTTGCTAACTTTTGTTCCCACTGCACAGGCTCAGTCAGCTGTCTTTGATATTATTGCTATGGTCTCTCCTGATATTGTCTCTGACGTCCTAGAAGATTGTATGAAATTAGTTGTCAATTGTGCTGGTTTGCCTGGGGATGCAGGACGACAGACTGAGATGAGGTCTGTTCACAAGTTACTCCTGTCTTCTAACACCTTTGCTGACCTCATTGGAAATTTTACCAGTGTCCTGCAGAATCTTGCGTACCGTTGTCAAATCAATTTTGGCTATGAAGTAGAAAGAAAGAACATGCATTCGAAGGCGAGGAAAAAGTCAAAGTCCTCTGGTAAATCTGTGGCAAGGTGGAAACATGTTAGCGGAAAAAACGCAGTAAGTTTCGAGGGAGACTATTCGGTTGCTGTAGGAATAGCATGGCAAATAAAGGATTTACTCACTATCGAAGATGCTCGTAAAGCTTTACTCAAGTCTGATATTGAGGAGCTATTCAATGCCTTAAAAGTCGTCTCCCAGACTAGCATTCTACAAGCCTCTTGTTGTGAATACATGGATGTATACCCTGTATTAGCATATACTTCTCTAGCTTTACATATGGCTCTTCAGAATCATAACATAGATGCTCAGAAGAATGATATGAGCATCGCTGAGGCATGTACTTTTTTGCTTTCCCTCTTGACTCTTTATTCTTTGCAAAATCAGATTACTAATCATCAGTCTTTTCCATTTTTCAGCGGAATATTCTGGACCAAATAATTGAGCACATCCTAGGCTGTACAGATGAACTATTTCAGGCAGGTGATAGAGGAAGGCTAGACACTGCATCCCTAGAGACTAAAAGTAATTGCAAACAACCGAAAAGAAAAATTTCAAATGCTGGTGATGATGGTGAGTGGAGAGGTTGAGTTCATTACACGTTACCCAACAGAAAGGAAAAACTTAATATGTACCTTTGCTTATGGTAAGTAATAGTTCCCAATGAAGAATACAAGTTTTCTAACATCGTCTTCATGCTTCATGTAGTTTCTGAGGGATCAAAGGAAAAACGTGTGCTGAACAAGGTGAAGATGCTAACCACGATTCTGAAGTTTATTGTTGAGTCTACAGAGATGGGTCTAGCTTCCCAATTCCAAGCAAGGATGTTGAAATTCACATCTTCATATCTAAAGTATGTCATCTCCATTTTCAACGATCATTCAACAGGTAAGTTAGAATTTGAGGATGCAGATATAAAAGACACGATTCTGTGCACAAAAAGCTCTATCAGTTATGCCGGAAAATTCATAAACCTAGTGATGAGACACACAACCGAAACTTCACACCCTTTCCTTGAAGCTTTTGATCTTGCAAATGACCTTCTTGATCTAATTACCATGGTTGAGATATCCTTAAGCTCGGCTTACACATCAAGATTTATGACAGCTTTAAACCCTTGGATACCAGATTTGGTGCTTGCACTAGGACCTTGTTTCATCAACAACAACTTAAAAGAAGAAGAAAATTCATACACTTCCTCATTCAACCACATCAAACTCTGTTTTCCAACATGGCTTCGTACATATGCAAAGATAGAGCTACAAGAAATCAACAAAGAAGACGAAACCGTCACCTCGGGTTTCCCAACATTCAAAAGACTGATAAACATCATAGTTTCATTAGTGAAAGGTAACAACAAGGTGAAAGATGGAATTGGTTATGTTCTTTTGATATGTTCAGCAGTTAGTATAGAAAAGAAAGATTTCGATACAGCTCTAGGATTGTTACATTTTGTATGTGTGAAGTTGGTAAGTAGTGAAGATAGAGAGTGGAGAGAGCTGGATACAATGTTGGCTTCACTTCCGAGAATTTACCCGATTATCGAGCGAGAGATTGGTGAAGAAAGAGATGAAGATGAAGTGAAGAAGTTGGAGAATGCTAGAGAATTGCTACAACCTGTGTGGATGTACCATGTTTATGAAACCGGAAGGTTTAGAATGATGGAGGAGGATGAAGAAGAATAGATAGGGAAGGATATGTTTGCTTTAAGTGTTTTGATCCGTTGTAATATACTTACTATTGGAGATGAGTGTTCTTTTTGAACTCTTTAAGACTCAATTTGTTCCGACCGAAGAGAAAAAAATTCTAACCTGTAAGTCTGTAAGTACTAGTTAAAGTTTGGTGTGTCAGAACAATTTTTTGTATGAATTATGGTTGGATTGTAATGGTAAGTCATTCTTATTAACCTGTAAATAATTACACTTAGCCATTGGATTATGCAATTGACCTAAGCTTTTGCGTTTGAAGATGGTAGGGATTTGTAAATTGTAGAATATACAAATAAAAAAAATATATTTGTTTGTCAGTTTCCCAATTGGATTATAAGTTCTTTATCATGTTTCCGACCACAGTAAAACATATATAAATTTATATTCGGTAATCTAATAATTTATATTTTAGTAAATTATTATGATCTTGAATTGGAGTGGTGTAATAATTCAAATATTTTTTTAAAAAAATTATGAAAATATATGATCTCATTGATAATATAAGTTAATAGTTATATAATTTTATTGTATATATGTATGATATTTGATTGAAATATAATTTTTTAATTTCGTTTGTTTCTTCATAAATTTATAATTTTATTAGAATTTATTTCTATTTTGATTAATATGTCAAAAATGTATGATAATATTTTCTCAAACTGTATTAAAACTATTTAAAATTATTTCTAATGTGTAGATGCATTAAAGCACATAAAAATATTATTTATTTTCTATTTTTATATAATTTTTTAAAAACTTGAAAGACTGGATATAAATGAATGATTATTAGTTTATCAATAAGTTAACAAAATCTATAAATTAATAAAAAAAAGTTTCAGAGATGTTACTGTAATTTATAATTAACCATCGGTAGCCACAAATCATTAAAGTAATGATAGCTGATTGACAACTACCCAATTGTATAGCTTCTAACATTGTTAGAAGAAACTATCTATAGAGAAAAGCTAAATTACACATAACATAACAATGGGTATAAGGAATCTCATGCATTCATATGCGAATCTTATTCATTCTTCTTTAATCACTGATAAGCACTATGTGTATGATTTAGCTAAAGTTAAGATTTTAGAGAGGTTTCTGGCAAGTGATGATACCAAACTTAATGACACCTTTCTTGTAACCTTCAATCATCAATGGCATTGTCAACGCTCCTTTTATACTCTTCATTCCACTACGAAGTAGAGACCAAAGTCCATTCCAAGTTAACGCTGTTCGTATAACCGCTGGCCAGAATGGAGCTACGTTCTCTGACCAATCTGCACACTTAATATCCTACAAACACATATACAAAGGTTATTAATAATGTCTCAAATCGTATAAAATCATCTCTCCTAGAAGAAATATACAATGCAATACAATAGTTAAATAAGAAAACTCAAACTTCAAATCTAATCTAATCTAAAATTCTGTTTCTTATAGTTGTAAAAGAATAGTAGATTAATAGTGATCATGAGTATCATTCAGCAAACATACAACATCCAAATCTATTAGGTAGAGAAAAAAGTGAGAAACCGTTTAGTTAATGCTCATCTTTTATTTCAACATGTAAACTTATTCTAAATACTTTTTACTTTGAAAAAACAACATACAATTTGATTATATACAAAAAGTCAGATTTATAAACAAAAAAGTTTTCCCAAAGTTACATTAATACTTTTTTAATTGACTCCTAAATGTTTTTGCAAAAAAAGCTCATAAGCCATTGTTTCAAATGTAACTAAGGCACTATCCTGGAGACACTAACTAACTAACTAACTAACTAACTAACTCCAACTAAGTATTGTTCTGGTCAGAAAAGAGTACCTGGAGAGAATGGGATTGAAGCAATTTGACATAATCATCGGTCGAGCACCAAGCCGGAAGATAGAACGTCTTGCAGATTCTGTCCAATAGATTCTGCTCCCATGGCTGCAAAGCTTCTTCACCTTGGGATAGATTTCTATGGCACCATGTCACTATTATTATCCTTCCTCCAGGAGCTGCCACACGTACTAACTCCTTCACGAACTTGGCCTTGTCAGGCATATGCTCACCACTCTCCATCGACCACACAAGATCGAATTTGCCATCTTCAAATGGCTGCTCCAACGCATCTGCTACTTGGAAGGATACCTACAAGTACAATGTCCATCAGTTAAATGAAATTTCACAAACACAATATGCTTATAGTACTCCAAAGCTACCTTATGAGAGAGTGACTGAGCCGCTGCAAGATCATTGGCTCTCTTGGCCTGAACAGGACTGAGAGTGATGCCAATACATTCAGCTCCAAATTTAGATGCAAAATACCTTGAGCTTCCTCCGATCCCACAACCAACATCTACTACTCTCTTTATCCTTTCTTCTTCTTTTTTTTTCAATCACAATAATTGGCATGTAAGTTCATGTATTATAAATATAAATTAATCATATATTTCACAGGTTGCAACATTATTGTAGATATAAGAAAGATGCTAGTTTCTTGGAAATATAGATTGTACAAATATATCTAATTGTAAATTATATACTCTAGAGTTCACAACATTGTATTTTACAAGAGAAATTTACACACAATTGTATATATTTTTTTTCTATGTCACTTTTTCCAAAGCTAAGTTGAAAAAAGTGTCATCTGAATTACCTAATTTTATTAAGATTTCAATCATCATAAAAAACAGAGTAAATTTACAGGAGATAAAGATGTGGTTCATAAATTCAATACATAAATAGTACAACCAAATAATAATAAGTAATTAGTTTTTTTTTTTGTAAAATATCTAGATGTTTAAATTTATTTAAGAATAGTTTTGTATGTATTATAAACTCTTTTGATTTTCTTTATTCCATAAATATAAAATATTAAACCAATGGATAAAGAAGCGGACCAGTGACGCCGGCGAAACGAAGAGACTCTTCAATCATTCGTATCTGAGCTTCCCGGTGACCGGAATCTGAGAGTTGAACGGAGGAGTCAGGTTCATAAAAGCCATGGTGCATATGATCTCCCCAAATCTCTTCCCATAAGCCAGACGTCTCGTTGTAGAATTCAGCTATTCCTTCTCGTAAAGCCTCCGTGGAGATAGCAGCTTTCATAGCCACGCTCCCACGCGCCGCCGTCGTCGTCATAGAGGTTGAGGATGGAGACTTAAAGAGAAGTGACGGTGACCTGAAGGAAGAGTTGATGCGATGAGGGAAGCTCGTGAGAGAGAAGGGTGCGAGTGTCGCTTTCATTTATGAGAGATGTGAGAAACAAATATGAAACGTGGCTTCGTCAACGATTTTTGTTTAGATATAATATAATATAACATTGGACCGTTTAAGTCTTAGAACCACAAACTTTCTGACACCAAAACAAATATTTGGTTTGGTTTGGTTTGGTAAACTTTATGACACCAAAACAAATATTTGGTTTGGTTTGGTTTGGTTTGGTTTGGTTTGTGTTTTTTTTACCTATTTTCTTAAAAAGAGACAATAGAAGATGCAATTAAATTTTGTAGTTTAGTAGAAAGTCTCTAGCAGACAAAAAATTGTTAGAAAACGTGTACCCAAAAATTCGAAAAACTATTACATTCACATAGTGTACATAAGAGCCGGCTTAACTTAAAAAAAATTCAGGACATGATGAGTTAGGGTCTGGTAAACATGACTAAATGAAAAAAAAACATTTATCAAACAAAAAAAATGAAAAACTGAATATAAAATGAGTAATCTAGAATGTTTTACTATTTTCCAGTAAAAATTAAAAACATTGTTTTCACAAAAGAAAATGTTTGCTTTTCTATCAAATATAGATATATAATTTTAAAAAACTTTAAACATATAATAACAATGTAACTATCATATTATAAAATTATATAGTATCAGAAGTTAATTACACAATTAATATTTGTATACTTTTTCTTGTTTAAACCGTTTCTAATATGATCATATTAAGGGATATAATATATGTTTAAAATTTTAAACCTAACATAATCTTGAAAAATACAAAAATGTGATAAACAATACAATATAACATTGATGAATTTATGCCCATATCTCAAAATTATATAAAACTAATTTATGTATTATGAATGGGTCCTAAGCAATGACTTACCTTGCTTATGCCTAGGCCCGGCACTGCCAAGGATGATATGTGTCGCGTTTAATAGATATTCAGATATGAGAGGTGGTTATCCTTTGTTGGCTTCTCTTGTGGATGCAGAGGCTGCAACTCTTGTTTAGATTATGTCTTGCGTGAGTAACTTGGGTTTCTCGGAAGTGGTTTTTTGAGAGTGATTCAAAGAATTTTTCCAGGCTGTAAAGGATTCTCATTCCTGGGCAAGATTAAAGAGCTATACATGTGAGATATGGGGCAAGAGAAGAAGTAATTTAAAACCATTATTTCAGTTTAATGGGAGGACAAGTAGTTATTGTGCTGAGTATTTTTCATACTGTTATATTCTGGGTCAAATTTTTTTTTTTATGTTCTGGAAATGACAGTCCTACATATGCTCAGTATAAAGCATAAATAAATCAAGACAGAACTTCAAACACACAGAAAAAACAGAGCGCTACATTTGAAAAAGAACACACACAGATGATAAAAACTCATTCTCGTTTTTCGTCCTCAAATAAGCCCATAAAAAATATATTTTCTAGTCCACCAAATAAGTCTTTCCATATCAAGCTCAATAATCTTGTATTCGAGGTGGAAGTTATTTAGCTTAATCACATTAAATATAATATAATTGCATATCAAGTGTACAATTTGTTCTCCAAAAAGGCACCCTTTTTCTCAAGAATCGCATCAAACATAAAAATTTATAGTGGGGATGTTGTATTTGTCTCCTTTAAAATCTTACATTGGCTATTTCTCTAGCCATATAACCAGATATGCATTGGCTTTACAAAATCTACTTCTAAATTTACCATACTCTCTGATGAACTCACTACTAGTATAAGAGCACAATGCATGAATTTGATTGCAGCTTAATCTTTTTTCTTCACATGTACTCTCATGTTTTCAGACAAATACCAGATATATTGTGCATGATGTGCGATCCGATATACTTCAAAGATTGCAGTATAACAGTTTTTAGTTTTTTTTTGAAAAACCTGATCAAACTAGCATTTTTCTCACAATCAATTACATCAAGCACAAAGGGAGTAATGGTGATGATTATGATCCTGAGCTGTTGCAAAACTAACATACCATTATATACAATTTTAAGAAAAATTGCATCCAAAACTATCATTTTTTTTTCATTACACTAAACATGTAGATACACAATTATTAAGAATATTTGAAGAATAAAGTTTTTAATAATTTTTAGTTTTAGATCCGGTTTAAGGTTTAAAATTGTTCTTAAAATTTTAGAATGACCATTCTAATGTTTAAAATACATATTTGATCAGTTGTATATATTCTGAAAATAGAATTTGTATTCTAGCACTTCTACATTTTTCATTAAAAACTAACTTCTTTTATATGTGATATAATATGTTTTCTGATTTGAATTCAATTTTCTATATTTAAAAAAATAAACAAAAAATCCAAATAATAATTATTATTATTGTATTTTTAATTTGAGATAAAGATTTTTTTTTATCAAGTGTATATATTAAATTCATAAATATATCAGAATTTACAAATATTATAAATTTATTTTTAATTAGTGACTTTTAATTTCATCAGTTTGTTTTTATGCATTCTCAAATTACTGTAGTTATATTGTTATCAACCGTATTTAATTTTGATTATTACAGTCTTTTTCAAATATATGACGTCTTTCTACTTAAAATTTTGAAATTTTTAGAATCTAGTTTTGTTTTCTTAGTTAATAATATTAAATATAATTTTAAAAACTTATGATAATAATTATAATAATATTAATTTTTGCATCAAATAAATTTTATTTTATCTCCACAAAAATGTATTTGATTTTAAAATGTAGTTTTATTAATTATTATCAAGTGTTTTTGAAGTTATTTTAGTTCTTGTGTTTTTAAAGAGAAAAGTAAAAAGATATTTTTCAAATTATGAAATATAAACATGTTATTTCCATAAAGTTTCATATAATATAAATTAATAATCATATAAATTATTGTATATATAAGATATTTAACAAGATGTGATTCTAATTTGTTTATGTATTCGTAAGTTTGTAGTTATCTTTGAGTTTATATTTTTTTTTTTAAATATAAAATATCTGATATTATCTTCTCAAATTGTATTAAAACAATTAAAACAAAATTTATGTGAAATAATTATTTTTACGGTGTAAATGCCTAATATCCATGAATTTAGTTTTTTCTTCAATATTCTAATTTTAGAAAAATTAGAAATTACCTAAATATGTTTAATTAATATCTTAAAATATGTTTTTATTTTTAAATATGATTTATTTAAAATGTGATATTTCCTTATCTAAGAACTCATTTTTAATTAGAGTGGTTTGATTTTTTTCTGATTTGGTTAGAAATTGGTATTTTAAATATGAAAAATACTAGTTCACCAAAAACTAAAAAAAAAAAATATTAATTAGACATTAAAAAACTGATAGAAATCTATCTTTTGTAATATCCCAATAATAAATCATAAGAAAAAATTCGATTAATATTTTATACATGTATTAAATTTTAAATATTCAAATTTTAACATCCCCGTACCCATCTCTAAAACTGAACTATTTTTGTTATTGAACACGCTAATGATCCCTAGTCTTCCATCTATGTTGAGCCACTGCTCATGATTAGACAACTAAAAAAAACTTTCTACATAAATCACATATCAAATAAGTTGCTTAATTAGAGAGCAATTACAAATAAAATAACCATTAAAGGTACAACACACAATAAACAAACAAATAGGTTATTATACCATATGAAATTAATACTGTTGCGAATGATTTAACGAATTCAATGAAATAAAAATCCAAAAGACCTTCACAAGACTATGATGATGATCCCTGGCTCTACAAAGCCAAAACCTATTATATTATAATCCATGTAACACATACCTCTTCTTCTTTTTCTTCATCCTTGTTTCTACTTCACCATTTCAGTTTCTTTCTTGTTCTCTTTATTGTACTCCTCCATCTCATTAAGCCAAAGATCCGCAAAATCGCAATCTTTCCAAGCATCAAACCAAGGCCCTCCTCGAGTATAATGCACAGCTTTAGGCTGCCTAGTTGGATCATTCTCAACAACCCTGTTATGCCCTTCAAGAAAGTTCCAGACAAAAGGAATAGACCCAATCTCTTCATCCTCAAGCCATTGAAACCTATGAAGGAAAGCACCAGTCTGAGTATTAACAATCTCCGGGTTCAAAGTCTTGTTCTTAGGATGTCCACAATTGTAAAGCACCATAGAAGACCAGTTCTTCCTCGGATATACGGTTTGAACCGCGCCATCCATCTTAGTAGTCTCTTTAGGAGTGTAATCATGTTGAACACACATGATAGCGTATTTATCGTCGATTAAATCAGTGAGTTGTTTGATATCAGCAAGGTAGAGGAAATCGCAGTCGACAAACATAGCCCAGCCTTGGTAATTTGACAAGTGAGGAGTCAAGAAACGTGAGAAAGAGAACTCAGTGCTCTCTAATTGACCTCTTTCTCTCCAATACAAACCGTTTTTTCGAAGATCTGATTGAACAATTGGTATGATTTCAACTGGGATTGATGATCTTTTGGTTATTGAATGACGACAAACTTGGTAAGCTAGATCTTCTCGTGGATCGTAACCTACAAAGATCCTGAATGGTTTCTTCTCTGATGAGCCATTTGTATCGCCATTGCTCAATGTCATTGCTGTAAATTCGGATCTGCCATTAATTTCATTGCAAAAAAAAGTTAACATCGATTGAAGCAGCCCTGGAATCCAAGTATATATTGAAAAATAAGAATCAAAGTGACAATTTACTTAGCCAGAAACCAAAATTGGAGAATCTTCAGATGAATAAAGCAGCCATGGATTCAATATAAAACAGAGAAATCGATAACGAAAATTTCACGAAATAAGAAGTTAAAGATCTCTATCTCATTATGAAATTTCCAGAAAGAATAAAAAATACACAGAATCGTGATGAATCAAAAGTTATAACAAAATGCGAATTAAATTGAGATCTACTTAGCGTAAAGGTTAGAGATCTTCAGATGAATGAAGCAGCCATGGATTCAAGTAAAAGATCTAGATCATGTCATTATGCTAATCAATTTGAAAAAAAAAAAAAAAATACAGAACCGTGACGAATCAAAAAACATATCAAAATGCCAGAAACTGAAACTGAGAGATGAACGAAGCAGCCATTGATTCAAAGAATTCCAGCATTACTCGGATCTATCGTAATTTTCATTGCAGAGTAAAGGATCTATACCATCTCACTACGTTAAGCATTTTTAATAAAATAATTACAGAAACGTGATGAAGCAAAACCATGGAAATGCAAATAAAGTAAGAACAGAGGAATCGAGAGAGAACATAAGAAAACCTGGAAATGGTGAGACCTGGA
Organism: Nasturtium officinale; assembly: GCA_963854855.1. Lineage (NCBI taxonomy): Eukaryota > Viridiplantae > Streptophyta > Magnoliopsida > Brassicales > Brassicaceae > Nasturtium > Nasturtium officinale. The sequence goes on from OY978512.1 coordinate 4,881,055, forward strand.
TCTTGAAGAAAATGGTTGAAGCACCGACACAAATGGAGATTTTTTTTTTATTATTTGGACTAAATTGTGGAAAGGTAAGAGAAATTGAAGCGATAAAAGAGGAGAGTGATGTTTCTGAATTAGGAGTTTAACTAAATATATAAGGATTTTAAATGTGAGAGAGGCTTTGACTCGTTTGTTGACTCTCTCACGTCGGTGTGATTTTTTATTCGTTGCCTATTTTCTTTACCATGGGTTTTTTTTAATCTTTTTTGATTTCATAAAATTTATTTTAAGAAAATGGGTGGACAGATTGTATCCTCACTCAAAGTTTCAATTAAGGATGTATCCATACGAAACTTTAATTTCTAGATGTAATCAGACCATAAAACTTATATGTGTTGTATCCCTATACAAAATTTTAATTAAAATTGTGTCCATAAGAATTTTTAACATCGGTATGTAACTAATTAACTAATAATTTTATATGATACGTAGACAAACCAATTTACTAATAATTTTATATTTGGCTAAAATTAATCTCTAATTTACACCAACATAACTGGTATTCCTTAATTGAGAATCTCTAGATCAAGAAAATTTGGTCTTTTCTTTAATCTTTATCAATAAACATATTCTCCTAAAAACTTAGAACATCTCCCAACCTAGGAACATCTCATAGGTTATACTTTAGGGATTTTATTTCATTTTTTGTTGTCTGTTTATTAATAATAATAAAATATGGAAAGGTACATTGTCGTATTACAAATTAAACACTAAATATTCTGGAACTAAATAGCCCAAAAAGGGGAAGCGAAAACCTTTATTACAGGGAGACTGATTAAAACATAGTACAAACCACAAAAGACGAAAAAGATCAATAACTTATAAATGCTCGAATGAAAACGAATTTGTCAAACTTACTTTTACACCAAAGAGAACAAAGCTAGCCATAAAATAGGGCGATTTTCTCATATACTCCTCTTTAATCTTTATGTCCTTCGATATGAAATGACGAAAATACCATTCATTTTTATTTAAAATTGTTTTCAACTCGTCCAGTACAACTGGATACAACTGACTACCAGTCGTACCCAGTCGTATCATATACCTTATACAACTGACTAGCAGTCATACCCAATATGCCCGCAATATCCCCTACTCGTATCCACTTGTACCCAGTCGTACCGGATACATGGTACAACTGACTATTAAATCCGCAATAAATCCCTAGTCGTACCAGTTGTACCCCAAATCTCAGATTCGAACCCGGGTCGCGCGTACGCGTGCGGGAAATCCCGAACCACTGGCCTACCGTGTTTTTCTTAATATCGTATACAATTATATATATATACATATTTAATCGATTTTCGAAATTCATTAAGGACAAAATTGTCTTTTTATCAGAAGGGACATTTGAGATTGATTTGTTGCCTAGGGGCATATGCCTCAATTCCCCCCATAAAATACAACATGGGTCCCATCTTGCAGTTAACAAAACCTTCTTATTGCGAATCCATGATACCTCTCAAATGAATTGAACCTAAACTTCTATTCCGACAAGAAGACGCGAGACACAGACAAGATCCCGCCAATCATTCGGAAAAGGCGAAGTCGCAAACCACGGACTGAAATGCCTCATTATAAGTCATGAACTGACAAGACCTCGATCAGTTCTTAATGTAGAGACAAGGGAGCGAGACAAACCTCGAACCGGATAACACTAACCTCGGTTGAGAAAAGTAAAACACTAATCTCAGAAAAGAAAAGCATATGATCGAACCGGAGATATCACAATAAAGCTCACCAAGAGGCAACAACAAGAACAGAAAGAGCACGAAGACAAACGAGCCCTAACAAACAAAAACCAAGGTTTTGGGCTAAGAACATAGACTAAACTCTAATCCAATAGAACACAGCGGAGACACATAATTGAACGGAAAAAATCAGAGCCTAATCTACCCTAAAGAAACTTAACCAACTTAAACTAAAAACTGAACCACCAAACTCCTATCCAAACGCAAGAGAGACCAGAAACAAAGATTACCCTCGAGTAGAGAACTTCGTCTCAGCCGTAGAAGAAGCCAGAGTTACGATTAACAACATTGAAAGGCTCAAAGATATGAGCCAAATCTGATATTGTTAAAATCGAACTCATCCACGAGTTCAAAAGAACAAGTGGAGCTTCACCACGAACAGAGAGAAGACGACGCACACAGAGAGAATTTCCAGAACCGGATTAAACTCCCACCTAACCGTCGTTCTGAAAGCTTCGGAACTGGATCTGCCAAGTGATCTTATTTCATATTTGATATAAATTAAAGATACTCTGTAGGAAAAAGAAATCAAAGTGTCTTCATTAAAACACTAACATATTTTTCTGTTAATCAGTGTTCTAAAAAGCGGTCTAGGCGGCGCCTAGGCGCTAGGCTCCTTTAAACCGTCCGATTAACACCTAGACTACTTAAATTTTTAAAATATCGGTTTATATTATACGGACAGTTAGATTTAGCAAAATATGCGATAATTAAATAAATTAAACGCTAATTATATGAGTTATGAATTATGTGAGATATGCAGATTTAATAAATTATTTAATATCTATGTTTTTATAAAAATAAAAAATAAAAAAATGTTATTTAAAAACATTTAAAATTACAAAACATTGATATTCTTCACCTTCTTATAATTTAAATTTTTTTAATTATTCAATTTTATAATTTTATTATGTTATATTATATTATGTTAATATATATGTATTTAAATATATATATTTATTATAAAATTATTTAAACCGTTTAAACCGCCTAAAAATCGCCTAGGCCCCGATTAGGCGTTCTAGGCGCTAGGCGGAGGGTCACCGCCCGATTAGCGCCTAGCGCTTTCTTGAACATTGCTGTTAATATACTATGAAAACATGTGTCACTTTATGATTTACTAACTTAAAACAAAAATTAAATTAAAATCAGAATTTATTAAAGATACTCTAAACATAAATGACTAATGTAGATCCTCTAATAATTCTTTTGAGATTCTTATCATTATTTTTAATATAATATTTTTTAGAAAAACTAAATTTAAGAATCTTCTACAATTTTAATATTTTCCTCTTGCAATTATAAAACATTAAGTAGGATTCTTATGAAATAATAAATATTATTTTTAAATTATAAAATTTTAAGTTTAGAATTTATTTTGATTAAATTTATAATAATTTATAAGTTACAAATATTTAAAATTAATTTATTTTAAGTATAATTTTATTACAAATTATAAAAATATATTTTGGAAAACCAAAATTATTTTCACAAAATTCACCAAATTACTAATAAGGATTTTCACCAAACTATAAGCATATATTTAAAAAGATTATATTTTCACAAAATTTAAAAATAAAAGAAATACAAATTGTTAGTTTTGCAGATGCAAGATATTTGTTGATCCTCACAAAATCTGACCACAAACTGAATATGTTTTCACGATTGGTGGTACCATTATATCATGGTGTTCTCATAAACAAACACTTGTGGATATTCGAATATAAGATATTCTGAAAATCAATTAAGGATTCTGAAATTCAATTGTATATATTATCAATTAGTATCTCCTAAGTATGGACACAAAACGAAGATTCAGAAAATTTGCAATATTCATTAATCTATTCGTTTTGATTGAATATTTAGTTTTGTGATATTCAAAAAAATTTGTGATATTCGCGAATTATTTGATTCGATTCGATATGTTAAAAATAATAATATTAAAATAAAATAAATAATTTTTAATATTTAGATTAAGTTTAAAAAATAATAATGGTTGTTATTATATCATGTAGAATAATATCTTCAGGAAAATAAAATATAGCAACAACATAATATATATTAAAAAATATTAACACAAGTATTTAATATATCTATATCTATAAAAAATTAATTAATAATATATATATAAATATATGAATCGAAGCAAATATTTGGTGTTTTGTAAAATAATATTTGTTATTTGTTTCATTTTTATGAATATGATATTTTGGTATTTGATTTGTTTCGAAATTTTACGAATATTCGGATTTTTTTGATTTAAATCGAACCGAATATCGAATTGAATTGAATCTAATGAATATTTTGTCTAGAACAAGTATCTTCTCATATCATGGGTAAATCCCTGAATTTTTTTTATTGAGTCTTGTATATAAATAATGGAAAATACTGAGATCTGGTAAATCTCGGATTGTTTTATCGACTCTTGTAAATCTAAAATGTTAAAAACAAAAGAAAGGAGAAGAAGTAAATTTAGGTTTTATAAAACCAAATTGAAATCTCAGTACGACAATACTCTGTAACTCAATGGTAGGATAGCTCTACTCAAAGCTTTCCTCTATGTGGGTTCGAGTACAGTCATATGATGGTGATTAAGATGATGATGATGATGTTGTTTATGTTAGCATGCATGATTCAATGAAATAAGGTATTCTTAAATACCTTTTTTTTCACCAACGAATCTAACACAGTGGTGATTTCATCATTGTGTGTTTTAGATTGGGCAGGTCTATGGTTTCTCAATCAAAGATTATAGAAAGAATATGAAGAGAAACGAGCTTCGGTGGTTCAGATCATTTTCAGTATCGTCTTCCCTTTCTCTTGTAATCTATTGCAGCTTCTCTCTACATAGTAAGTTTCTCTTCTACCAATTCAGTATTTTGAAATTAGCAAGTTTGTGAGTTGTTAAAGCAGAGTATAAATAGATTAGTTGAGCTTTTGAGGCTTTCCTTAGGAGTTCTTGAAAACGTCTTTTACTATATAAATGGTACTCAACTTGGATTTCTTTATAGGAGATTTCTGTGCATATGTGTAACCACTCAGTTTAGAGTAGTTTTGATCCTTAGCTTTGGCTTTGTTGCATCTTTGATAAAGATTTGCAAGTTCATTCTCCTATGCCTTAGGCAGATAAAAGTATCTATTGGTTACAGCACTGCATTGTTATGTTGCTTGCTGCTGCTGCTGCTGCTACTCATTTTTACTTTACTATGCTCTGCTCCATAAATTTCCTACAATGAACTTCTGAATGCTTACATAGTGATTATAATAAACTTTTGGAACTAAGCTTGGTACCAGTTTTATTTCCAATTTGTGTATACATATATGATTGTAACATTATAGAATGACCATTTTCTTATTATATTTGCAACTGCTAGCCTTGGTGGTTATGGGATAGTCATTATGGGTGATATATACTATTTTGATATTCTTATGACATAAATTTATACATAGTGAATAGAAATCAGTTGACATCATGCTGATTTAGATGGCTAACTGTTCGTGATATCATAGTCACTGCAAGCAGAAATTATCCTTTGTGATATGAACCAATGTTATAGATAAATTGAACTTATGTATAACTACAGGGTTTGTTGTTTGCCATTAAAGAATAGTGAGAGCTAGAAAACAGTGTATAACTTTACCTGATTGAATAAACTGCCTTCAGAATAGAGTGTTCCAAATGAACAACTCTTTATTCATTTCTTGTTTATTTCTGACCTTTGCTAGCTTCTGCATTCAAACATTCTAATTTATGTGTTCTTGTTGCTTAACATGTTTTTGTCGTCTGCTGAACTTAATTACTTAAAGATCATATAGCATTTCTCTCTCATTAATAACTCATTTTCAATGGGCCTTTGACGGGATGCAAAGTTAGATGGTCAAAGAATAAAGAGTAATGCTTGACTATTATTATGAAAATGTAAATATATGCTGATTGCGTAACTTTTCTTTAATTCTGTTTCTATCTTTCTTATTTCCAATGTATTTCCCTGTTGTTTATTGGGATGTTGATTGTGATTTCTGTGAGGGACCTGATGAAGGTGAGTTATGATTCTAGTTTCTCCATTTTTTTTTACATTGGTGTGTCTTCATACTTTCATCTAAGGCTCTTTTGGATCCTTCAAATTTGTGAGAAAACAGTATTCAAATTGTTAATTGCTAATACAGCCCTTGATATAGTTTCAATCTAGTATCCCCACCTATTTATTCAAGAAACTTCTTTGAGGCAGTCATGTTTAAATAGTTGAATCTTTTTAACTTCTTTAAGCTGGGGATAACTTCAGTAAGTCACGAACTATTTTGAGCAAAACATAATAGTAGATATAGAGAGATTTAGCATCATATTTTTATCGTTGTTGAAGTAGCTTTGTGAATTCTCTTCTCATTTCACATCCAACCTGATAAAACTAATGACTGTTTTTAGTAAAGATCAATGTAGTCAAATTAGAAAAAGTATTGGAATTATAACCAAAGACCAGTCTTCTAAAAAGCGGTCTAGTCGACCGTCTAGGCCTCGCCTAGGCACTAGATCCCCTTGAACCGCCTAGACCGCTTAAGTTTTTTAAAAATCGGTTTATATTATACGGATAATTAGATTTAGCAAAATATGCGATTATTAAATGAATTAAACGCTAATTAGATAAGTTATGACTTATGCGGGATACACGAATTTAATATATTATTTAATATCTATATTTTTATTTAAAAAATAAGAGAACGATGTTACTTAAAAAATTAAAATTATAAAACATTGGTATTCTTCACGTTTTTATAATTTAAAGTTTTTAAATTATTCAATTTTATAATTTTATTATGTTAATATATATATGTTTAAACTTATATTTTATTATAAAATTACTTAAACCGTTTAAAGCCCTAAAATTGCCTAGACCCTGACTAGGTGTTCTTGGTGCTACGCAGAGTGTCACCGCCCGACTAGCGCTTAGCGCTCTCTTGAACATTGCCAAAAACACGTTGAATTGCTCTCCTGATTTTGAATGCTGTTCTTTTGGTTAATGAATTAGACTTTGTGGATGGTGCAGTATTTCTTCTCAGTCTCGAGATTGGGAAGTGGGTCTTCAAGCAATGTTGTGCTATTCCTATCTGAAATCATGGGAATTTACTTTTTGTCTTCCATTCCATTTCTGCTTATCAGAAAAGCTTGAGAAATGAGTACAGGTATGCACAATTCTGATCTTGAGGAAGATACTAATACCCTTTTTCCTCTAGATTAATGAGAAACAGAGTAAATACATGTTGGCTAGTATTGCAGAGAAAACTCTAGACAACCAACTCAAGACAGAAATGAAATAATAAAATTACAAAATATTGGGAAAGTCATCATGCTCTGTGTGCGTATACTGAAGGTATATTTTTCAGCTAGTATAAGGGATCACAACCAGATTGGAGCACCTCGAGTAATGTAAGATTGGGTACACTCTGAGCAATGAGCAATGCTGGTGAGTTGCATTCTGTGGAAGATATTTTATGAAGATAGCATTTCTGTGAAGATATTTTATTTTACATGATTCAAAAAGTAATGTAAAATGTTATTTTATGTTTTGAATTTTAATTTAACATTACATTAAAAAAATATATAATAGATTAATGATTTGAGATTTTTTGTTCTTTTCTAAAAGATTGATTTTATAGATTAGAAAACTGAAATAATTACTCTAATTTATGATTTATTCCACATGGCATATTAGTTAATGGTTTATATTTTCTTCTTCTACCAAAAAGTAATCATAAATTAATTTATCATTCAATATTTACCTTTTTCTATATGTATAAAAAAAAACCCAAATCATCAATCTATTTCAAAACAAATACACTGAACTATTTTTATTTGAGACATTGTTCTTCTGATGAAATAATCTGTCGATATTACAAGTCAAAGAGCTGATTAAACATTACTGATGAGTTGAAGTTGTAGTACCAGAACAAGTGATTAATCGTTTCATGTTGCAAGGATATAATTTTTATATGTAAGTTTAATAGTCTCCGGCAATTCGATGTTCTATAACCCAAAAACACACCATCTTGATCAAAAATTTGGGTGGTAGTATTAGAAGTTCCTTCTCGTAAACCTAACAAAACAAGAGGTAGTCAAACTTAGAGCATTCCCAATCATGAGAAACCCAATATAATCTCTAATTATTACAATATATTTACTATAATTGAATAGTATATTTTCTTACCTAAACATCAGTGGCAACCCATAAGCTTGTGCTTGTTCTACTACGAATCGCGTAGGACCCTCCTTCCCCTCTAGAGTCTCTTACATTCAGAGGGGTAAGGCTTTGGCATAGGGGACATTTCCATTTTCCGCCAACTGAAGAATATTACGAAGACTTTTTCTTTCCTTTTCGAAATTTTCTTTCCATTTTATTTAGGTTCACCGCTTGAATAGTCATGGTTTTAATAGCCGCAGGAGGTTGAAGTAATCGTTAGTGAGGTGAAACGCATACGGTTTTTCAGTTTTCTTTGAGATAGAGATATTGAAGTGTGAAGTTCTTGTGTTCTACAATGGTTTATGCGTTGGATAAAGCACTAAAGGAGTTATCCATTGAGGAGGAGACGCCGTTGAAGTTGAGAACGGTCCCGAAAGTGAGTGCGAAGGAAAGGAATGGATGCAGTTTGATGGGCCGATTGCTGAACCCAGAAAACCAGAGGATGTCAAGCATGATTCATGACATGCCAAGAATGTGGCGTACGCTTAATCGGTCGAGAGGCTACGCTTTATCAGTGGATCGGTTTCAATTCATCTTTGATTCTGAAACAGATTTGCAAACGGTTCTGGAGACAGGGGCATGGACTTACGATGATTGGAGCATGGTATTGGAGCGAAGGATACTTGCAAGTCTTACCGATTTGGGTGAAACTGAGGAATATTCCACTGTGTAGGTATGATGTGGAATCCATTAGTGAAATTGCAAGTTACCTTGGACAAGTGTTAGAAGTAGCCTTTGATCCACTTAAGCCACAAAGTAAAGGGTTTGTAAGAGTGAAGGTGTTGTTTGATGTGTTGAAACCGTTGCATAACTCTAAAGATTTTTTTGAGCTACCTGCAGGCGGAGTGGTTAACATTGGTTTTGAATACGAGAGGATTAGGAAAAGATGTTTTCATTGCGAAAGTCTGTGTTCCGGAAATAAGTATGGACGACCCTCTATTCGGTGTTCTAAAGGATGATGATGTGGGGATTGACCTGATCACTGGGAGGCCGAAGATAGCCAAAGAAGCTTTGGATGTAATGCGGGAGTATCTTTCAGGCCAGGGCTGCCAGGGTGAGAAAGTCACTCTGGTATTTAAAGCGCGATCCTGAGGGTCTAAAGTGGTTGCTTCGTCTGGAAGCTCCAACTGTGGTCACTACGGATTTGGACAAATGAAAGGAGTTGGTTTTTGACTTCCAGGAACAAGAAGACGGGGTACCAGATGCAGAGAAATTGTTAGCTGCTGCAATTCGGTCAATTGCGGTTAAGAGACTTGAGCCACATACAGAGACGATTAGGTCGGCAGGAAAGGAAAGTTTTTCGGCATCAATTCCTAGCTCTACGGTTTATCAGACTGGGGCTAGACAAGTAATGAAAAAATATAGAAGAAGGCCGAACAAATGGCAGAGAAGTGAACAAGGCGGACCAAAAAATCTGATGGTTTACAAGATGAAGCAGAAGGCAGAGATGAACGAGGCACATATTGCTAAGAGGAAGGCGGATGAGGAAGAAAGTGTTTCAACAAAAGTCGCCAAGAGGCGCGAGCAAGAGGTGGTTCCGCATGAGGAACCGCCAAAACAATAATGAGCTGGAACTATCAAGGATTAAGGGGCGACTTGACAGTCCAAACGCTGAGGGAGCATTTTCCGGATGTTTTGTTCCTTATGGAGATTAAAAACTCCAGTCAACAAGTTATTAGTATGCAGAGGTCATTGGGGTATGATAATATTCACATTGTAGAATCGGAATGGTTAAGTGGAGGTTTGGCTTTGTTTTGGAAAGCGTCTTATACATTTGAAATTCTACACTCCGATAAAAGAATTGTGGATGTGAGAGTTAGTTTGGGATCTTTAAAGTTTTTGAATGAATTGGTTGATAATTCTAAAAAGATTGGTGGTCGACTCCGGGATGAAGCATCTTTTTACCCGTTCCGCAATATGATCTCAGATTGCAGATTAAGAGAAGTGCCATGCTCTGGAAACCATTTTTCATGGGCTGGAGAGCGTAACGATATGTTTATTCAATGTCGCCTAGACAGGGCTCTGGGAAACGCTGAATGGTTTCAAATGTTACCAAGGGTCAAGGGAGAATATCTCGAGAGGATAGGATCAGATCATCGACCTATTATTCTAAGGTTTGCTTTCGAGAATATTTCTAGAACAAGAAGGTTTATGTTTGATAAGAGGTGGGTACAGAAACGGGAGGTTACAGAAATTATCAAGGAAAGTTGGGGCAATGATACAGATGGATTGTCCAGCTCGTTACTTGAGAAAATTGCAAACTGTCGTAAAGCTCTATCCAGATGGAAGAGAGGTGCAGACTGTAACTCTAAAAACCGGATACAGAGACTGAAACAACTGATCGATCTGGAAGGGAGCAAACGAAGACCTGATATGGAACTGTTAAAAGATTTAAAATGGGATTTGGCACAAGCATATAGGGAAGAAGAGATTTACTGGAAAGAACGAAGTAAGGAAAAATGGTTGCGTGATGGGGATCGAAATACTGCTTTCTTCCATGGATGTGTACAGAAACGAAGAGCACGTAACACTATACTATACCAGTGCTTGTAAATGATATTGGTATCGAACAATTTTCAGAGGGTTCCAAAGGGGAGATTGCTGTTAGGTATTTTCGAGACCTTTTCACTTCTGTTGGTCCGGGGCATGCAACGGAACTACTCACCGGCATGTCACCTAGGGTGACAGAAGCGATGAATAAAGATCTTACAAAACAGATTTCAGCAGAGGAAATTAGAGCTGCAGCTTTTGGGATCAAGAGTAGCAAAACTCCCGGTGCAGCTTTTGGGATCAAGAGTAGCTAATTTCAAAGAAGGAAAAGAGATTCTTAGGTGTTTAAGACTTTATGGGGAAGCATTAGGTCAAGAGATTAATTTTCAAAAATCTTCAATAACCTTTGGCTTGAAGATTGACCCTATTATGAGGCATACCTTAGGTTTATATATGGGAATCACTCAAGAAGGAGATGCGGGGAAGTATTTAGGTCTTCCGGAATGTTTTAGTGGATCAAAAAGAGAGTTGTTAGCCTTCATCACAGATAGACTCAAAACAAGGATCAGTGGCTGGTATGCTGATTCCCTATCCATGGGAGGAAAAGAGGTACTACTTAAATCAGTTGCTATGGCCATCCCGGTCTATGCAATGTCTTGTTTTCAGCTCACTAAGGATCAATGCAAAAAGATTACCAGTGCGATGTCTGATGGTGGTTTAGGATTACGTTACATCACAGACTTAAATCAGCTTTACTAGCCAAGCAAGCATGGCGTTTATTATCTGAATCTGAGTCGCTGCTTGGCCGGCTTTATAAAGCAAGCAAGGTATTATGCGAACAAGAATTTCTGTGAGGCTACTCATGGTTCTAGACCATCCTATGCATGGAGAAGCATTCTTTATGGTAGGGATATGTTGTTACGCGGAGTGATGAAAGCCATAGGGGATGGGAAGGAAACAAAAGTGTGGATGGATAAATGGATTTGTGATACGGAACCAAGAAGACCAATAAACAAGGAGCCTAGGATGAATTTGAATCTTCTCGTTTCGGATCTGATTACAGTTACTGGAGTATGGGATACTGAGAAGCTTAATAAATTGTTTTTAAAGGGGGATGTTGACCGAATTATGTCGTACCCACCAAACAAGAACATCAAAGACGATTGGATATGGGCTTATTCCAAAGATGGCAAATATACGGTTAAAAGTGGTAGTTGGCTTATCTCACAAACTACAGGATATCGTGAACCACCCCCGGTGAATATAAGGCGGTTGAATGGTATAAAATCGAGGATCTGGAAGGTGAAAACAATGCCAAAAATTAGGATGTTTCTATGAAGAGCCTTGTCCGGGGCACTTGCTGTTACAGAATGTCTTCAAGCACATGGGATACAAGCCAATCCAATGTGTCAACTCTGTAAAGCTGGGAATGAAACTATTGTGCATGTGTTGTTCGAATGTAATGTGGCGATGCAGGTTTGGAACAAAACAAAGATAAATATGCATCAACGTTTTCAGTGTTCTACAATTGTAGATTATATGGAGCTTATGCTTAGGTTGATGGGAACAACAACAATACCAAGTATCGTTCGTAAGTCTATTCTCTGGTTACTTTGGGGCATTTGGAAACAACGAAATATGAAGCTATATGCAGGGGGTTTACGTGATGCAGATATTTTGATCGCTAAAGCTTTAGAAGAAACAGAGGAATGGTTTAAACTGAATTTCGTTGATCAAGCAACATGTGCCCACGGCGTGAATGTCAATGGTGTAAAGATTAAATGGTGTAGACCCTGTAATATGGTTAAATGCAATATTTACTCAGACTGGGTTAATTCATCGCGTATGTGTGGAGGTGCTTGGATTGTTAGGGATCAGAGAGGAGAGGTTCTTTTTCATGCCCGTGATGCTTTCTTACCGGCGCAAAATAATATTGCAGCAGAGTTTCGGTGTTTGCTATGGGCTTTACAGAGTATTCTTGATCTTCGAATTGATAGAGTGGAATTTTGGTCTGAATGTGTAGATGTCCTTATGCTATAAAAAATCCGCTGGAATGGCCAAGATTGAGATCATATGTGGAAAGGTTCAAACAGTTAAGTGTTGGGTTTCAACAGATTGAAACTCACCTTTCATCTTGTGAAGCAAATACGGTGGCAAGGAAAATTAGTAAAAGTGTAATAAATGAAGGGCGTCTCAGTTCGTATATCGTTTCAGGAGGACCTTCCAGGTTATCATCGACAATTGAGGAAGACAGGCGACAGTGAGAAGGATTAGTACAACGCTTGGAGTTAAGATCTCATCTGGTCGGTTTCAATGCTCTTTAAATGGGCTCTTTTTTTGCATCGCTTTTGTTTTTTAGAATCTACGGATTCTGTTTTGTGACACCCCTTCACCGAATAATGATATTTTAGATGACAAAAAAACATCAGTGGCGGCAGTAGAGTCAGAGTTTTATATTATCGAGGTAAAAATTATATTAAAAATAATCCATAAATTTTTGAAAAATTATAATTGTATTTTAAATTCAGTCATTATTTGAAATTTCTTAATCAGTTTTTCATTTGTTACATTTCCAAATAACTATTTTATAAAATAAACTATACAGTCACTTAAAACTGATTACCGATACAGTTTCGTAATATAATTTTCACTATTTTCATCCCAGAAAAACATATAATTTACGGTCACAAAAACAACATGCAAAATCAAAACTAATTCTAAAAGTCTATAAACCAAATGATGTGAAAAAATATTTCTTAGTTTCCACCATCATACTAAATCTTTAAAACTTCTTAAAATTTTAAACTCTTAATCATCTCGTAGATTATTAATATAAATGTCAAATTTATGTTCAAAAGATATGCACTCCACATAACTAAAATATTTGGGATAAAATTCAGTCAATCTCACCAGTTTCTCTTTGTCAAACTCACGGAACAAATAAATATGAATTATAGTCGATGTTCATATGAGTAACTTCAGTTTAAACATAAACTCAATTTAAATAATTAAATTAAACCTATGAATCATAAAATTTAACGGGATCAAATAATTTTTTTATATATTGTCATCAATTTTTATTTTAAACATATGACAAATAATTTTATTTTTTTAACTGGGATCAGCTGACCCTTTTTCCACAAGAGTGGTTCAGCCACTACTAGATATAGTCTCTAGTTATTATAATATATTAATATATTTATTATAGTTGAATAGTATATTTTCTTACTATTTTACCTTTTTGATATATTTATTATTAATTTAATAGGAGTATATAAATAGATAACCTGATAGAAATGATCTTATAAAACATGGACAATAATGTGAAGTAAATTATAAATGTATGTAAAAATGCATGATATCATAAACCCGTGATGGATAATCCTATTTTAGTATTTTAAAACTTCTGACAAGCTTGACATTCATTAATTTGATATAAATGTGAGACGACTAGACTAGAAAACTTTATACAACTCATAAATTAACCACTGTGATATAGAGTTTGCCCTAAACACAAAACTCGTGCTATTTAAATTTCAGCGGATATTAATTCGATTGTGATGTCACAGTTGAAAAATAATGGGTGAAGCTTTCAAACAAGATTCGCTCAAGATGGGTATGAAATGTGGGGATTTAGGTTTCAGCCACTTTATTAATAACCAAACAAAACAAAACAAAAAAGTCAGAACTCATAAACATTTCGAGTACACAAACTTTTTGACTTATAACTATTATTTTTCGTACATCATTACATATTTACATATATATATATATATATTACCGACCACATGCAGCAGAAATGTCCAAAAACTCTTTAAAGATCAAGCTAAATTCAATTCCCATTTCTTCAACGTATCATTTAAGTGTCTCTCCAAATTCACAGCCATATCTACACATGTATATTACCCCAATTTTGCAGTCAATGATAATGCATGTTTTGTGTCCAACTCTGAACCACTCAATTCCCAAGAAACATATATCTATTAAAAATTCATCACATTTATGCTGTGCTTCTTTCGTTCGTATAAATATTGAAAGAAACTGCTCAACAACTTGTCATATCTATTTACTTTCAGAAATCTCTCCCCATCCACTATAGTCTTTCCCATTGTTAGTTTGTTACCGACCATTTGTGAGAGTGTTAAAATTCTGTGTGTGTGTGTTTTAATAGCTGGAGAGACACAAGAACCATTTGTTGTAGAAATCATGAATACTAAGAATCGTATAAGCAATGTTAGAGAAGATATTGATATCGAAATCCCGGACACTGCTCATCAGATTAGCAGCGGTTAGTGATTCGTTTTTTTGCCCTGTTTTTTTTTCCTTTGGTTTAGTATTTCAATATTATCGACTCTAATTGTTTATGTGTTTGTTTGTTTCCTTTTTAACCAAATTGGAATTATAAATAGTACTGTTTGCTTTTCTGTAATTTTGAGCTATTAAACAGAGCATATTTAATATATTTTTAAAAATACATTATTTTGTAGATTTCGGTTAAAGGGTTCGAGTTCGAGAAATTTTGGTATTAAATTTTATATAAAATTTATATATAAAAAAGATTAATTCAGTTTAGGTTTAGGTTTGAATGAAATTTAGTTCGGTTTGGTAAAACCATTTCCGGATGAGGCTCTTAATAATTTTTTTTTTTTTTTTTGAAAATAACTACTATGATGATTATTAACTACTTTTAAATGCTGACTATGATGATTCTGATGTAGAGTTATCTGAGGTGACTTTTAAATGCTTATGATAGATAAATACTATTAAATGCCTCATACTCTTAAAAAATAATGTAACTTGTACTTATGATAGATAATATATTTAATGAAATTAATCCAAAAAAGTAGATTTTTATGATTGTGCCCTATGCAGAAAAACCTTATAGTATAGATCCGCAGTGGCTTCCATAACCTTTTTATAAAAATATTGCTCCTAGAAAGTGATAATTTGATATGAAGCAATAGTTTCTTGATTAGGTTCTCTCTCTTTGCTACTCAAAACGTTTTACCATAAGATTGGGATGTTATTCTTTGCCAAATTAACTCTGCTTTGTACAATACAAGTACTGTCTTATAATAATCTGAGATCACATATTTAAGAATGCTTAATATACTGTTTTGTTGAATATACAGATTCATGGTTTCAAGCGGCGTTTGTTCTAACAACGAGTATAAACAGTGCATATGTGTTGGGATATTCAGGAACAATCATGGTTCCATTAGGTTGGATTGGTGGTGTGATTGGTCTTATTCTTGCTACTGCAATCTCTCTTTATGCAAACATTCTCATAGCTAAGCTTCATGAGTTTGGTGGTAAAAGACATATTCGCTATAGAGACCTCGCTGGTTTCATTTACGGTAAAAAAAAAAAAGACCAAACCATATCTCTTAGTTTGCTTTATGTTTCTATATTACTTTCATTCAAATGATCTTTTTTTTTTCAGGTAGAAAGGCTTATTGTCTTACATGGGTATTACAATATATCAATCTTTTCATGATTAATTGTGGATTCATAATACTTGCTGGTTCTGCTTTAAAGGTTAGTAAACATGTTTCTCTCTTGATTCTTGATTTTGTGACCCAGAGTTAGTTATTTAGTGTTGTGTTCTGTTTCTTCAGGCTGTTTATGTGCTTTTTAGGAATGATCATACCATGAAATTACCTCATTTTATAGCCATTGCCGGTCTGATTTGTGCGGTTTTCGCGATCGGGATTCCTCATTTATCAGCTCTTGGGATTTGGCTTGCAATTTCAACAGTCCTTAGTCTCATCTATATAGTTGTGGCCATTGTGCTATCGGTTAAAGATGGTATAACTTAAAATGATGATCAGACTTTAGTGATACTTACCGATTTTATAGCTACCGATGAATCCGAAATTTTCACTTATATTTATGTCTTTGTAGGAGTTAAAGCACCTTCAAGAGATTATGAGATGCAAGGATCATCATTAAACAAACTATTTACCATCACAGGAGCAGCCGCTACACTTGTTTTTGTATTCAACACAGGGATGCTTCCTGAAATTCAGGTGAATTTTTAGAGATTTCTTTATTCATGTTTTAAGGCTTCAAACTCAATTCTCTTGCTTCTATTTAAGTATGCATTTTTAGGCATGACCACGGTTACGATTATCATAATTAAGGTTAATTAACCATTGGTTACGGTTATATTTTTTCTTTAACCTTTACATTAACCATTTGAATACGGTTAAAACAGTTACGGTTAGAACAGCTACAGTTATATATGGTTAAATATGATTCAATTATTTAAAATTAGAATATATAAAATTACAATAAAAATAATTATTTTATTTTTAAAACGGTTACGGTTAACTAAACGGTTAACCGATAGTTTTTATATGGTTACGGTTAATTAATGGTTACGGTTAAAAATTTATGGTTAACCATAACTATATAATTTTACGGTTACTATTACGGTTAACAACCATTTTATACGGTTACAATCCGATTACGGTTAAAAACGGATACGGTTACGGTACGAAATACGGTTACGGTTATATGTTGGTCATGTCTATGCATTTTGTTTAAATAAAACCGTATTTTAAAGAAAATTAATGAATGTTATATATCTTTTCTAAACTGTGATACTTTTAAAATAAAATGAAAAAGTCTAAACACATAAATGATCCCTTTTTGACACTACTCTTTCTTCAATGGTAGGCGACAGTTAAGCAACCGGTAGTAAAAAACATGATGAAGTCCCTCTATTTTCAATTCACGGTGGGTGTTTTACCGATGTACACGGTTGTATTCACCGGATACTGGGCTTACGGATCCTCAACTTCTACCTATCTACTAAACAATGTCAATGGACCAGTCTGGGTCAAAGCCCTTGCTAACATATCCGCTATTCTTCAATCCGTTATCTCACTGCACGTAAGTTTCTCTTAAAAATGCAGAACCATCTCAAATTACAGTAATGTTTTTTATAAAATTAATTATATTAGGAACAGAAAGTTTTATTAGTTTATAAATGCTGTTAAATTATGGATAGATTAATATTATTAATTTATATAGAGCTTTCCGAATTAAAAAATGTTGAAATTATAAGTTTAAAGAGATTGAAGAATGTTTAGAGACTAAGAGTGAGAAGAGATTATGAAAGTTTGTATGTATTTTATTCTCTTAGTCTTACAAAACTTTACAAGAGGTTACACATATATTTATAGACATTTGAATGAGAGGAGGTGCAGAAGAAGAGAGGAATGGCGTGAAGAAGGAAGAGGAGAAGAGAGGTTTTGCGTGAAGAAGAGAGGAGGGAGCAGCTCACCTACTCCAACAGTATTGCACTCCATGCCTCTCTCTGGCGCCCCATGCTTGTGCCCATGCCTCTCCTTGCTTCCTTACTTAGTTTAGTTAGTTCATCTAGTTGAGATCCAACAAC
Organism: Nasturtium officinale; assembly: GCA_963854855.1. Taxonomy (NCBI): domain Eukaryota; kingdom Viridiplantae; phylum Streptophyta; class Magnoliopsida; order Brassicales; family Brassicaceae; genus Nasturtium; species Nasturtium officinale. The sequence goes on from OY978512.1 coordinate 4,898,979, forward strand.
TTCCTTTTCTTCTAGTTCCTTCTTAACTTGTTCTCTTCCTAGTTCCTTTTCAACCAGTTTTCTCCTTTTCCCTCCTTCTCTTGTGTTTGAATTCTTCTTCTTGAGATCACATATTTCAACACTCCCCCTCAAGATTGGTCGGTGGAGATCCTTAAGACCGATCTTGCCATGAATGTGATCACAAGTAATAGTTGAAGTTGCCTTAGTGAAGATATCAGCTAATTGATCCTTGCTTGCTACAAAGGCGGTTTTGATAATTCCTTCTTGTATCTTCCCTCTCACAAAATGGCAATCAACTTCTATGTGCTTGGTTCTTTCATGAAATACCGGATTTGATGCTATATGCATTGCAGCTTGATTATCACAATACAACAGCATTTCTTCATCTCCCTGGATTCCAAGGTCTTTTAGAAGCGCTTTTATCCATATCAACTCCTTTGTCAATTCTTTCATGGCTCTGTACTCTGCTTCAGCACTTGATAAGGCTATGACCTTCTGTTTTTTGCTCCTCCAGGTTACTAGATTTCCTCCCACAAATGTGCAAAAACCAGATGTGGACTTTCTATCCTTTTTATCTCCAGCCCAATCCGCATCACAATAACCTTGGACCTTTGTGTTCCCATTAACATGCATCCATACACCTTTTCCAGGGCTATTCTTTAGGTACCTTAGCAACCTCTCAATCATGTTCCAATGTTGTGAGGTTGGCTTTTGCATATGCTGGCTCACACGGTTTACTGCAAAGCAGATGTCAGGTCTTGTAATGGTAAGATAGATAAGTTTGCCCACCATCCTTTGGTATCTTTTAATGTTCTCCAAAGGCTCCCCCTCAGGACTATCTTGGTATCCTTCTTCTATTGGAGTTTTGGCCGGCTTGGATCCTAACTTCCCGGTTTCTTCCAAGAGATCCAGCACATATTTCCTTTGAGATATGAATATTCCATCTCCAAATCGTGTCATCTCAATCCCTAGGAAGTACTTGAGCTCCCCTAGATCCTTTATATCAAATTCGGCCTTCAAGAGTCCCTTGATTTGATCTACTCCATCTTTGTCACTTCCTGTGATGATTAGATCATCAACATAAATCAAGACTACCACTACTCCTCCTTCACTTTGTCTTGTGAATAGAGTATGATCCGCTTCAGATTTTATGAACTCCTTCTTCAAGAGACAAGCACTTAGCCTTTGGTACCATGCTCTTGGAGATTGCTTCAGCCCATAGATTGCTTTCTTCAATCTACACACTTTGTTGCCTCCATTATGATACCCTAGGGGTGGATCCATATATACTTCTTCTTCCAAATCCCCTTGCAAGAAGGCATTCTTGACGTCCATTTGCCATAAGTCCCATTCCAAGTTTACAGCTACCGAGATTAGAATTCTTATGGAATGAAGCTTAGCTACTGGAGCAAATGTTTCAGTATAGTCCTCCCCATAGACTTGAGTATATCCTTTTGCTACCAGCCTTGCTTTGTACCTTTCTATTTCCCCATCACTTGTGTATTTAATTGTATACACCCATCTACTCCCAACCGACTTCTTATCCTTTGGTAAGTCGGTTAAGTACCAAGTATTATTCCTTTCCATGGATTTCATTTCCTCTTCCATGGCTTTCACCCATACTTCACTCTCACATGCTTCTTCATATGAGCTAGGAATGTATTCCTTGCTGATTTTTGTGAGAAACACTTCATGCTCCATGGGTAATGTCGCCAAGGAACAGAAATGCTCAATGGGATATGTGATAATACTAGTTTGAGTGTGATCTCCTCCTTGTGATATGAGAGTACTGTCGCCAATAGGATCGAGATCTAAGCTCGCCGTACGCTCATGACACTCTCTTATCACACAAGGAAAAATACTCGTACTAGACTCTCCTTGGAGCATAGCAGAATTGTTATAGCCATAAAAGACACGTTGTCGCCTCTGTCTTGTACTTCTTCTTAGAGGTATGGTTGGCTCCTGTCCTTCTTCAGCATCCGCTCCCTCTTCATCCAAATTTTGATCCACTTCCTCATGTGCATTATCCGCACTATCTTGCTCTATGAAGTTCTCAGATGTTTCTTCTTGTACTTCTTCACATAGGCTTGGCGTTTCATCAAACACCATCCAGTCCATGGATGAATAGATCATTCCTTTAGAAGCATCATGATCCTTAGCCCCATAGAAACTCTCTTGTTCATTAAACCTTACTTCTCTAGACACATACACTCTTCTTGTTTCCGGATTGTAGACCTTGTAGCCCTTTTGTGTTGGTGAATATCCAATGAACACACACCTCATGCTTCGAGGTTCAAGTTTGCTTCTGTGTCCTTCTGGTAAAAACATGAAGCATGTGCATCCAAACGTTTTGATATGATTTAAGCTTGGTTTCTTCTTGTACAACACTTCAAATGGGGACTTATCATCCAGATTTTTGGTTGGAAGTCGGTTGATTAAGTAGCTTGATGTCATTACGGCATCTCCCCAATGGAACTTTGGTACTCTTTTGGCAATCATGAGAGTCCTTGCTACTTCCATTAGGTGTCTATTCTTCCTTTCAGCTATTCCGTTCTGCTGAGGAGTGTATGCACACGATGTTTGATGAATGATGCCAAAGTTGTTGAGCAACTCTTTGAATCGTTTACTCACATATTCACCTCCATTATCACTACGCAATACTTTGATCTTTGTTTTGAATTGGGTAGAGATATAGTTAATGAAGTTGGTGAAGGCTTCATACACTTGATCTTTGGTATGTAGAAGAGTGATCCATGTATATCTTGAGTAGTCATCAATGAATGAAACAAAATATTTATATTGATCTCTTGAATTACATGGTGAGGTCCATACATCCGAGTGTACAATGTCAAACGCTTCATCACAAGTTGTAGATGAAGTAGGAAAAGCTTGTCTACAATGCTTCCCTAGTACACACGCCTCACACACTACTTCTTCTTGGATGAGATTGGGTAAGACCATCTTGAGGACTGCTGAACTTGGATGTCCTAGCCTTCCATGCCATAATGAGCTATCTTCAATCTCTTTCCTCCCAAAAAACTTTGCATCTGCCTTCATTCCAAGAGTCATTGGTTCCTCTTGTTTATTTGATTCCAAGATATACACACCATCTTCTACCTTCCCTTCTCCGAGCACATGGTTTGTTTTAGGGTCCTGAAACTTAACAAAGTCAGTCCCAAACACAGCCACACACTCCAAATCCTTTGTAGCTTTATTAACGGATAAAAGATTAGATGAGAAGTTAGGCATGTATAATGCTTTTGTTTCCCTTTTAAAAAGCTCTAACTCTCCTATCCCTTTAATTGGAACTGAGCTTCCATTGGCTACTTGTACACTTCCATGGCATGGTTCAAGATTCTTTAACATATCTTGATCCTTGATCATGTGATGAGAAGCCCCTGAATCCACAATGATTCTAGTCTTCTTTATGGGTGTTTTAGAGCTGAAAAAACTCTTACCCGAATCTGTGAGTTTGGCTAGGCTCTTGATGAGAGCTTCAAACTCAGACCTTCTAACCAGTTCTTCAACAGGTTGTGCAATTCCCGTGAAGGCTCTAGGTCCATTCCCATTCTCCCTTAGCCGCTTAGGCCTCAAGTGTGGATGAAGGGTCCAACACTTCTCCTTAGTGTGTCCTTTCATCTTGCAATGCTCACACTCCAACGTCCTCTTGTCTCCAAATGTGAGATTCTTTCTTGCAAGATGTGCAGCTTCACTTGGTGCACGAAACAGGTCTCTAGACCCTTCTTCCCTTTGTATCATACCGCATACTTCCGCTAGACTTGGCAGATTCTCAAATCGAAGTATATGCTTGATAAGATCCTTGTATGATGCATTGAGTGCCAAGAGAAGCCCAAACACTTGATCTTGGTCACGCCTTTCTCCTAACTCCTTGGGGTCTATAGTGTGTGGCCTCAAGATCTCCAACTCGGCCCATAAGCTTCTATACTCCCCAAACATTTCCTTGAATGACTTTTCCTCTTGTTGGAGCTCATTCAATGCCCTTTTCACCTCAAATATCCTTGATATGTTTGAGATGTTTCCATAAACTCCTTTGAGTATATCCCAAAGTTCCTTGGCGGTATCCGCATATGAGTAAGCCGCCAAGATAGTTGGTTCTAGTGAGCTTAGGAGAAGAGAAAGAGTGTATTGTTCTTCTTGCTCTTCCTTAGCTTCCTCCTTCTCATTTCTCACCGCCGCTTCTGTTCCTTCTTTTGGCTCAACATATTGCCAAAGTCCTCGGCCTCTAAGAGTAGTTTTGGTGGTTTTTGCCCAAAGGAGATAGTTGTTTCCCTTGAGCATAACCGAGATTGTTACCCTATTAGTCTCCATTTTCTAGTAATAATACACAATCTTAGTCCTTTCACAACTTGAAGATCCTATGATCTCAAGGATATTAATCTCAGAGTGAATAGAACTAAGGAAGGTGTATTGTTATAGATTAGAAGCCTTGTAGAGTATTAGAGGAATCAAGAAGAGAATAAGCGGTTTAGTAGATAACCTGCTCTGATACCATGTTGAAATTATAAGTTTAAAGAGATTGAAGAATGTTTAGAGACTAAGAGTGAGAAGAGATTATGAAAGTTTGTATGTATTTTATTCTCTTAGTCTTACAAAACTTTACAAGAGGTTACACATATATTTATAGACATTTGAATGAGAGGAGGTGCAGAAGAAGAGAGGAATGGCGTGAAGAAGGAAGAGGAGAAGAGAGGTTTTGCGTGAAGAAGAGAGGAGGGAGCAGCTCACCTACTCCAACAGTATTGCACTCCATGCCTCTCTCTGGCGCCCCATGCTTGTGCCCATGCCTCTCCTTGCTTCCTTACTTAGTTTAGTTAGTTCATCTAGTTGAGATCCAACAACTTCCTTTTCTTCTAGTTCCTTCTTAACTTGTTCTCTTCCTAGTTCCTTTTCAACCAGTTTTCTCCTTTTCCCTCCTTCTCTTGTGTTTGAATTATTCTTCTTGAGATCACATATTTCAACAAAAAAAATGTTATATAAAAAGTAAAAGAACAAAAACAATACTTTAATGTGTTTAATGCATTTACATGTTAGCAAATAATCATTTCATATATAAAAATTAATAGTATTTGATTCAATTTAATAAAACAATATCATATATTTTGATATTTTAAGAAAACAAGAGATAAACTCCAGTAAAATTATAAATTTAAGAATAGATAAACAATATTAGAATCATATTTGACTAAAATATCTTATATATATAATAAATTTATATAATTATTAATTTACATTATTTAGATGACTATATATTTACATAAAGATTTTAAAAAAATATTATCTTATCGAAATGTGTTATTTATTACACGAACACAACTTAACACTTAAGAATGAAATCATTTATTAATTTAGATAAGTTATTAATTTGTTTATGTTCTACTTGTACTTGCGAGTCAATACATTTTTACTCAATTCTTGTTGTAGATTTTTGCAAGTCCAACGTATGAGTATATGGACACAAAGTTTGGTATCAAAGGAAGTCCCCTGGCGTTAAAGAACTTGATGTTTAGAATCATGGCGAGAGGCGGGTACATCGCGGTTAGCACACTTCTCTCAGCGCTCTTACCATTCCTTGGTGACTTCATGAGCCTCACTGGTGCAGTGAGTACATTTCCTCTCACGTTTATACTAGCCAACCACATGTACTATAAGGCTAAGAACAGTAAGCTCAATACTTTGCAAAAGCTATGGCATTGGCTTAACGTTGTCTTCTTCAGTTTAATGTCTGTTGCTGCCGCCATTGCAGCTCTTAGGCTCATCGCCCTTGACTCCAAGAACTTCCATGTTTTTGCTGATTTGTAATTTTCATAATAATATATGTACTCATTGTACATATATTAATTTTGACTAGTAAAATAAAATTATCAGTATGAGATATATAGTAATTTAAAATTTTTAGTGTTCACGTGAATTCACTACAAGAAAACTGTCAAATTCTAACCATGAATTTGGTCAAATGAAGAAGATCAAATTCTCTCGAGTTACATTAGTCTAATTATTAAAAATATTTCACAAAATAAAAATTAACTTCAAATGTGGAATACTTGATCTAATAACTTGCTAGGTTATCATAATGCTGAATTTATGTTGGTTTATAGGTTGGAATGACTGCATTTTACGGACCAAATGGTTCAACACCAAGATTCATCGCATTAGGTGATGGTGTATTGGATTGATGATTTGGTGGGATTTTTTTTTTCTTAATTCACATGTTATTCAACTAATGGTTTATGATTTTTGTTTTCTTAAATTCTATGTTAGTGTATTAAGAATTTGTGTTAAACCAATTTTAACATGTGAAAATCTCATGTTATACAATCAATCATTTGTAATACTCATCAAATATACTGTTATTTAAAATGCAATTTTTTTTTGGAAAAATCATTGAATGAGTTTTGGTGAGATTTTTTATACATTTTTATTTGAAAATTATGATGCAAAAATCACACCTCCAAATGTGGTATTTGGCGAAACTTCAAAGAAGATGAAAAAAATTTGAGGTTTAAAGCCATTTTGCTATCGAATCTGGGAGACAAGATGTCCCACGGTGATGCAACCCATCGGAGACGGCTCCTCCGGCGAAGAAATATTCGGATTCCGGTGCTTCTGCCGTTTCCGCTAGTGGTTAAGATGAACACTTCATTTGTAAGGTTGCAACTTTGTCTATTGTCTCTGAGTGATTCAATGTATTGATAGAGAAGTGGTTATTGTCATCAAGATTTTGATATTTCAGTTGTTACAATAGAAACTTAGACCAATTACTTTTGTGGTTCTTTAATTGTAGTTATCGGAGAAGCGAAATGCGTCGGTTCAAAAGCAGAGGCAAAGCTTTTGTATCGATTGGTTCTCAGGAAAATGGAAAATGGAAAACCTTTTAAAGGTTATTCGTTGTCTTGTCTTGATTGCAAAGATATTAGACATAGCCAAGAATCGAATTTTCGGAAAATATGTAATATTTGTTATTCGTTTTGTTTTGATCTAATACTTAGTTTTGTGATTCGATTCGATTCAGAAAATTTTGAGTGTTCAGAATTCCACATATTCAGAAATTTTTGTGATATTTGTGAATTATTCAATTCTTTAAAAATAATAATAAAATAATATATATATATATATATTTTCAATATTAAAATTAGTTTCCAAAAACTAAACATGATTGTTATAGCATTATAAGATGTAAAATAATATATTCACAAAAATATAACAACAAGTCAACAATAGAATTATTTTTTCTTATTTTCACAGTCTCAAATCTACAAACAAAATATACTCAAATAAAGATATAATAAAATATTAATACAAATATTAATATCTTTTTTTGTATACAAAACTAATTAATGATATAATATATATTTATAATTACATATTATCTATATATTCGAATCGAGATGAATACTCAATATTTTCAAAAATAATATTTGTTATTTGGTTCGTTTTTTACGAATACTATATTTTTTTATTTGCTTTGTTTCGAAATTTTACGAATATTCAAATTTTCTATTCGAATCGAAACCAATACCGAATCGAATCTAATGAATATTTTGGCCAGACCTAGAAGATATAATAACAACTCTTGTGCTAAAGAAAGCTTCTTTTGTATGAGGAGTGCATTTGTCAACTAACTAATGGCTTTGATCAAGAGGAATTTTGCACTAATGGAGGAAGGTATTAAGCAATGTCAATCGAAATTAAAGTAAGAATGTTACTTTTTTTTTTTAAGATTCATGTTTTCTAGCATTGGTTTTAGTGTTCTATCTTGTTGCTATTAAACTTTATGTAGTCTGAGTCAACACAAAATTGAGCTACTTCTGAGGCATGGGACTTCACTAAAACACAATTAACTTTTAGTATATTAACTCAAATCAACATCCAAATATGTTAGCTGAATCACAACTATACCACGAACTATCAAATCTGTCTACAACTTCTTCTTGTGCAAACTTCTTCTTGTGCAAACTTCTTCTTGTGCAAACTTCTTTCTCTGTTTCAGCCACACTCAACTTCTCTCTGGTGGCCAGTAAATTATGAGAAGAACTAGGGTTTCTGTGATTTTTGGGGGTTTATTAGGGTTTTTTTACTAAATGGTAAATATAATTAAAATAATGAAGTGTTTATTTGTTACAAATTGTAAAAACAAAATGCATGACTTATAGATTGGTCCCATGGAAAAAAGAATTAAAAAGGTGAAGGTAAATTCAGTCGGTACACCATCGATATCATAACTGTGTAGCATTGATATTGATTTATAGCAATACAAGACCTAAGAATCAAGAATAAGAGTATGAACCGAGAATGTATTGATGGAGAGAGACAGTGAGACAAGCAAAAACAGAAACTGCTTCATCCGGTCTCCCGTAATGAGGAGCTAATAGATGAGGAGAACAGAGAGGCTCGCTCTAGACCATCCTCAAAATCTTGGAAGTGACACTTATCTATCGAGCCCAAAACAAGCAGCGGGACTACACTAACTCGCAAAGAAAAGAGGTGCTGGCTCACTCTACCAAGATTACTCCCAGATGTCGGCTAGCACAGAGCCAAACCTCACAACTAAGAAGCCTTACTACCTCCTCTGAAAGCAAGACTTACAAGACCTAGAAACCAGACTCCAAGAACCACCAGAACCCTCTCATCTGAAGCTACTCTAAACCAAAGAAACCAAGCCCAAAGCAACAACTCTAACAACTGCTAGAAGAGACAAGGCTAAATACAGGAGGGACCTGCAGCTAACTTACTGGAGAACGGAGCTAACCATGACACGCCTCAAAACAAATGCTGAGATGATCAACCCGCTACACATGCCACACCTTAACCAGTTTGTCAAAGGGACCAAAGAACTCCTCCGAAAGCAAGACTAAGGACCGGTGAACAGAGAATTCAGATCAACTCCGGTCAGAAAAAAAAAACAATGAAAAGCAGCCATCGCTACCCCACATCGAACCGCCAAAACCCTTCAAAGGCTTGGACAGAACTCGTTTCGCAACACGAAGCTAACCGGACAGAGATGCCTTCGCGGAAAAGAAACTAACCGGTTTTAATAGGTTAAATTCTATTTCTGCTCCACTTAAATTAAACCATAACTTAGAATTCCAAGAATCAGTGTTCAAAAAGTGGTATATGGGCTCATTAGACGGATTATGGGTGATATGAAATATAATATCTATGTTTTTATAAAAAGCAGTAAAACGGTGTCATATTAAAAAGGGTTTTCTGCTAAAAAAAATTATTGTAAAATTGTTATTCAGCTCAAAACTGGGCAAGTCAAATCTCTTTGACTAAGTCAAAAAACTAATGCAAAATGTTTTTTTTTAAAGAAAAAGAAAAACAACATTTTTTTATGTTACCATAAAACCAACATAATTTTAAAAAATGTCTTCTTCCTCTTCATATGTTCTTCTTCCTCGTTGTTCTTTCTTTTTCATTTTTTTCAAAACGTTCTACTTTTTCTTTAAACTGAGAGATTTTATTCAAAATCAAATGAAATATAAAACCAAAAAATAGATTCATGTTGACAAAAAAACAATAAGCACCTTGAATCTGTCGTTGGATTCTGATCAAGTTCACGTTCTTGTCGTTGATGAGTCTTGTTAATCTTATTTGTTGTCTAATTTGGTGATTGTTACAATTATTTGTACTTGCCGATGACAGAACTTCCATCGATTTTGATTTTATCTTTTAATTAACAAAAGTCTTTTGAGATTCCAGAATTTTAATTTTCCCCAGAAATTGAAGATTGGTTTGATAATCACTAGCTATTGTATGTCTAGATTAACTATTTACGTGCTTTTGAAAAAGTCAATTTCAAAGAAAAATACCAATGTGAAATCAAATGTTATTATTAAATGTGCTTATGACAATTCAAAAATCCACAAATCATTCTAGTAGAAACAATAAAAAATTAAAATGGAAGTATGATTAAAATCAAATCTGATAAAATTTTTTTTAAAAAACCCAGGTCTATCACCATGAATCTGAAAAAAATATCATCAGATTCTGGCGAGATCATCACAAAATTAACATCAATCTTACCACTAGCAGCAGCGACATGAGGAAGCAAAAAGAAACATAATTTCTAGAGTCATGATGAACCAAGAATAAACAGAATTGCTAAGGAGATTGTTCTGTTTTCTTCTGATTTGATAAAACCAAGAAGAACCAGAATCAAAGCACGAGAATTGAAGATATCCAAAAAACGATGAACTCTAGTTTTAAAATTTTCCAGATCGATTTATTCCAATTCTAAACCCAGTTGATGATGATTAAAAATAATGTTGTTTTGGTAAAAGAAAAATACACGGAATTATCAAAACAGTGTGTAGTTTTTTATTTGAAAATTGCATCTTTTTGAAACTAACATTAGTTTTTAACCAAAGATGACGATGCCTCATCGACAATATAGCCAATGCCTTATTACGGGTGACTTTCGAGTTGAAAAAATTGACTTGAACAGTTTTGAGCTTAATGTCAATTTTGCAAATGGTTTTTAAGAGAAACCCCTATTAAAAACTTAAATTACAAAATATTGTTATTCTTTAGATTTTTAAATTATTTAATTTTATAATTTTATTATATTATATTTTATTAATATATATGTCTAAATATATTTTTATTATAAAACTACTTAAACTGCTTAGAACTGTATATATTCGTATTGGTTCCGACTGGACGTTTTCCGCTCTAAGTTGAAGATCAAGAATTAATCAGTTTCTCTATTTGTTTAATAATATCTCAAAACCACTATCTTGACCCAAAAATAAAATTAACCTATCTCCACTTTTCAATCCAACATAAAACTCAAATTTCCATATATTTTTTTTCCCGGAACACAGATGTTATATAGATGTTACAATTGACATCTATCAAATATAATTGAGGGGATGTTTACATCTTGCCCTAATGACCATTGGAGAGAAAATACTATTTCTTCTGCATCGATAGAAGATTTTGACTTTAGCTCCCTTCCGGGTCGGTGGTCCGCTGTCATTGGCAAGGCCAGATCCGGCGTTTATGATCTATGCATAATTCACATGCTTTTATTATTTGTTGTTTCTGTACTGATTGCGGTAATTGTTTTTGCAGATACTTCAAATAGAGTTCCACCCACTGCAACAGATACAACGTGCCTCAAAGTGTTTAAAATAGATTAAGAGAGACTCCTCAAATCCCTTGTAAAATAAAAGGAGGTCATTTATTCCAATATAAATTTGTAATATTTTTAGTGTTTCTACTATCTTGTTGTTTAATATATATATATATATATGTAGCTCTTTGTTTCTTTATTTTGTATAATATATTTAAGTAATCATAGTTTTATTCTCATAAAAACAATTTCAATTTATATTGTTTTAATTAAATTTAGACGATTGATAAGTCAAATTTTCTGCTCATTCGTATTTATAATTATTATTATTATTTGATTATAAATTATTAATTAAAAGTTTAGTTGATGTGAGACGCATAAATGTTAAATGGTTGGTCTTCCGTTTGAGCATGACAATATTTTTTCTGAACTGTAATAGATCAGCTCGTAAGACTCGCGGGTTAGCAGATTGGTCTGCAGGATTAATTTTTATATTTTAAATTTTCAATTTCTTTTAAAATGTTGAAAATAACAATATTTAAATTTAAATAACTTTTAATATTATAATTTGTATACTTAAATTTTTTTAGACTAAACATATTATGTTTTAAAACTTTATAAAAATATTGGTTTATATGTATAACATTTTATGTTATTAGTATTTACAACTCGTGAACCAATCAGGTAGCCCGCGGACATAACCCAATAAAATCCGCAATTTGTTTGGGCTAGCCCGCAAGATCTACTTTTTACCGACCTATTTTTTCTATATCTGCCCATAGTCGACCAGACCTGACTAAGTTTGCAGGTTTATATCTGGGTTTATACCTCTAGTAGAATATTAAACAAAATAACACAATGTTTTCTTTAATCCATTGAGTAATTAATATATAACAGTTTAAAAATATTCATATAATAACATATGGAGAAAAAATAATTTATGAATTCTAAATAACTTAAGTAAGATAAAAAGGTGAAACTAGAATCATACTTTTATATGATGGTTTAAATTAAATAAATAGGTTTTATGAAATTGAAAATGTGTTAGTTTATTATTAAATTTGAGATTTGGTTATGGATAGTAAATGATATTTGAAACATTTTCTATACCTTATATATTGATAATAGTTAAATTTATTTATAATTTATATTTTAAAAATTGTATGGTTTGATTTGAAACAGATTTATAAAATTTATTCTTTTTGGTAAAACTATATGGTTGCTAAAACTATTTTAAACCGAGTAAAATTTTAAATTTGGACAATTTTTAAGATTTTAATCAAATATTTATGCTTATTCAGATTTGGAATTATTATTTATTTTATAATATTTTTTCTAAATCATTGTTAAAAAATACTTGATGTGGGAAATTGAACACATATTTTTCTATGGCTTGAGTACTATATGTGTGTTTAAAAAACTTTAGTTGCAACATATTAAAAAATTCTAAATTTTTATTAATTATATGTATTATATGAAAATTCAAATCGAATTACAATAAGACCAGAAAAGATGATAGGATGATTATGTACGTCATTAATTAAAGAGAGAAAGTGAGTTAAAAAATTTAGAAACTAATAATTATTCAATTTATTTAATTAACATTGTTGTTTTAATCTGTTTGAAAGCAATGCTAAAAATAATTTAATTGTCTTTTCCAATAGTTTTTAATAGATTTTAAAGTACTTTTTCTATATATGTATATTTTATTTAAGTATTATTCTAATAATGTTTGGTTATAGATTTAAAAGTACTTCATTTTTAATAAATCTAATATATATAAGATATATACTTGATGAATCATCCCAAAATCCAAATATCAAATCTTCTTTCTTCTCTCCAAATCTCCTCACAAGATCTTTTTTATCTCTAAGTTTCTATTTATAACTTTTTGTCATATATATATATTTCCTCTAATTTCGTTTGACATTAAGTTAAACTAATCTAAGTTTTGTAAGATAAGTAAGCATGATTAATTTTTTTTAGAGATAAATTCTCAAATACCCTACTTGAGAAGGAAAAAATCTCACTGACCCTCTTACAGAAAATTACGATTTTGCCATTAATGAAATGAAAATTAATAATATATAAATAATTGTATATAATACCTAGACAAACACAATGACTCAGTGGTTTGAGTTACAGTGCGCATCTGCGCCCGCGCGCGACCACGGTTCGAATCTGCTACTTGTGGTACAACTCAAGATAATTTGTGACTAGTTGTACTCAATATCACTGAACATACGATCAAGTACAATCAGTATAACTGATATAACTGGAATAACTGTAGATATAATACGGATATAGTACGTACAACTACCTAGTGGTTGTACCTAGTTGTAGTCACCAACGTACAACTAGTTAGTGATTGTACCTAGTTGTACCCACCAAAATTTAATTTTAAAAAAAATAAAGGATATAAACGATTCTAAAAATAATGAAAATGAAGAGGGATAATAAAAAATGGGGATCAGAGTAAAAAAGATTAATGCTCTTTTTTTTTGTCTATAAAATGGAACTGAAATAAAAATAAAAATTAGAAGCACGTGAAGCATGACAAAACCCAAGATCTCAACTCTGTTCTTTAAATAAGTTCGTTAAAAGAGATTTATATTCTCACCTCCAATTATTAAATAAAAGCCAACTTGTTCGATCCACTTCACACACACACCTTTTATTATTCTTCGTTTTTTTTTCTTTTGTCATAAGAAAAAAAGAAAGTAAAAGCGGTGAGAAAGAAAGGAGAGAGAGGGTGACCACTATGGAGACAGCTCAACCCATTACTCATTATTATTTCTTCCTACCATTCTTTTGCTAAAGTTCAAGACTTTGTTCTGTTCCGAAGAAGACCCAAATCATAAGTTCAAGTCTTTGTGTAGTTTCTAGAAAACCTGGATCGATCCAGCAATGTTGGGAATTTAGCTATTTGGCTTTGTGTCTTTCTAAATTCTCGTTTCTGTAAAGCTCTTCTGTTACAACTATGGCTTCTAGAACCAAGTGAGTACTTACTTTTACTCTTTCTTATTCATAGTTTAAAGTCTTTAACTTTGAATAGAATTGGATCTGCTATGATCTCTGAATTTGACAATTGGATCTGTATGTATGTTTACTGAATGTTGTAAATTTGGGAACTTTGGTCTTGTTTTAGTAAAATGAAAGATCTGTAAATTTAAAAGCTTTTCATTGATATGTTAATGTAACATTTTTGTATTGTATTTGATTGAATGTATTGTAGAACTGGTTTGATGGAGACTCCTAGAAGTAAACCATCACCACCACCATCTCGAATTGGTAAATTCAATGCTGCTAAATCCGATGGCAATTCGGCTTCTCCGGTGTCTAATACTCGTCTTTCGCTTGACCGTTCTCCTCAATCTCTTATCTCAAAGCCTACTTCTGAGCGTAGGACTCCTAGAGTTCCTACACCTGAGGCAAGTAACTAACCTCATTTCAACTGATTCATGAAGCTTTTGGTTTTTAAGTTTCTTTGAGATATTGCATTGACTGTAAATATCAAGAAATATATTTATTCATTTGCTACATTATGGTTTTCTTGATCTGTTGAAACTGTTGATATTTTTTTCAGAAAGTGCCATCACGATTGGTTAAAGGGTCCGAGTTACAGGCTCAGTTGAATCAAATTCAGGAGGAGTTAAAGAAAGCTGATGAGCAAATAGCATTGCTGAAGAAAGATAAAACAAAAGCTATAGATGATCTTAAAGAATCGGAGAAGTTTAATGAAGAAGCCAATCAGAAACTTAAAGAGGCATTAGCAGCTCAGAAACTAGCTGAGGAGTGTTACGAGGTTGAGAAATTCCGAGCAGTTGAACTGGAACAAGCTGAACTTGAAGCTGTTCAGAAAAAGGATGCAACTTTGAGGAACGAGCTAGAGTCTATTAGAAGCCAGCATGCATTGGACATCTCAGCTCTTCTCTCTACTACTGAAGAACTCCAGAGGGTAAAACATGAGTTGGCTATGACTGCTGATGCTAAAAACAAGGCGTTAAATCACGCTGAGGAAGCGACGAAGATTGCTGAAAACCAAGCTGAGAAGGCTGAGATTCTTTCTTCTGAATTAGGCCGGTTAAAGGCATTGCTCGGTTCAAAAGAAGAAAAAGAAGCTATTGAAGGTAATGAGATCGTGTGTAAACTGAAGGCTGAGATCAAAATGTTGAGAGGGGAGCTTGAAAATGTTATTAACGTTGAGAGTAGTATGAAAGAGCAAGAAGAATCAATTGAAAAGCTTAATGTTGATTTAGAAACTGCTAAAATAGCTGAATCTTGCGCTAATAGCTTAGCAGAAGAATGGATGAACAAGGTTCATGATCTTGAAAAAAAAGTTGAAGAATCAAATAGATTGAAGACATCTGCTTCAGAATCTATGGAGTCAGTTACGAAGGAGCTTGCTGAATGTAATCTTTTGCTGCATGAGATGAAGTCAGATAATGCTACACAAAAAGAGAAGATTGAGTCGCTAGAGAAAACAGTTGAAGTGCACAAAAAATATCTTGAGGAATCCGGACACCAGGTTTGCATCGCTAAAGAAGAAGTTTCTAAGATGGAAAAACTTTTTGAATCAGTAAAATCTGAACTTGAGATCTCCCGAGAGGAAAAAGCCAAGGCCTTGAACAATGAAAAGGCTGTGACATCGAATATTCAGACTCTATTAAATGAAAAGACAGAACTTTCGATAGAGTTGGAACGCTGTAAGATGGAAGAAGGGAAGAGCAAGAAAGAAATTGAGAGCTTAACAATGGCTTTGCAGGAAGCAGCTAGTGAACTAAAGGAAGCCAAGGAGAAGTTCTTGGCATGTCAAGAAGAGCTCAAGCGCTGTGAATCCCAAGTTGACAGTTTGAAGTTGACATCAAAGGACACAAATGAAAAGTATGAAAAATTGCTTGAGGATGCCAGAATTGAAATTGATAGTTTAAAAAGTGCTTTAGATAGCTACAAAAACGAGTCTGAGAGCTCTAAGACTGGGTGGGAACAGAAAGAGCTTGATCTGAGTGACTGTGTGAAGAAATCAGAAGAAGAAAATTCGTCTTTGCAGAAAGAGGTGAGCCGGCTGGTGAATTTGCTCAAAGAAAGCGAAGAAGATGCATGTGCTAGGAAGGAGGAAGAAACCAATTTGAAAAATAATCTCAAAGATGCTGAGGGGGAGATAAAGTATCTACAGGAAACACTTGGTGAAGCTAAAGCTGAAAGCATGAAACTGAAAGAGAGTTTGTTGGAAAAAGAAGATGAGCTAAAGAATGCAATCACAGAAAACAGCAGCCTCAGAGAATGGGAAGGTTCTGTACTTGGAAAAATCGAAGAGTTATCAAAGGCGAAAGAAAGCTTGGTTGAAAACGAGACCAAACTGCAGAGCATTACTCAAGAAGCTGAGGAGCTGAAAGGAAGAGAAGCTGCCCACATGAAGCAGATTGAGGAGTTGTCATTGGCGAATGGAGGCTTGGTTGATAACGTAGCCAAATTGCACAGCATTGTTAAAGAAAATGAGGTTCTCCAAGAGAAGGAAGCTGCTCATCTTAAGAAGATTGAGGAGTTATCCGTGGCGAAAGAGAGCTTGGTTGATAAAGAGGCCAAACTGCAGCGCATTAATCAAGAAGCTGAGGAGCTCAGAGTAAGGGAGGCTGCTCATTTTAAGAAGATTGAGGAGTTGTCAAAGGCAAATGAGAGCTTGGTTGATAACGTAGCCAATATGCAGAACATTATTAAAGAAAGCGAGGATCTTAGAGAAAGGGAGGCTGCTTATCTTAAAAAGATTGAGGAATTGTCAACAGCGAATGTGAGCTTGGCTGATAGCATAACCAATCTACAGAGAATTTCTGAAGAAAGTAAGGAGCTCAAAGAAAGAGAGACTACATTGCTTAAGAAGACTGAGGAGATGTCAGCATTGAATGAGAGCTTAGTTGATAAAGCGAGCAAATTGGAAACAGTTGTCCAGGAAAATGAGGAATTGAAAGAAAGAGAATCAGCTTATCTTAAAAAGATCGAGGAGTTATCAAAGTTGCATGAAATCTTATCTGATAAAGAAACCAAACTCCAGATCTCTGTTCACGAAAAAGAGGAGCTCGAAGAAAGGGAGACAGCTTATCTAAAGAAGATTGAGGAGTTGTCAAAGGTGCACGAGGATCTTCTTGATAAAGAAAATGAGTTGCACAGTATGGTCGTGGAGATCGAGGACCTTAGATCCAAGAACTCTCTAGCCCAAAAGAAGATAGAAGAGTTGTCAAATATAAATTCAAGTTTGCTCATTAAAGAGAATGAGTTACAGGCTGTTGTCTGCGAAAATGAGCAACTGAAATCCAAGGAGGTTTCATCACTAAAGATGATAGATGAGCTGTCAGATCTGAAACAAAGTTTGCTTTACAAAGAAAATGAGTTGAAGGCTGCAATTGTTGAAAATGAGAAGCTCAAGGCCAAAGCAAACTCATCCCTCGAGAGGATTGAAGAGTTGACAAATCTTAAACAGAGTTTGCTTGACAAGCAGAACGAACTGCAAGGCGTCTTTCACGAAAACGAGGAGCTTAAGGCCAAGGAGGCTTTGTCTTTGAAAAAGATTGATGAGTTGTTACATCTTGAGCAAAGTTGGCTTGATAAAGAAAGCGAGTTTCAAAGGGTTACTCAAGAAAATCAAGAGCTTAAAACACGGGATGCTTTAGCAGCAAAGAAAATAGAGGAGTTGTCGAAGCTGAAAGAGAGTTTACTCGACAAAGAAACCGAGTTAAAAGCTGCTGCCCTTGAGCAGATGGAAGAACGACCATCAAAGCTTGGAAACGGCGAGCACACAAACATCGGAAACGATTATGACTTGGTTCAGTTTTCCGAAGTAAATGGTGCTAGGAATGGAGAGGAGAAAACAAAGATGAATCCTTTTCACAGAAGCAGAGAAGAACATATGATTCAAGAAAGTCCAATGGAAGCAATCGATAAACATTTAATGGGTGAAAGAGCAGCAACAACAACTCATAAGGTAACTCAAACAGTTGAAGGAGAAGGGAAAGTAGAGAAAGATTCTGTGGAGTCTGAATTCAAGATGTGGGAGAGCTTCAAGATAGAAAAAAGCGAAGTATCTCCAGAGAGAGAGACAGAGCTCGAGTCTGTGGAAGAAGAAGTAGAGTCAAAAGCTGATGGTAGTGAGAACATGGATCAATACAGCAATGGCTTATCTTCAACAGACCACACTGAAGACTCTGGAAATCTACTCTTAAAGGAACAACAGATTAAGAAGAAGAAACCTTTGCTCCGTAAATTCGGAAACTTGCTTAAAAAGAAGAGTACAAGCAGCAGCAGTCAAAAGTAGAGGAGGCTTTTCTTGGTTTCTATTTATCTATTCAAGTATCTTAAGAGTATGTCTCTCTATATTTGATCTATGCTTTTACGTGGCTACCATATCAAGATTTAGACACTGCCCTTTGATCTTGTTCTCTTTTTTTCTTTTTTCTTGAAGTTGTTTTGTTGTCTGTGGGTTTTAGTGTACTGCAAAGATTGAACATATCATTTATCATTTGCAAGATTCTGTATAGAAGGGTTTACTTATTAAGAAGAATTGTTATTGTTTCATAGTTTTTTTTTCGTCGTCATTGAAAATTACTCCTTCCGTTTCATAATTAGTGTAGTTATGTATAGTTTTACATTTGTTAATGTACAGACCAAATTCTATGAGTTAGTATCAAAAGGCAGAACAGAACATTTATTTGGTTTCTTATTAAAAAAACATAAATATCACTTGTAATGAAACGGATGGAGTATTACATAAAACAACAACTTTTTCTTAATGTTTTTCTTATTTAGCATATGTACTTTAAAAAAGGCAAACAAAGTTTGAAATTTAGGAAATGCTATTAAGTATTAACAGAAGTATGTATGATTAATGTAATTTATAGATGATATTTATAATTAATTAGGTTTTTTTCCACTAAGCGCGAATTCATGGTTAAAAAAAGAAAAAAAATTAGGAGTGATCTTTTAAATAAATATTATAGATGCATGTAATATTGAATTTTATACTATAATAATGAATGCAGCTGGCCATATCCCTCCGTGTACAATTCATTATGGATATTCCATAGAAACCCATTTTTGACCTGTTTTGTCCATAAAAATTATGGACCGGACAATGTGTATATTGAATTTCTATTGCACTCCAAAATTCTAGGTCAAAATCGATTTGGAAAAAACTTTTTAAATTTCACTTTATTTTATAAAATCAGAAAATTAAAGAAATTTTGAGTCAATTAAAATTTAAATTTGAATCTAAAGATAAATAAAACCTAGGTCTCGACAAAATACCTAAAATCCAAAATACCTATCCCAACCCGATTCGAAAAGTACAACCGAACTCGAACTCAAACTAACAAAATATACGAATAGGTCCTAAATTTTAATATCCAAAAAATCGAATTCAAACCCGAAACCAAACCGAGAACCGAGTGAGTACCCAAAACACCTAAAATCTAATTATATAACTAAAAATAATAATTATATATATATTAATTATATGTATATTGTATATAATCTAATTATTCAAAATTAAAATTATATATTTAAAAATATAAATTATATTTTACCATAATAACCAAAATAACTTGTATATCTCAAAGTTTTAAATTATTTTTGTGAAATTTTAATTTATTTTATTTTTTTCTTCTGATATTTTGGGTACCCGAATCCAAACCGAACCCGCATAGAATAGAACCGAATCCAAACCCAAAACTATTAATACCCAAAAAGTATTAAAAAAAATTAACCCAAAAAACTCAAAACCCAAAAACTTCGATCCGAACCCAAACGGATACCCGAATGCCGAGACCTAATGTAACTCATATACAACCCATTTGGATATAAGAGTTTATGGGTTTGGTCTAAAACTTTTTTTCTTTAAAACTTTTTTTTGCAATGTTTCTTCTAAAAGTTGCATAAGAAGTGAATACATAAAAGATAAGGAGTAATATTCTTTTATAGAACAAAAGAACTAACCTAGACGACACAAAGATTGAAACATGGCAAACGATGTCGTATTAAATATTATATACGACATCTTTTTAAATGCTTTAATCTTTGCAACGAAAAAACCTATGCAATGCAAAGGTGAAAATATTTTAAATGATGTTGTATACATGTTTGAATCTTTGTATTGTCTAGATCAAATTTTTGGTTCTACATATATATAATTTTTATTGCAAATTTCGTGTAGAGTTAATCTATCTATAAACCTTAACAAATTTTTCCTACATTCTATTATTAAAAATAGAACAGGAAAAAAAAATCAAGAATTTATGTCAATTTTTGATTTTTAATGGCTAATAAAAACTTAAAAACTCTACTAGCATATATTTGGAGAAGACAATATAAATTGCTATCGTTAGATTTGTCATATTTCAACATGTCTCCCAAGAAACAATATACATTGCATAAGCTTTTGTTGTACGTCTTCGGATACTAATCTTACAGTTTTTTTATTGTATCATCCACTTATAAGTTTACTTAATGGCAATTAATGGTAAGTATGCCCGGAACGTTGGTGTCGATTGGTAAGGAGGCGGGCTTGGGGCGCTGGCACGTATTAAGTTCGATCCACCTGCTGAATGAAACTCCAACACGTTGCTTTGAACTCATGAGAATATTATGAAAGAGACTATTCAGAGGCTCCCCCCCCCCCCCAAATATTAGTTTAAACTCATCCATAAACATGAAATCTATCCTGCATTATCAAAAAAATGAATAATAATAATATCAGCTCTTACCACCAAATGCCTCTCTCATCATAAGAAATTTAGGGATTTTTCAACCTTCATGATCCAAACAGACAGTGGTCTAATACCTGGTAAACAAACTTCAAGAAAGCGGTTTAGATGTGGTGTAGGTGCTAAATCCCCTAAACCGATTGGATTAGTATCTAAACTACTTATTTCCTTTTTAAATTGGCTATATTACAAAATAGTTAGATTTAGCAAAATATATGATTATTAAACAGATTAAACTTTCATTAGATAGGTTAGACAGACTAAGCGGATTTAATAAATAATTTCATATCTATATTTTTATAAAAAAAGTAAAATTGTGTCATTTTAAAAATAAAATTTAAAATTACAAAACAATAATATTCATCAGTTTTTATAGTTTTATAATTTTATCATATTATATTATATTTTGTTAATATTATATGTCTAAATTTATATTTTTATTATAAAACTAGTTAAACCGCCAAAAATTACTTACCTCCGACTAGATATTCTAGGTACTAGACGGATGGTCACCGTCCACTTAACGCTTAGTGATTTCTTGATCATTGCTTGTAAGTGTCCAGTGTTCAAAAAAACAATCTAGACGGTCGACTAGGCGCGAAGTCCTCTTAAACCGTCCAATTAATGCGTAGACTGTTTAAATTTTAAAAAATCAGTTATATTATATGGGTAGTTAGATTTAGCGAAATATATGATTATTAAATGGATTAAACGCGAACTATATGTGTTATCACTTAATAAAATTTAAAATTACAACATTGATTTCTTCAAGTTTTAATTTAAATTTTTTAAATTATTTAATTTTATAGTTTTATTATGTTATATTATATTATATTAATATTATATATATGTGTTTAAGTTTATATATTTATTATAAACTATTTAAACCATATAAAATCGTCTAAAACTCGATTACATATTCTAAGTGATAGATAAAGGGTCACCGCCAACTTACCGTCTAGCGCTTTTTTTAACCTCGTAAGTGACCATGTTCTCTTAAGATGCCACTCCCCTCCCTGCCCCTTCCAAGAATTTTATAGCCTCAGAAGTTTTTTACAGGTCATTTATTCCAATTGGTATCTGAATATAATAAAATGCAAGCAAACAATTATCTTCTCGAATATATGAAAGTCAGCCATGTTGAATTCTTATATGGAAAGTTATGACTCATGAATTCATAAAGCTATGCTTCTTACTTTATTTTTATGGATTTATATAGTTAACAATTTATTTATTTATATTTTGTATCTAAAGACATTGAAATACGTCTTTTAAATTTTTGATTTTCACATATTGATAATTTATGAGAGATCAGTTACTATAATATTAGATATTGCAAAGTAATTATAAATTCTAGATGAATTAGTCTCTCAACTTTTAACAACATAAATCTCATAACCCATGATGTCTTATGTTGTCCAATGATTTCAAAGAAACTTGTTGGATATTAAAGTTACTTCAGGTATAGAATTATTTAATGTATTTAGTTTTATTATTGTAAATTTGTAATTTTGGATTCAATTATTGCAAATTTAAATAAACTTAAAATTTATTGGACATATACAGTATAACCTCTATAAATTAATACTTGATAAATTAATAACATCTCTAAATTAATAAATTATCACGGTCTCGAGTTGGGACCAGTGTAATAATGGACATATTTCGATAAGATAATAAGATAATATTTTTTTTGAAATTCCTATGTATATATGGTCTCATTAATAACATAAATTAATAATTATATAAATGTACTATGTATATAATATACTTTAATGAAATATGGTTTTAATTTTATTTATTTATTAGTAAATTTGTAATTTTTTGGGAGTTTATTTTACTTTTCTTAAAATATCAAAAATATATGATATTATTTTCTTAAATTGCATCAGAAACTATTTTAAAAACTAGATATGTAATAATTATTTCCTAATATGTAAATGCACTAAAAATATCAAAGTATTGTTTTTATTTTTTTTAATTTTATGTAATATATTTTTAAAAATTTGGAAAACTCTCGATAAAATAATAAATAATTAATTTATGGATAAATTAATACCTCTCTACATTAATAAAACTTTTGGGTTTCGATATTATTAATTTATAGAAGTTTTACTGCAGTTATATTTTGGATATTTTTATATACATTCCTGTTTTAAGTTCTCCGAATAGAGAAGACAGATCCCGTTAAGTATTTATGACCGTTTTAGTGCTGTTCACCACCTCCTAATTTGTATTGGTTCCTGTTCAGGTTTTTTCGTGTGATTATTTTGTCCATGCTTATAGAGTTAGTGTTTATGTAACATAGAAACAAAAACGGGTACGCAAAAATGAAATATTTGCAAATGTTGAAATATTTTTTTTAAAAAAAAATAGGAAATAATTACATGTTGGAAACGTGTTACTATATAATATATATATAATATATAACTAAAAATAAATCTTATAAAATTTGAAACAATATAAATTTAATAAATAATAATAAATTAATTAGAAATAAAAGATCATAACGATATATATATCCGAAACATAGACGAAAAAATTATCGTTTTTTTAAATTAGGGTTTTTAATAAATGAGTGGAAACACGTTTACATCGCGTGGAAACACGTTTCTATCGTTTTCTAAATTAGAGTTTTTAGTAAATGAGTGAAAACGCGATTCCATTGAGTTTTTATCAAGTTTTGTTTCCGAAATGTTTCAGACGGAAAACGGACTTCCAAACGAATTTTCGTGCTACCTAGGTTAGTCCCCAATAAATTTACCAAGTTAACCTATTTAATATGGTAGAATTTTTTTTTTTTGGAAACTAATTTTCTGAACTGCTCCAATTACACCTCAACCATTTCATATATTTTTTACAAACTTCTTTTCTAAGCAATATGATTGAAAGTAGCTCCTCTCTTCAATTTTTCAATCTTTTATCCAATTCGCAAGGCGACAAATCAGTCCATAGAGTTATTATTGCTTGCTTGATTGACAAATATAATTAAGACTCAAAGTGATAGAATAAAGAGTTTTTTAAAAACTCTACCTAGGATAAACGATATCATTCAAGATGAGGATCATCATAATTACAAAAAAAAAATGGAAATGACAAACTAAAAACGTGGGCTTAATGCAAATTCTGAGTTGAGTGAATTAAGGTTGGTGTGGAAGAGAGTTCTTGAGAAGTAAGGCTTCTTTGAGCTTACGACCAAGAGCAAAGGCCAATGGTGGAGGAACTGCATTCCCAATCTGTCTATGCTTATGTATTATGTTCCCAGCAAACTCATAGCTATCCGGAAACCCCTACAGTTTTCACAAACATAACAATTTCATTTCTCGCTTTTTTTCAATGCAACCAGTTCTTATTAACTGATGCTAGATGACTGCATAGGAACAGATACCTGAGATCTGGCGCATTCACGGACTGTGACAATTCTGTCTTGGTCAGGATGGAAGCACATTCCTACCTTACCCATAGGCTGAGGATCTGTAATGGAAGTCGGAAAATTTCCTTGCCAATCCAATCTTCCAAACAGTCCCTTCCACTGATTGTGACGCTTAGCTGTGTTTGGTAGACACCAAGGGATCACATCTTCCAGTTGTCCATTTGATAACTTCACCTGTAATAGTGGAAACAAAGGATTTAGTTTTTATAAAAACGAATTACTCTTTATTTCTGTAGTTGGATATGTAAGTATAAGATTGACCTTTTCGTTTGGGAGGTTACGCCAATCAGCACCTGGAATCTTTGGGATCATCTTACATCGAATGAGGTTTAGTTCGTTCATCCCTTTGCAGATATGATCAGTGAGACAAATCATGTTTCCTCTTATTCCCTTTTGGAACCATGAGACTGGATCACTTTGATACTGCAAGACACACAAAAGATACTTTATCCTCATGTGCTAAGATATATGTAATGTGAAAAATACTTTTTATCTTCATGTGTTATCGTACCTCCTTGTTTGTCTTGGATTCTCCGTTTTCTACTGGTGGAAGATCGCCAATAGTGTCTCTCACAGTGATTGATCGGAAAGGTGCACCTAATGCGGTACTACGAACAGCAGAATAAGATAAACCTTGCGATAGTGAGATATTCAACTTGGGAACACCAAAGACATGCATCGGCTCAGGCCATTCTGGAAGAACTTCTTCTGGTGCAGCTGCCCAAATAAAAGCTCTTTTACGAGATTGGGAAACTCCATATGCACCTGCCTCTAAGATTCCAAATCTCACCTGAAAACATCATATTAAAATAGATGTTGAGTTCTATTTTTGGATACCATTGCTCTACTAAAGAGCAAGCATGACACAAAAATAGCATTAGAATGTTACCTGATAACCCATTTCGAGTAGAGAAGCCAGGGTAAGTTGAAATGTCTGCCCTTTATTGAATGACACAAAGGTCCTTACGTTCTCCAAAAGAAAATATCTAGGCCGGAAATAATCAGCAAAGGACAAGAATGCTAAAATCATTTCACATTGAACTTTACTCCAAGCGCTTTCATTGAACCTGTTCATACCAGAAAATCCCTGCCATATTTCACAGGTTAAGAGCTCTTCACTTATTCGAACATTATTGTAGAGAAGTATAGACTGAAAATATATATACCTGACATGGAGGTCCTCCGTTAATGAAATCCACTTGACCAGGCAGTGGCAGAGTGCTTTTTTGGTCCTCATTAAGTTTTGCTGCAAGTTCATTTGCCTCCTTAGTGGAGATACACTCATCTTGATCACCACATTTCTCCATTATAGCCCTACAGTTAATCTCAAAATCTGTTCACAATACAAGGAATAACGACACTGGAAGAGTAAGTGTTTTAACCTGTTGGCTATTTACCTTAGAATCACATTGCAATTGTCAACAAAAACTGTTGATTCAGGATGGTTTTGTCTAAAAGCTTGCCCAGCTGGCTCTTCATACTCGATTGCCCATTTTGTATCAGACGCACCTTGTACATAAATCATGCATATTAATACAACTTGTTCGAACATTTGGAAGATGAAAGTGTATTACTGAAGATGATACATACCCGCCTTTTTCAGTCCCTCAGACAGGCCACCACATCCAGCAAAAATATCTAGTGTAGCTAAACGCATCTCTTTAGGAACCTCATCAGGCTTAACAATCCCAGCGTCAGTTTCACTCTCTACTCCTTTCCCCTTTTTCTTTCTTAGAAATGTGTCGTCCTTAATAGTAGAGAACTTCAGCTTCATGTTGGCGGCAAGCTGTTACAGAAAGTTAAGAGAAACAGTTAAACTTTGTATCGGAACCAAAAGAAAATAATTATATACACATATTTTATGAATTCCTTAGAAAACTGTGAAGAAGATTTATTGATGGAAAACGAAAGGAGTGAAAACAAATATACCTGCTTGAGAGAACCGTTGGAGGAGTCATAGAACAG
Source organism: Nasturtium officinale (assembly GCA_963854855.1). Lineage (NCBI taxonomy): Eukaryota > Viridiplantae > Streptophyta > Magnoliopsida > Brassicales > Brassicaceae > Nasturtium > Nasturtium officinale. Next base: position 4,925,221 of record OY978512.1, read on the forward strand.
ATCGCAGAAGAAGATATGATCTGATACTGGATATTCACGGCGTAAAGGCATATCACTTTTCTTCCTTACTTCACATTTTCCCTCTAGAGCCTCTGGAGGGAGAACATATGTCTCCTGGCTGTAATACACCTTAAGAAATTGCAAAAGGAAAGATAAAAAAAAAAGATAGTAAGATAAATACTTATGACCAAACCAACAAAGCAATAAACCATGACATAAGACATAGTTTTACCTCTTGGATGTCTGAAGCATAGGCCTTTTCTTCCGAAACATCTTCGGGTCTATAAAACCTTCTCACTTTAACCTCAAAGGAACCCAAATCAGCCTTTTTAGATTCCTTTGGGATCATTTCCAGCAACTGGCAAACAACAAAAGCTCTTAACCCAATGTTCCGCCCTGCCTTAAAAGAAGTTCCACTGCCCTTCTTTGATCCATCTTTAGTCATGAAGTCAGGGCTAACATAAACATAGTCCTCAGCAGCATACTCAATACCATTGAAGGAAAAATGTGCCTTTGCATCATTAAGAATAACTTTAGACCTTTCTTCTTCGCCCTTCTTTATCTTACAAGAATTGCAAGTTCCAGAACCAAGACCAATATAATTTAGCGGGAGACTAAAGAATCCCCCTCTCTCAGGTGAGTACAAGCTTTTGCAGTAGTATTCTGTTGGCAAACCTTTTGCGTTTCTTTCTTTAGCTCTAGCCCGGTCAAGCTTATCAGCAGCGATGGTCTCTTTCCTGAACTGATGCCCCCATGGCCTAGACCGAATCGTAAAACTGACTGTTCCTTTTACGTCCTTAAGCTGTACAGTCATGCATTCATTAGTCAGGAAAAGTTCCCTCTCATTAGCAGCATTACTTAGAACAGTCTCGGACCCTCTTTGTAAGAATCTACCATGTAGCATTTTGCAGCGATTTGAACTTTCAAACATGTACTCCACAAAATAGATGGCTGGAATTTCATCTGAATCATCAACTTCCAAGATGACAGCACCACCTACCCCCACCATTTCCCCTCCAACAAGGGCTTGTTGATAGAGAGGTTCACCAGCAGAAGTTTTCCCTAGAATCTCTCCATCCCATCTTATTTCTGTTTGGACGATTCCTTCAGAACTGCCACGAATTTTCTTACGAGTATGAGACTTTTGAACCTCAGCAGGTTCTGGTACAGTTTCCTCTGTGTGCTCAGTGTCTTCTGCGTCCTCACTGTCATCTTCATTTTCGCCTTCCTCTTGAACCTCTTCCTCTTCATTTTCTGCACCAATCTCCTGCAATGATTCCTCTGGAGAGTCAATAGAGCAAAACTCACCCCAGATTCTGTTGATCAGGCGAGTTGTTGTTGCTCGCATAGCTTTCCTCTTGGATACCACAGGTGCCATGGCAACCCTTGGATTCAGATTCAGTCCTTTCTGCAAAATTTTCTTCTTCTTGATGGTCCATTTTGTGTGGTGCCTTTGCAACATTTTATTTGTAAGACTCGTAACAAACCCAGAGCCGCTGACTTCCTTTTTAGGATATACTGTAAAAATCTGCAAGATTATTTGTCCATGGACGACCACATATCTCTCCACAGCCCCAGTATCAGATGAAATGTATGCTTTGTTGTTCTTCTGGAACGCAGATAATCTTTGCATGATTTCTAGAAATGAAAGCTTGGCAACCCTAGTTTCCGCTTTCAGCAAAGTAATAATGCTTATCCCAACCCTTGCAGTTTTCAGAACAGGTTCAAACCAAGGAGCATAATGCTTTGACGGTTTCCCAAGTCGATACCTGCATATACCTGATACATCAGCAATAAAAGGGGAAAAAACGACAGAGAAAAGTGGGTTACAAATACTAGAATAGAAAGCTTACCAGGCCATATCAGTTCGTAAAGAAATGCAGATAATTCCTCCTCCCCCAAACTCAATCACCCATTCCTTTATTTGACTGAGGAATATGTTCATCCCATCAGGATCGTGCGACTGGGAACCCTGTGACGAGCTGTCAGTATCATCGAGACTAACCCAAATTCCATCATCATCAGTCACCACACCTGACCCAAAAATAGTGACATCCATCTCATCGACCTGCTTCATCGGGAGAAGCTCTAGAGATATAAACCGTAAATCAGAGTTGTAAAGAGCCCAATTGTGCAGATTCCTCTGAGGCAGGTCGGCAGTGTCAAGCTCATAGCCAGCATCAGAAAGTAAAAGCTCATCTGTTTCTTCTTTGGAGCTTTTATAGTACGATGGAAGTGGATAATCAGAAGCAAACTCATCTTCATTGATCTTAATGTAGGAGTTCTTTGGAGCAGAAGCTGTGCTGCTATTTTTCCTGGGCCGCATCATAGATTTTCTGTACTCTTCATCTTGTAACAGTTTCGCATATCTTCTATCCTCGTCAGCACCATCAACCATTTGATCAGTTGTCAAGGTTTCACTTTCTCCAACTTCAGAAACTCCATCAATCCTCAGAACTCCATTAGAAGGTCTCCCTTCCATTTGCACAACCTTGTCAATTCTACTATTCTCATCTCTGAGAGTAACAAGAACAGGAATCTCAGAAAAGCTTGTTTCATGTTTCTTAGCTGTGTCATCCAAACCCGCGAGTTGGTTATATATAAATTCTCCCTGAGATATCGCAAAGTCTTGGATCGTGGCACCACCAGCAAAGTACTTGCTTCCACTCATTGACCTAACAACCGCAGCAAGCAACTCATCAAGACTAATGTCAGGACTCCCACCTGAAGACTTGGACAATCTCTTATAAACTGCAACTGTAACACACGCCTTTTGAAAGAAATAATCATAGATCTTCTTGTAGCTAGTATTAGGTTTGCGACAGTCGTAATCCGCTAACTCAGTTGAGATCCATATCACAGGAGACCCATCTTCATAACCAGATATACTCCAATTCTCAACCCGGCCAAAAGATTGACACCGCACACCTTTCCCTTTCTCCTTATCAGAACATTCAAGTGAAGGTAAAATAACACCTGAAACGAATATATCAGTAATCTCCAACATCTCCACAGGCTGTGAAATTCCATCAGAATCATATAAGATGAAATCAGTAAGCCTCCGCGTGGAACGAATCGCATCATCATCGTTCAGCATAGAGGTTAACCGTAATGCTACAATCTCTTCCTCCACAATCTGTTGTTTCTTTGCATCAATTGTATCAGATTTTTCAGAGAAACGAATTGACTTCTCCTTGAAATCTGTACACGCAGCAGCACGCCTTGGTCTCCTCGTTCTAGACACATCTTCTGAGTCTTTACTCTCCGGTACACTTCTCTTCTTTGGCTTAAAGTTTCCATTTTTCTCCATTTCCGAAAAAAACCTAATTTTGAAACCATAAAATCAGCGAAGCTATGCAAATGTAATACTGTTATCGCACGAATCTGTGAAATCAAACACTAGAATTGAGTTGTTCTATATCGGATCAAAGCAAACAATTAAAAAAAAACAGATTTTTTTTTCGAATTTGATCGAGTCGAAGTAAATAATTAAAACCCCTAAACCCTGTAATTGATTGTATCTTCATCGAATCGAAGCAAATAATTAAAACCCAGAAAATTTCCAAACACACAATTTCAGAAAATCGGCAGAGAAAACTTACAATTGAGAAGGTAAATGCACCGGAGAAATAGAAAACCCTAATCGATCGGTGTGAGATAGATTGAAGAAAGCACTCATGTGGTTCTGAGTGCAAGAGCGAGAATATTTAGAGGGAAAGACGTGAAATGACGCGCGACAATAAACCGCGCCTAAACTTTTTTAAAAATAAAGAAAATGCATGTTTTTGTTTCTATCTATTTTTATTTATTTTAATCCAGTTTTGTGTTTCCCTTTATTTTAACCAAAATATCAAGATTTTTTCTCTATAACTTTTGTGTTTTTATTATAGCCAAAATATCATATACAATCTATTACAACAAAGGCAGAAAACATTTCGAGAAAAAATCAGATAACCAGATTTATAGCCAACAAACTAAAAAACAAAACTTGATAAACAAAAAAAAAAAAAGAGCTAAAAAGCTCTTGGAAAATTTCGGACAAGTTAGAAAAAAACATTACGCAGAACTAAAATCCTCATAAATCAATGATGATAGTATCTAACCAAAATTAGATGAAACAAGTAAAAACCAACCAAAATAAAATGATTTAACCCAAAAATAAAATCAACAGAAAAGTATCTAACTCTTACACACCTAATCTTCTTCTAAGAGCATCACTATGGGTTAAGAGACTCTCTTATTATATTTGTTTTATGAAACAACTCTTCACAAACTTTCTATTTATGTATGATTAGACTTTTCATAATTCATTACAGATAGAAAGCTCATACTTATTGATATAGACAACTTATAATCTTAATCTAATTTGAGAATCTAATTACTAAATGACTTTGGAATTATCCAACACAATAAACATATTAAAAGATTAGTAGAATACTATCCGAAACCAATCAATACGACAATACCAACACTTCCTCAAGATTAAAGAGAGCAAAACAACACTTCCCCATATCAAATATGGATTTACAGTCCAAAGAAACAACAACCAACCATGGCCATCCATTCCATAAACCAATTTGCCATCATCAACCTTACACACCAAATATGGCTGCTGGAGCCAAAGAGATGCTAGGGAGCTTAACTTTTTCGCTTTTTAAATTCATTGAATATGTTTTGCAAAGCTAATTGATCCGAAACCCAAAAAACCTGATCCGAACCCGAACGGTTATCCGAACGCCCAGGGCTAACCTCTTCTATTACCATCCAGATTTGTTGTTTGTAAAACAAATGCAGAAAATTTGAAGTCAAAACTTCTTGAACGATGGACAAACAAATTGAAGATTTTCAACCTCTATAATTAATAATGTTGGGACTTTGATATTTATATTTATTAAGAGTGAATTAATATTTATTAATTTATTGAAGTTTTATTTATATTTATATCATTTAAATTCAATAATTTATAGAAGTTTTATTTTAGTTTTTATCATTTAAATTCAAGAATAAAATTAGATAATTTGCTATTATTTACTTCAAAATTATATTATTTTTTAATTGAAATCATTTCATTTAATTTCAGAAGTTTGATATTTATAAGCAAAAAGAAAAGATGAACATGAATAACAAACAATAGATGAATTCAATTATGCAAATAATATACACAAATTCAAATTTATGATTGATGATCTCATATATTAAATTTTCAAATTTATTATTGATGATCTCATATATTGTCTTACAGAACTATGTCATTTTTTCGGGGAATTTGCTTAAAAGTGATTGATATCAATGAGTTACCAAAGCTGCAAACTCAAATCATTCTTACATTATGCCATATGAAGATGTTGTTTCCTCCATCTTTCTTCAATGTGATAGTGCATTTGACAGTACATTTAATTGAAGAAATAAAATTAGGTGGTCCCATCCAATTCCGTTGGATGTATCCTATCGAGAGGTATGTTAAATCATTATGTGTTTTGAAATTTCATGTTATTGCATGAACATATTTGTGAATTACATAACTAATATTGAACTTCCTAGAGATTCCATACTTGTTCTTGATTTCAGTGCATAAATCTTGGAAACATATTGATTTTGTGTATGTCTTTGATTCTGTAGGATCCTCGGACGATTTAAATCATATGTAAGAAACCGTACTCAGCCTGAAGGGTTTATATGTCAACAATATTTGGCTGATGAATGTCTAATGTTTTGTTCAATGTATCTTGATGGGATAGAGACACGATTCAACCATATTGGTAAAGTAGATGATACTTCAATGTCTGCTCATAGTCTTGGGCCAGACTCAGAAATCCCTAATATTTTTCCATCATTAGGACGACATATTGGTGCTGCTCAATATGCGACATTAAGTTTCAAAGAATGACAACAAGCACATCGTTATATCTTGATCAGCTGTCCATTTCTTGATGGATTACGAGAGTAAGTATTACTTATACTTTATTTAATCTTTTATTTTATATGACTCTAGCTACTTTAGTTAAATAAACTAATCATTTTATCAAATTCTATGAATTTTAAAGATGAGATAAAAAGAAAAAATATCCACGGTAGACGACGACGTTATACCTTAGATGTTGATAGGGAAGTTCACCTTCATTTTGACAAGTGGGTTGGGCAAAAAGTAGAAAAAATGAGATTGATGGTATCAATGATGATATTAGACTTATTGCTAAGGGTCCATCTGACAGAGTTTTGAAGTTTTCAGCATATAATGTTAATGGTTTTAAATATAGAACCTTAGAGCGGGATACTGATCTGAAAACATAAAACTCTGGGGTTTATTTATCTGCTCAAACAATGAGTTATGCATTTTCTCATGATGCAAATCCAAGGGCTAGTAATGTTCTTTACTACGGAAAGCTTGTGGAAATTATTCAACTAAATTACTATGAAAAATTTAGAGTTGTTTTATTCAAATGTAAGTGGGCAGATACTCGTGATAGTCGTGGCTACAAAAGAGATGCTCTTGGTAATAACATGGTAAATTTCTCTCATATAATACATAGTGGTGAAGGTGAGGAAGATGAACCTTTTGTATTAGCTTCCCAAGCAAGGATGGTTTATTATGTTGAAGATCCAAGTTGACCATGGTTGGAGTATAGGAATTCATATTCAACCTAGAGACTTATTGATATGGGTGAATGTGAGATAGCAGGCGATCCACTTAGAGATATTGATATCAGTGATTATGTTATCAATAATAAATTGCTTCTTTCAGATGATATACCTAACTTTCAGCTTGTTAGAGATATAATGGATGATGATGATATTAACTCCCAGATAATGTCTCCTTGTTGCTGACTTCTGTCTCAATCCTTTGTCATGCTATTCTTCTTTCTCTGTTTTATCTTACATAATCATAATGCTTCCACATAGATTACTGATGCAAAGCTTGTAAAAGAGCCAAAGCCAGTTGATTACATAAAACGTGTTCTTCCTTTGTTAAATAAGTATAGAATGGTTCATCTGTTTGGATATGGTGATTGCCTCATTTTTGATCCATTGCTTTTTAATGTTCAGGTACCATTTATATAAGAGGATACATTATGGTGTATTCAATTTGGTTCTTAGTAACAATACATTCAGTAACAATAACAATTCAGTTCAAACCGAAGCAATTACTCTCTCTCTCTGCTCAGCTAACTCTCTTCCAGGTTTCTCTCCTCTTTTAAAACTTTCGATTCCCTTATTCCTATTTGCTCTGTTCCACTAGAAAATTAGATTCATACAGAAGTTTTAGGAACTATCGTGATCTCGCATTGTCTTTGATTGATCAGAGAGATACAAATGGACTAGCAAACAAAAAAAAAACAGAGCTGAAAATCTGGTTACAAGGAATGGATCAACAAGCTTAGCTTCGTAATGGTAAAACTGATATTTACTTTCGTGTGCATAATTCTGGCTTTGTGATCTTCGTCAAATTCTGCTTTTGATTTTTTTTTTTGTGAATGCAACACAGCTCTAAAAGAAGCGTTGAGGAAAGAAATTCAAAGGATGAAGATGGAGCTATAAGCTACTCTGGTTCATGCTGGTTTTGGATTCAAGAGAGGAACATATATATATATATATATATATATATATATATATATTTAAGACAATTGTAATCCAAATATTTTTTTAGTAATTTTAAATTTTATTATTAAAAATATTTTGTATAAATTATAGCATATTCAAAATATATATATATATATATTATAATTTCTAAAAATATTAATTTTGTCATATATAGTTTAGATTCAATTTAAAATGATGTTAGTGGAATATTTAGAAATGATTCAAAAATTGAATTTTAGTGTCATTTATGATAATTGACTTTATTCTTATATTTAACATCACTCTAAAAGTGATGCTAGATTTTTCAATTTGTGTCACTTTTAAAATTTGCTATAATTCTCAAATTGTATCATTTTAAAAGTGATGCTAGATTTATTAATAGCATCATTTAAAAATGATACTAAAATTTAATTATAACGTCATTTATAGAAATTATATAATTTTTTTTTAGCTTCACTAGATTTAGCATCACTTTTATAAATGATGCTATAATTCTAGTATCATTTAAAAATGATGCTAATATTGAAAAAAAAATGACACTAAAAATATTTTTTTTTGTAGTGTATAGAGTTTCTACTGAACATTCTTTGTACCGTCTATTTGGTCCATCTTCTTTTCATTTTCTTTCTAAAACTTCTTCCAACTGCTCAGTCTTCCAAAAGGAGAAGTCGATGATGAGGTATACAAATGGGATTTTAATTCTATATATAGAAAATGTGTCTATAGTAATGTGCTTCCATATTTACAGTAGTTTTGTTGATATTCTAACCTCTTCAACCTTTGGTGTTAGTTTACGTACATCTCTCTAGTGCTCTTTCATTCTCACTCACAAAATATGTTAGAGCAAGTAAAGAGATTTACTCTTTAATGGTCTATATTGATAATATATTTGATTAGATTTCTTAAGTCGCCACACAAAATTACTTATAGAAAGCTTTACTTACTACAATACACTCATTAGAACTCTAACCATAACTACTCACCACACTATACTTATACACATCACACTACATGAAAAATCTAATATTGCTACATAAATTTAACATTTTCATTTCTCTTGCAAAATTTCAACAAATTTTGCAATAATAAATATATGTTACAAAATTATTATAAATTTAGTGTAGTATCACGACAAATAAAAATATTGCAAATTTTGCTAGCATTATATAACCTTTTTAGCATAAATAAAAATGTCTTGCAGATTTTGCAATAACACTATTGTAACATTATTTGCAAAAGATTTATTATTATTTTTTGCAACAGTTACATTCTGTTAACAAAAAAACTTGTTTTATAGAAAAATTGTAAAAATATAATTTCCCACGAGAATTTGTTATCTCACTTAATTAGAGAAACATATCAAAATTTGAACAAGGTGTGGGCATTTGATTTCTATTTAAGTTTTTTAATCTGTTGGGTATGTAACAATATTTAGCGTATTGTACTAATTTTACATGTTCAAGTATAAACGTAAATTAGTTATTATAAAACTGCATATTTATAAATTTGTTAAAACGGATCCATCTAACTAATGAACCTGTCAAAATTGATCATCTAAAGTCTAAACATGTTTGGCTGATATTTTTCAATCCAAACTTATAAATAAATATGGGATTGATCAGTATGTGTGTACTTGCATAAACATCATGAGATCCCCACATGTTGCATTCCTTTATTTTTGTTTGTTTTGTTTTTATTTTACTCTATTTTCTCTGTTCTTGTATATTATTTATTTTACTCTTTTTTGTTAAAGAGATCTTTAGATAATATCTAATCCAAATATTTAGCGATATGAGTATCACAGATATATATATATATATATATATATATATATTATATGTATATCTTGAGCTAAGGTTTTCTCATTTACAATTTATATAAATAATTTCTTAAACTTCCTTCCATTTTGTAACTTGGTCTCCAAATATTTTTTATTGTTCTCTGAAATGATTGAAGAAACACTTTCGGACTGTGTACTTTAAAAGCTTCAAGGTATAGTAGTAACAAATTCTCTCAACGTATCTTATATAATATAGAAGGATTGCAATTGTGAGAAGTTCTGAAATGCTGCCAAATGTCCACTATTAAAATGACATTTTCATCTTTTTTAAATTTAGTTAATTATATTTCTATTTTCTTACCAACATAATTTAAATTAATTAATTTTATATGAGATAATTATACTAAATAAACTCAAAACTAATAAAATTTTGACTAACTTTTACAATCCAAATCTTAATTAGTATAAATAGTTAATTACATTTCTATTTTCTTACCAACATCATTTAAATTAATTAATAAAATCAAAACTAATAATTTTAAATGAGATAATTATACTAAATAAGCTCAAAACTAAATAGAGTTTGACTAATTTTTACAATCCAAAATTTAATAATTTAAACTAAGTATACTAATTTAAATTTTTACAAAACTAAATGTATTTCCCACCTACAAATAATTTAATTTAGTTAAGATATTTAAGATAATTTATATTTGTAATAATAAATTTATATAAGATATAATCAAACATAATAAAAAAATTTCTTTTTAAAACCCCAAATCTTATTTATAATAAATATCTTTTCCACCAACAAATAATTTAATTTAGTTCATAAAATTAATAAATATTAATAAAAGTTTCAAAAAAATAGTGTAGGGTAGATGTTGTTATTGTGGTTACGAATTAATGTTCACTATCCCAATTTAATATTGTCATTCAATATTGACGTTATCTAATAATTTAAACCAAAAATTCTAATCATTAGTTAATTTGTTCTCAAATACGTTTGACTTTTCCTTTTATATGTCTGCATAATTTATTCTCAAATATTTTTTTCCGCTGTGATTTTATTACAGTTACTAATTTCTTTAAATTCATGTTTAATTGTTAATTAATATGATTAATTTAATTTTTGGTCATTGGACTTTCCTTCTCTCAAATACGATTTGTCTCTCTGATTTTTTTACAGTAACTGATTTCCTTAAATTTAGGTTTCATTGTCCTCCTCTGCGTTACAATTATAATTATGAATTAAAATTTAAAAATAAATGTTCCTCTATAACATTCATGAGAGGCTCGCGACTTCAAACGCACTAACATACAATGCTTACTTTTGGATGAAAAGGTTATTAAATTTTATTTTATATTAATACTCTAATTATTTCAAGCTAACTTAATTTTATTTGTTTAATGTAGGTTAACCTTATACAAGCATCTATTCATCAATGTCTCCATAAGTTTAAGTGTAAACTTGAAGAAGACAACTTATTTTCGATATCAAATACAACCACAACAATAAAACTGTTATTCCAATTTATTCACAAAGTAAGACCATCAACAATAGCAACATATTTTAAGTATTTTTCAATATATGTTTAAACTTTCACTAACTGTTTGAAATTATTTGAAAACATGGAAAATGAAAAATAACAGGAAGTAACAATAACAACATCTGCCTACTTAAAAATAGTTCCGATTTAGGTACTAAAATATTGTATATAATTTAAATAAATGATTGAAGCTTATTTTCTATCAAATCAACAATGTCATATATGCAAAAATATGTAGGATATTTTCGTTTTATGGGATAATATTTTCTTAAAATGAACTACTCCCATAATGTTTTTTAAAAAAGTACTAACAAATCCAACTATTGAAGAATTTGAAGGCATGGGTGGCATTGAAAGAATTAGAGGCATGAGTCTATTGGGAAACATGAGTGGAATGGAAGAATTTGAAGACAGTGATGATGAAGAAGCAATACTAAATTAATATGTTTCAAAGGAGGAAGCTCCAGTGATAGAGAATGTGGAAGCATAAAATCAAATTATATGGTATTAGTAATTCTCAGGTTTATAAAACAGTAGATTTACTACCGAATGATGTTACTCTATTTTATTTTTATAGATGACAATTTATGATTGTGCAATGCAAATTTATACAAAATAATATTATATATTTTATAGTATATCCGTGCACCACGTGGCTTTTTCCCTAGTAGATTATATGGTTTATCATTGATTATTTTTAATTGTATTTCAGGTTTGATTATTTCATGACTTGTTTTGCGGATTAATTATTCGTTGGTTCAACTTTGGTTCTCTAATTTTTATTTATTATTTTAAGGTATAATACTTATACAAAATAATTATGGTATTCAGCTATGCATATGCCAAGTCTATATCGCACATGCAACCTTTTTTCTCTGTTTTATCTTTTAACACTTTTTATAATTTTCCTATGTTTATATTTTGTAGAAAGAACAAAGGGAAGATGCACCATATTTTGAAGATGCACCTAAATGACCCATAAAATATCAACAACTGAAAATCATGTCTTAGGGTCAAGTCAACCCTTATCAACATCCTTACATGTATCATATGCTCCTGAAGATGATAAGAACTAACTTTTTAAATTTCAAACCCATAGATTCCATGGAATGTACTTTCATTTTATTAATGTTTATTTTCAATGCTTATGATAAAACACTAAAAAGACCATATACTTATATTTGGTCAGAAATTTATTGCATTTTTACCACATATATTTTTACAATTATTTTACTTTAACGATTTAGAAATTTGGATTAAACTACTGAACAATTATGGGGTCGATTAATTAAGACTTTTGATTTATGATTTAACTTTAGGTTTTGACTGTAAAGAATGTGGATGTAAAAACTCTAACTGTCAAAACTGTGAATTTAAGTATTTTTAAAGTCTTACTGTCAAAACTATAATTTTATATAAATATTTTTATTATACTATACTTAAATAATATAATGACATAAATAAATTTTATTAATAATAAATTTTAAAGAGTAATATAAAAATTCATGTATATATATATATATCAACCAATTTTATTAGTGAAATAAAATGATTGCTAACTATAATAGTACTATATTTGATTTATTAATTATTAAAGGAATTGTGATGTAAAACTAATAAAATAGATTTGATAAAATCTATTTTTAGAAACTATTGTATTTATATTTTGTACAAAAGTAACTTATTTAAATTATCCACCTAGATTTTATTCTAGTTGTATATATTAAAATATATTAGTTTTAGTGTTACATAGGAGAAAGAGGGTCAAAAAATAGTTTTAAAATTAAAATAATTAATAAAAATGATAAAATATGACTTTAAATACTTTAGATTAATAAAATGTTATTAATAAAGATTAAATTTTAATATAATTTTAATTTATGACTTTAAATAATAAATAATTTTGAATAGTAAATAATAAATTGTTTTATGTATACTTTTTTGTTTATATTTTGTTTGTATGATTTTAATTAGATCTTCAACATACACTTATTAATTAGCTGTAATTATTTTTTATTTTCAATTATTTAATTATTTTGTAAGAAAACTTATATGAAGAATTGTTACCAAATAACATAATTGGATGTATTATTATTACTAGTTAAGACATTAATTTCTATTATTTATTTTTAATTTGAATTGTATTTTTCTTAATCAACAAACAAACAAAAAAATATGTGAACATATTACGTAACTTGAGTTTTTCTACAACTTTAAAAGTATTATTTTTAAGACTTTCAAAAATTAAATTATAAATTTTTAAAAATACTTTAGAAAGAGCAATTAGACTTTAAGGTTTTAAAAATAAATAAAAATTTTAAAGTCTGATTAGTTAAAAATTATCTTTAAAGACTTTAAGATTTTCTAAAGCTCTCAAAGTTGATAACCAATCACCCTCATATATTGCACTATTGATATAACGTTAAGGATTATAAATAAAACTACAAATTTGATAGGAGTGAATCAAAAAAGGATATCTATATCACTTGCTCCTAATACAAACGAGCAATTTGTATTAAATATAGGCCAAGTGGGTTCCAAATATGTAGCTTGAAAGCAATAAAGTAAAGAGGGAAAACAAAGAGTTGCAAAAGAATATATATTAGTATTTATTATTGAAAGGAATAAACAAATAAATATTGTTATTATGCATCTCTAAGTAGGTGAGATAGATATCACATGATAAAATTTATTTGAAACTGCATTTAGAGTAAACACATATTTGGGATGTCTCTCACAAAGAAACCTCCAAGTGTACAGTCAATCAAACAGATCAATTAAATTCCACCACTAAATCAATTTTGTGGCAGAGTGAAAAATCTGGATTCTAAGAACTACCACCAACTCTATCAGCAAGAACCACTCCAAAGTTTCTTACCAAGTATAATATTAGTATGCTAATGTTATATAATTATTTAATTAAAATTTATGTTAATATTATAAATAGATATATAATAGATGAACAATTATAAAATTGGGGTTTTAAAATATAATGGAAGGATTCTCAACTCTCAAGTACATTTTATGAGAACCTCGTATTAATCTCTATTGAAAACTCTATTATTTTTTAGTGATAAGAACTCTATTGAAAATCTTGATATAATTGCTTTAACAAAGTCGACACTGAGTAACAACGGAGCTTTAATTTTATTTTATTTTTGAAATTTCTTTTTTTAACTGAATTTCGCAAGTTATTGGGTTTGAACTGATTCATTTGAAGTGGATTTTAGATTGGATTGGTAGTTTTCAGTTCTTAGTAAGGGATTTTGGACATTTATATCAATTTTGGCCTTTAAAATAATTGTAAGAATAATAATAAACATAATATGGCATTAGAGAAAACGTTTTCTCAGATTCTGGCATTTAAGTAATTAACCCATTGATTCCTTTGACTGGTGTCTTGTTTTAGTAAAAGTTTTATTTTTTTACAACTTAATCATGTTTTAGTTAAAAACAATTAGTTATGTTATAATATTTTAAAGAGAGTATATTTGATATTATAAATTTTGTTAAAGTGTATGAAAAAATTAAAACGTTTTTGTTTTGTTTAACGGATGGTGTATTCATGGACGGATCTACATTTCAAGAGGGATGATAAAATTAGAAAATTGCATACAAATATTTGATATTTTTAAAAACTTTCATCTTATTAATTGTAATTTCAACCTTATTTTGTAAAACAAATTCAATTCTGCCCAATAAATTTATTCTCTACATCTGTCATTGTGTGTATTTGTTTTTGTAAAGGTTGTAGTGATAAGAAGGAAAAGGAATAACATCCTTAGGGCGATTGGTGTAGAGCAAGACTCCTATATTACATAAACACATGCACACACTCAAAAAGCCACTCTTACATTTTGTTTATTAAACACCAAACAACTTGTAACTTATTATTATCTTCAATGGTCTTCTTCAAACTTTATAAATAGTCACTCTCACACCACTAATGTCTTCAAGTCATCATCCGTGATTCTCTGCAATTTTTATTCATACAGTATTACTGTAGCGAAATTTAGAAAATAGGATAAGTTTTAAGATTTTTTTTTTGTGAATTGGGTAGTTTAAATTTTTAATTAGAAAATAGGTAGTTTTAACGGTAATTTTCAAATAATTACCTCCCTATATTCTAATTAAAACTTAAAACTACACCGTTATATGACTATATATTTTGAAGTTAAATCATAAGAGCCATGTATACAATAAAGAAATTATAAACCTTTTTTTGCTTGGTTAAATCTTTGAATCGTGGGAAGATGTCATTCAGTTTCTCATCACCGATTTCAAATCCCAACTGAGAATAGAAAGCAAATAAAAAAGTTTATATAATAGTGATTCATATTATCTCTTATTTGATATATACGATCATTTTGCATAACTAACGGTTTAAAAATATATTTAAAAAAAACTAACAGTTTAAAAGCTAAAAAATCATAGATATACCTCTTTCAGCCGATCCTTCAAAGCATGACGACCACTACATATTTCCATTATTGATCAAATATATTAAAAATAATAAATAACTGTCCATAGTTTTAGTTATACAAAGCCAAAACAAAAAAACTTAATAGAATAATTACTTCTTGACCAAAAAAGAATAGTAATTGAATAATTAATTACCTAAGTTTTCCAAGAACAATACCGGAATTTTGAGATTTTGTAATCCCAATATCTTCTGGTGATAAAATCTCATATGTATTCCGATTTTTTAATATTCCATCCTTCAAAATGTTTGAACAATCACCATAAAATATGCATAGAACATATCAATCTCGTATTTAATTTCTTGATATTAAATAGACGGAACCTGGTGAATGCCGCTTTCGTGAACAAAACAGTTATCTCCAACTATGGGTTTATGTGGTTGAACATATAAGCCAGAATTCTCTTGAACCTGTTTAAGAACATACATATGTTTTAACTAGGTATAGTAAATAGTAAATGCCAAAAAAAATATTAGCATCATATGTATTTGTTACCATATTTAAATTTCAATACATATACAGAAAATTACCATCTTGCTGGTATTCATAATTTGGCGTGTGTCTATTCTTGTGTAAATACCATCCATCACATATGATCCTCGACATTTTAAAGCCATCACGAACTACATACATAGGAAGCCAATTATAGACCCAATATCTTGTCTGCCATAGCATAATTTTTATTAAAATAAGACAAAATCAGATTAAAATAATATTTTTGTATTTTAAAATCAAGATGAGACCAAATTAATATACAATTATCCTTTTACTTTTTGAAATGAGCAAAGTGTAGTCTCGCCAAAAACTATAGTTTTGAATGATAATTAAAATATTATATAGCATATATATACTTTTAATTTTTTCCATTTGTTAAGTACCTTCAAAATTTGGTTGTAGAAACGGTTTTTTTTTTGGTTTGCACTATAGAATATAGTTTATTTATATGATAAAATAATAATAAGATGTCCTTATTACAAAAAGGATACCAATAAAAATCGATGAGGGGTCAAATAGTCAAAACTATATGACAAATTGTAAAGTAGGGGTCCGTTACTAAATAGATATATGAAAGAGAAATTATGATAAGGTCATTTGAAATAATGAAAACCAAGTTAATGCACTTAAGAAATTTTCCTACCAAATGATCTTATATATCGTAATAATGAAAACTTAAGGTACAAGTAGATAAATAGATAAAAAAAAATATACTTCACTCGTAAACATTTCAATCAATTTTTACAAAAAAGTACTCAAGATTTAATAAATATAATTTTATATTTTTCTATTCAATACTAAAATAAGAAAAACATACTGCTAGTCGAAAAATTTTGGTAAAAATCTCCAAGGCCACATTTAAAAGAAATTCATTTAGGCTTTTTGTTTTGTTAAACTAGGCTTATAAATTATTAGGATAGAAAAGAAAAAAAAACATTTTATGGTAAGAGATAAATAAAATATAGTTTTATGATTAACAAAGATAAAGCATTTAACCCACCTTTACCCTTTTTGGTGAAAATTATGTTGGTAGGTTCAGCATGATAGATTTTTTTAGTATCGATCAATTTAATATAAATTTAATTTTTTTTGTTACCCTTCCTTTTTTATATGATAAATAAAAAAAAATATAAATTTTAAGTTGTGTTATTTTAATACAATAAATATGTTTTGTATCATGTTAAATTCCAACAAGAACTCCGGTAAGATTATCAACAAAAAAAACCAGTTCAGTTTTTAATAATTAATTAATATTTTAAGACGATACATGTAACTTTAGATCGATACAATCGATATTCAACAAATTATTTAGCACGTTAACATAAACAAATATGCATTATAACAATGTTTATCAGAATATTATAATATGTTAATAAATGATAAATAAATGCTCATATTAACAAATGATAATGATGATGACGATCTTACCTCTTCAAGCGGCGTATTACCACTTCTTTCACCAATTCCGTTAATAGTTACTTCATGTCTTACTCCCGCAGATACACCCTAAACTCATTATTCTATCTGTTAATATTTTTGCCACCTTGAGGATATATACAGTGTTGATTAATCTAACGTAACACAGAAAAAAAAAAAAAAAAGGAAGAGTTAGTTTACATACGGCTATTGCGTTGGCAGTAGCAAGACCAAGGTCGTTGTGACAATGAATGCCGAAGACAACATTCTCAATTCCAGGAGTGTTTGCTTTAAGATATGCATATAAGTCTCCGATTTCTTGCGGCATTATGATCCCTACAGTGTCAGCTATGCCTACCGTCGTTGCACCTTCTTTTATTGCTTCTCCCCAAATCTTACATAAAAAGTCCTTGTCCGACCTAAATCAAACACTATAATTTTTCAGTTTTTGTTCTTTCTTTTATATAAAACTATTCTAGTAAATATTGTCAAGCTATGAATAATGACATTTATATGATTCTTGTCCTAGTTTTCTAATTCATTTATAAACAATTATAATAATTTTCCTAATTAATAAAACAATTAGACAAACATAATAAGTAAATATTGTCAAAATATTATTATTATTATATATATATATATTTATAATTCTTTTTTGTTATTCATGGACATTAAAAAATATTTAAAAGTAAAATTGCTAAAAACGATCTTGAAATGTAAAATCAAATGGAGGAAGACAAACCTGCCGCCGTCTTCGCAACCTAGTTGTATGTCAATGAAGCCTAAGCTTTTAGCAAACCTAACACTACTCTTGACCATCTCGATCACTTCTTCTTTTGTCTTTTTCAACTTATATATCATGTGAATATCGCTAGTAGATGTGAATAGGCCTAGCCTCGGCCTCTTCGCATACTTCAACGCCTCCCAAGCCGTTTCGATATCCCTCTGTTTGCATCGTGCGATGGCGCATATCACCGGGACGTAACCTGTTGCCTCGTCCACCTATCCAATACAGTATATATATATATAATTGGTGACTATTTTTTTTTCTTTTTCAAATATTGGACATCAACTCCATTTAGGTTTGTAATCTTGGCCCGAGCAATTATGAATTTCCAATTCAATAGCAACTGATATTTAGTAGATTGATCCATATTTGTTATACACTAGCTTTGGGATTTGTAACATTTTGCATATCTAATTTTATAATATGTGACAAAACGAGCTATAATATATTGAATATATTATCATTTTAAGTAAAGCAGATAAAGAAACAACCTCGTTCCCCACAGTCTTGGCTATAGTTTTAACGGTTTCTAACTCTTCCTCAGACGATCCCGGAAAACCAACTTCCATAATGTCTACTCGGAGTTTAGCGAGTTGCCGGGCAATCTCTAGTTTTTGCGGTGGAGTTAAGGATCCACCGGGAGCTTGTTCGCCGTCACGTAACGTCGTGTCAAATACACGCACATAGTTTTTGTCAGCGATTTTGTTCGGTATGTACTCCGGCCACCTTTCCACGATGGGTTTGAGGTCAGTAGCCGCCTTGTTGGAAGCTGAGGTGCAACATGAGATGAAAACTGTTGGCTTCTTGTATGGACTGGTCAGGCGGACAGAGGGCATGGAAGATCCAATGGGGAACACTGACCGGACAACCGCGGTGGCAAGGATCGTACCGGAAGTTATTGTTTGAAGTGACGATGGCATAACTAAGGCGTAGGAGAGAAAGAGAGATATTTTTATTTTGTTTTGGAAGGTAGGTAGGTAAGTAGTGAGCGAGAAAGTTTTTTTGCTATGAGATAAAGAACATATTTAATAGTGTTAACATCTATATTTATATGCAAATAATCATCTTTTTAATTCGAATTTTGTATAAGTAGAAATATTTTTTTTTAGATTTACGGTTTCCGACATTTTTGTCACCGTACTCATTTAAAACAACAATATCTTCAAATATAGTTCTTTAACAAAAAAACAAACACATGTCTTAAGCTTATTCATTCAATATCTATGCAAATTTTTCTACATACATCCTTTGTGTGATAAACTGAAACTATTTTTATTTGAAATTTTGGGGTTATTTGCTTATAGAAACGAATAAGTTTTTTTTTTTTTGGGCGGCGACATTACCACAAAGACAAAAAAAAAAAGCACTCACTGTTTGCGGAAAAGCATAAAAGAAGAAAACGTGATTAGAGGGGAAGAACCTTATTGACCGAAATAGGTGATGTAATCAAAAACCAATATAGGCCAAGTGGGTTCCTAATATGTAGCTTGAACAAAATAATATAAATTAGTTTTTATTATGGAAAGGAATAAACAAATAAATATTGGTATTATGCATCTCTAAGTAGGTGAGATAGATACCACATGATAAATTTTATTTGAAAAGGCATTTAGATGAAAACACAGATTTGGTATGTATTTATTAGGGATATATTAGGATTTACATCCCAATCCTACTATTTTCAGAAAATAACTGAGGTAAGTATGCGCCGGTTTTTATCTTATTGAAGTTGTTTGGACCTTTTTAGACAATTATATGATCTTCAAAATTTGGATGAAAAATGTATGATCAGCCTCTTATCGGCCTTAAAAATATAGAATAGAGATTAAAAAAAATCAAAACAGTTAAACAAGAAAAATAGTTAAAAAAATGCTGGAACCATACATCACCATAAGTCCCTAGGACATATAGTTTATGCACCATGGCTTATGTTCTAATATTATTGTTGATATCTCAGATTTTTAACCCAAGTAAAAAGATGGTAATTACAGAGACCAATATTACACTACGAGTCTTTAAGAATAAAATTAAGGTAAGACAGAATATGAGTTTTGGTTGTAACTAGAATGAAAATAATAAATAAAAACGATGTAAATATAAATTAAACAAGTGCTAGGTTCAAAAGAATTTGCAGGAAGTTTGAGATCACAAACCATACGACTATTCATGGACTATAAAAACCGTCTACAATTCAAACATCAATATATAAGTAATTCACTGTCATAATATCACTTACTTTATCTAGCAAACTAAATATCTATACTGTCGTTTGAACCTACAATTCTAAACAAACATTAACAAGCAGATTTAATATGTTCATGGATCGCCTTAACATTAACTGGTTAAGGACAATTCGCTCATCTATGTTATATTCAACAACATATAACACTTTTGATGAATAAATTAAACTTTGAATCAGAGGCTAAATGATCAGTTTAATCTAAGCAATAAGATAAACAATAGATGATAACTTTCTAACCATCAATGGAAATTACCTCAAATCGGTGCCAAATAAAAGCTACTCATGTGGCTATCGTTTTTTCAAATTTTCATCAATTTCTGTTCATGGAAAGCCTTCCATCGGATGAAAAACTTCTTACGCTTCAGCATAATTATTCATCTCCAAGTGCTCTCCCCCCCCCCCCCCAAATGACTCATTTTCTCCCTAAAGTCTTAAAAACCTGAAATAATTCAAAATTAAACTATAAACTCAAAAAAAAATGTTTAAATCAATAAATGATATGAAATGAGAAATTTTGTTGGAAAGAAGGGATGTAACCCGAGAAATTTCAGACATAGAGGAACCAATGGTGATAATGTCATCGACATACATAAGTATGTAGATAAAGTGTATCCCTGTGTGTAGAACAAATAAGAAAACATCACCAAGAGAGTTTTTGAAATCAATACCAATAAGACATTCTTTGGGCGCATTGTACCAAGCTTAAAGAGCTTGTTTAAGGCCATATACCACTTTTTGAGTTTAAGAACATGATGTGGGCGATCATTATAAATTGAGGTTGTTGCATGTAAACTTCTTCCTCAAGAAGACCTTGAAGAAAAACATTGTGGACATCTAATTGTTTTAATGGCTAGTTTCACGCAACTAATGTGCCAAGAATGAACTGAATCATAGCATGCTTGATGAGTGGCTAATTTGTTTTTATGAAAATAAATTCCAGAACGTTGATGAAAACCTTTGGAAACTATTCTTTCTTTATACCTCTCAACACTTCCATCGGATGACCGTTTTATGCGATAAGCCCACTTGGATCTAACTATGTTCTTTGCCAATGCCATATCAACCAATTCAAAAGTACCATTAGTAGCAAAAGCATCATATTCATCACTCATATATCTGCTCCACTTCTTGTCCTTCAAGGATTGAGTATGATTTTCCGGTTCAATTTTCTTTAGCATGCATGTAAGCCATACTTTGGGTTTGGCTTGAAATATTTTTCGCCACCGTATAGTCATTGAATGAGTTGAAACGGTTAGAGCAGCAACAACCAATGAGATTATCAGTTCAGTATTCGGCGGATGACAAAGTAGCTGGCATCAGAGCAAGTATAATAGGTGAGGAGACCGGTGCTGATCTTGAGTTCAATGGTGATGTCGTGATTATAGCACGAGAAGGAGCTTATCACGGTTCCGATGCGAGTGGCCAATGAAACACATGAACAATGGAGGCTGAAACAGTGTTCAAAAAGTTTGACGAGGGGGTAGACGACTGTTTGGATAAGGTGGTGAACGGAGTCACAAAATCGATATATCTAGAGATATAAATTCGAGAGGTAGCAACATCAAGGCACATAAAAGCACTCTGAATTTAGAAACATCCCATGAATGCACAATGTGGACACTTCGGAGTAAAATTATTTTGACCATAAGGCCAAATCCAAGAATATCAAAGATAGTCAAAGGTTCAGAGTTTGGTGTAGTTTGGAACTGTTTGGAAAAGGTGATAGGAAGATAAATGAGAAACGTTCAGAGTAGTAAGACGGTTGATTAGATAAATGGTGGCAACAAAACGTCCAATATGTTGTTCGAATAAACGCATATGAAAGGAGCACAACCCTGTTTCAACAATATGTCGGTGTTACCATTGATGTAAATCTTTATTAATTTATAATTTTACTATCATTATTTTAGCTATAACTTTAAAACATGAAAATATAAATAACTAAAACTATATTAAACTAAATGTGGAAATTTTATAATAATATAAATGTATATTTGATTTATTTATTTTATAGTTAATTTATATTTTATTTTCTGTAAAATAATTTAGTAAACCATCATTTTCAGCATATTTTTTCCTTAGATATTTAAAGGTTCTAAATGCTCTCTTTCATGTTATATTTATATTAGTTGATTGGCAAAAAAAAGTCTAAGAAAATCAATATTGGTGAGGGGGAAGAAGGGAATGTTGTTAGACTTAAGTGATATTGAGTTTAATAATTGTAGTGTTACAAAGACATTGCAGTTACTATAGATATTCACAGTTTACTGTAGTGTCTTTATGTATTATTAATTAAAACTAAAGACTCCCACAAAAATTATGCAATGGAGCTGTTCTAATGCTCTTATTAATGCAATATCAATCTTGTTTTTACAAGGAATTTAATTAAGTTTTAGGTTTATCTTCTTAGTGCAAGAGTTATCAACTTGGATTCTTTTGACATGGTGATATTTAAAAGTTTAGTGGCTTCACATTAGATTATGTTATTTTTTGTTTTTATGAGATTTATTCTTGAGTTTAGAATATCTTATAAAACTTTTGTTTGGTTATAGTTTAACTGAAATTTTTTTTAGTATAGTTTGGTTATGATTTAAACATTAGAGGAGGAGATTTTTTGAAAATCTCAAGTTTTTAGGTCAATTGTTAGTTCAATTTGTGTACCGTCCAAGTCAAGAACAATTGTTTATGGATTGCAGAGTTTGCACTCACAAGATGTTAATCTCTCTACCAAGACCCAGTTTCATCCCGATTTTCAAGATTAATTATCTGGAAGACTTTTAAAACATGTTTCATCCATCATCGATATACTATTCATGACATATATGTTATATTTTATGATTGGAGAATTTAAGTTTTGCAAACCATGTTTGTCATGCGGGGGAGTATTAAAAACAAGATTTGTATATTGTGGATCATATCAACTAATATGAACCATTACAGTCCATTCATGAAGTAAAGCCCATCAAGCCCAAAAATAATATTCTCTAGATCTGTATATATCTTTTATTACAACAAGTATATATCATTTATATGTTAGATAAGGATCCGTAAAATTTACATTATTTTGTATTATAATTAGGTTATTGGTATTACAATATATGTATGTCTTATGTCTTATATCATATCAATAACTCAATACTATTTCTTATTCTCTAAATTTATGTTATTGTTACAGCATCAAGGACACAGATTGTTAAAACTAATTCAAACAACTCAATAATATATCTTAATCTCTAAATTTATGTTAGTGTTACCACATCCGTGACATTGATTATTGAAACTGATTCAAACATGCGAATAAACTGGGCAATTGAAGTATTATTAGTTTTTATTTTCTAATCAATTTATAGTTTTAATTGACTATTAATCTCAATTTTCATGTTATCTTTTATTATTTTGAGAATATCAATATATCCTTTATTTTTTTAAATTTCACCGAGTATAACTATGTACAATCAACTGAGAGTTATACTCACTATATCAGCAGCATATCTCGTGTTGAATTAATTGTACCAGTTTATTCAGTTATACCACTTGTATTGTTTCACTTAGTGACAATAAAACTATATTTTTACAAAATTGTGGTATCAGAGCGAATGTTTCACTCCCTCTGATTTTGTTAAGAATACAAACTGAGCCATGTCAGGCAATAGATCAAACCAGCAAGCTTTAATTTCACTGTTCAAAGGTGAAAAGTGTCAAACTTTGGAGTCTTAAGATGAAGACGATGTTTAGATCTCAAGAGATTTGGAATTTGGTGGGGAATAGATTTGAAGATACACATCCAGTGGCACTCGAGCATGAGCTGTGGGATAATTGCAAGAAAGATGCAAATGCGTTGTTTTCATTCAGACAGTCAGCCTAGGATGAAGACATCTTTTCATGGATCATAGCCGTGAGTACATCTCATGACGCCTCAAAAATTTTGAAGTGTTAGTACCTTGGTGATCAGAAGGTAATCACTATTAGACTACGGACTCTGCGTCACAGTTTTGAAACACTTTCGATGAAAAAAATAAACTATACAAGAGTATTTGGCAAGAGTGTCTACCATTGTCAGTTAAATTGAGATATTTTGGCGACTCTCTGTCAAATGAAACTGTTTTTAGTAGTTCTTAAGACCTTAACTCCACATTTTTAATATGTTGCTCCTACGATTATTGAAGCTAATGATATGAGCTCATACACTTTTGATGAGATGATGAATTTGTTGTTATCCTATGAAGATCATCTTAGTAAAAAGTTTGAGAAGTGTAAGGAGACAACTTTTCAGGTGAAGAGAGAGTACTCTAGATGGAACAAATGTAATGGTTTTGGAGCTAGTAGAGGAAGACACGTTTTTGTATCTGGTAGAGGAAGAGGCAGATCTGGTGGTTGCACAGACAATGGTTGTGGAAGAAGTTTGTCTGATATTTTTAGTTTATCGTACAAAATAAGTACAAAAGAGCAATATTCAGGATCATTACTGCAAAAAATAATGGACATATGCAAGTTGACTATTGAAAAAAAAATGAAGAAAAGCAAGCAATCATTGTTGAGCAAGAAAATGTGTAACTTAGAGTTTTTATGGCATACAAAAGTGTTGATGTCTGGAAAAATAGTGTGGTATTTGGACAGTGATTGTTCTAATCACATGACATGCATCAAGTCATTGTTTAAGGAGTTAGATATTTCGTACAAGTTGAAAGTGAAGCTTGAACATGATAAAAATGTTCAAGTTGAAAGTGAAGCTTGAACATGATAAAAATGTTCAAGTTGAAGAGAGAGGAGTTGTTGTTGTCAAGGATGGTGATGGTTATATCAATCTCATTTCTAATGTGTATTATATTTTTTTATCTAGCACATAATCTGTTAAGTGTTGGACTAATGGTGGAAAATAATTGTTCTGTTTTTATGGATATGTGTTATCTCAGATAAGAAATCATGTTTCACATTAGTAGAGGTGCGGAAGACATCAAACAATATGTACATCTTACAGATGTGTTATGTTGAAGCAAATGCTTTAGTTTCTAAGGTTGTAAAAATTCAAAGTCATGACATTTACGGTACGAGCATCTACAGTAGAATTAGTTGAAAATTATCTTAAAAGAATATGGTGGTTGGTTTACCACAAATTGATGATCTTGAGTTGTGAGAATGATGCATATTTGGAAAACAAACGCCCATGGCATTTCCAGTTGGTGAAGCAAGGAGAGCAACTCAATGTCTTAAGATTATTCATGGAGATTTGTGGGGTTCAATGTATACTGCATCTCTTTGAGGCATCAAATATTTTCTTTTGGTAACAGATGACTACAGTAGGATGAGCTCTGTTTATTTTTTTGGAGTCTGAAGGAGAAAGGCTATACAATTGTGACAATCCAGTCAAATTCTTATATAATCAACACATACGAATATCATAAAAGAAGGGTATTTGACAGGTCACATGATGCTTCAGTTTTGTTGGGCCTGCAAATTCGATGTGTAGAAATTGACTTTAGCTTTCACGAGACTGAATATTTGTGTAATGAACTGCACTCTGTTCCATTCTAGAATAAGTCTTTTTATGTGCGGGTTTATATAGATGAAATATTTTTTAAGTATTTTGGTTTTGACATTGTATATTTTTGTTATGACTATTTGTATTGTTTATATTGTATATAATGATGACAAGATATTACAGCTGCCCAGCTCATTGTTATCACAGATAGATTCATCCACCCAACTTATGTTAGTTAAAGATGTGCAATTTGAAGAGTAGATACATATATTATATATATGGGAGGATTACTAATATATCACAACTTAATATATTTATTGCAAGAATGATACAATTTTTTTTAATTGCTAATTTGTTTTTTGGACTTTAAAACCCCAAAAATAACTCTGAAAAGAGTTAGAAGAAAAACAATATTATGAAACAGTCATAACTAATTAATTTCTCATGTATTCGATATTTATAAAAAACCATTCCGTCCTATGTTCCCTCAGAGTTTTTTGCAAAGTTATTTTCTGTAACCATATAGTTTTGTGAAGTTACTCGTTATCGCAAAATTATTATAGTGATTACATATTTATTTCCATCAGCATGGTTATTTTCAATTGCCACTGAATTTTTGGATCTATCTCGTTACCACATAAATATTTTTGTGGCCTTAAAGTTATTTTCTTTGACAGAGTTATTTTCAATTATCACCGAGTTATTAAATTTTACTCTTTAATGCAAATTTGTTAACGTGATGGCAGAGTTATTCATAATGTTCAGAAATATTTTATTTTACTTAACGATATGTTAATTAACTCGTTACTGAAAAAGTTATTTACAATTCATCAAGTTATTTCCTCTCACTATAGAGTGATTTGTATTGGCTCACTATCGCAAACTTGTTAACGTAATGGTAAACTTTTTCAGATACAAAGTTATTTATTTTCACCGCAAATTGATGTGAATTACCTTGTTATCACAAAAATTAATTTAATGGCAGAACTATTTAATTTTATCATAAAGTTATTTATTTTCACCAGAAATTTAAGTGAATTAGATCGTTACCACAAAATATTTAACGTGACATTAGAGTTATTTTCAACCGTAAAGTTAATTTTTTCATCGCAAAGTTATGTAGTTGATTCAAACTTATTTCAGTGTAGTTATCACAAATTTATTTTGAAAAAATTACCGCAAACTTATTTTAGAGAGAAAAAATTTTAGAGAGAGAATTTTGAGATAGCTATTGACAGAGAGAATAAGAAAAAATGTATATACATAAAAACATTGTACGAAGAATACTTATCGAATATATTGGCCATAAATTAAATATTTCTAGAAAATTCTCATGAATAACACTCATTGAAGTGGGAAGACAACAATTTCCATATATATAATTATCTAGTACACAAAACACCCAATGTATTTACAAATTTATACAACAGAGGAAATACAAAAGACTGGTGTAGACAGTAAAACAAGGAGAGTCTCATACTAATACATAAGACAAAGATAAACTCAAACGCCACACTTTTATCTAGAAACTAAAACACCAAACAAGTTGTAGTATCTTTAATAATGCAAGCATTATATATTATTATTATCTTCAAATTGTCTTCTATTTGCGTTACAAATGGATCATTCTTACACCATTAATTTCTTCAGGTCAGTGTCCGTGACTCTCTGAAAAACATTATTAGTATGTTATACAGTATTACTGTATCATACAATATAATTATAGATTTCGAAGTTAAACCATAACAGGTATGTATAAAAAATTGAAATTAGAAACCTTTTTCTCTTTGGTTAAATCCTTGAATCGTAAGAAGATATCATTCAATTTCTCATCACCGATTTCATATCCCAACTGGCATTAGAAAATAAACACACATATATATATATAATAGTTATTCATCAAATTAGTATTGATGTCTTTAATATATGAACATTTATAACTAAAATTAATTAAACTAAAATCAGAATACATATATACCTCTTTCAGCCGATCCTTCACGGCATGACGTCCACTACATAATTTCATTGTTGTTCAAATAAATAAATAAAAAAATTGAATCATTTTCTGTAGTTTTAGTTCTATAAATCTAAAGTAAATCACTTAATATAATAATTACCTCTTGACAAAAAAAAACATTACCTTAGTTTTCCAAGAACAATGCTAGAATTTTGAGATTTTTCGATTCCAATATCTTCTGGTGATAAAATCTCATATGTACTCCGATTTTTCAATATTCCATCCTACAAGATGTTTGAACAATTACCATATCATATACAGAGCAAATCACATATATATATATATATCACACACAAATATTTTTTTATATATATAGAAAACTAATTTCATATTTTCTTTTATTCTATATAATATTAAATATATGGAACCTGGTGAATGCCACTCTCATGAACAAAACAGTTAGCTCCGACTATGGCCTTATGTGGTTGAACATACAAGCTGGAATACTCTTGAACCTGCTCAAAATATTATAAAAGTAAATAAAAATAGCATGATTATTTCTTTATATAGATAAATTTCAATATAGAAAGTTAAGTTTTCATAAGGTTACCATCTTGCTAGTAGGCATAATTTGGCGTGTGTCTATATTTGTGTATACACCATCCATCACATGTACTCCTCGACATTTTAAAGCCATCACGACCTACACATATATATATATATATATATATATATATATTGTATACTCACAGCTAATCAACAGCAGATCCATAATATTTTTCACCAAATTGGTAACATAATGAAATATTTAAATATTAGATTATATAATTGTATATTTAATTTAAAATATGACACAAATTTTTTTATGTATTTCGAAAATTAAGATTAGACCAAATAATTAGTTTATTTGTTCTGCTATTGAAAATAGAGCCAAACAAAAAATGAACAGTCTCCCCAAAAACTTTAGCTCTTAATAATATTTAAATTCAAGAAGACCATTTACAAAAAAAAAATAATACTTAAATTTTATTTAGCATAAATAGTTAGTATTTATTGGTCATGATTTCAAAATTTCCTTCACACAAAATTTTCTATTCCTTTTTTAAGTATCTACAACATTCTGGTTTACACTCATGTTAATAATAATGATGATAAGGATGATGATGATCTTACCTCTTCAAGTGCCGTATTCCCACTTCTTTCACCTATTCCATTAATAGTTACTTCGACATGTCTTACTCCCGCACATACAGCCTATATATATAACGTAAAATTATTGTTCTCTATGTGTATATTTTGGAACTTTGAGAATATATATTGTAGCACGATTGTGTTGTATCTAGCACATAAAAAAAAGGAGTTGGTTACGTACGGCGATTGTGTTGGCCGTAGCAAGACCAAGGTCGTTGTGACAATGAATGGCGAGGACAACATCCTCAATACCAGGAGTGTTTGCTTTAACATAGGCCACTAGTTCTCCCATTTCTTGTGGTATGTTTATCCCTACCGTGTCCGCGAAGCCTACTGTCGTTGCACCTTCTTTGATCGCATCTCCCAAAAGCTTACATAGGAAGTCCTTCTCCGTCCTGATCATATCACAGTATACGTACCAGTTTAAAATCTATGCACGACCATGATCAAATATGTAAATATCATAGTTCATAGGCTAAAAACTTTTGAGTTTATGATCTAGATTGTTTCAGACGTTCCATTATATGCATTTGTGCATGCAAGTAACAATTGTTTTTTTGGATTATTAAAATATATTGTTCAAGAAAGAGATAATTACACGAGCTAATGTGCAGACAGACTCGAAACAGGATTGAAAATGTTTTAAAAAAATAGAGAAACTTCTAAAGAGATAAAACGGAGGGTTCTAATACAGAGCTGATCCTGTTCTAAATTTTGTCATTTAGCTGATGGATCTAGTGGTGGATTCATGTAAAATGTTGCTTTTAAAGGAAATTTATTTATTTATTAAAATATTAAATCAAAACATTTTTTTTTAGGCAAAGGGTTTCTTTTGTTCAAATTCAATTGAAGGAGAAAAAAAAACAAACATGTGATTTTCTTGAAATCTAATAGTAAGAAAAATAAATAGATGAGGATTCACAACTAGCAGGAAATTTATCCTTTAAAAAACATGTTCAATATATATATATATATATATATTAGTAAACATTCTGCTAATTATTATAAAATTGTAATTTTTAATCGGAAAATTGCTTACGAAGATTTTGTAATATAAAGTAAAACCAAACGAAACATATATAAAAGTTTTAAGCTATGGACCTGCCGCCGTCTTCGCAACCATATTGGATGTCAATGAAGCCTAAGCTTTTAGCGAACCTAACACTACTCGTGACCATCTCGAGCACTTCTTCTTTTGTTTTTTTCAACTTATATTTCATGTGAATATCACTAGTAGATGCAAATATGACTATTCTCGGCCTCTTCGCATACTTCAACGCCTCCCAAGCCGCCTCGATGTCTCTTTTTTTGGTTCGTGCGATGCCGCATATCACCGGGACGTAACCTGTTTCCTCATCCACCTAACAAAAAAAAACATTACATATAATTGTATACTGTTATATATTTTAAGTTTTTTAGTAAATTTTGGGCACTTACTCCAATTATGTTTGTAGTTTTTATGTATTTCACTCATCAATTTTCAGGGAAAAATGCCAATTCAACTTGAACAATTTTTATAGTGCATTTTCATATACGACTTAAGATGTAGGGTATTTTTCAACATCAGTTTAGTAAAAGTTTTAAAAACTAACATAAACTTTAACATATGTGTCGTAATGAATATTGACTGAAACTGAAATAGTCAAACCGATGACTCAAATGGCACATGTCATAGTCATATAGTACATGTCATATTTTTGGCTGAATCTAACAGCCACATAGATTTTTTTCAAAATAATAATAATATATTTTTATAATTCATACCATGTTATAAATTATTTTTCACAATTAATACCTTTTTCCTTCAATTTTATTAATATACATATTTTATATACTAGTGCTGATAATTTTTTTTACTTTTGATTTGAGATTCCTATAAAATTTTGCACACCTAGTTTTATGAGATGTCATAAAAGAATAAGGTTAACTAGCTCTATATATACATAATCAACCTTCTATATATATTATATAATAAACTTAAATGAAGGAAATAAGAAACAACCTCATTCCCCACAGTCTTGGCGATGGTTTTAATGGTTTCTAACTCTTCCTCAGATGACCCCGGAAAACCAACTTCCATGATGTCTACTCGGAGTTTAGCGAGTTGCCGTGCAATCTCTAGCTTTTGCGGTGGAGTTAGGGCTCCACCGGGAGCTTGTTCGCCGTCACGTAACGTCGTGTCAAATACACGCACATAGTTCTTGTCAGGGAGCTTGCTCGGTATATACTCCGGCAAACGTTCAACGATGGGTTTGAGATCCGTAGCACTAGTTTCCACCTTGTTGGAAACAGAGGAGCAACATGAGATGAAAAGTGTTGGCTTGTTGTATGGAAGGGTCAGGCGGGCAGAAGCTAGGGAAGGTGCTGTGGGTAACACTGACCGGACAACCACTGTGGTCGGAATCGTACCAAGAAGTGACGAACTCATAATAACAATGGCTTAGGAGAGAAAGAGAGAGAGATAATTATTTTGTTTTGGAGGATAGATAGTGAGCTAGGATGTTGTTTTGCTATGAGATAAAGAACATTTACCATATAACATCTATATTTTATAGGCAGAGAATCATCTTTTTATTCGAGTTTTATATAATTAGAATTATTTGATTTATTGGAGTGATAGGTGAAGCCGGCGCTGTATAGTTATTTTACATTTTTACTTTTATTAGTATGAGTTGCAATTATTTTTGTTTGTCATTGAGCGTACTTGTTTAAAGATAGAATAATATAAAGTGATCCAAGTAGTATAGCGTTTTGCGTTTGAAAATCAAATAAAAATATAAAAATCTGTTGTAAATGGACACAAAAAATAAAAATACAACATTCTGTTTTATATGGCATTTCATATTTAGTTTGTTTTCTGATTTAATTTATGAACTGTTTTATATTATTATTATTTTATAGATAGATGTTTTGAAATATACTGTATTAGCTAGTTATTAACGTAATAATACAATGAGAAGTCATAGTTATGTTTTGTAAAGATGTGATATCAAGGAACTTCTATGCAATGTATTCTTTTATTATGTGTACGCGCGGTTAAATAGGACTTCAACACATAAAAAAAATTCATGTATATATAAATTAGGAGCTATAATTTTAATTTTTAAGATATACATATATTGGGGCATATAATTTTATTTTTCATATACACATAAATAGATATCTAAACGGAACCTCTAAATAGTTTCAAATGGTCCTGCTTATATGAACCTACTTGTGAATAATATTTATGATATTTATGAATTTTGAAGCCATACAGTAATAATGCTCTCAACTATCGCCATAAAATGGTTGTCAATATGTTATTAGAATACAAGAGTAAAACTATATATATTCCATTTGAAATAAATTGTGCGCGAAAAGCATAAAAAGATGGAAATGTCCCTAAACGGACAATCCACTCTCAATTGATGTAGACGTGATCATAGAAAAATAATCATAGATTGTTCTCTGATGTAATCAAAAGCCATTTAGGCCAATGGGTTCCTAAAAGCTTGACAGCAATTAGAAGAAAAGAGGGAAGACAAAGCAACGGGAGAGAAACATATTCCTATATTAATCTATTTTGTTCCAAAAAAAAGTCTTTTTTTATGGAAATAATATATTTATTAACGACCCAGCTAATAGAAATGCGTTGAGATGCATCTCCAGGTTGGTGAGTAGATATCACATATGCTATTTACTGTGTGACGAAGCTTTTAGACTAAGCACATACAGTATTTGAGAAATTATACTAATATATTATTTAATTTCATTTTATTTGTAGTTTAAACCTTTTACACATTAAATAAGAAAGAAAATAAAATGTCTTTATAACCTCATATTCATTTTTATTCCAATCTCTAACCAATAAGAGAGATAAAATACTATTAGTGCAAGGATAAAAAAATAAAAAATAGTGACAAATTTTATCTAAAAGTGAGAATAACACTTATTATGAAAAATAAATTTTTAAACTAAAAATAAAATGAAACAGAACGAGTATCATTTAAAATAAAAAATTGATTATATGTACAAAAATTTATAACCAAAATATGTCTATAATCTTTTTAATTTTCATCTACAGATACACAATTTGAAGAAAAATTCTGAATTAAAGATAAAATATATACATAAATACTTGTCTAAATTATTTTCATCTGCTTAGTAGCAATTTTAAGCCAACCCATGTATAGTAACAGACTCTTTTATAATATCTCATATTTGTGTTATGATTAGGATTTTAAGAAATGAATATAGTCTCAGGTATTTTGAATTTTGCATTAGATTTGATTCAGGTTTTCTCAAACTTGGGTGATTCAGGTACGAGAATTTAATACCTTTGGATTTTATAATTACTCGGTTTGGATAAATACTTGTTTGAATTGGTTTACGTTAAAAAACTACAAAAATTGTTAAATTTCAATAAAATTAATTTTAATAAAATTGTTTCAATTTTGATAAAAAGGTTAAATGTGAAAAAAAATTTCTAACTTTCAGTCTTTGCAAATAAAGCTAATGATTTTTGGATATTTAGATTACTAGTATATTTTTATTAATTTGTATTTTAGATATAAATAAATGTACATAGGTATAATATATATATATATAATATATTGGTTTATTTTGGGTAATCGATCGGATTATATTTGATTTGAATTTGGTTTGGATAATTTGGTTAGATAACATGTAAAATACAACCGGATTTTATGATTATTCGGTTTGGTTTTAGAACTTATTTTTTTTGTTTGGTCTCCGTTTAAAAGACCATGAATATTCAAACACTTAAAAATTTAAATACTAATAATCTTATTAATATTTCAAATCTACAAAAGAAACAAAATATATTAAAATATATATCAAACAACTGAAATATTTTGATTTCGGGTTTTTGGGTTAAAAACAAAAAAAACTGTTCAGTTTAAATAAAAAATATTTTATATATAATAAAATTTAGTTAAAGTTTGGAAAATATAAACAAAGACATATTTACAGATATTTTTATTATATGTATTTTTATTATGTTAGAATTTATAATTTTCAAAAAATATAAATAAAAAATATTTTGTATATTTAGTATATTTCTATTATTTATAGCTGTTTGTTTTAATTTAGTTAGAATTTTCTTATTCAGACTAATTTAATATATAATTTATAAGGATTTTCTCTAAATTGTTTCAATTATAATAAAAGAAAAATTGATCTGCCATAGATTTGAAGCAAAAATTTAATTTTTTTTTGTTTTACATGAAAAATAATACGATGATGTTAAAACTCCGTTACATATATTATATATGGTAAAAACAGAAATAATATAAATATATATTAAACAGAAATAGATATATTTTATAAAAAATAAGTTAAAAATATACAAAATATATATTTATGAATAGTAAAT
Source organism: Nasturtium officinale (assembly GCA_963854855.1). Taxonomy (NCBI): domain Eukaryota; kingdom Viridiplantae; phylum Streptophyta; class Magnoliopsida; order Brassicales; family Brassicaceae; genus Nasturtium; species Nasturtium officinale. Next base: position 4,959,554 of record OY978512.1, read on the forward strand.
AAACAAAAAATTATAAAATTTATATTAAAATAATTGTGACGCTGTGTACCATGAAATCAAATCTAGTTAGAAGAAAAGAGGGAAGACCAAGCAAAGGAAGATAAATTTATTCCTAAATTAGTATCTATTTTGTTCCAAAAAATAGCCTTATTATGGAAATAATATATTTATTAACGACCCAGCTAAAAGAATGTGTTGATATGCATCTCCAGGTAGGTGAGTAGATATCACATATGCTATTTTCTATGTGAAGAAGCTTTTAGACTAAGCACATACAGTATTTAAGAAAATTACACTAATATATTGTTCCGTTTCATTTTATATGTAGTTTAAACCTTTTACACATTAATTATGAAAGAAAATAAATGTCTTTTATAACCTCATATTTCATCTTTTATTCCAATCTCTAACCACTAAGAGAGAGATAAAATACTATTAGTGCAAGGATAAAAACAATAGTCACAAAAATTTATCTAAAAAGTGAGAACAACACTTATTTTGAAAAACAAATTCTTAAACTACAAATAAAATGAAACAGAAGGAGTATCATTTAAAATAAAAAATCGATTATTTGTACTAAAATTATAAATTAAATATATCTATAATCTTTTTAATTTTCGTCTACAAATACACAGTTTGAAGATAAATTCTGAGTTAAAGATAAAAGAATATACATAAATAATTGTCTAAATTATTTTCAGCTGCTTAGTAGCAAATTTAAGCCAACCCATGTATAATACATAGACACTTTTATACTATCTCATCTTTTTGGAGTTCTGTTATATTGTTATAACTCATATATAATGTATAGTCATTTCTCATGCTATTGCATCTTCTTTGAAGCTTGAGTTAATTGAAGCTTGATATTGGTTAATTGTTGCAACAACTGTAAAAATGATCACGACTAGAAATCAACCGTTATTTTGAGAATATACTCGGTTTTGTGCCAAAATCTTTTTCAAATATAAATCCTTGTGTAACATCCAGATCCCGTGAATTGAATTACGGTGTTAAGACCTATTAAAAGTCCATCAAGCCTAAATTTTAATTGAAAGATGAGTTGGAATATTACGGTTTTAGGTCTTTATTTTTCGTGGCACCTGATCAGAAGAAGAGAGAAAAGAGAGAAGTTAAAGAAGGCGAAGACAGATCCGATCAGTTCTGGTAAAAAGGAAAAACGGAGGAGAATATGAAACCCTTTTCTTCTTAAATTTTAAGGAGAGATGCTCGACATCAAGACCTAGTCGTAGCCGCAAACGGATCATAATTCTGAGCTCTAATAAGAAAGTTATGGCTGTTTTCTGAGGCAAATGTCTGCATATCGAATTATGCCGATGTCCAATTTCAAGAGCAGTTTTCCGATGAACCATAAGGAGGTAGAAGATGATTTGAATATCAATGAAAAGCCTCAAATTTTAGATTTTCAGAGCCGCTAGCCTATCTGGATTATGATGTAAACTCCAGCTGGAATCAGTGTTTGAAGATGACAACTGGTATGTTCTATTTTAGAAAAACCCTAGTAGCTTTGATTTAAAAATCCTAATTTCTATTTTTAGGATTTCATATTTTTGGAAGGTTTTCAATTTGGAAAAGTTTTATTAATGGAAATTCCTAAAGAGGAGTCTGTAGAAAATGAAAGTATAGAAATGGAAAGCTTTTAGGAGAGTAAAACATTGGTTGTCTCTGTCATCTTATGGCTAATATGAGGGTTAGGCATGCAATCCTTCTTTACTTTCTATATGACTTTGGCCTAAACTCTTATATGTGTAGTTATGATTATAATATACATGGTCTCCATGATTGAGTCTCTATGATCGAGTCTGATTTTTTTTATGTTAAACTGGACGTAGAAAATATATAGAGGAATTAGCATATTGAATAGTGCACATAATGTGGTGTTAGTTATGTGTTATATATATGTATGATCAGTCAGTTGATCGCTGAACCGTGACTCCATGGTATCGAAAAAGCATCTGCGAGCGGTGTGATTGCGTACTATCCTATATTTTAACCTTTTCAGAGGGTAGACGTGCACTTACCTCATTTAGGAAAATTGTTTGCCATGTTTAGGTGCTTTAGGTGCCATTTTTTACATGTTTTGGATATGGACTCTGGTGTTGTTGTGATAAGCCGAGTATGTAGACTTACGTTTCTCCTAACATTTCATACCTCGGTGAGTAAATCCCATGTTACTCACCCCTCTTTTCTCTTGCAGTTTAGTTAAACAAGTTTTTGGCCAGATTAGAATGTCAACTCGTTGACCATGATCATCTAAGTAACCGGATATTACACCTCTATTCCTAAGTCTAAATTTCTCTATAAATACAGAAGAGACTATATTCACTTCTCATCATCGCCACCAGCAAAACAATAAAGTTTTCAAGCTATGTAATTTTGATTTCTCATGGCTTATTTCTCAAGTGATTATGATCTAAAACTTTTCAAGAATATGTAGAAGATCAAAGAGAAGATTATTAGATTGTGGAAACAATACTCAGCTTGTGCGGGTGAAACTATTGAGATGATCTTGGTTGATGCCACAAGGTACCTATTTTTTTTTTACATTTCAATGTGTTTATTGATTCTATTGTTTCTTTATCATTTTCATACTAACACTAACGAATTACTAAGTTTAGTCTATGCTTTTGACTATCATATGTATTTTGACAATTAATAAAACTAAATCATGATTTATTATGTTTGAAGAGTGACAAAATACAAGCTTCCACCAGGAAAGATTTGGTAAATCAGTTTTGAAACTTTGCTCAAGAGGATGACTCAAAGATCTTCATCAACGTTTCTTTGTTTCACTCAACTCGAATGTATCACACAACAAGTCATCCTTACTGGAGTGGCTTTCTTCCACACACCAAGATCAAAAGGTGTGAGAATTTTCCTGATGGACTTGAGGGTTTTAGTGCTGTCAAGTTTAGTGAGTTTATTGATGGAACACTCAATAATGATTACTTGGTTGGTAAGTAATTAAGTTTACTCTTTGTTTAATCGTACTACTTATTGCGATTGATTTTTTTTATGGTAACTTACATTTTACTTTAAAATTGTAGATGTTATTAGCTAGCTGATGAACCTTACTCACGTTGAAGATGTGCTGTCAATGGAAAGACATAAAAACTCAATGTGGAACACCGTGATGGGATGTAAGAACTATAGATTTTAATAGGCATAATGGCTCTATAGTTTCAAAAATAACATTAGCATATTATATATGCTGTTAACCTATTAAAAATCAGTGATGTTCGCTTGTCTATTCTTTTGGGAAATTTTGCAGATTATGTTAACACGAATGTCTCAGCTTCATCTAGATCTTTGGTTATTTTGTGTTATCAGATTTGTCAAGGTGAAAGTTTGGAAAGGTAAATCATAACATTTTTGCTTATCTTCTTTGTTTTCTGTTTAAATGTTATTAGTCATGTATTCTTTTGTAGATAATCGTTTTATCTCCAGTGCATATAATTGCTCTGTTGTGCTCTTTAACCCTGACTATATACCTTGAGTTACAAAGTTCAGGGCAATGTTCGGCGAATTTCAATATATAAAAATAATTTGAATAGTGATTATCCAACTAAATTTAATGAATATTTTATGATCCTTGACAGCCTCCTAAAGAATCGTCGTGTTTTGACCATTGTTAACTAAACCATCATGTTATTGTTGTAGGTGTTTCTGACAGAGATGATTTATTTTTCACATTCCTTGAAGACTGTTATACAAGTCCAGAATCAAAAGAGGTATTTTCTATCTTATTATCAGTTTCATGATATCCATATAAATATCTCGGCTCAACTAACATTTTACTTATATATTTAACGCACCGGCCTTCAAAAAAGGATGGACCCATAAACCAAAAGAGGGTGTGAGAGCCCATAGAGGGTATCAGTTGGGGTGTTACAGTTAGATATCAGAGCCTGGCCCAGATGAGTGTGGAGTCAAGTGAACTCACACAATTGAGGGTGTTGGTCCTGGTGCGCAACGAGGATGTTGCTCTCTGTGAGTGGTAGTGATTGTAACATCCCAATTTCTGATATATGATTGTGCATGAGAAGCGCTTTAGAGATTTTTTTAGCTATCTATGTCACCAAAATGTATTTATTTTTTTTGTAATTTTTCTTGTGAGAACTTCAAAGTTAAACATGTTTGGACTGAAGCAACACTAGCATGGATGACCTACATGTAAATTATTTCCAGTACAATGCGAGTGAAGCCAAAACATGGGGAAATATCATATTATAATTTTTTGGAAAAATATTGTCTTTCGAGCTTTTAAGAAGTTAAAGCACCGCCCATTAAACAAAGGTGGGCTCACATGCCAAGAAATGGCGTGGGAGCCCATATGCCAAGAAATGGCGTGGGAGCCCATATACAATGGCAGTCATGGTGTTAATTTTGGTTTAAGAGCCTTACCCATTTAAGTGTGGAGTCAAGTGGACTCAAGCCATCGGGGTGACTGTCCTGGTGTGCAACAAAGATGTTGCGTTTATTGAGCGGGGTTGTAACATCTCTAAGCAATTGGAGGCTTTAGATAATAAATTTGCAAACCAATGACTACCCTGCAAAACAATTTAAGCAGAATCCCCATCTTAAACATCAAGAAAGTCTCAAAACCTTACCTGATACCCCCAAGAAAAGAAAACTCTAAGCAAAACAGTCTTTGGCATTGGAACAGAAACACGGAAAAACGGGTATTCCCGGGGGAATGGATTCCTGGGAAAGAATAAACTATGGAATAAATGGTTGGTTTTGCAGATGTTGGATATTTGTGAGATCCCCACAACGTCCGATCATAAACTGGATATATTTTTACGATTGAAGATACCGTTATACCATGTTGTTCTCAGAAAAAACACTTGTGGCCACTTTCTCAAATTATGTTGAACTCATTACACTTCATAAGACTAGTAGGGAAGGCTAAGATCTATAAGCCAACATATCCAATCAGCTAGTGGGATCCGTGTAAACACAGATCCAACTGTTTTATATGGAAATAATGTGGCTTGCATTGGCCAAACAAATGAAGGATATATTAAGAGCGACAGAACTAAATATATCCCAACAAACTTCTTTTTTATACCCAGGAGCTTGAGAAGAACAAAGAAATTGAAATGAGATATGTTTGATCATGTGAAAATGATACAGTTCTCTTCACAAAGTCATTGCCCACCTCGACATTTAAGAAATATATCTATAATATTGGAATATGTCATCAACGAGACATATAGGATGTCATCATGGTCGTTCGAGGGGAAGAGTATGTCCTTGTACCTTTTTTACTTTACTATGATTTTCCCTTCTGGATGTTTTGTAAATGAGGCAACGTAGAACATAACACAAAAGACAAAAATGACAATGAACTCCGAAGTGAAGTGTTGCAAAAGTTTTGAAAAAATATTGGTTTATGGATTTATAAGTAGAGCTCATTGTCACAATGTTACAATATTATTTGTCTATATTTTAACTTTATAAAGAGATATTGCGATAGTTGAAACTGTACATCACTCATTCATATCATTTCAATAATAAGTAATACTCTCACTTTTCTCTTGCAACAAAAATGTATACCTTTCTCTAGAATCATATTCATAGCATATTAATATATATATATATATAGATATATATATATATATATTGATTTGGTATAACATTCATAAGTGAAGTGTGAAACTCATTTGTGAAACTTTCTCATTATCTCCTCTACTTTTTTATTTTATTTTTTCATTACTTTAATTAGAGATATTCCGATGGAAATTGCTCTAAAAATGTAGACTGTATACGTAATAATATTTTGGGTTGACTGAATATTCCTCTATAATGCATGTTCTGCTTTAATACTTCCACACTTTTAACTTCTTCCTATTTTCCCCTCTATAATTCAGATTCTACTTCAATATCCCCATAATTTTAACTTCTTCATATTTCCCCTCTACATTCATATATAATGTTTTCCCCCAAAAAAAATTTCCCTGCTCAGTTCCACCTACAAAACTTAAATCAACAAAATTGCGATCAAGTCAATAAAATCATGTTTACCTTGAAATATGATTTAATCCAAGCATTTAATCCGTTTGGTTTTATAACCCAGTTAAAATTAGAAATTTGGGAATTATGATTCAAATTTCTTATTTATTGATTCATAAAGAGTTTTTGTTCTTCATCGAGAAAAATATAGATAACTTCCACGACAGAGATAAATAATGGAGAAACCTTTACAACAACATGTTTAACTTACCTGATCGGAACAATGGCGAGTAAAACATGTTGATGTAAAGCTCTTTGGATTGTTTATCTATGACGTAAAAGTTATCTCTCGATGAAGAATACAAATTCTTTCTCTATATCGATAAAAAGAAGTTTGAATTCCAATTCCCAAATTTCCAATATTAATTAAGTTATAAAACCAATAAAATTATAAGTTTGGGTTAAATGATTTTGTTGATTTATTTTTTATATGTGAAACTGAGCAAGTAAAAACGTTCGAGGAGAAATCCCCGCCTGACACCGATTACACTCCGCCTAGTCGCTAAGTCCAGCCTCGCCATCTTGATTAATGACTAATCCCTCAAAAAAGTCAGTCAACCGATTACTCCCCGCCTAATCCTATTAATCCCTATCTAATCCGATTATTTTCCATCTAATCATATATAATCCAATTATTTTTAGATTTCAAGTATAGAAAAAATTATTTTTGTTATTAAGATATTTATATTGAGATTTTGTGATGTTTTATACTAACTTATGTTAAAATTATAAATAAAAATCATAAAATAAATTATTAATACTACATTTTCATATATTTACTATAATTTTTAAAATAATATTATCTAAAAGTTTAATATAATGGATAAATATATTTTTAAAACATTAAAATAACCTAAAACTAATTTCCGATTAATTTCCGTTTACTTTCCGATTAATCGTTTAGGCGTTAGATCCACTCTGACTGCCCGACTAGCACCTAGTGAATTTTAAAATATATATCTGATTGTATATGAAAAAATGTTAAGAAGTTAAAAGTATGGTGGTAAAGTAAAAAGAGGACAAAATAAACCGTGAACCCTAATATATATATATATATATATATTTAATGAAATATTGAATTTGGCCAAGAATTAACAAAAATTAAAATACAGTTGGTTCAATCGATCCAACCAAATTAAACCATAAACCACAAATATACTCGGTTTAGTATCTGATTCAATTTTGAAAACATTTTATTTACATTAAAAGAAAAAGTTGTCTTCCCCTTGGATAAAAACCTAAAACCCTAAAATTTTTATCAATTAAACTTCAAACTTTGTCCCATCTCTCATCGCCGGTAACAATGAGCATCATCGCCGGCTCATACGAAAGATACATATGGGGGTTCAAACTTAAACCTACAAAACACGAAACCGAAACTCAAACCCTAACTCTTTCCCCTCTCTTCTCTTACCCATCTCACATCTCCTCAATCACAACCGTCGCTTGTGCCGGTCCCGCCGCAGCTTCCGGTGGCTCCGACGATACAATCCATCTCTACGATCTTCCCTCCGCTTCTTCCCTCGGCTCTCTTCTTGACCATAACCACACAGCTTCAATTACAGCTCTTTCCTTTTACACACCTCCTTCTCTTCCTTTCCCGCAAAATTTGATCTCTGCTGCTGCTGATGGCTCTGTTGCTATATTTGCTACTGACCCTTTTGTTTTGCTTAAGTCGTTTCGTCCTCACAAGAAAGCTGTTAATGATTTGAGTATTCATCCTTCTGGGAAACTTGCTTTGGCTGTTTATCGTGATGAGTTTTTTGCTATGTTGAATTTGGTTAGAGGAAAAAGGAGTTTTTGTTGTAGGTTAGGTCATGAAGCTAGTCTTGTTAAGTTTGATTCTAGTGGTGATAAGTTTTTTATGGTGGTTAATAGTAAAGTTGGTGTTCATCAATCGGAAGATGCTAAGCTTCTTCTTGAAGTTGAGAATTCGAGTCGTAAACGTATTCTTTGTGCTGCTCCTGGAGAGGTTTGTTTCTTACACTTTTTAGAGATTCAGTTTCTCTATTAGCTTTGAGATTCTTAGCTTGTTGTGTTCTTACTCTTTGAAGTATCAATTTGTGTTTCAATCTCTCTGTTGTTGCTAAAAATTGCAACTTTAGTCTCTTGATTGGAACAATTGGCAGACCTTCTGTAAGATTTTACTTGTCTTAAGTGTAAATTGGATTAGAAGTGTGTTTTTCTTAGCTTGTGTTTATAATGCTATGTCAAGATGGTTACTTCTACTGCCGTCTAGATTGAGTTAGAGCTGTGATTTTTTTTTGTTTCTTTTATTGCGTAGTCCTTGAAACCTTGAAAAATGGCTAATTTACGGCTATTATAGTATTCAGCTCTAGAACTCTGATATGTTGAAAACACTTTTTTGGAAAGGGTGATTATCTCTGTAAGTCCTTTTTAGTGTAGCAGATTTATTCTTTCAGGCTCTTTTGGTCAATCGTGTGTTTGGTTTAAGTTTATGTAGGTGTAGTGTAAATTTCAGAATTGCACACCTTGTTGAAGCCTAAAAAATGAGTTATTTGGCTGAATAGAGTTGTTTTGGCTCCTTATTGATTTGGTGTTTATGTTTTTTTTCAGAAATGGTGATGTTAAAAGGTCAATAGAGTTGTTCCATCAACTTAATGATATGATGTTTAAGTTTTGTTTTTTTTGAAATGGTGATGGTTTTGTTTCAGAGACTTTATTCGTTGTGGCTAAAATATTTGCTTAATTTGCAACAGAGTGGAACACTGTTCACAGGTGGTGAGGATAAAGCCATAACAGCTTGGGACACAAATAGTGGGAAGCTTGCTTATTCCATAGAAGATGCTCACCCAGCTCGAATCAAAGGTCTTGTCGTGCTTACTAGGAATGATAATGAAGGTGCATCAGAAGATCCATACTTGATTGGTTCTGCATCATCTGATGGGATCATACGTGTTTGGGACATGCGAATGGTGGGTAAAGAGAAGACAAAACAATTAGCTGAGACTAATACTAAATCAAGGCTTACATGTCTTGCCGGGTCAGCTCTTAAATGTGAGTGTATCTTTCAGAATATGTGCTTCTATAAAACAGAAATACAACAATGAACACAACATAATGTTCTTCATGTTTCTCTGTTTATTAAGCTATGAGACGGCCACAGATTAGAAAACAGCAAGCTCAGAAGGTAGACGAAGGGAATGAGAACACAGCATAAGAAGATGTTTCGAGTGTTTGTTAACTAAAAAAGATTTTGAGCTGCAAGTTTTGTTAAAATCGTAAAATATGATTATTTTCTAGTTACAATTATAAACATTGTGTTAAACCATCAATCGAGTTGTGAAATTCTACTTCTTCTAGTATATTGTTCAATTTGGACAATCTGAAATCCTGAATTATGTATGATGATATTCATAAACTCACTAAATTTTCAAACTTTTCATTAATGATATTTTGGATATACTACGTAAAACAATGTTTAAGGTTTCCAACAAATGAAACTAAGAAAAACATCAAGATTGAAAAGATAACTCAATACTGAGTACTATTGTTTGGGATTTTGCCTTGTCTCAATTGAGAAAGAGCATATTCAGCAGTACGGATGAGATCAGCAACATTGTGTTTCGAAATCTCCTCAGAGCCAAACAAGAATATAGTCCTAACTTCAGCTTTCTTTGCAAGCCTTGAAGCATAACTAAGCTGCAGTTTTGGTGAATTGATACTTCTCAGTAATTGTCTGTACAAAGAAAGAACCTTTCCTCTATTCTTTGCAGCTTCTTCTGCTGTTAACCATATCAGACTCTTCATGGCTTCGTGATTGATAAAACGGAACAAGAATGTTCTGTAAACAAAGAGGGACAATGTTCATTGGGTAATTTTGTCGAACATCTGGTGCGCAAGAACCAAACACCATAGGGTTGCTATATACTATGAAAAAGTAATTAGTAACGATAATATTAATCAAGCATTTCAAAATCAAGGAAATGTTCAAATATACTCTTATCACAATTCGTTCACTTTCAAAATAGAGAAAGAAAGAAAAATATGGGAACCTAACGAAAACACCTTCAAATTAAAGATTTCAGTACCGCGAATTTTGAGAGATTTTTACCCGACGGCGAGGATCCAGCTAGGGAGAGCGGTGGAAACCGGGGGTAAAGAGACTATAGAGTAAATAAGTTCTTAAAATAGATATAATAAATTCTAGATGGTAATATTGGTAATTTATAAAATATTGTATTTATTGAGTTTTGTATATAACTAGATTTCTACCCGCGGTACGTGTTAATATTTTTAACTAATAAAAGTAATATATTATATATTATCTTATTATACCAAACTATTTGTTATTGTTTTATATTGCTTATATAAATTTTTTGAAATTGAATATTTACCATAACTCAATATATGTAATAAAATAAAAGCAATTAAGTAAAATGTTATGATTGATTTGTTTAACACGTTTGATTATTATGAATTTGTATACCCTGTAAAATGTTATAGAGATTTGTTAATAAAATATTTTATTTAAATGCTTAATGAAACGTGAAAACATAGTTACCAAGTTTACAAATATATATTCATGTGTTCTTCTAGATTTCACAGTATATTGTCTCCAAGAGTGAAAAACTTTCACTTGAACTATCTAAAATATCTTCTATGACCTTAAATCTCTCAAAAAAAAAAATGAATCAGTTATTTAAAATGAGTTGTTTTGTATTTTTTCGTATACAATATAAGTATTTTTTGGTATACGATTACGAAATTTGAAATATGAAAATGATATAATATATATATAGAATTTTAATATTCGAAATTTAATGTTATGTAAATATAAGAATATCTGACTGATAACATAAGATTGTTAAGAAAACAATAATTATCAAGAATAAAAGAATAAAATATTCAATAAAAATTTAGTTTTAAAAAATAAATTGGAATCAGAAGAAATATATAAAAATTTATAGTTTAAATTTTTATAATTTCAAATCAATTTTTTTAATTACCAAGAATTTCATTAATAGTAGCCAAAGAGTTTATATTTTAACTATAACAATATTATTTTTAAGATTTTCATAGATATTTTCTCATAATTAATAACAATTAATAACAAAATATTTAATTTGTTAAATCAATTTTTAATAATTTTAAAATTTTAAAAGGGATTTCAAATTTGATATAATAGTGTCGGGATGAGTATAAAAAGGATTTTAGAATTAAAATAAAGATATATAAATATTTAGTTTAGATATTCATGGTAACAAAATGATATTTTCGATTTATAGAGATATTTTCTCACAGTTAATAGCAAAATAATTTAATTTTGTAATTTGAATTTTAATAATTCGATTGTTTTAATTAATATATAAACTGATTGATTAGAAAATAATATTAACAAATAATTAATATAATTTAATAATTTAATTAAAAAATAGGTACAAAGAGGGAGATAAGAATCTTAATTAGATATTCTTTTTATAATTAACTATATAAGATAATTATTAGATATAAATAATTATGTTTGGTTACTTTGATAACATTATTTCATTAATAGATGCTTGTAAATACTGTTTGGAAACAAAGATTAAAATACTTATTTTTTTAATACGATAAGAGATATGAAAATATATATTTTTTAGAAAATCATTTAAAATAATAAAATGGATATATTTTGAAGATAACATCAAATCTAATTTTACACAGAAAATGAATAAACTAACTGATTTTGTTTTTTGAAAACAATCTAAGAAAATCTTAAAATTCTTTTTTTTTAAATGATTCTGTTTTATTAAAATAATCTTAAAGGCTGAATAATAAGTTTTAGATAAATTATATATAAATATATATATTTGTTTTAATGAAAACGTATTTTAATATATATATATACATATATATTAATAAAAATTTAATTTTCTGATTAGTTTCTAAATATTATTCTATGAATAAATTTTAATATAAAACACAAACATGACAGATTTTTTAAAAATTCCATAATTAATTAATCATTTGGAAAAGTAGTTATTTAAAAAATAATTAGGAAGTGTTTGGTTATTTAGATAAAATTATCTCATTAAAAGATGCTTGTAAATAGTGTTTGGAAACAAAGATTAAAGTACTTCTTTTTAAATAGGGAAAGAGATATATTTGTTTTAATAGTATATATGTTTTCAATAACTTTTGTAAGTATTCATTTGTTGTATGTATATGAGATGGTTGTTGTAGTTTTTGATAGAAATAATCTTGTTGTAAATATTATTATACTATTAGGACAAACACATTTGTTGTTTAGTTTTAACTTTTAAGATATAATATAGTTATATATAATGTAGGTAAGAACTCGACAAAATATCCCAACACTAAAAACCAAATCTAACTCGATCCAAAAAGAATAATACCCAATTCAAACGGCTTCTAAATTATTATAACAAAAATTTAATAGGTATCCAAAATATAATTATATATCTAAAAATATTAGTTATATATATTAATTATATGTGTATTTTATATAATAAAATTACCAAAAAATATAATTATAAACTTAAAATATCAATTATTTTAGAATAACATAACCAAAAATACCTAAAATAACCAATATATCTTAAAATATTTAATTATTTTTGTAAAATTTTATCCTATTTTACTATTTTCTAATATTTTTGAGTAACCGAACCGAACCAAATCTGTATAGAATCAAACCTGAACAAAAAAATTTATTAATGCCGGTACTAAAACTCTAAACCCAAAAGATCCGACCCAAACCCAAATACCCATGGCTAGTATAGGTTATTTGATCATATATCCTATTCCTAAGCATATATAATATTTTTTAAAAATTACTACCGTTCACAAGGTTTATTATACGAGAGTAGATAATTATTTTTTTTATAAAATTAATGAAAATAATCTAGATGTATTTTTACCAATCGATATTTTGGAATGGTAAGAAAATATTAAAAGGATAGACTCTCATATGAAACAAGATTTTTTAATAGTTAAACAGAACCGAGTGGGATTATATTGATAGCGGCATGTTTGGTGTGTTGTGATGTTCATGTAAGAACAATTTTGGACGCTTCTCTCTCAACTCTCAAACTCTCGAATAGAACATAAGAACAATTTTGTTGGCAATTAAGATTGCCTATTTTGGCTTTTTCATTAATCTTAAATACAAGTGCAGAAACAAAGTGAAACTTAACTCTTTACAAAAGGGAAACGTAAAAAAGATGGAAGAGGTGGTTTCTTTAACATGTTAAGAAAGACTAAATAAATAAACAAAAAAAAAATTAATAAAAGAAACCGAGTATCAAACCGGTTTTTGGAGATACTTGCCAGTAGGAATATGAAGCCGGTTTGAACATCGATGGTGTAGTAGAATAACATAAGACCAGCTTCCTATTTCTGTTACAATCTCTATGAGACACTCAACATTTACATTTTTGAAATCCTCTCTAGCAAAACCATTCACCTATTCTCAAGTTTTTTACTTTCACTTCCCTCTTTACCCCCCAAAATATTAAATTCCTAGTCTGACTCCTCATATCATTTGCTCTGATGGTTCACTCTTGAGGTTTCCGCAACCGATTTTCCTTTTGTATCAATACTTTCTGGCTTCTCCAGAAGCCGAAGTTGGTTTTGTAACACCTACCAAGAAGACAGTTTGATATAAACTCTGACCCGCTTACGAAAAAATGATAGTTTTGTATTAGACTATGTCAAGATACCTCGATTTGGGACTCAAGAAATCTCCTCTGAGCTTCTAGGTCTGTCTGAGGAAGCAATGAATAACCTTGAGACCTTCATACGTCCAATCTCAGGGTTAGTTTTTTTCTTTAGCCTCATATATAATGGATGATGAAAGAAAGTTAAAGAAAAAAAGATAAAACAATCTAAGTCCCGGGCTAACATGAGATGTTCAAAACATGATGTGAAACAAAAAGGCATACGAGAGAAACTGGCATCATAATAGCTTTCACACATACCATACTAATGTGTTCGCAGAAGATGGATAAACAATGGATCTCCCATATATGGAGGCTGCAGATGCAGCAGCTTGAAACCTAGCCTCGTGCCTGCTCAAATTCTCACTACCAGCCGCAGAAACAGAAGAACCCTGTCCATCTGAATTTGATGTACCCATTCCTGTGTGAAATGTAGAGCATTATTAGTCTCGATGTTCCCCTAAACTAAAACGATTCACCTTCCAAACAAGCTCAACACAAAATGTAATTCTACATCCCAAGAACCTCAGAAGACAAATAAGCACGGAGTTCAAAATTCATAATGAAAATATGTATAAATAGCAAGATTGTTACCTTGCTGCAAGGATTCTTGGTTTGGTCCATGGTTTCCAGAAGCTGTTGATGTAGCATTCTCAGCTGGTACAACTAGTGATCTGCAGGTGGGACATGTGTTCTGTCTTTCCAACCATGATCGAAGACAATGCACATGAAAGAGATGGCCACATACTAATTTCTTCGCTGAGGTCATTTCTTCACGGCATATGATACAGGTGGCATCATTTCTGCAGAAGCATAACGAAGTTAAGAAAAGCCATTGCAAATGGCTCGTAGGATACTTAAAATATCTGGAAACATAAATCTTCATGGAATAATTGGAACTTACGCACTAAGTTCATCAGGAGTTGCATCAGGAAACCGATCATTCATATTGGAGGTGATTTTACGATACCGAAGGTAATCAGTCACTCGAATCTTGAAGTTTCTAAACGTTTCGTAGAGCTCCAGTATTAGATGCAGCGGAAGGCCATAGTTCCTATGCAATACAAAAGTGATACACGAATCAGGATATCATACCAGAAAAGCCATCAAAGCCCTCAGTACATTAAGATTGCATGGTAAGGTACATAGAACAAATTGCATAAAGATTTGCGCAAATTATCAGGTCTATAGATTTCTAGATCTATAATTCTGTTTTCTGGCTGCTTACTGTTTGTCATTTATCATTTTCGTCATCTACTAGTAATATTATATAAAAGCACTAATGTATGTAACTAAGAGAAGACTTATAGATGGATATAAATGGACAACATAAAGCTATGCACGTAACTCTTGAAACAGGTATCCAACATCAAACACTGTGAAGAGAGATAAGGCAGTAATGAGTTGTGACATACTAATTACAGAATGTCAATTAGTCAGGATTCACTTGCCTTCTAGTGTTACAACAACTAATTTATGGAAGAATGAAAGACAAGAATGGACTAAAAACTTACATGAATATCATAAGGAAGAAGCAAAGGTACATGGACAAGTGAAGCAAGTCACGGACAAGCTCCAGATAGAAAGTATATACTGGCTTTCCTTCCCATTGACCTTCCATGAGCATATCAGTAACATAGAAGGAATATTTCACAATAATAGAAACAGTTGTTGTTGCCAGAATCATATACCTACAAATTATCAAATAAGTCTAAAGCAAGACAGTATAATGCTAAGTTCAGTGTAACTTAATCGTAAGAACAAACTGCTAAACGAGAAAGACTATCACATGGTTCCTCATCGCATATCCACAGAGGGAAACATAACTAAATCATATCTAACATCAACAAAGCTACAATCAGCAGGAGCTTTAATCTCTTTTAGAAGATATTAGAGATCCTTTTTATAAGCAACTCAGCTATGTACAAATTCACTTGTTTTAGCAGGTGTACACAAACTTAACTCAGCTCCAATTCTATATAGCTAAAAGAACCTAAAGCTCCTAAAAAACATGTATACGCGTATAAGTACAGAGTTGCTTCTTCATAACTCTAAACAACTCTACCATTAATCAAACTCCATGACAATAAGGAAAGAAGCAAAAAAAAAAAACTTACTCAAACGTGAAGAACACTGCCATAGAAGCTTTCCGAGACAGAACCAATTGCCGTATAGAAGTATACGTAAGAAGACAATCCAAAACCAGAAGAAACGCCATAAAAGAAACAATCCGAGCATGAGAGAGTAAAGTCACAGAAGGAGTAGTCTCAATATACTCTACTCTCTTCTGAGCCATCCAATGCAAACTCTTAATCAACAAAAGAGTAACAACCAAAGATATAAACCCAACAGAGAAGTCTTGTCTAAATATAGTAATAGCAAAGAGAATCTCCATTAATTCTCTCCAAGCTTGTTCATTTAAACGCTCAACTTCAGCTTCTCTAAGTGAACCAAGAAACACAATTTTGACTAAGTTCCATAAAGTGAACATTAGAACTAAACCCATGTTGAGAAGTATCAATAAACTGATCTTTGATGTTGATAGATACACTGTTGCTGGGTAAAATTGACCTCTGCTACTAAAACCATGATAGATCATAATTAATGTTGCAATAGTACTGAGTCCTGCGTAAACCTTTAGCTGAATCATTTTCTTCAAGCTGCTTCAAAATCAGGGGAATATGAAAAATTTCAGATTTTTTTTTTCTAATCTTGTTGAATCAATTGTAAATTACAAAATTATAATCCTGAAATAGATTTCATGATCTTAAAAAAACAAAAAAGAGAATTTGATCAAATTTAAAGATTAGGGAAGAAAAACATACATGAGATATGAAATTATGAACGAGCAGGAGAAGATGATAATTAGAGTATCAAGCCTCGAGATTTCATAAATGACGAGCCAAAACGAAAAGGAAGATGAAGAAGAAGCTCTTTCAGAAACTTGTCTGCGTAAGCATAACCAATGAAATTATGACACGTATAAACAGTATGTTTAGTGTATTTTTGTTTTATTTCGTATATGTATATATCTCCGGCCCAACTCGATTTATCATCACAGCCCACATTGTTTTGTGTGATTTATCTATTATCTAGTCCTCAGCATTTCGGTTTGATCCGAACCGAAATTTTGATTTACAAATTTAATTCGGTTATAAAGCATAAACCGATTAGTATATATTTTAATTTTGTTCGGTTATCGATTTGGTTCGGATAATAGGTTTTTTCGTTAATGGTAACACAATATAAATACAAAAAAAACCTAACTTTTTTTTTTTCTTTTTTACTCTGACTATCTTCTTTTACTCTTTTCTTCTCGTTCTTTCCTTACTATCTTCTCCTTCTTTTTTCTTCCCTTCCTGCAATCTTCTTCTTCTTCTTTCTTGTTCCCTTCAGTCAATCTCTCCTTCTTTCTTGTTCCATTTCTTCGATCTTCTCCTCCTCTTTCCTTTTCCCTTCCTTCGATCTTCTACTTCTTATTTTTTCTCCATTTTCTTCGTTTTCTAACAGATCTGACATCTCCTCACAGCCACCGTCGCAGTCTTAGCCGATGTCTCCGCAGCCACCGCCGCCATTTCATTGAACCCTAACCCTAATTTTTAATGGGTTAGGATTTAGGCACATAATTTATTTTGATAATTGGGCCCGTTTTGGGTTTTCGGATTAAAAGACCGAAGACAAAAAATATCGTTTATTTTCGGAATAATTTAAAATTCAATAACCGACCCAAAACATTTGATTACCGAACCGATCCGAACCAAAATATGATTTGATTTAATTCGGTGCAATTTTAAATAACCAAAAAACCCCAAAAACCCCAAACCGAGAAAACCGGATGTCCATGACTACTATTATCATAAAAAAGGGCAGGCATTCACATTATGGTTTGATACCGGTTAGATTTTTGGTTTTACAGTTTTTTTGGTTTATAGAAAATGACACCATTTAAAAACCGATTGAAATGATTCTGTTTGGTTTGGGTTTAGTTTTGGTAGATAATTTCATGATTTTATGAATGATAATAGTCAAAACCTCAAAATCAAAACATTGAATTTGTAACTATATTTGTGTTTTTAAAAAGTCAAAACTCTAGATCGAACAATTGAAAAGTTAAAACTCAAAATCGATTCTATTAGAAAAGATAAAAAATAATGGAAGGCAAACTTAACACTTTCAAAACAACTTGATGAAACTCTAGAAGATACACTCCAATGGAGATTTATAGGGGATCTAAATGTGAGTTCTTAGAATTAAAAGTAAAAAATTAAAAAAGAAATGGTCATTTTCTTAAGAACTGAATCTTAATTATGTATTTTTAGAACTGGTTCTCAAGTAGAGTTCTTCGCTCTATCTACCTCTCTCTTTTATCCACACTTCCTTTTCTGTTTCCATTTTCTTCTTTTGGTTTCTCTCCACTTTGTCCTCTCTTCCTCATCACTGGTGATATGCCTTCTCACAGTTTTAATACTCAGGGCAGCCGCCAAAGCGGTGGTTCTCCTCCGGTTGTGGTGGAGCTCGCCGTGGTAAGAGATAAAGGTGAATAAAAAGAAAAAAAGAAATCGAAGAAAGAATTTTCAGAGGAAGATCATGATCTTCGTTGTGTTGTTTGCCAATTCCGTAGAGAACGTTTTGGTTGAAAGTATTAGATTATGGACTTCCAACTCAAAATTAATTAGCAATGAGTGGAGTGGTCCATATACTTTATATATTAGTCATGATCCCTTCCAGCATCCGATGTTAGACATTTTATCTCTAATACATCCCCTCGAGATGATGGTTTCTTTAGACCACATATCTCGGTATTTTCGGGCAAGGATCGGTGGACCAACTATTGGGTCAGACCGATTATGGATCGGACTGGACATGTGTGGATTGGGCTCTGATACCATATTATACTATGGGTTTCCAACTCAAAACTAGTTGACAATGAGTGGAGTGACCCATATACTTTATATATTAGTCATGATCCTTTCCAGCATCCGATGTGAGACATTTTATCTCTAATAGAAAGGTTCTTACTCAGATCCCAAAAATATGTTTTCCTCAAATCTTATTAGCATCGATGTTGCAACTTATATCAGTTTCTTCTGCTCCCCCCCCCATTCATTTGTTCGCAAACTTCTTTGGTTTGCTTTGACTAATTGATTCCTAAAGACCAAAATCAAACATTTTCGTAGCTGTTGATCCTCCTTTTGTGAATCTGCTGATAATGATTTGAGGCTTAATTGACATTGTTGATTCCCAATTTAGAGTTTTAATTGACATTGATGTTAGCTGGTTTGGTTATTACATAACATATAAAGATTGTATTAGACTGCTTCTAGATATTCTCAGGATTAAGGTATTGTTTAGATAATGATTATTATGAGGCAAGTCATTGTTCTTTTTTAGTTTATTCACCGTTACATGTAGAACTCTCATTTTAGAGTTCATATTCAATCTTTACCTTGATTTGTGTTCCATCAGTTCTAGTATTGGTAGACAGTTCATCTGTTAACAACAACATCCAATATTTGATGTTATATTTGCTTGCTTGTATGTGTGTTTTCACATATACATGTTTGTTTGTATGTGTTTTATACTCCAAAATATTTTAGGTGCTTCTTTGTGGCCAATGTGACCATTTACAGTGTTTTATTCTTCTTGGATTGTATCTTTACCATACACGATGATGGTCTTTTATTCTTCTTTGGCATTAGCTTTCTCACATATCTATGGATTGGATTTATAATTTCAGGTTGCAGGCTCAGACACTGACATTAGCCGCTCTGGCTGGAGCAGCCACAATGGAGTACTATGATCACAAAAAACTGGAGATGATATCTTTATCAGAAGCCGAGGTTTTGGAGTAGAGATCTCTGCAACAATCCCCGAACGTTGCTCCTTGAAGGTAAGTAAACATAAAGCTTAATTCATCTACAAGATTACTCTTAATTGGTTTTATTAAAATGTTGTTTCATCTGCAATTAGAAGCTCCATTAAGCAGAATTTTTGTGGTTTGGATACTCCATTTCCTCTTGTGTTTGAGTCATTCTACATGCCCACCAAAAAGTTTCTATCTTTATTTTATTATTTTTTGTTGTGCAACCGTTCCAAGATAATATTGTTAAACATGTGATATTTCTCAATATTTCATGATGGTCAAAACTGATATGTCAAAAGCTTATAATAGAGTGAAATGGAGGTTTTTGAAAGATATTCTCCATGCTTTAGGCTTTCAAGATTTATAGATCTCTTGGGTAATAGGTTGTGTGACTTTTGGACTTATTCGGTGGTAATTTTTTTATCAGCCCCATCGCATCATAAAATCTGCAAGAGGTTTCGCCAAGGTTGTTAAGGTAAAACTTTTGGAATCTAATTTCATACAACAGGGTCAGTCATTAACTAGTTCATATTTACAGATGATAGTCTTTTCATCTGTAAAGATAATAAAGAAGAATGTGATGAGCTGTTTGTTTAGAGAAGTATGAAACTTTATCGGGTCAGATCATCAACAAGATAAAAAAAATTATCTCCTTTGGGTCTAAAACAGATAAAGATATTTGGAATTGGATTAGTGGAAAATAGGAAATTATTTAGCAGGAGGGATTGAAAAATATTTAGACCTTCCTGAGTGCTTGAGTATATCTACACAGAAACTTCTGGATTTTATTATAGAGCGACTACAAAATAAGCTAACAGGTTGGTACGCTAAGAAATTGTCTCAAGGTGAGAAAATATCTTTTTAAAATCTTTAGCTATGACCTTACATGTATATGTCATGACATGTTTCAAATAGCCTAAGAGTTTTCTTAAGAAATTAACTTCTTTGATGATAGAGTATTGGCCGAATAACTCTCAAAATCAAAAAAGATTCACTGGTTAAGTGTTGATAAGTTATTAATGTCGAAAGCAATATGAATGTTTGTTTTCAATGATTAGGGAATTTTTAACTAAGCTCTTCTTGCAAAAAAAGTTTGGTGCCTTACTCATAATCCAGGTTCTCTCTTCTCATTTTTTTAAAACAGATACTTTGTTAATTCTTCATTTGTAGATATTTTAGTAGATCAATGTCCTTCTTTGGCTGAAGAAGCATTCTTTTGGAAAATATTATCTAAGGAGCTTAAACATATTATTAAGAATGGAAAACATTATCTACTTTGGATAGACAATTGATTGTTTAATGGTGAAGCTAGAAGACATGTGGGTCGTCAGTAACTCATAAATATTGAACTTAAAGTTGCAGATATTTTTAACCAACAACCTTGAGTATGAAATGATATCTTGTTATCTTCTTTGGTCCATGAAGCTGAATTTCAGATAATTAAGGCAATTAGGCATCTGATAGGCTGGCATGATTCTTATTATTTGGATGTAACTAGAAATTGTATCAACACTGTTAAATCAGGTTATGGATTGATGTTTAGATTGAAACACAATAATAAAATTGATGTAGAAGAAGCACATCCTTCTCAAAATTCAGCTTTACATGATTCTTTGAAAGTTTCCACAATTCTCAAAATTCAAATCTTTCTTTGGAAAATTCTTAAATGAGCTCTTACATTATCATATAAATTAGAAAAGGGGAATCACCATGTTTAAGGGATGTATTTTGTTAAATAGAAATTGAATCAATCAATCACATTTTGTTTCTTTTTCCCTTTTCAAACAAGTCTATACTTTATCACATATCCCTTTTCCGATTTTTTATTTTGGTTAATCAAATTTCCAGAAAATGCATTATCTCTTTTTTGAAGACATTTCACCATTACCTTGAAGACCCTAAGTCAGCAATTTATTGGATTTTATGGCATTTTTGGAAAAACAACAATTCAATGCTATACAATAATTTTCATATGAAGCCTAATAGCTTATTTCAAAAAGCTTTGGATGCTGCTAAAGATTGATATTAATTTGTGGATATCCAATCAACCACCACAGTGGATATCACATATAAAGGATGAAGTTAAGATTACCTCCATTAAGACCATCCACATTAGTCATTCTAATATGGTGTCTTTACGTAAAATTTTATTAAAAAATTAAAAATAAGAAAGTGTCTTTAGATGGAGAGAGAGTGTCTTGTTGGAGACAACTTAGAGCATCCCTATTACTTATCCTTGTAATAGAGTATCTAAACAATAAAATACTAATTTGATTTTGAAAGTTTAATTAATTAATTAATTATGTTTTGACCACTTCATGAATGACATGTGTAGATCTGAAGGTTTTAAATATCTTTGTAAAGACACTTTTTCTCTTATTCCTTTCAATAATTTTTAATCTTCTCAATTTTTATAATTTTTTATTTAAAGACCCCTATTATATATCAGCAATAGAGATGGTCTTAGACTCCCAAAAGAGGAGAATGTCTTTAGTTTAATATTATTTAATATATAAGACACCCATCTAAATATCAGCGATGGAGATGGTGTAAATGGTGTTAACATGGTGTACTTAAGTTAAAAACCATCCAAAAAGGAAAATTTACAAAAGCTTAACATCGGTGCTTAGTTAAGGATTTATAAGACCACTTTCATCGATGGAGAGTCTCTTTCTGTTAAAAAAAAATTAATTTGTTAATTAAAAAATTGTCAATAGAGATAAAACAAGTGGAAATAAGGGTTCTTTAAATGTATAGAACCGTTTCTCAAATCTCCTAAATAAAAGTTGGTTCTAAATCTCTCTCTCACTTTTTATTTAATTTATTAATTTTTATTTAAAGAAACTCATCTACCAACCTCCGATGGAGATGTTCTAATATCTCTGCTTGACGCCATGTGACCAATTCTCATTGACTGAGTATTTTTTCTTTTCATCTCTTCTCTTATTTTCTCTTCCTCGCGTCTCTATGGTTTCTCTTCCATTCACCATTGTCAGAATCCGAGTCTTGGTCGAGCTAAGAATCAGATCCATTTTGTGGCTATGGCTCCTGAAGAAGAAAAGCTCACTCGTCGTAATTCTCTTGATTTCCCAATTGTAAGTTCCTGGGTCGGGTCTAATTTTGGATCTTCCCTCACAATTTTCCCGTTTCCACATTTCAATTCGCCATAGAAATAGCTTGATTGCTTTGCTCTATTTGATGCTTAATTATTTTTGGTGATTGCGTTTGAAGATGTTGAGGATTTTAATTGCATTGTACCATTAGCTAAATAGATTTTTCTATTCAACTTGTTGAAGATTATTGCCCTTGAATCCATTAATTGCTTGATCAATCTGACCAACACTGTTGCTTAATGCATCTAAACAATATAGATGCTGCATATTATGGTTTATAATCTAATAAGATTATGAAGCTTCTCATCATCTTCTCTACTTAATCTTTAAATACATGAATATGTAGGTATGCTCATTACTTCAAGGAATAGGAGAAGCTCGAGCACAGATTTTGAAGCATATGTGCTTCAAGAACCAATGGTTTTTTTTGAAGCTTATATGAAAGAGTAACGCATGGTCAGTAGTTAAAACAAGATAACATTTTTTATCGAGATTCCAAATGTGAGATTTAGACCCGTTTGAGAAAATGTTGATGTGATTTGTTGTGATTGTTGATTAGCGACATAATTGATCACATTCTTTAACATGAGATATGAAATTATGATATGATTGTTGATTTAATATTTTAGAAATTAAGCTGCAATTTAGAAAATGTTCATAGTTTAGATTAGTTAAATTTGGGCTTGCAATGATCAAATTTAGATTTGCAATGTATGTTTGGAGATTTAGTTGTTTTATGGCTTGTGGATATTCAGTCTTCTTTGCTATTGTTTTAGGGTTTCTTATAGCTAATTGATAGTATTGTCTTCCAGATTGGTCAAATGTTGATAAAGCATCATCAATCAATCATAAGAAACAATCATGCTTCAAATTTGCTATTGGTGTCGAACGGCTAAAGGAAGAGGTGATTCTCGCATGTATCATGCTGGTGCCATTGATGTTCCTGATATAATCTTCCATCTGCGATTTTTGTTTTCAAATTTTTATTCCTTAGTTTATTGATTTAGTCATTAGTTTGAGAATGAAAGATAGATCAAACATTCTTTCAGTCTTCAGTTATAGTGTTTTCTTGAATTACCAAGTTTGTGTAAACTGTAAGATCCATTCTATTGTGTTGCTTGTGATTTGTTTTTTGTTAATACTCTCTGTGATTGGTTGATATGTATGAACTTGAGTTCATTTTCAATACTCTCTGTAAGCCAATATTGTGCTTGAATTGGATTCATGTTCTTGTGATTATTTTTTTATTGTTAAGAACCCCTAATGGATCCTAACCATTGGAGGTGAAAAAATAAGCACTCTTTAGGGGTGCTAACCATTGGACATTTTTAAATACAATATTGGCTTCTCTTGGTGTAAAACATTTTTTTATTTGGAGCTTCTTGGGTAGTAAGAGACTCATGAGGCAATTTCTTCCTTCATGGTTGATGATCTTACACCTAGATTGCTTCAGTTTTTGAAGCTAAGATAAAGAGCTTGGAATGCAATATAAAAAGTAGGAAGAATTTGCATATAGAGAAATTTACATTTGGTGCATCTACGATGGAAATCATCAAAGCTATGCATCAACTGAAATTATGGTTATAAATTGTAAGTCATATTTCTCATCTCCTTGCAATGACTAAGGATAAATCTAACTAATATTTATTTTTTGAACCTATACTCTACAATACTATATCATCTTTAATTGCAAAGAGTGTAACAACATATATTAGACTAAAATCATATGTTGCCAATGGTTAGCCTTGTTGGTTAAAACGTTTGTTTGACACATAATGTTTTTTGTTGATTTGATATAAGGGTGGTTTACTCAAATAATATGGAATCTGAAAAAAATCATTACACTAGTGCAAATCTTTTTTTATTACTGTAATTTTTTTATTTCCAAAATACTCTTAAAATTATATTATAACAAAAATGTAATTACAAGAATACCATTAATTTTATTTTTCACAACAGCGAAAATTTTTTCTCCATCCGACGTGACACAGAAATTGCTGACGTGTATTACTTAAGTTTGCCGCAAAAATTTCTCACTCTCGTTACGGCTGACAATCAAGAAATTTGGCTGACTTATGTAAATGGCTGACTTATATTTTTTATACTGACTTATTACCTACATGTTATAGCTGACTTACGGGAAATCGGCTGATTTATCATTTTTAGGCTGACTTATGGGAAATCGGCTGACTTACGGAAAATCGGCTGACTAACAAGTATAAGTAATGGCTGACTTATAAAATTGCGGCCGATTTAAGATAATATTGGCTGACTTATTTCTATATTATGGCTGAGTTATCAAGTTCTGGCTGACTTAAGTAGCTGATTTAATAATTTTTCGGCTGATTTCA
Organism: Nasturtium officinale; assembly: GCA_963854855.1. Classification (NCBI taxonomy): domain Eukaryota; kingdom Viridiplantae; phylum Streptophyta; class Magnoliopsida; order Brassicales; family Brassicaceae; genus Nasturtium; species Nasturtium officinale. Next base: position 4,984,596 of record OY978512.1, read on the forward strand.
AAAAGCTTTAGTGGCTGACTAATGTTAAGTCAGCGGTCACATGGCTGATTTTGGATTAGTTATGGCTAATTTAACAATTAATCAGTAATTACTGTAATAGTATGCGTTTAACGGCTGATTTATTCATCGTATCCACCGACTTATATTTTTCTAGCTGATTTAAGTTTTATCATGGCTGATTTAAGTTTTATCATGGCTGATTTTATAATCTTCTATAATTACTCAAATAGTATATTTAGTTCTGACTTACTTATAATATCATTTTATGGCTGATTTTAGAATGGCTGACTTACGAATTCATTTAGCGGCGGATTTCCATGTAAGCAAGAAAACAATTACGTCAGATTTTATGAAATAACACGTCGGATTTAAGGGTTTATGTTTAGGGATTTAAGGTTCATCTTTATTGCGTCATTCTTCGTCTATACTTATTTTTTTCTTCATATTTTTTCTTTTTCATCTTCAATATATCATATTATGACAAAATATATAAAATAAAATTTTACTTGTATCTTATATTTTTTGTATTTCTAATACATTATTTTAGCAAAAACATTATATTATTTATATTAGTTTAATTAAATGACTAATAAAATATAGTATATTAATAATGGATAAAAAAGAAAATTTTATTATTTTATTTAATTAATATGTAAAATTATTAAAGTACAAATAACATAACACACAAGGAGTATTAAATTAGAGATAAATGATATTATTTTATAATTTATGAAAATAATTTAAAACAAATTTCTCATCTATACAAAAATTATTTGATGTTATTTTATGTTCTATTTTGATTAACAATTTTTTCATCTACAAACCTTAAATAGTTTAAAATACTTCATTTATTGATAAGTCATCCATAACTCAAATTCATTTATTGATAAGTCAGCAATAACTCAAATTCGTTTATTGATAAATCACCATAAAACAAACAATAAGTCAACCATAAAGCAAACCATAAATCAACCAGAAACATAAGTCAGCCATAAAGTAATTTATAAGTCAGCCATAAAGCAAGCTATAAGTCAGTCATAAAGCAAACTATAAGTCAGTCATAAAGCAAACTATAAGTCAGCCATAAAGCAATCTATAAGTCAGCCATAAAGCAATCTATAAGTCAGCCATAAAGCAATTCATAAGTTAGCCATAAAGCAATCCATAAGTCAGCCATAAAGCAATCCATAAATCAGCCATAAAGCAATCTATAAGTCAACCATAAAGCAATCTATAAATCAGCCATAACGCAATCCATAAGTCAGCCATAAAGTAATCCATAAGTCAGCTATAAAGCAATCCATAAGTCAGCCATAAATCGACGACAGAGAAGGCGATTTCGATGATAGTGGAGGCGATTTCAATGACAGAGGATGCGATTTCGACGATAGATATATATATATATAGAGAGTGAGAGAGAGATAGATGCGAGAGAGAGAGCGAGAGAGATGAAATGCGGGAGAGAGAGAGCGAGAGAGAGAGATGAGATGCGAGAGAGAGAGAGCAAGAGGGATGATATTTTCGAAGAATTTTTTTGTTATGAACATTATGAACTCAAATTCGTTTATTGATAAGTTCGCCATAACTCAAATTCGTTTATTGATAAGTCAGCCATAAAACAAACAATAAGTCAGCCATAAAGTAAACCATAAATCAGCCAGAAACATAAGTCAGCTATAAAGAAATCCATAAGTCAGCCATAAACCAATCTATAAGTCAGCCATAAAGCAATCTATAAGTCAGCCATAAAGCAATCCATAAGTCAGCCATAAAGCAATCCATAAGTCAGCCATAAAGCAATCCATAAGTCAGTCATAAAGCAATCCATAAATTAACCATAAAGCAACGATAGAGAAGGCGATTTCGATGATAGTGGAGGTGATTTCAACGACAGAGGAGGTGATTTTGACGATAGAGAGAGAGAGATATATATATATATAGAGAGAGAGAGAGAGTGAGAGAGAGAGAGCGAGAGAGAGATGAAATGCGGGAGAGAGAGCGAGAGGGATGAGATGAAAGAGAGAGAGCGAGAGGGATGAGATGAAAGAGAGAGAGCGAGAGAGATGAATGCGAGAGAGAGAGCGAGAGAAGTAGAAAAAACCATGAAAAATAAAATAGAAAAAGCTAAAAACCACGAAAAGTAGAAAAAAAAACTAATTTCAAAACTTTAAGGAAATAAATGATATTTTCTCTTTTTATAATACTTTTTCTTAAAAGGGATTTTAATGGCTGATGAACTTTGGAATGATCCAGAATTCATTCCTTTTGTAGCCTATGCAGGTGTTTTGGCTAATAATTGGTTAAACTTGATTGGAAGACCCTTAAATACAGGTGTCCGAACTTTGAATGTATCATCTCAACTATACCTAGAACTTGGTGTTTATCTTCATGTTTTCATAGCCATGTCTTGGATGAAAGTTTTTGCAATTCCTTTTACAATCAGATTTGGATTCAGTGATTCGAAAAGCTCCATGACTTTTCAATATATGGTTTGTTGCTTTACAAGGTTGGGAATACTTCCCTAATTTAGAATTTCTATCTTATATTGATATTTTGGTTCAAATTAGGGGAATTCTTCACCATATGTTTCCTACTACACAATTATGTTCATTGCTAGTACTCTTAGACAAGTTCAGGATTTAGACTTTAATGAACACACGTCCACTTAGATTTCTTTCATTATAGTCAAAGTGCACTTGATATTACTGATTGATTCTTTTTTATAAGAGTCAAGTTTCAATCTAAAGAAGGAGGTATAATAGGGATTGAATATGAAAATCTCAAAACACTTGTGACAAACGTGGTAGAACCAATCATCGGACTTATCACTGTCCCCATATCTTTTCACCTATTATACATGTGGAAGATTCTGATATTCAAGAGGTGTCTTCGTGGGAATAAGAAGAACGTTCAAACGACATATTGCAAGCAGCTGACAGACATTTCTCTTAGAGCTCTAGCATCTCTTCTTTTCATCCTATATCGCAACCTTTTTCACCGAAAACAAAATACAAAAATTAAGTAGCATTGATATCACTTTAGGATAACATGATTTTCACCTATATTATTAAAATGGATTAAAAAAATTGGAGCTATATAATAGCATTTAAAATGCTAAGATAAAAAAATCATAAGTGAAAGCTAAAATCTCTTAATTTTGCTGACATTAACCTTAACTTTCATATAAACGGCCAAATAATTATTTTAGACGAATATTTAGTCATTCTCTACTCTCTAAATCTTCATTCAATCGGTTTAAATTCCTTCTTCCATAATTGATCTCTCTACGCCTCCAATCTCTATTTCCTTCGGCATTCTTCTCTAAATCCTTCTTCCATCTACACTCCTTCTTCGATTTTATTTGTTTCTTAGATAAACTAACTAGCTAGGTTTTAGTTCAATGGATGTTTGATTCTCTGTTCTATAGTGTTATATTAACAAATATGTAAAGAAAATTTGTGATTTTTGTTGAAGATTTAAATGTTGTTTTGATCTCCCACCACCTATTTGATTGAATTTCTTAATGAGTTTTTTTTGTATTGAAGCCGGTTCTGTAGTTTGCTTGTTTAATTATTTATGTTTGGAACTTGGTCTGCATTTGATAAAGGAGCGGGAGTTTTTAGTTTTTTTTGATGATTAAATCTGATATAGGGTTTTGTTTTGTTGTGTTTATTGGGAATTTTTATTTTCATAGATGCCTTTAGGTAATATGTTTTTATCACTTGCAATATTTTTTGCAAAACATCCACATACACCTAAGTTTTTCTCTGCATCGTATATGTAGTAAGTAACAAGGACAAATATGAATTCCTTTGCTGGCACTTAAACATCTTCTGTATTTGTCTTCCTGAATTCTTTGTACAAGCTCTGTATGTTAAAAACTTCTTCGAGCACTTGAAATGTTTGCAGGAGATGAGTGTATGATCCTTGATTATGGAACCATTCTTGTCGAGCTCGGGTTCTCAACGTTTTTGTTATCCATCAATGGGAATCAGGTTTGTTAATCTCTGAGAGATAAATTATTCTTTTAGCCTCTTGTTTGGGAAATTATTATTTTCCAATTCTATTTCTTGGTTACATATGGTTTGATAGTATTTGGCGCTATCCATATCCAATTATTGTAGTCGATACAACTTTTGGATCTGCAAAACTGCAGGATATTAGTTTGAATCAAATCTTATTACTTCCCTCTGCCTTATATTTCTCAAAGCTTCGGTATTAAACCAGATTTTTGTTTGCCTAAATGCAGGCTAGAGTCTGAATTAATGGGCTTAACTAGGATATGACCCGCACATACGTGTGGAATTATAATTATAAATAATTTTTATAATTAATTTATCATGGATATATATATATATATATATATATATTTGGTTTGTTTTATTTCTTTTATATTTTGAGTTTTGGAAAATAGTTTAGTGAATTATGTTTATTTTTATTGTTGGATAAATTATAAATTTATAATATACAGTTGAGTTTTATATTATAAATATTTAATCTCATAAAATTTATAAATTTTTTATAATAGTAATGTTTTTAGTGTTTTTACGTTTTGATCAATCTGACCCTCTAACTGATTAATACGGATGACAGTTTTTGTAAAATGTTATTCTTCACCAACCAATAATAAATTTAGAAAGACTCGTTAAAATTTACTGTACATCATTGACCCAATGAGTTGGTTAAATTGGTGAAATGAGAGATCAATTTCTATATATATATATATATATATTTAAAACATATTGTTTGATAATCGGTATATCATTTATAATCTGGACTAACCGGTACGTATGTGTTTAATAATCCGTTTGTTTTAATCTAGATTATGAATGTTAAATATAATAGTATATCATTATTTGTAGTTTAATAATTTAGTTACTTAGTTTTATTTTAAAATTGAATTAAGTAATCTATGTGTTCAATAATAACATAATAATATATGCTACCTAAGCTTAAGCCTAAGCCCCAAGATTAAGTTTCATCCTGTTTTCTATTTTTTTACTCTTATTGATTAGATTTGCATTAGACATTTATGTTTTATGTTGCATTAGACAGTTATGTTCTTATGTAGATGGTAGTTTTGATATAATATAACACACATTAATCTAACAAAACACAAGATATACAATGGTAAACATATGTTTTTTTACTAATTATAGCAAACTTAAAATTTCTAACATGCTATTTTGTAAGAGTTTTTCTTGTTTCTGTAAGTAAAAAATTATTTCAAAATGATAAAAGAAACACGTAATTATTATTAATTTGGGCAATGCAAATATATTATTGAAAATTTTGAAAATGCGAAGTAATCTTGGTTTCCATTGACATCCATCATTTTTTAGGTGAATGATAGATAAAGGGATTTGAAACAATCATATAATATGAATTGTTACCTTTAGCAAATATGATTTTTTTTTCCTTTTTCAAAAACGTATTCCTAAATGTTTTTAAAACACTCGTTGTAAAAAAGTTTCTAAAAACACTTCACTACATTCATCATTTCATTTTATCTCATTCTGACTCTCGCTCCTATAGTAGTATTCGTAGGCTTCCCATTAGTATTTTCAGCCTCTGTACACTTAGGGTTAGCTTTACAAAACAGAAACACGCTTATACACTACAATGTTTTTTAGTGATTCATTTGAATAATTATATAATATAATATTTTTGGTTTTGTACAACATATCGTTTGACACACTGATTTATTTCATTTCTTCTGTAAACCGGAAAGCATTAATTTTTTCGAATTAGTATTTATTCTTAGAATTAGTTTATTCTTCGAATTAGTTTTTTTAAATTACAATTTTGAGGGCATTCTCTTAAATTTGCTTCAAAATTAATAGTATAGATTTATTTTATATGTGATGTAACAAGTTTACCTGATTTTAATTGAATGTTCTATATTTAATAAATAAAATATTATAGTTTTAAAATTTGAGATAATGATTGTTTATCAAATTTCTATATTGAAATTCACTAATATATCAGAATTCATAAATATTATAATATTTATCTTTCAATGTTTATATGCTTTATCAATACTATAAAATTTAAAATAATATTTTCTCAAAATATTGTAATGATATTTTATAAATTATATTTAAATTTGATTGGCATAAATATTTTGTCTCTAAAATATTTTTTTGAAATTTTTAGAATTTAGGTTTGTTTTATTTGAATAATATAATGAATGAAACGAAATTAATAATAATTTTATTTGAAAACGAATAATTAATGGATTTAATATCAGTTTATTTATCTTATTAATTTTGAAAAATATTATTCATTTGATATCAATTTTATTGAGAAAATAATTTAAGTTTCCTAAAAATACTCAACAATTATGTTTCTGTTATTGTTATTTTAGATAGATTTTTTATTTTTTAAATTCAAATTAAATTCATATTATTTTAATGAAATTGTTTTTTTATATAATGGCATTTTAATGTAATTTCTTTAGAACTTTGAGGTTATTCTCTTAAATGTGCTTCCCATTTAATAGTATAGATGGTAAGTTATCATCTTTCTTCCTCTTGTTGTAAAGAAACAAAATACTTTTGAGATATGTTGCTTTCATTTGAGTGTGTGAATCCACTTTGTTTGTTAATCTAATATATGAGTATGTGATTTTATGTCTGTGTTGTTCAGAACCGAACATCTGACTTTATGTTGACAATTTTTAGGTGTATTTACCATCAATGTTATAGTTGCTCATGTAGTTAACTGCAAAAAGGTTGTTGAAACTCTAAAAACGGTAATTCTCATCTTATTTGTTGGGTTTCGTACTTAGCCAGAGCATTGTAGATTACATAAATAATTGTTTCTTTAACTTGGAGAATTTATATTGATTTCACATATATGTTTCACTCTTCTAGTGGAACTACTTGAGAGATCAAGCAAGAAATCGAAGAGGTAAGAACCTCAAGAAACTATATCAAATTGTTTGTTCTTTAATTTCTAGAATTACTTGTAAGAAATCTTCTCATGATATCATTACAGGCATGTCTAGTGGTGTCAGGACTGGGACATTGAACACAACAACGCGATATTACAAATACTCAAAGAAGTGTTCTTAAACAAGGAGGTTATGGAAAAGTATACCAGATTGAATGACGATCAAGTCGCTGTCAAGATTCTGTCTGAATCATCAGCTTAAGGTTATAAAGAGTTTAGAGCACATGTCAGTTTCTTATTTACATTAAATTTAAAAGTTTCAGTCTCTATAAAGTGAGTTATTGATGCAGCATCATGACACCTTCATCGCCAAGTAACTATTTTCTATTTTGGTATTTTAGAAGATTTTATTTTCTATTTATAATTTACTTTTATTAGATTTTCTATTTTTAAGAGTATTTTCTATTTTGGATTTTTAGAAGATTACCTTTTCTATCTATGATTTCCTTTTATTAGATTTTTCTAAAATCTATATAAGGCATTGTAAGTTGGCTTTGATATTCAGTTTTTGAAAGTTAATAAACTAGAGTTTTTTCTAAAGCCTTGCATTGATTCGATTCTGTCATCAATACAAGAGCCTTGCATCGAATTTGATTAAATTCTTCGATACAAGAAGTCAGGTCTCTAGAGGTTTAACATAAATCTCTAGATTTGAGCTGAGTTATCGTTGATACGTTGCGACAGGTTGGTATCAGAGCTTTGCTACGCTCCTCGAAATTTTTTTCCATTCACCATGGTAAGAACACGACGAGCACCTGTTCGAACTGAAGCAGAAATCACCCGTGATGCAATAGCTGAGCTTCAAGCCCAGATGCAAACCATCACAGCCGCCCTTCAGAATCTCAACGTTCAACAAAACGCACCGCAACCCCCTGTTGGCATCCCTGCCGATGAACAAGCTAACGAGACAGATGAAGAAGATGATAGAGAGGAGAATCTCTTTGCTGAAAATCCTTTTGCCCATATTCGTAATAACCGCGTACTGGCTCGTCATGCTGGTTTGGGAGCCAAAAACGGTTTTCAATGGGAAACAAGATTTAAGACGGAAATTCCAGAATTCCATGGCAACTCCTCCGCTGAAGAACTTCTCGATTGGATCGTCACGATTGAAGAAATCCTAGAATTCAAATGTGTACCGATGGATCGTTGTGTTCATGTTCTTACAATGTGATTTCGTAACAGAGCAGCTGCATGGTGGACACAGTTGAAAACAACTCGCGCACGTCTTAGTAAGCCTAAGATAACGTCATGGGACAAACTACAATCAAAACTCAAGAAGACATTCCTACCGTATAATTACGATCAGATAATGTTCCAGCATCTCCATCACATACGTCAGGGTTCACGATGTGTAGCTGAATACTCGACTGAGTTTTTCTTGTTACTTACGCATGTCGACATTCAAGATACAGAAAGCCAATTGGTTGCTCAATTCACTGCCGGTCTTCGTCAACAAATCCAGCACACCATTACTTTGTTTAATCCATTATCGCTATCAGCAGCTCATCAGCAAGCACTCACCATTGAATCGCAAACTAAAAGCAATTTTTCTTGGTCTGCTTCTCGTTCAACCCGTCCTCCTCATCAACAACAGAGTTTAAACACCACTGATGATGCCCCTCTTCCGCAAACGCCCTCGTGGCTTCAACAGGCAGAACATAAACTCGACCATCTTCACTTCGTTGTTTTGCCTGTGGCGAGATCGGTCACCGCCAGGCCAACTGTCCAACAGGAAATCGCAGGGGTCTTCTCATTGATGCAAATGGCAAGGATGTAGAGGTCATCTATGATGAGGAAGTCACAGAAACTATTGAAGAAACGGAGGATCTTGTCGCAGACCATGGACCATGTTTAATGGTTCGGCGTATCTGTCTTGCTCCATGCCATGCTGAGAAAAACCCCCAATGACATAACCTATTTTAGTCTAAGTGTACAATTGCAGGCAAGGTGTGCAAATTTATTATTGACTCAGGCAGTAGTGAAAATGTGGTTGCAGAAGTCGTTGTCAACAAGCTCAAACTAACCACAGAACTTCATCCTTGTCCTTATAAACTAGCTTGGCTAGATCAGAAAACAGACTTGACCATCACACGTCGCGCCTTAGTATCTTTTTCAATTGATGGTTCATTCAAAGATCAAGTTCAATGTGATATAGTACCGATGGATGCTTGTCACCTGCTCTTAGGTCGCCCTTGGATATTTGATCATCGTGTACAACATGATGGTTATCTCAATACCTACAGCTTGCGCTACAACAATCGCAGTTTCACTCTCCAACCTTCTTTACCCGAGAAACAGAGCACCCCGTCAGCCCCTATCCTACTCCTTCAACGGAAACATTTTGAGCAAGAACTTCGAGAAGAAGGACGTGTACTGATACTAATCAATTCGTCGGCTGAATTATCTTTACCAACGATTCTAGATACCTTTAAAAGTATACTCGATGAGTTTACAGACGTCTTCTCCAGTGAGTTACCACCTGGTCTTCCTCCTCTACGAGATATACAACACCATATTGATCTAGTTCCCGATGCTATTCTACCTAACCGTGCTCATTATCGTATGAGTCCTAGCGAACATGAAGAACTTAGACGACAAGTTGAGGATCTCATCGCCAAAGGATATTTACGTGAAAGCCTTAGTCCGTGTGCAGTTCCAGCATTGCTTATACCAAAAAAAGATGGGTCTTGGATAATGTGTGTCGATAGTCGTGCTATAAACAAGATTACAGTTCGGTATCGATTTCCCATCCCCCGTCTTGATGATCTATTGGACCAAATTGGTGCTGCAACAATATTCTCTAAACTGGATCTTCGCAGTGGATATCATCAGATACGAATCCGCCCAGGAGACGAATGGAAGACAGCATTTAAAACGAGAGAAGGACTTTTTGAATGGCTTGTCATGTCTTTCGGATTGTCCAATGCACCAAGCACCTTCATGCGCGTTATGAATCAATCTCTTCGTCCTTTCATCGGCAAGTTTGTGCTCGTTTATTTTGATGATATTCTGATATTTAGCATGTCACTCTCGGAGCATCTTGTTCACTTGCACGAAGTGCTTCTTGTTCTACGTCGCGATAAGCTATTTGCTACACTTAAGAAGTGTGAGTTTGGCTCTTCTGAGGTTCACTTCCTTGGATATATTGTTTCTGCCAAAGGGCTAGACGTTGATCAAGAAAAAATAGAGGCAATTAAGTTTTGGTCTACTCCGACTACATTATCAGAAACTAGGAGTTTTCATGGTCTCGCATCTTTTTATCAAAGATTTGTGCCACATTTTAGCAGTCTTTGCGTGGACTTCTGAAGCGGATACAGCTTTTCAGATAATTAAAACAAAATTGATTTCAGCACCTATACTAGCTCTTCCAGACTTTACTGAAGTTTTTGAACTACATTGTGATGCTTCTAAGTTGGGAATTGGTGCTGTCTTAAGTCAACGTAACTGGCCTATCGCTTTTTTCAGTGAAAAGCTGGCAGGAGCTCCTATGCGATATAGTACTTACGATGTAGAGTTTTATGCAGTGGTTCAATCCATCAAGCACTGGAGACATTATCTTTTCTATAGGGAATTTGTTCTCTATACAGATCATGATGCTTTAAAACATTTGAGCAGTCAAGATAAAGTCTCAGCTCGTCATGCTTCATGGGTGTCTTACTTGCAACAATTTACTTTTGTTATCAAACACACATCAGGTGCTTCCAATCGAGTTGCCGATGCGTTGAGCTGTCGTCATTCATTGTTGAGTATTCTTCATGTCTCCGTCCCGGGATTTGCAGTCTTTGCTGATTTATATGAGTCTGATGATTTTTTTGGTCGAATTCTTCTTGACATTCAGAATGGTCTTTCTCGTGAATTCACTCTTCATGATGAGTTTATTTTTCGTGGTGATCGTCTCTGCATTCCGGACTGCAGCCTTCGTCTTCAACTGATTGCTGAGACACATAATGAAGGACATATCGGTCGTGACCGGACACTACATTTGCTCACCCAATCATATTTCTGGCCTGCCTTGAGACGTGATGTGGAGCGTTTTGTCGAACGATGTACGACTTGTCAAACGTCAAAAGGACATGCCACAAACGCGGGTCTTTACCTTCCTCTCCCTATTCCAACTCAACCGTGGTCTGACATCAGTATGGACTTCGTGATGGGTCTTCCTCGTACACAAAGAGGGTTTGATTCAATCTTTGTCATTGTGGATCGTTTCTCAAAAATGGTACACTTCGTTCCTTGCAAAAAGACAACAGATGCAGTTCAAGTTGCAACACTTTTCTTTCGTGAGGTTTACAGGCTCCATAGGTTGCCAACTTCTATTGTTTCAGACCGTGATTCTCGGTTCTTAGGCCACTTTTGGCGGTCTTTATGGAAGCTGCTCGGTACCAGCCTTGACATGAGTTCCGCTTATCATCCTCAAACAGACGGTCAAACGGAGGTAACCAATAGATCTTTGCGAAACTTGCTTCACTGTCTTGTTAGTGATTCTATTAAAACTTGGGATTCGAAACTTCCTCAAGCAGAGTTTGCTCATAATCATTCACTCAATCGAAGCTCAGGATTCAGTCCATTTCAAGTCGTTTATGGTCTTCTTCCTCGTGGCCCTTTGGATTTAACTACTCTTTCAGACCATACACGTCTTCATGGTACCGCTGATGATTTTGTTGACAACATTCACAAGGTTCATGCCCAGGTGATCACCAATCTCGAGTCATCATCATCAAAGTACAAAGCTGCATCTGATTCTCGTCGTCGTCGTATTATCTTTGAAGAAGGTGATCAAGTTTGGGCATTTCTCACTAAAGATCGGATGCCGGCTCATGCTTACAACAAACTCAAGGCAAAGAAGATAGGCCCTCTCACGGTCTTGGAGCGAATTAATGACAATACGTTTTGTTCCACCGGACCCAGTTTCAGATTCGCGGTCGAATCCTTCTAACCCCGGGGGACCTGATGCAGCATCATGACACCTTCATCGCCAAGTAACTATTTTCTATTTTGGTATTTTAGAAGATTTCATTTTCTATTTATAATTTATAATTTATTTTTATTAGATTTTCTATTTTTAAGAGTATTTTCTATTTTGGATTTTTAGAAGATTACCTTTTTCTATCTATGATTTCCTTTTATTAGATTTTTCTAAAATCTATATAAGGCATTGTAAGTTGGCTTTGATATTCAGTTTTTGAAAATTAATAAACTAGAGTTTTCTCTAAAGCCTTGCATTGATTCGATTATGTCATCAATACAAGAGCCTTGCATCGAATTTGATTAAATTCTTTGATACAAGAAGTCAGGTCTCTAAAGGTTTAACATAAATCTCTAGATTTGAGCTGAGTTACCGTTGATACGATGCGCCAGTTATGAAATCATAAAAACCTAACTGCTCGGATTCTGTAACGAAGGCAAGAAGATGTCACCTATTATACTTAGTTTTATTTTGGTTAAGTCTTGCTGGCACTTGTGTTGCAATTAATTTAAGACTTGGAAGTTTTGAAAGATTTATTATGTATGTTTTGGATGATTTATGAAATATAAAATTTATATATATATAATTCAATATATTTTGCAAAAACAAATATTTAAAATAAATTGGAATAATATGGATTTTGAAAAAAACATATTACCTAATAACATTATATAGGAGTTGCAACTAGGGTTGGGCGTTCGGGTATCCGATCGGGTTCGGGTCGGGTATTTCGGGTGTTCGGGTATTCGGGAGTAGAGATATAGGACCCGATCGGGTATTTTAGAATTTTGGGTTGAGTTCGGGTAAACACCCATCGGGTTCGGGTATTTTTGGGTATACCCGAACTCAAATAATTTTTGAACCAAACTTTAAAAACTGATATATATTCATATATATATTCACTATTTTATTTTTAAAATCAACCCAAATTCATTAAAACTAGATAGAATGTCAAAATAAATACAGAAAATTCAAACCACCAAACCAAAACACAAAGTTTATTTCTTCATTTGTTCTTGAATTTATGAAACATTTAACATTAAATAACAAAATATTTCAAGTAAAAATTATATAATATAACTAAACTAACAAATGAAAATTAATATATATGAAAATGAAAATAAGAAAAACTAAAACATTTAAGTTTTATACAAGTTTAGATTATTTTGGGTGGAGTTCGGGTTTTTCGGGTATACCCGATCGGGTACGGGTATTCGATGAGTAAAAAATATACACCCGATCGGGTATTTTGGTACACCCATATCTGATCCGAACTTTTTACTTCGGGTCGGGTATCGGTTATTATGCCCAGGCCTAATTGCAACTTAAAATATGATATTAATTAAATGAAACAATAATATATAATTGTACATCAATTTCAAAATACCATGCAAAATTAGACAAAAGCGATTAGTAAAAACTATGTTAGAACAATATATAATAACACAACTAAAAATACTATTAAATGGGGCGATCCTACCATACGTTGCGGCAGTAATATCGCTCTCTAAGAGATATGATATATTATCGATAACATTATACATGTGCTATGTAAAAAAGCTCGGACAACACCTCTATACAAATAATGAAGATGTAAGATGTAAGATGTAAGATAGCATTAACTTGATGTTTTGAACACAAATTTATATGAATTTCTACTTGCTAAACCATGATGATATAGGCTAATGAACTTCCCATTGTACACTATCTTGTATTTCTTATGGATTCACTAATAATGAGATCCTTATACTGAGGTAAGTGAGAGGCCACGGCCGCAATATTTCACTCACTTTGTGGCTGGACACAACAAGCACAAGAGAGTTTAAACTATTAGCGCATACTTTGATTAATCGATTTAAGCACTAGATCTTAGTAAACAGCTAGCTATCACCTAACAATGTTTTGAATATTAGATCTAATCATCGTTCATTTAGTTTTTAACTATTGAGAAAACGAACTTCATTGCTATTTTCTTTAATCAAACTCGTTTTTTGTTCGTTTAATGTTAGTAATTGAATACTATAAGATGGATTTGTATATTATAGATAAAAATGAAGGAAAAATGATAAAAAAAAAAAAAAAAATTTAAGAAAACATGAACGGTGACTACTTTAAGATTACAGAAGAAGGAGACATAATGACATCAAAGGAAAAACCCCTGTTCTAAAAATCGGCCGTTTAGGCGGTAGACGAAGGTCGACCGCCGCGATTTTCCTAAAATCGGGTTGGTTCTGCGGTTAATCGCCGATTTTTTCTGATTTTTTTGAAACAATTTATAAAAAAAAATGAACCCAAAATAGATTTTTTGGTTGAAATTACTAGTTTAATTGCTTTAATATTATGAACAAAATTATTTTCATGTGTATTTAAAACTTTAATTGTATATTTTAAATATATTTATGATGAATGTTATTTGTGAAGTAAAAATTTAGAAATAATTTAAATACTTGAAAGATTTTTGTAGTGACAAGTTTATGAAACTTTAAATGTTATATTATATCAAAGTTATAAATTTAGCGAAGATTTATAAATTAAAATAAGTTAAAAATACTATAAAAACTAATCTCCGATTAATCTCCGATTAATCTCATAGGCGCTATGTCGACCCCCGCCGCCCGACTAGCGCCTACCGAATTTTAAAACTTGGGGAAAAACTAAAAAGAAAACAAATGAATGCTTGTAAGAAGCATTAATGTTGAAAAACACCCAACAACAACTAAACCAATTCAATTTCGCATATATGTTTAACTATAAAATGTATATATAACTTAAATATCGATAAATTTCTCAAAACCAATCTCTGAGTAATCTCTAATTAAACCCTGATTAATAGATTAATCACTAGGCAGATCTGGTGCGACCACTAACGAAATTTAAAACATGGAACCATACTAATACCATGCTAAAATGCAAATACTATATTTATGTATATATATATATACATATATTTGCGTACGTACGTTAATTTACTTTCTTCGTTTTTTAGTTTTCGTTATTAAAACAAATCACTGAAATAAAATAATTATAAATAATACAGTTTTCTTAACAATAACACTCTTACTCTCTTAGTTTCCAACATGTGTTGCAACAAAGTATCAAAAAAGACACGAGTAATAATCACCAAAGAACCTTTGAATCATCAATGAAATTATATATTGAAAACAAAAAAAATATACATTCAAGAAAGTTTGGCTTTGAGATCCTTTCTCAAAATTTTTCCGGCAGGTGATTTTGGAATGGAAGAAACAAAGAAGACTTTGTGCAATCTCTTGTAGAACACCACCTACATATAAATAGATCATGTGCATTAGTTACTTGGTCATTTTCTATATATATAGTACGTAAAAGAAACATATAATCTATAGTTTTAACAAGAAATGAAAGTTTTATACCTGTTTGGAAATATATTCTTTTATCTCTTCTTCCGAGATGTTGTTGCCATTTGATAGAACCACAAAAGCCACCGGAACTTCCCCAGCGACTTCATCTCTTTGCCTACATACACGTACGTGTCCATAAAAGTTTTTAAGAAAACGATGTCGTTTACAGTAACTTAGGACTCATGGTTTATGTTATGTTGCTACTTACGGTACAACAGCAGCATCTGCAATTGAATGGTGATTGATAAGCAAACTCTCTAGCTCAGCTGGAGGGACCTGTTCTTTCATCATACCACAGTTTCCAAATTAGAATGAGCTATTATAATCTTTAAAAGAAAGAATTCAATAAATGTAATGGACTTGCCTGAAAGCCCTTGAACTTGATGACCTCTTTGAGTCGATCAACAATGAAGATCTCATCATCTTCATCCACATACCCAATGTCCCCTGTGTGAAGCCAGCCTTCTTTATCTATTGTTGCTGACGTGGCTTCTGGATCGTTCAAGTACTCTGCGCGCCAAAAGTTAGTTGACGGTTTATTTTAACATCAACCCTTAATCAAGTAGAATTTGCAATTTGATAACTCTAATTTTATTTTATAGGAAATACATGATATAAGTCATGTGACTTATGTCAAACCCTTTTATAAGATTAAAAGAAGAAGAAGACATGTCACGTGTATGAAAATGTAAATAATATGTACTTCATATATACCATATATGTATGTGGTACAGATAAAATGAACATGTGATGCAACCTAATAAAATGCTGAAAATTCAACTTTTAAATTTAATGCTGAAATTTGTAAGCTCACACTAAAGTTATTTTTTTTTTTCAAAATTTTGGTAGGAATTAAATATGTTTCCTTTGCCGCCAAAAAGTCATATACAGTATATCTCATATTTGCCAATTAAAATTTCGAAGAATATCCGAAACTATCATATTTTTTTTATAAAAATCTTACAACTGATCGTTGACAAAAAAAAAATCTTACTAATGATTCTGGAAGCCTATGTAATTCTCCAATAAATGACACATTTTCCAATAAATTTGATAGGCTGATGACCAACAAAAAAATTCATATAGACTTTTTCGATTTCTAAATTTCTATATATATTTTTTTGGTTAGTAAAATTTATATTTATTAAGGACGGCATTGTCACAAAATTTATCTCTCCAAAAGAGAAAAAGAACAAAACGAACCTTTCATGATCTGCTGACCGCGGATACAAATCTCACCAGGTTGGTTGTAGCCAAGCGAGACACGTGTCTCAAGGTGAACCACTTTAAGTTCTGCATTTCGGACCACAGTTCCACAAGAACCCGATTTAGTGGGGATTGGTTCTTTTGCGAACCCAAGGCTCATTGACAGAACAGGTCCTGCCTCCGTCATACCATATCCCTAGTTTTCACAATACACTCGTTACTACCTCTGTAACTAAACTTTTGGTACTATTGTACTAATATCATTCAAAAAGATTAAAATTATTCTGAGTAGACGAGATTGCTCCAATTAATATATTTGGATTTACTATGTAAAGATTAATCTTAGGCTGTTTAAGTTACATTAATTTTGTTAAAGATAGTATTAGTTTAACTGCATGTTTCCTAAATTATTTTATTCGTTAATTCGGTGTAATAATTTTATTCGTTGATTAGGTTTAAAAATACATCATTAAAAATATGCATGGTCATATTATTAATTTTCTATCTAAATTTTTTGTATATTAAATTAAGCAGGTTAGGTATACCGGAGACTGTTTCGATCCCTAGATGTCCAGTGTTCAATAATAGTAAGGTAATGTAGTCTCTAATAGCATTTCCAAATGAAGTTCTTATAAGAGGATTTTAAAATAAAAAATAAAAATAAAAAGAAAGAAAATGAAAAAAGAAGAACCATTCTCTAAATTCTGATTTGATTCAATAAACTTTTTCAGTCATTTAAAATTTTTCTACTGCATACTTGTTATAGCTCAATTGGTAAATATTTTTTTAATAAAAAAATATATTTTTATAATTAAGAAAATATATTTTTAAGAGTTTCAAAACAGTTTCTTGACGTTGGAAGCTACCAACAATACAAAAAAGCCCCTTGTTGTTTTTCAGTGTAATAGGAATTAAATGGGCTATTATCTAAAGTTGACAATTTTTTTCCAAAAAAGAATAATGTGTGTCTCTTTTTGTGTAAGAGAACTAGACCACGTCAAATAACAGTATTTTTTCTTCTCGACCATCACATCATCTTAAGGCCGAATCTACTTTTCCCTCTATTAATTTGTTACCAAAAATTCCAAAAATAAGTAAATAAAGTGTTTACATGGCTTAGTATAGTATTACTATCTTCAGAAGTACTGACATTCTTCGAAAATTTGGTAAAGAAGTAATGTATAAGTAGAACTTCTCTCATTAATTATCTTCGAAATGAAAAGCTCTTATTAATAATAAAATTCATTCGCATAAACTTATTCAAAAAATTATGAATATATTTCGATTTCTCGAAAAAATGTAGAACAGCCCAAAAAGGAAATTAATTAAAAAGAAGAAAGACAGTTGGAGAAGTTGGAATTATATACTAAGGCAACAAAAACTTTAATATGATAAACTTAAATTATATAAAAAGAATGTCTGTGAAAATAAACTCGGATTGATGTCAAAGAATGTCTGTGAAAATAAACTCGGATTGGTGTCAAAGAATGTAGTTATATGCAATATCCATTAGAGAGGCGACCTAAATCATATCCGTTTTTTATTTAACCTTTTGAAATCAAAAGTCAAAACCTAAACTACATCTGTTTCATTTAACCAAAATTAATAAAATAATAATAAAAAGATAAGAAATTTTTTGGAATGCAATGCGAAATTAGCTTGAGAACAGATGGAGCAAACGTAACAAAAAGTAACATCCCGAAGAATCAGACGCAACTCACTCACTCTCTTTCCGTGCATTCCCCTCCCCATTTATCTCATTTTATTTTAAAAATATTAAAATTCTTAATTATTCGTTTTCATCAAAATTGGTAGTGGAAGTGACAAAATACGATAAAAATACTCTTTTTTAAAAACCATGCACTAGGAAACATTGTTTCCCGCGATATTAGTAACGTTAACTCAAAGAGTTATAAATAAGGGTCTTAAAAAAAAATATAGAGGAGAGATACCTGACCAAGGACGGCCTGAGGAAGTCGGCGACGAAGACTATCTTGAAGATCTTTGCCTAAAGGAGCTGCACCAGAAAGAACCAATCTAACAGAAGAAAGATCGTAAGAGTTCACGGCCAGGTTCTTAGCCAAAGCTATCACTAGCGGTGGAACAAGCGCCGCCATTGTTACCCTATGTCTTTGGATTAGATCCAATAACGCCCCTATCTCGAACTTGTGCATTAAAAGAACCGTCGCACCTATGATAATATTAAATAGTGAGTTTAAATTTTTTTTATTAGTAAATTAAAATTAATAGGACGGCTTAAATCGTCTTAGATTGGGCTAGAGATAGTCCAATGTTAGTAGGTCTAGGCACAAACCGAATATTCGGAAAATTATTGTATTCGTGATTCGATTTGTTTCGGTCGAATACTTAGTTTTGTGATTCGTTTCGATTCGGAAAATACGAATATTTAATTTTTTTGTGATATTCACGAATTATTTGATTCGATTTGATTTGTTAAAAATAATAATATTAAAATAAAATAATCAAATTTTTAATATTTAATTAAGATTTTAAAACTAAAATGATTCTTATTACATTGTTAAAATAATATCTTCACGAAAAACAAATATAACAACAACATAATATATAAATAAAAATAAAATAAAATATTAACACAAATATCTAATATATTTCTCTCTATAAAAACTAATTAATAATCTTTATACATATTATATGTATATATATATAAATATATGAATCAAAACGAATATTCGATGTATTTTAAAATGATATTTATTATTTGCTTCGTTTTTACGAATATTATATTTGCTATTTGGTTTGTCTCGAAATTTGGATTTTTCTATTCGAATCGAACCGAATATCGAATCGAATCTAACAAATATTTTGCTTAGACCTAAATATTAGATTTACATAACCAAATTTTTTAAAAAAAAAGTAAAAAGAAATTTTGGTATGGATAAAGAAAAATAAACCTTTTAAGTTATGTTTTAGGATGAATATGAATATGTACCAGATCGAATGGAATTGAGGAGGACACTATTGAGAGAGTAAATGTGAAAAAGTGGTAAAACGCAGAGAACGACGTCGTTTGATTTAAGGTAAAGATTTGGGTTCTCTCCATCGACTTGTTGTGCAACGCTTGTGATTAGGCTTTTATGTGTCAACACAACTCCTTTCGGTAACCCCGTTGTTCCTGATGAGAAAGGAAGCGCCGCAGCATCGTCACCGCCGACAACGACGGATTCTTCTGGTGGGTTTGTCTCGTCTGTGAGTGCTGAGAATGGGAGACAGTTCTCCGGTGTAGGTTCTTCGGTGGTGATCACTGTGAGATCTTCTCCGAGATCTCTCAGTTTATCAACGTAATGAGAATGAGTGATGATGAGTTTAGCTCCAGAAGATTGAAGCTGTTTGTAAATCTCCTGAGAAGTGTAGAAAGGGTTTGCGGTGGTTGAAACTGCTCCGACCATGGAAGCACCCATAAAGGAGAATACAAACTCAGCTGAGTTTTGAAGAAGGATCATGATGACGTCACCTTTTCTAATCCCCATCTTGTACAATCCCGCAGCGACTCTCCGGCATATGTGATGTGTTTCGCCGTAGGTGTAGCTTTTTCCGGTGGAGCCAACTATGAGACAAGGCTTGTCGGAGAGAGAGGAGAGCTTTTCGAAACAGTAACTATGGAGAGGTAGGTGGTTAGGAATGTATATGTCCGGAAGTTTTGACCGGAAAATGCGAGGTGTAGGAAGAGGTGGTGCATCGCCGGAGATGACAGCTGGTGGTGATGTATCAGCCGGTTTGTGAATTTGTGGTTCGGGTAAAGCCGCGGTCATCATTATGATGTAATGAAACAAGTGAGTCTTGTTTTGAGGTAAAAACAAAAAAAATCAAGTGTTCTTGTTTGAGAAGAATATGAATGCGTTTGTTTGGTTTTTTTTTTTTTTCTCTCTATTTATTTGGAACTCAATATATGTGAATAAATATATAGAAATGTGCCTGTGTAGGTGGTTAAGAAAAAATAAATAAAATAAAGGAAACAAGGAAGAAATAAAATAAAATAAAATAAGTGATGTGGAGGAAGGAAGAGGAGATGATGAAAGGGGTAGGTAGAGGGAATGGCTATTAGAAGAGGAATGGAGGGTCCTTTGGTAGGTTTCATATTTTCCTTTATAAATTGTACTCTTTGCATGTTAGTCCCAGTTTTCTTTTATTTTTCTTTTCCAAATTATTTAACTCAAATACTGTTATATATATTGCGTATATTAATAACTTGGCACCAAAAATATTTTTTATATATTTAATACTGATATGTAATAGAAATTAGAAAGTGTTTTTATATTAATTATAAATTGAATTATAATAAGAAAAACAATATAAATATATACAAAAAATAATTTCATATTTTTATATTTTGAAATTAAATATTTTTATATTTTGAAATTAAATATTTTTCATATTTTGAAATTAAATATTTTTATTTTGGAACATAGTGCTCTGACCTAGTAGCACTTTCTCGTCTTTCCTTTTTCAGTACGGTGGCTCTTCGCCAAAAAGGTGTCGGACCCGAGTCTTGATATATGCCATCATCTAAATCACCCAAGTTACCTCATCCTTCAATAGCTTGGAACTCGGATGCTCGAAACCCAGCTTCCGGTGCCACTGAGTATGAACTAGATTTATAAGTTGTAAGATGGTGTTGTCTCTAATGGAATACCAAAAGATATATATTCTCCATAATTCATCACCACTTTGGAAAAGTTTTCATTGGCGATGCACCACATGTTGGCAAGTTATGTGCGACTGTAAATCATATTGATATCAGTGTTGTTGAAAGCGTTCTATCATCGCCCGTCATATTAGGTCGAATATATGACATTGAAGATTTTGTTTGTGCGATCGTTTTTTTTTTTTTTTGGTTAACTAGAGGAGTTCGGGTATTCCACCTTAATCTCCCCCACTGCCCGAAACCAGCATTTGCTAATATCTGGTCACATGCATAAAAACATCATTTCCACCGAAAATCGAAATAGGGAACACATGAAACCAACTCCAATATTTAACCACTAGGCCTAAGCGACCGGTGGTTCGATCGTATTGTACTTAGTTATTATACCGCATAATTTGCTGCAATATTATATACTACAATAATGAACATATGATCTTATTCATGTTAGTAGTCACATCGTTTTAGAATTGTTATATGTAATATCACAAAAGAATTTTGTAGCATGCAATTTTTTTCCAGCACCTAGTATCTGTTTCGATCATATTGTTATTTATCTAGAAAGTACAAAAACTGCATGAACATGTCAGAATAATTAAATTACAAAAGATAAGAACATAAAACAAAAATTCAATGCTACTCACAATCTTAGTTTCATAATACATTGAGTTAATATGTCTTCTATTTTGAACATATAAGAAACTTCAAAATATCAAGCAACTGACGGTCTACAAAAACATAGAGTTCTTCATGAGGGCTAGGAGGATTTAGGGGGAAAATGTCACAAAGCATAAATTTTCAAAATTTGGACAATTAAATCATCAACTATCAAAATCTCATTTAAAACATGAAATTCGATTTGTCTTTTGAAATTATTAGCAAATTTTTGTTACTTCATATATTTGGACAAAACGTTAAATCGACTAACAGAACCAGGTAACGATGTTATATTATGTTCGTTAACTTAAAACGATATTGTTTCGTTTTCGCTTAAAATAACGTCATTTTAAGCTTACAAAACCAATAAACAATGCCCATCTTCCCCATGGTCTTCTCCTTATTCCTCTGTAACTACTCGTCTTCTTCTTCCTCCTATCTCCTAAACATAACCATAGATTTAAAAGAAAAAACAATACTTTTAGAAATAAAAAACCCTAATCAAATCAATCATAAATCTAATTCCAAAAAATTCAAAATTCACCTGCAGATTTGCAAGTTGATGAGGAGACAAACGGCTTAGCCTTGGAAAATTTACTGATTTCATCATTTCTGATTCGAATTCAGTCAAGTCTTCAAAATTGTCGACAATATTGTTACGTCTCCATGAAGACTTTACAGCTCCTCCAATCTTCTTCTGATTGGAAGACCTTTGATTGGTTGTTGTTGATTTTCCGGAACGTAACGGCTCTACGTAATCGGCGACTATAGCTCCTCGCATATTTTTCTTTCTTCTTTCTTAGAACTTAAAATGAGGGTGTGAATTAAAGTTTTGGGGTCAAAGTATAATTTATCAATTGTTATGGATGTGTTATTTTCATTTTTATTTCGTAACATTCTTTGTTTGTATACAAATAACGTTGTTTTAAGCTTAAAATTACGCTGTTTAAGAGAAAACGAAACGGTGTTATTTTAAGTTAATGAATTGTTAATGAGATATAACACCGGCCATCATCTGGTTTTGATAGTGGATTTAAAGTTATGTTCAAATCTATGAAATCAACAAAATTTTGTTAATAATTTCAAAATTTAACTTGAAGTTCATGTTTTAAACAACATTTTGATAGTTGATGATTTAATCGCCTAAACTTTGAAGGTTTATGCTTTTATAAAATTTCCCCCGAGGATTTAGCTGAGCTTTATGCTTACTTTTAAATAAACAAAAAAAGAAGAGAAACATGCATGGAAATACATTAATATTGGTTATTACATGAACTACCACAAGAGGTTGAAACAAGCCCTACACTCATAAAAATACAATCAAATGACATGTTTAATTAAAGCAAAAGAATCACACAAGTAATTTATGAAGGTTTAGAAGTGCATCTTGCTTTGCCAAGTGGTGTAGCATCAAGTCAGATAGATTCATATAGATGAGAGTCGAAGAAAGAAAGAAGAAAAATACTTACGTAGCAATATGAGCCCTTATGATTGATTTCATACCTGCTTCAGGTCTCTCTCCAAATTTTTGTCTGATTCACCGTGGAAGCCCATCATCACAAGTTGAATTGGAAACCATATTTCTGCTCCAAGTATGAAAATATAAGGTTATCTAGATTTGGATAAAATAATATATTGTAAAGAATTTAGAAAACATATAATATACAAGTGAATGAGATTACCTACTACTCTTTATGGAACTAGAAACAGCGGTTTCAATGCCTAATCAGATTCCCAATTCCCAAAATCTTCAACAAGAAACAAAAACAAAAAAGGTTAATGAATCAACTATAGAAGAAATGTAAAGAAAAACACGAACCATAATAATTTCATAGATCCATAATCTAGAGAGTGAAGAACAATAAATCTGAACTAAAAAGGATCCAATTAAACAGATTATTCATACTTGTAGAATGACAAGGAGAGTCCAAATCGCTGTAACCATAATAATTTCATAGATCCAAACTGTCTTAGAAGCTGAATATTAGATTGTATCAGACATCAATATATAAATATTTTGAGAAATCCAAGGGCATTGTCACAACATTACCTTAACTAAATCAATTGTAGCCATCAAATTGGGAATAAATGTATCTAAGAAACACACATCCAAAACCAAATTTGAAACCAAAAACCTAAATAGAACAAGGACGAAGGGGAGCATGGGATTAGGAGGAGAAACAGAGAGGAAGTATTGAGAGTGAGAGTGATATTAGGAGGAAAAAGAGAGGGAGATAAAAACAAGAGAAAAGGGAAAAACGAAACTGTAAGTGTGATGAAACGAGTGATCAGAAGGGATGATAGAATGATGAGAGTGAGCAAATGAAGACCTACTATGTGACTGATAAAGTGAGAAAGAGAAGAGAATTATGTTTTATAGCATCTCCAACAAAGACTCTTAGAGCATGTCCAATCGAGCATGTCCAATCGTGATTGATTGGGTGAAAATATTTTTTCTGATTTAAATTTAAATTAAATAATAAAATTATGTTAGAAATACTATTAATTTATTTTTAATAAACTTATGTGAGTATATTAGGGATGGAGATGGTTTTAGACCATCCACATTACACAAATATATGAGTGTTTTAAATAAAAATAAAAATAAATATAATAAAAAGAAGATAGAAAGTAAAACCCTGTGTCTATAGTTTCTAACTTTCTATAGATAGACACTCTTGTAAAATACTGACATTTTATGTGTCACTTTTTTAAACTAAACTAAATTTAATTAATTCTTAAAAAATACTCTTATGAGTGTGATCAATGTAGTTGTTCTCAGGTTTTAACCCATTTTAAGTAGATTCTAAATTTACAAATAAAAGAAAGGATTTGTTAGATTTAAATATTGATCCATCATGTAATGCTAGGGGCTAAAGAAGCAAAACAGAAAATATAAATTTGATGCTTGTACTAATTTAGAGGAAATAGAGATATTGGTGTCATTATCTGAGTGAATCCCATTTTGCCAAGAGAATTTAAAGAAATTGTTACTTCATCATCGTCTTCTTCTAAACAATATGGGGGCTCAAAAGCTTCACCTTTGATAAATTTCACATTAGATAACAAATAAAAAAACAGGTTCTCAAAGAAAATTATTATTAGGAAGTGAATGATCGATTCCATTAGCGATTACTACATGTCCATAATAAGGAACTTATTTATCATCAAGAAATTGGAGAGATTTCATGGTGTGAGACTATATGGATACAAGTAGATGCAATAATTTTGTGGATATAGGAATCTCAACTGTAATGTACTACCACTCCACTTTCATCTTCAATAAACTCTTCAAAAACTTCTTCTCTATAGATTTTGTTTTCCATTGCGTGCAGAAGAATTCAAACAAAAATGAATCCTTATATTTTTGATTTGAAGTGAAAAATCATTGATTAGAAATTGTCTAAATAGAGACAAAGGGAAATATATACTTTCTTTAGGGCTTAATGAATGATTTATATATATTGAGTAATGTTTGCAAGATTGGAAGTGTTTTAATTCCTTCTGAAATTCAACTGATTGTTTTTCATGGATTTATTTACTTTTCCTGTAAATATATACAAGAATTATTATTATAATGGGGTTCATGAAATCATAAATCCTATCATTATTGTTTTCAGAATTATTTTTAAAAACAATAAAAATTATGGTGTCATAGAAAAAACTAATATTTATTTTCTAAATAATGATAGGATTAATGATTTCATGAATCCGTAAAAACAATATTTTTTTAAATGATAGGATTCATGAAATCATGAAAAGGAAATAGGTCAAATTTCAAGAAAAAACAGAAGGAAAATTAAAATTTTGTAAAGAGTCATAGAAAAGTAGTAAATCCATGAAAACAAAAATAAGTTATAAATCAGAAAAAGGAAATAAAACATTTAAAATTTTGCAAACTTTACTTAATATATGTAATTCAATCACTAAACCCAGAAGAAAAAATACTTCTCACTTTCTCTCTTAAGACAAGTTTTCGTCACAAATATTTTCACTTCAAATCAGTATATTGAGACTTAATTACTGTTTGAATTCTTCTTACACAATGAAAAAGGAAAATCTGATATTAAATGTCATATTCTGGGTGTCAAATCTACCAAGAAATATGGAGTATACGAACACAATCAACAAATCTATATAGAAGAAAGGCCTGCAATTTTTATTGAAGATAGAAGTGGAGTGGTAACACATTTACTATCGAGAAATGATTCCTATTTGAACCAAATTCTCAAATTTCTTTGTATCCATGTAGCTTCACGACATATTATCTCTCTCATCTATTTGGTGATCAACAAGTTATTTACTATAGATATTTATGTTAAATAACCGACAATGGAATTGATCGTTCACTTGCAAAAGATGATTTTTGGGAACCTATTTTTCTTATTGTTAGTGTGAAATTTATCAAAAGGGATGCATTTGATTTGACCAGAATGTTGATTCTTTTCCAAGAGTAAGTTGTTCAGAGATTGGTGGAAGAACATAGAGTGGAGTTAAGAACTTGGAAGAAGAATAAGTGGTGAGAAATGGGCACTGAAGAACATAAACATCAAATTTTATCCGAGAGACTTAAAGTTTGTTTTCTATTTTTATATTATGATTAATAGTGTACTTATTTTAGTTATAGCTTAAAATTATTATTTGACAACATTAATGTTACTGTAGGAGTGTTAATCTTAAATATGTTACTACTGGTATTTATGCTAATGAAATGTAGACAATGTTTAAAAGAAATGGTTTCTGAGATATGACTAATTATTATGTGTTAAAGACAAGAAATATAGTTGACTTTCTAGGTATTTTTAACTTACTATGTGTAATTTAAACCGTTGAATAGTTCACTTATAGTTTTTATAATTTAAATATAGTGTATTCAGATTTTGAATTCAAAAAATTTTACATGCAACTATATTTTTGAATAATCTGGATTTAAATAGAGAATCTAAACTATTGACCATTACAAGAAGAAAAATTTGGCTTTCTAATTTGTTAAATATTAGATTTATATAAGATGACTTTTGAGAGATATATCATCATATATATTTAATATTTTTCTCTCTTCTCTCTTCACTCTTTACTCCTTTTCACTGTATGATAAAATCAGAGAGATGCACTCATGTTATTCTAATTGACGAATTTGTATCAAGATTACAAAGAAAGGGAATAAAGTTGACCATGTTGATAACACAATCGAATTCATTCTCCATGATATTTTTGTATGAAACTATGAATAACACTGCTTTTAATTAATATTCTATATATATATTTACAAGTTGTATATTTTGTCAAATTTTTATTACTCTTAAGAATAATTTTATGGTTAAGGAGACAAGATTCGAGCAACCATTCCAAGTTGTTTAATCAAGCATTTATCTTTAGAATTTCAAGAAGCAGATTAGAATATTTATAACAAAATTCATTGTTTGTTATGTGACATGAGTATCCAGGAATACTAGTCACTTATACTACATTCTTTTCAATGATGAAATAATTTTTCTAGAATGAATTTTAATCAAACAAACTCTATTTTTATGATGTCAATTTTGAAAATGTTATTAATGGTTTTTGGTCACATCTAATACCGCACTTTTTGATATTATAAACTATCAAATTTTGTTTTCTATTTCATAAGTTTCATTTTAATTATGTTATTTTAACTATTTTCTCTTCCTTACAGATGTACCTGGTGTTGCTGTCAATGTTGGACTAATTAAAGTGTACCATTGTGTTTTTATGAGCATATTTTTAATCATCCTGTTAGTCTCATTAGATTTTCTTTGAAAGACATGAAATATGCATAAGACTTCACATTTTTAATCTAAATTTAAACGTTATAACCAACAAACACATGATATGTTTAATTTTGTTTTTCTCAGTATTCTAGAGTTTCAGTGTGTTACGTATAATAAATATAATGATGAGTTTAATCAAAAGTGGCTAGCCTATGAAAATTTGTGAAAATGATATTTTCATAGTCACCTTAAGGTGTTGGTGACTTAAATAAAAATCATATCATATTACTCCTACTATATTGTTTAAGAAATTTAAATAAATACTAATACAAGTAAATTCTCATATGTTCATGAATCCCAAAGATCAGTACAATAGCTGTTTTCTATGATGTTCTTTAAGCCTTCATTACCTTAAGTTTATGATTTTAAAAGATGTAAACTTTCTACATATTTTATTCATTACATTATAATTTGGCAAAATAATTTATCTCAAAAGAATATAACTTTACTCTTTCAGGATTAAACTTTATGGATCTATTGGTGAAGACGATAGATATGTGTAATTATATTTATAAGAATTGAATTTATCTAATTTACTATTGTTTATTTCACTATTTTTAAGTTTTAGAACTTCTACCTTCCTATCTATTTAAACGTTTCAAAATTAAACTATGTTATGATTTGGTTAATTCTAATGGCTATTGAGTATTTTCAAGATTTATAAACAGTACTGTTTTTGTTATATATTTTTCAGAGAATTTATACTTCCTCAAATCACTGATTAAATTACTACCTAACCATTCAAAACGAAAGTCAAAAGACCTCATATTGTAGAAATACGAATTAACCTTTATCATTTCTGCATTTTGAATGCATGTTTATGCATTTATCATCCTTTTCTTTCTCCTTCTAACAAGATTATTCACTTATCAGCATGTTTCTAAGAAAAAAAAAAAAGAGCAAACCATTCAATATTAAGAAGATATTCATATTCAACTTCGGGGAACATTATTTAACATCGAAACTTTTATGTAAAACAAAACTACAGAATCCAACAATAAACAACCCAGAAATAAATCGAAATTATGGATAGTTGTTTAAATTAATCCGATTAGAATAAAAATGAATTGTAATTGATATTTGAGTTACTTCAAAAAATAGAAGTTATTGAAGCACATTTATAATCTAATTCCTTTAAATTTTCCACGTGGTGGCTAAAACATAGATATTGAGAAGAAAAGTCAATACATTATGCATCAATTTCCGATTTCTAACACATGAATACAAATTACAAACCCTAGAAATTAGAATCACATACTCCCAAATTCTATTTTCAGCAAATAGAGTAGTAGAAGATGAATATGATGACGAAGATGCCAAAGATATGGAGATGAAGATGAAGTTTTTTTTATAATTGAAATCATCTTCTTGTATAAGAGTAAATGTTTTTATCCAATGCATTTCAGATAAAGATATATGAGGCTATTCAATTTTGGATATGTTTTTTTGGCTCATTTAAAAACTTTTGCATATGTCCAATTAATATCCAAAGGGTTTTATATGTTTTTTTCCTTTGGCCCAAATATAAATTCACTTGGAGAACATAATATCCAATCCAGTTTTATGTTTTTGTTTTCTTTTGGCCCAATGAATACTCAATTATTTGTTCCTTTAACCTAATTAATATTCAAAAATGTTTACTAATTCTTTATATATATATGTGCAATTTAATAATTCATTAACCAATATCAGATTATTATTTTTTGCCTTCATCAGAATTTTTTTAAATTCTAATCAACTACATAAATTCCTAACTAATTCATTTCACAATAGAGGCTTTTCAATTTTAGATTGGTATTGTTTTTAATTTGGGCTAATTTCAAATTTTTCATGTGCACAATTAATATCCAAACATATTGCTGATTTTATATGTTATTTTCCTTTGGCAAAAATATTTTTTACATGGAGGAATTAATATCCAAATATGTCTGATGATTTTTTTTCTGTTGACTCAATTAATACCCAAACTAGAGAGTAATCCGTGGAAATATCTACTTAATATTTTTAAGTTTATATTATTATTATTATTATTATGGTGTATTAATTAAAATTAGTATATATAAGTTGGACATATAATCTACAGTTTTTAAAACATTTCAAATTATGAAACATGTAAATTAAGATAATAGATTAAAATTAGTATATAAGCATATAAGTTTGACATATGATCTACAATTTTTAAAACTTTTCAGGGGATGCTAATCGGACTGTCTAGTAGTCTAATGCTTGAAGTCATAGACATTATATGTGATATCTGTGATACATCATTAGGTGATGTAAGCTAAATAAATATGTACATTTTTATTTTTGTAATTAACCTGATGGAGTTTTTAACCTAACTTAACACTACAAGAAAACATATGGTTAGACCATCTCTATCCTTAATTCTTAAATGAGTGTCTTATATATTAAATAACATAAAAGTTAAAGACACTGTATCTCAAGTATCCTATACAAGACATTTATCTCAAATTAAAGACATTTTTTCTTTATTTTTTATTTATTTTTAATAAAGTTATATTTAAAAACACACACAGATCACTGATGTGAGTACTCTTAACAACAGAGAAAATCATTGTAATTTTTTAGTTAATGATGACTTAGAACATCTTTACAACAAACAAGAAATGTCGTTAACAGTTTATAGTATTGGACAATTCTTCGTAAACTGTAGCGAGGAACACAATTCATCGTAATTGCGATGAAAATCTTTTCATCGTAAAAGTGACGAATAAGAGATTATGACAAAGGATTTTGTCTTAAATTTGTCGGTAGTATGTCGATGTTAACTAGATGTAAATAAAATCATCATAAATGAATCTTGAAAATTGACGACATATTAACATCACAGGTTTCACGATTTGATGTTAATTCATCATAAATGCTATGACGAATAAAAACGGTTCTTATCTATGTTCGTCATTAGTTTGTCATCGCATGTATGAAGAATTAGCGACATTTGACAATAACATTTATTTGATATTTATTTCCTATAATAATGTACTAAATTAAAAATTATGAAAACAAAATACCACACAATTAAAAGTTTATACACAAATATAAAATACTAAAAGATCTAATATTTCAAACTAATATTGCTGGAAAGTTCTGCTTCAGTGGCTTTACGGTGCAACTCGCTCTGCTGTGTTGGTTGCCCCAAGTTCTGCTGTTGAATAATCTTCCGCCTTGCTTCCAATCCCTGAGACAATGCCGGATTACCTGCTGCTAAAATGTCAAACAAGCTATCCATGATTTCATCTTGGCTCTTTGTCGATTCTTCTGAAGCCCACAAAGATGCAATCTCGGCATTTGCAGCTACTAGATCGGACCAGATGTGATGAGACTCAAGCCTCCTCCGAATCAGAGAAAGACTCCCCGGATGATACTGACTCGGACACAGCCGGAAGCCAAGGTTCCTAACCCAACGTGCCAGTATCGGTCATTGACTACGTCCAGTCTAAACACTATCAAACGAGGTTCAACCTCGTTATCAGCCAAAGACTGAAAGAGAATGCATGGACCGGACCCGAGCAAGTGAAGATGGCCAAGGACCAAATCCTTAGCGTTTTTATTCTAACCCGGTGAAAACGTGCATCTAAAGTCGTCTTGGCTTAAGCATTATTTTCTCTTGATTGGCTTTTATCCCAAAGTTGTTTTCTCAACAAGGTTTTTAATGAGGCCTATGACCCAGACATATTAGGTCCGAGCCGGTCACCTTCCTTGCCGGTTCATGGCTTGCGGAGTGCCATTCGGTCCTAATTCCTACCCTTTCCTCTTTTACCTTTTACTTAAGAACATTGTTTTACTGTTTTTACCGGGAATGTAAACGCCCAAGGACACGCTGGTTCTTTGTAAAGGTTGGGATTCCCTAATACCCCGCCTATTTAAGACCTTTTAAGACCGAACTTGAAAGACATACTTGAATAAACAATTTAGCTATAACGTTTCTCTTGAGTCTCACTCTTAGTTTAAACATCGGAAGTCCTTGAAACTCTGCTCGGACTCTGATTAGTCGTATCACGATGTCGTTCAACTACCATGTGGCCAGCTATCGATCCACCTTGTTCTTCTCCCTTATCGCTTACAATCGTCCCTTTCATCACTTCCTTACCATCACTTACTCGTCTTCATTTCCTTACCATCGTCCTTACCCTCATTTCTCTTTACCATCGTTCTTATCATCGTTCCCCTTACCATCGTTCTTACCATCATTTCCTTCCCATTTTATTTCTTATCGTTCATCTCATCCCCATAAAAATCCGTACCGAGAAACCTCAACTCGCAATGGCGTTTGCACATCGAGATTAACTTACCGCTCAACAAACTCATCGAGAGTCTCCTGACCGCACCGGAGACTGGTTACCAAGAAACATGTATCACATCGGAGACTGGTTACTGCATTGGCAACTGGCTACCGAGAAACCTTTACCATATAGGAGACTGGCTACCGAGGAAACCTTCCCGCATCGATTACTGGTTACCAAGGAAACCTGAACGCATCAGAGACTAGCTATCGAGGAAACCTAACCGCGACTTGATCTGTACCACAACCACCTTAGGCCGTACCGCATCTGGTCTTCGGCTGTCCTTCCAGGACCCGACTGGACTGGCCGTGGAGTTAACCGTTCTGGAAGCGTATCAAGATGTGTACTGGATCATAATCCAATCTACGTGCATAAGAAGAAGTGGGACTGGGATATATTGAAACCAATATCATACCTAAAACCGTCCTTTTTCCTTTGCAGCCATATGAAAAGTAAGTATTAATAATATAAAGTAATAAATCAAATTATTTAAATATAGGAAAATCACATAAAACTTTAAAGTGATTAGTTTACTCAGTGTAAACCTCTACGGTTTAAAACTCCCAATATAAATCTCAAAAATAAAAATTCTATCATTTTAAACTTTGAACGTGGCAATTTGACATCTGTTCGATTTTTGACCTTATAAAACATTAACAAAATTCTAAAATTAAAAATCCCAAAATAATTTTTAAGAGCATATGTCAAAATGGCATGTTGAAAGTTTAAAATGATAAAAGTTTCATTTTAGAGGTTTATGGTGGGAGTTATAAACCATTGAGGTTTAAACTGGAAGTGTTACCCAACTTCAAGGTTTTTTGTTTAATATATATATATATATATATGTATAACAATTAATACTTATTCAAAGACCTTGTCATTTTCTAATGTGCTCAATTCTACAGAAGTACCATCTTTGTACTGCTGAGAAAGCTGTCTGACGCTCCTACATCCTTGGGCTGACCTCGTTGTGGATTCTTTCAGATCTGGTATCCAAAGAAGTTGCCCTTTATTAGCCTAAAAAGAATATAAAGAACTAAAAATATTTAAACATTTGAAACACGTCTTCTTAATGTGAATTAATGTGAGAGACCAGTTCGGATGAGACTCGGTGAAGTAGCAGTTGATGGTTTTGGAGACACTAGGTCCGACCTTGGAATCCACACCAAACCTTATTTTTATTGTTTAAATCGAATATATAATTAGTAAATTTCATAAAAAATAAGTAAGTAGATGATTATTAGTAAAATACATTCAGAATGTGTTTAGAGGCTGGTTGGGATCCAAACTCGGTAAAGCCTCTCGTCCCAGTTGTACTACACGAAGATCCTCCACCATATAATGAGCGTCTGGAGTATCGGGAAGGACTAATAAATCAGGATGAGTATCTTGTTCTGAAGATACGAGATTAAGAACATAGGCAGCAGTAAGCAATCCATCTCCCAATATTAAACCAAAAGATTAACATGTGCCATCATTGATCTTGCCATCTCAAGGAGTATTACCTTCTTTCCAATACACCTTTTTCTGTATACGGGGTAGTTAATTGTCTAACAATACTGATGCATGCCAGGTTTTGCCTAAAAATGCAACAGAATGTCTGCAAATGCACAGCCAAATTGCATGTAGAACTTAAGTATGTATCCCACAAATAGTGATGTTACTAAGACAACATTATTAAGAATAGAACGAGATTATGGTGTTTTTTGGTTTAATGGTAGCAAAAATAAATAACAAAGGAGAAACTATCAGATGTGTCACCACCAATTAAAATCCGAGGTAATTATCTGGACTGTCAAAACCGAATGAAAGATTACTTGCTTTCTCTTGGTGCAGATTGTACAATTTTAAGGCCAATCAAGAAGAATGATGATCAAGAAATATTCACTCATCATCGGAATCAATCAAGAGATCACACTGGATTTTATCAAGAGGAACTTTGGCTAAAGCATAAGGAAGAGCACATAAAGAAGCAATTGAATTTCCTTAGGAGGGGTGAGGTTAAGAAATATTTGTTTTTAAAACAGTCTTTATCATTTTTGATTAATAGAAAGCTCTCATGAGCTTGAGTAACCTTGCAACGGGCTTTCTGAGTGAGATAATGTTTCTTTTGCAGGATGATGAGGATGTGTTCACCGAGGATAACCCCATAGGACTATCAACCAATCCGTTCTATTCAACACCAAACATATTTTTTCTTTCCGGAGACGATCACTTGCGAGCAAAGCTTCTCATTGAAGAAACTATCATTGATGTTCATAAAAATGCATCTCAATGCCACATTGGGAGACCTGGAGACTATCTAGGACGTTCAAGACATGTACTACACCATAGTTGGGTCTTTCTTTAAATGGTTCATTCCGTATTTATCACTGGCGACCAGGAGAGTTTGTAGACAGCTCTAGAAAGGAAGTGCCGGTCACTAAAATTTTCCTGATCCAAGAAGAACCCCCCGGATCCAACACCACTTCCATTTACCGAGGTAATTACAAACACCGAACATACCAAGAACCTTTGTTTAGGTAAGTAATTCTTCAAATCTATTTGGTTTTCATGATTTAAGGGCTGAGAATATGATTCTATTATATCCAGAAATCATTGAGAAAGTTTTAGGCTTAGTCAAGGAACATTTGGAACCAAACTCTTGTTTTAAAATGCTAGTAAAAGAGAAACAAAACAAAAATAATGCATTGGTTCACGTACTGTACTGGAAGCTGGCTACATACAAATGGAACTGGTTCAAGATAGCTCCCCATATGATATCTTCTATTACCCCTGCTATATATAAAGTTATTTTTTCCAGACTTATACTTAACCCCAAAAATTCCTTCAATAGACTGCTTCTTTCCATCTGAAAAACCAATAAATTATCTGCACATCATAAATGTGTAAATTGTATGTTTTTACAATATTTGTGGTAACCTATATGTCTTTCCACAGTTGCCTTGTCTAGAATTTTTGACAACATATCCATACGGATTACAAAGATGTAACGTGATTGTTTGTGCATGCCATCCTTGCGCATGGGCCATAAAAGTATTATATTTAACCAATGATCAACCATATATATATACCAATGTCATCATCTTCAATTGCTGTGTCCTTCTAATCATTGCCTGCATACAGGAAATGACATCTTCAAGCTTCCTCGTTAGGGAGAGGCGAATCATTGCCTTCGTAACAACCATTGATCAGTGATCAAAGATCAAAACTTGGGCAAGGTTTTTAAGATTTAAAAAAAAAAAAAAACTAAAAACCTTTGTTTTTCTTTAAACTGAGAATTAATTATTTCTATTTAAAACGTATCAAAGTTTTGATCTTTGATCAGTGATCAATGGATGTTAAAAAGTGACTGGGTGATTCCAGTGACTCCAACTCGAATGGTATGAAGGACTCGGCTCAGAATATTAAACGATAATAATATATCTTACAAGAGTTTGACACAATTGTATTATCCAATAGAAACTATAAACAAGAAAGTAAAACAAACTTAAATTAAGCAGTGCAATAAAATGAATTTTCAATAATAAATCTCACTATTAGAAAGACATAATTTTAACTAAAAGACATTAAACTTTGGAAATAAGTAGCTATCAATATCAAAGATATGACATCGAAAAATAAGGAATATAAAATCATTTCTAAGTCAAAATTAGGAGATTTGGATTACTATCACATTCATCAAAAGCAGTAGCTTCTTGTTCTTCAACTGTGAGCATGCTAGCTAATGGCTACATTCCGTCGCTTATTAGTCCTTCAGAAGAAGGAGATAGATGTAATGAATACATCTTATCTCATGCCATATTTGAACTATTTCGTATCCAAATTTCTTCTGCTGGTCTCTTCTTTTCAGATAAACACAAACGAGTATTCAAGTTGCCATGACGATCCGAGTTCCATCTTCTTTATCCACTCCGCGTGGCAATCAATATATAATATTATTATTTCAGGATTTCTATGAAAGATAAACCAATGATGTTTCCCATCAAAATACATATGATTTTGATCATAAAAGAACCCGGTAAGGAGAAGATTCTACATGCCTGCAACTGTTTGTGTTAAAGTAAAAAACTTCACAAGTAGTAGTCATTACAAATAAATATTATCCATACATAGTACTTGTAAAGTTTTTGATTTTAGAACAAATACTTGGAGAGATGAAGATTCTTTTCCTTACATGGTTCTTTATGATCAAAATACTATGTATGTTGATGGATCACTTCATTTGGTTCATCTTTCATAGCAATTCTGAAATCAAACTACTATATTTTGATCGGCAGTCCGAGATTTTCTTAGTAGTTTCAGAGTCTCCAATCACCCAAGAAGATGGAACTCAAAACATCGTGTGCAACTTGAATAACCGTATGTGTATATCTAAAAAGAAGTGGCCAAAACAAGACATTTGGAAAACAAATTCAAACATGACATGGATGAGGATGTATTCAATAAACCTATCTTCTTGTCCTGACGTCCTGATAAGTGACTGATTGTGGCCAATAGCTTGCCCACTCACACCTTTGAAGAACAAGAAGTTACTGTTTTTTTTGTATGAGTGATAAGTGACTGATTGTGGCCAATAGCCTGATAAGTGATGCTCGCATAGGAGGCAAGTTATACTGCAATTCATCTACAATCAATTCTTGTAAAACCTTTAGGATCTCAACCATCCCTTCTAGAATTGCTGTTTCTTCTTTGACAACATTTATCTGCCATTTGATCACCACTGGAAAAACTTTTGTTCTTCTTTGATGGACTCATCTTGCTATTTTTTTTGCTGTAAGGGTACCATCTTTTATAGAGCTAATAGAAGCTATAGAGATTAGTAATATGGAAATGGGGCTTGCGAGTTCTGTAAAAGCTAAAGAAATGGTGATTTTAAGTATTTTTACATCTAAGTGTCGTATGTCAAGAGGGATATAATGCATTTGTTGGATAGAATGTTAGAAGTTTACCTTGCGTTTGCTAGAGCTTCACATGAAAAATGGATGAAAGATGTTTATCCAAATGTAACTTCAAAACATAGTCAAACACTAGACTTTAGTGGAGAAAGTGAATCTGTAGCTGTAGACATTGATTCTACGCAGCACCAATAGCTTCTTGGTTCAGTTTTAAGCAGTCCAAATGGTGAAAACCTTTTGTCTATGCCAATAGATATTAAATTTGAAAGAGACCAAATGAAAAACTAATAGCAATAAAAATATTAATATTACAAAGTTGTACTTTTAAAAAATTTGTAATTAACGACTAAAATATAGTTTACTAATGATAAAAGTTTGACTAATAAAAATAGATAAAATACCATTTTGGTACTAATATTTTATGTTTGTCGTTCTTTATTAATAAATATATATTTTATTTGCTAACTACTTTTTTAAATTAGAAAGTTTACAATGCTAATACTTTTATTGCTACTAAGTTTTTCACAATAGTTAAAGTATTTTTTAAAACAGATAATAATCTCGATAAAGAATTAGTAAATAGGAAGTCATAAAAAATATCAAAATATTTATTATTATTATTAATTTTAGTTATTTATATTTTTGTAAATAAGGAATTATACCAACAATATATCGATAAGATGACTAGTTGCACAAAATATACATATATTTACCTTTGCATAAGCATGGACGATATAATTTCTTGAGTGTTGACAATATATCCATAAGTATCTGATTGAATAGAACCAACCAAAAGGATGAATCTTTCATCCATGAAATGGAGATGGACTCCAAAACTCTCAATATAATCATCTAAAACTATGAAGTCATGTGGGTTGTACCGAATCTAGCAGACAAACGTAATGATCATTTAGTTGACATAATTAAGGTACCTTGTGTTTGTTTTTTCTGATTTAGTTGAATAAAGTTTTACTCTAAATTTTCTGAATGAAATATGTTTCTCATTTTCTGATGAAAGCTGCTGAAAATTTGAAGATTGTGGGCATCCTTCTCAGTTAGCTGGGCTATGCTCATTGATTATAATTATACATGAAATTATGTAATATTATTTTTATCACCACAAAATATTTTATTAGTCAAGGACAACATTCAAGAAAGCGCTAGGCACTAGTCGGGCGGTGCCCCTCCGCCTAGTGCCTAAAATGCCTAATCGGGGACTAGACGATTTTAGGTGTTTTAAGCGGTTTAACTAATTTTGTAATAAACATATAAATTTAAATATATATATATATTAACATAATATAATATAACATAATAAAATCATAAATTGAATAATTTAAAATTTTTAAATTATAAAAATATGAAAATATCAATATTTTATAATTTTAACTTTTAAAGTAATATTGTTTTATCTTTTATTTTTATAAAAATATAGATATTAAATAATTTATTAAATCCGTATATCCCGAATAAGTCATAACTCATAACTCATATAATTAGCGTTTAATTTATTTAATTATCACATATTTTGCTAAATTTAACTATCCTTATAATATAAACAGATCTTTTAAAAATTTAAGCGGTCTAGGCATTAATCAGGCTGTTTAAGGGGGTTTAGCGCCTAGACGACGCCTAATCGGCCACTTAGATCACTTTTTATAACACTGGTGAAGGATAACCTGTTTGTTCTTTTTGTAATGCTCATTTGGTTGATCATGTTAGATTAAATCAGTGTTTAAATGTTACTTTGTTATTTACTCTTTCCTAACATGATTCTTTCGTGTTAAATATTATGTTTCAATTTTCAATTAGTTAAGAAAACAAAAAAATATTCAAATTAATTTAATTTATAATTTGGAAGGATTAGCTATAAATTTTCTTAATAGTAATAAAAAACATGATTGATTCTGCCTATGTTTGAAGTTAAATTTTCTACATACAATATATCATAATTCAATGTTGAAACCACCTTGACTATATTCTATACTCTAACGAAACAAAAAAACTACAAATATATATTAAACAAATAAAATAAACATACTTATAAATACAGAAAATATGAAAAATAACAGGTTAAAATTATGGGGAAATATAAATATTTATATACAGTAAACAAAAAACCTGCAAATTTATATCAAAACAATAAATTTGGGATTCAAATCGAGTTCAGTTTTAAGTTACCTGACCGAAGTAGATCAACGTTTGGTCTGGTAAAATGATTATCCGGTCAACGATTTTAATTTTGACTTCCTCATAAACTAAATCAGAAGTCTCTTCTCAAAACCCTCTTCTTGGGTTTTACTCAAAAATGGCCATATGTAGTTCTTTACGCGCCACTTCTATCTCTTCAACACTTCACCGTTTCTCAACTCTCTCCCTCCTCTACCTCTCCTCCTTCAACACTCTCCCTCTTCCTCCTCCTTCTCCTCTCTTCTTACCGTCACTATCACCGCTGTGTTCCTCTCCCCACCGCCGATTCTTCTCATCTACACCACAATTCCCAATCAATGATGATTCTTCTTTACCATTTCTCACCATTGTTCATTATCTTGATGGATTTCATCATTTTACAGGATTACCTTGGTGGATGATTATTGCATCTTCTACTGTTGCTGTTAGATTAGCTTTGTTACCTTTACTTATTATTCAACTAAAGAAATTAAAGAAGGTCTCTGAGTTGTTACCTCATTGTTAGTTTTCAGTTCTTTGTTTATATTTAAATTCGTAAGTGATTAAAGAACATTGAATTGAAAGAAAGATCAGATTTTTTCCTAGGTAGAGAAAAAAGTTTTAGTTGTACACAAATGTTAAGACTATTTCAGAGTTGTTACCTCAGTGTTAGTGCTCAATTCTTTGTCTATCTAAAACAGGTAGTGACTAAGGAAAATTGAATTAAAAGAAAGCTCAGACCTTTCTACTAGATAGAGAAAGTTTAAATGTTACATAAATTTATAGAATCATATTCTTGTGTTAGTGTTGATTGAGTGAAAACTATTTCCGAGTTGTTACCTCAGTGGTAGTACTCATTTTCTTTTGTCTATCCAAGAAAATTGTTTCATGGAATTGAGATCAAATTCATAACCTTTCTATTAGATAGAGTAGTTTAAACTGGTAGTTATATGACCACATGATCTCTTTAAACCTGTGTATGTAGCTAGTTCTGTACAGAATCAAGATCTTTCTTAGTGTTGATGAAGTTAGAAGCCAATTCCAATGTTTCAGAGTTGTGATCTTAGTGTTAATAGCTCATTCTTTGTCTATCTAAAATTGTTATATGGGTTGAAGAACAAATTCAATACATTTCCACTAGATATTTTAATTTCAATAGCATTTGTATGCTTCCCATGACCTCATTTTAAAGGGGTGTTTGCAGATGATTGTATATAGAATGAAGTTCTTGTTTAGTGTTGATGAAGCTAGAAGCTAATCCAAATGTTTTATTTTCTCATAGTGCCTATGCCAATCCCAGAGAAACCAACATTAAAAGGATCTATTGATCAATTTTCTCATTTTTTAAAAGAGAACCGAGCAATTGGGTGCCCTTCCTTTTTGTGGGTTTTCCCATATTTATCAGTCCAGATACAAAAAAATAAACAATTGTGATATTTTCACACTTGGTGTTAGTAGTAATACCGTATCCTAGCTTGAAGGTTATATCCAGCAAATTGCAAACTCATCTTTTTTTACCTAAGTAAACTAAGTTGTTGTGAAAATCTGCCCAAAAACTGTTGTGCTTTGAATAGTTATCTTAGGTTCTCGTAAATTCATCTATCTAGTCGCTCTGTGACCACTAAAATTGAGGATTGTTTCCTTGATATATCATTTCTATTCCTATTGGTTCTCTGTATTTTTTTTCTTGTGCACTTAAGTATATTGAGATTATCAATGAGAGTGGTGGATGATTTCAAAATTATTATCTGTAGAGAAACAATTTGAAACTTGACATCAAACATGCAACTATATGCATGCTAAAGAAAATTCTTTATGGAAAATGTCAACCTTTGAATTCGTTTATCCCTGATTCTCATAATTTGATCCATTCGCCAGCATGCTGACTTTTGCCTTTTACCATTTTCCATTGAATCATATTCCCTATTGTATGCTTTCTCCCTCGTGTGGTTTTGATTCGCGTGGTTGATTGGTGTCCTAATGCAGTTGTTAAATTAGATTTAATACCCACATTTGAAAAATGACTTCAGCTTTAGGATTAGAGTTGACCATTGTGCAGGAAGATCTGTGATTGTATATCTGTTTGATACCACCTTATTGAGACTCTTTCATGTTACCTGATCATTGGCTTCCTTTATAAATGGATATGGTCTTTTCTACATTGATACATTTAATAAAAATTTCATGTGTTTGCATCATATTCATTCTCACTTACCCTTTGCCTTGAATCATCTGCAGCTCCCATGCTTTTTCTTGTTGTTGGCTAGTATCCAGAACATGTCACTAGATGTTCATCCTGGGTTTGATTCTGTAAGTTAAGACTGCATAGGAATGATTATTTTACTCACAAAGTTGATGTAAAGTTTTTTTCTTAAGTATGTGATGGCTGATTCTGATCAAATTGCTCATATTTTTATGTCACTGCTCGTTTTTCTAATGCTAGTTCTTGCTCAGTCAACTAGAATACATTAAGTTTTGTTTTATTTCCTCCCATTAAGTTTTGTTTTAGCATATGGAACAACAGCTGTTATCGTCAGGTAGAAATATTAATGGTTAGCACCAGTTTCCACAGAAGGGAAACTAGAGTCAGGAGTATGCCCGATTAGCTTGGTTTTCAAACACAGACTAGATTTGGATAGCAGTGGTATTTTTTCGTATATTCTAAAGTTTTATCCAATTTAGAAGTCCAAAAGAAAACAGAAAACTAAAAAAGTGTGACTGTCTTGATTCTGATGATGAAACAAATCTTATTTGGCGTCAAGTAATACTCTTCTCTGCCCTTTTCCTTGTGGGGATTTCTTTGTTTGAGTTAGCATATGTTTTTAGGCCATCTGATTGGTGAGTAATGCAAGATTAAATGTCTGCAGTGCAGTCTCAGTTAACAAGAGTAGGCCATTTTCTTATTAATATTATATTCATGTGTTGAGATTCTCAAGATTGTACTTGTTTCTGTGTTTGTAGTATTACATGTTATATTTGGAGATCTTAAGCATTCCTCTGTTTTTTGTTGGCTATGCTATTCCACGGGTCAGTAATTTCTTCCAAATATTTCCACAGTTATTTATACTCTATCAATTTACTTTAGAAATCTTTCTACCTGCTCATTCTTGCCTAAATCTTCATCTTTTGGACTTTTGGTTATCTCTCTACCCATTACCTTACTGTCTTTTTCTCACTTGTGTTGAACATATTGGGTGAATGTGTGCTGTTTATCTAGGCATGTGATTGTTCTGACATTAGTCCTCTTGTTCTCTTTATTCTCTCTTGCTTCTCATGTTACTTTTACTGAGTTTGTATGTGTATAAACCTAAAACTAACGCTTCTACTTTTGTGCCACAATCTTTTTCTGAAAGCTATCAGTTTTTTTTCCTTTTCAGGGAAGTCTTGTCTATTGGGTAGCCAATAGCTTAGTAAATATATTTCAGGTATGCTACCTTTGTGTTATTTCGGTATTCGCAATGGAAGATGCATTCCCTTGTTTTATCTTCCTAATATAGAGGAACCAGGAATGGTGCTTATTGCTTTCCATTTATATAAAATCGAAGAAAACTTGACATTTTTTCCTTTTCTCATGCGGTCATGCATATATGTTGTTTTTTGCAAGTGAAAATGAAACAACAAACTAAAATGTTAAAATGGTAGAATTGATGTAACTATCTTGATGAGATGTGTTTACTGACTGCACTTGTTGATCATAATTGATTCAAACGTTCAAAAAGAAATGTATTACACAAGGCTGTTAGAAACTGGACTGGTGACTCATACAGAATTGACTTTGGTCGAGGATGTTAAAATGCGTGAATTCCTCAGTAAGAAATCTCAACACTGCAGCAATTATCTCTCAAGCACCCTACAGTAGGAGCAAAACTTGTTTTACTGAGCCAGGGGTCGTCTCCAGGTGTTGAACATTACATGGAGATTAACGAATCTGTATTCAAGTATGTGGACTCTGACTTAAAAGAGCAGACTCTTTCTCTACAGACTTTAACACCAGAAGAACTTCTTTCTGTAAGTAGTTAGAAAATGAACATCTATTTGATCATATCAACCTTTATAGTTAACTTTTTTCTTAAATGGATTTGGTTTCAGCTTTCAATTCAGGTCTTGTCAAAAGGTGATCAAGAAACATCTATTCAGTTACTTCGGTGTGGTTTCCAAAGACTTTCTTCTTCGTCTTTTTAGTATCCATTACCGACATTTACTAGCCATGTTCACTGGACGAGTATTATTCCTGACAGATTAGCTCTTGAAAAGGATCCTGGATATGTAAGAGGTTTGGTTCTCATGGGACAGGCTTTGTTGCAGAAGACACAGCTGTCAGAAGCTACCGAGTATTTAGAGCTTGCTATCTCCAAGGTTAGGACTCTTTCATGTCTTTCCTATTGGTCCTTTCTGTAGTCTTGATGTCAAATGGATTTGTATGTTCAATATATGGTTTGTTCCTTCTGCTTATTGACTATGTAGTGAGATTACGTGCTTAGGATCTTTTTTACTAAAGCAGCACTATTCGTTTTATTCTTTCTCAGCTCCTTGTTGAGGCTGCATCTGATGCTGAAGATGTTGAACTTTAAATGCTTGCATCTCAATGGGCTGGTGCTGCATATGTGCAACAGGTTTGAGTTTGACCAATCAATTATCATTTATGACTCCTTTACCTGTTATAATGCTTCTCTTAGTTCCGGTTTTCCCAAAACTAACATACCAGTTCTATTTTTGTTCTGCAACTTTCGTCACCTGACAACATAGATTTGGATTTTATTGGTGATTTTGGTTAGTCGGGAGTCGGTTTCAAGCCCGAGGTTTGGTGTCTTAACCATTCGGGTTTTGGCAGGGAAATATGAAAAGTGGAATCACACATTTGGAAAGAGTAGTGAAACTGAAAGAACCGGTGATCCTAAGAGCAAAGAACATTACTTTGAGGCATCACTTCTTCTTTCAAGGTACTACGTTTACAGAAAAACTGTCACAATAGAGTTAAGGAAAAAGGTAAATAAGCATATCTAGCACTGAATTGTGAGTTGTAATTGCAGTGATTTGTACAAAGAAGGGCAGAGTGATGAAGCTGCAAAGATTTTACTAGTAGTAGTCAATCATAATCCGGGGTATAAGCCTCTGCTGGAACAGTGTGAAGATGAGAATGAGCTAGTTAGTGATCTTGTCACTCATAGGAAAGATCATTTCTGAATATCTTCTTCACTTTTACTTGTAAGTACTTTAATTACTGTTCAGTACACAGCCTCATGTATGCTGTTCAACTCTCAATAGTTCATGACTTTGTAGGTT
This sequence comes from Nasturtium officinale, assembly GCA_963854855.1. NCBI lineage: Eukaryota > Viridiplantae > Streptophyta > Magnoliopsida > Brassicales > Brassicaceae > Nasturtium > Nasturtium officinale. The sequence continues at coordinate 5,028,886 of OY978512.1, forward strand.
AACAACAATGTAATATAATTGATAGAAGTTAGAAAACATTCAAAAACGAATAAAACTAGAACCAAAAGCGACAAGAAAAGTACAAATAGAGTTGAAGTTTACTACACAATACATGCTTGAGACTTAAAAAGTGTCCTGAACATAAGTAAACAAGAACACCATCAAACTAGTTTGTTTATTCCGATTACAGACATGAGAAACCGAAGTCTAATAGTAAGATTTGCAATATCATGAGTGTCCTGGTTCAAAGTTGAGCGAGAAGGCTCCACCGTGCCGGTGAAGACAAAAAGAGCTTTTAACTCCTCGGCGCATGTAGCACTCCTTGCAACATTGTATCCTACTACCTTCCTCAACTTCTCCATCTTCTCCCATATTTGCTCCACACTATACACCTGAAAATCAAAAATCATTATGTATTTGGATTACTTTAACATTTAGCTTCAAACGCAATACAGAACATACAATCAGATTTAGATCCCCACCATAATTTCAGATCTTTGGGTTGGCAAGATGTTACTAACATGCCTAACTATGCTATCGACTCTATTAAAACAGTATCACACTTCAGATTCAAGGCAACTCCCATCAAAGCAGTCTAAACCACCATGTCTAGCTAATGGCACAAACAAAGATTTGCAATGACAGAACAGATTATCTGCTCTCTAGACTAAACAACACAGAATATCACATTTTACCTGCACGCCCGGTTTTCTTCTTTTTCTTAGTTGTGGTTTTTCGTTTATCTTCTCCGGTTCCACGAGGCTCACTAGCTTGGTCTACCGGCTGAACCATTATTAGTCAAGTCAAGAGATCAGAGAATGATTTTACAATAATTTAGCCAGCTAATTGACACTCAGTTAATTAGATACACATTTTAAGGAGTGTTAAAGACATAAAATTACAACTAAACAATGATTCATCATTAGATATTTAGGGACTGATATGAACTCAACATCACTGGACCCAACCTATGAAGTAAGTTAAAATCACAAGACCATAAACTCAATAACATAATCATTAGTAAGTAAAGCAAGTAACATTCAATCACTATGCAGATAATAGACCAAGGATGCATTTATACAGTACTTAACTATAGGGAGGAGATATTATGTTATGTTGTTATATTTAGCTACTAATTAACTCGCAAGAAGATAAGATTAAGTCTTAACCTCATTGGAAGATGCTTCCTCATCCTTGTCCTTAGTCTCAAGTTCCCCTGCAAAAATAAACCTAAATCTCGGTAAGCTATATCACAATAGTACATTCAGATAGTCATTATGGTCACATGATGCATAACCTTCAAGTAAAGTCTCATGCGGTTCCTGCTTTCCAGTCTGATCTTGAACCTCACCTGACTTCTCATTTCCCGACTTTTCACGATCTTCTAATCCTTTCTCAGAAGTTCCTCTTTCAGTTCTACCTTCATCCCTAATTTTCTCTAACAAGCTCGTTGACTCTTTCGCCATCTCTTCATCATCGTCACTCTGAATGAGAATCGGTTCACTTATAATCTCATCAACTTTGTATTCACCTTCACCATATCCAACCTTGCTGTACTCACCTAATCCAGACTCACTATCATTCTCAATTCCACCAGTTTCTTCATTAGCAGGAAGCAAACTACTCATGAGCTTTTGAGTACATGCATAGTTTGCCAAGAAGAGACAAAAAGGAACCGAGGAGAAGAAGGCGATGGTAGATGCGACAATAAGTGGAGGAACAAAGAGTGGAGCTGAAGACACTACAACACCAGCTGTTAGAACCTTCTTCCCAACGCTTATGGCTTTACTCCAATTCCAAGTTCTTTTGTCTTCACTCTCATCAGACTCATATTCATCCATTTTTCGATGCATGTTACTATCTTCAATCCTCTCAAAATGGTTTATTCTGAGCTCAAAAGTGAAAGGTTATTAGAGGCGACAAAAAAAAAAGAGGTGAAAGGTAAGTAGAGATGTGAAAAATGTGTAATCAAACGTTTATATATGTAATTATTTGACGATAAGCTTTACATTTTGAGAAAAAAATTGCCTAGTTCCCAAGAGAATCATTTGTTGGATTCAAAGAAAAATTCATATTGTAAACTTCTAATGCAAACATAACGAAAAAGCTAGTAAACTACGTAGATTTTGTCATCTTTGAACAAAAAAAAGATATCTGAAAATGCTTAAGATAATCTTATCTTCAATTATAATTACCGAACTAAATTAGCCTAGACAGATGAGAACCTAGTAAATTAAGATAGAAAAAGGAGAAAAACCAAACCTGCTTAAGCTGTGAGAATTTTGGAAAGCAAATAACTCATGGCAGATTCAGAAGCAAGTAAGAGAGAATATTGATGACCAGAGGCGGAGAAAGAGAGAGGAGTCAAATTTCTCTGTTAGACAAGTCGGAGAAAAGCACAAAGAAAAACAGTGACACGCGTCGAGATATTAGAAACTGAAAAGTGCATGGTTTTGTGTCGTAACGTGGCTCTTCTTTTTTCTAACAACTTGTTCTTAACACTCTCTCCAATGCAAAGTATAGAAGATTTGGGGCTTTTACTTCTTCTTTTTGGGCCGTTCGCAGAATATGAAATACCCAATAAAAGACGGCAAAATGATGTTGAAAAAAAAGATGTAAAACTCACCCCGACATAATACAACATTAATTGATTCTAAACCTCTTTAACCATCCTTCACTATGAGCATCAAGGGGATGAAGTGTCAACACTTAATATTTGAAGTGTGTTTATGTTACTCTGCAATAGTATCACTTCAAATATAACTTTAAAATTATTTGCAATTTAGATTATAATCCTAATTTTTATCATAAAGTTAATATAATGTCAGTGTTGTTGCCTGACATACCAAAATAGGCATGCCATATCCAAAAGTCATTATCAGCAACTGCTTCAACAATGATTTCCGGTGATCCTTTGGCATCCATCAAAGTGCTATGCCCATGCAGTTGGATAATTTTCCCAATTCCAATGCATACAATCTAAACTATCCAACATACCAAGAAATTCACTTTGTTGGCCGATATTTAGAACTCTGTCAACACTTTCTGCTGTTGGTGATCTAAAATACCACTCTGACAACACTTCAATAATTGCACGACAGAATTTCTTCATGCATTCAATTGTTGCAGACTCTCCAATCTTGATGTATTCATCTGTAGTATCAGCAGGCATGCCATCTGCCAAAATATGAATAGCAGTAGTTACCTTTTGCTAGGTGGATAAGCTCATTCTACCAAGCACATCATTTCGTTGATTGAAATAGTTGTCATGTTGTTTAACAGCGTCAACAATATGAAGAAATAATTTTTGTGACATTCAGAATCGACGATGGAACTCTCTTTCACCACCATACACATAATTATTAGAAAAATAATCATTGAACAAATTATTATTGCGTTTTCTTCTATCAACCATTCATCAAACTCATACAAGTCACAAGAGGAAGACAAAATTTGAAAAGAAGATAATTTTTGAGGATTATAATTCATTTTCACCTAAGTGCTCATGTTTGATGTTTATCTATCCTCGATGTGTGTGTATATATATAAATATAAATATTTAAAAGATAAAAAAAATTAAAAAAAAATAATCTACATCAGTCATTAGATTTTATTTCTATCAACCGTTAGATTAAAATCATATCCAAAATATGATACAAGAAAATCTGGAAAATGAATTTACATCATTCATTATATCTCTTTCACTATCATCCGTTAGATTAGAATTCTATCCAAATTTTAATATAAGAAAATTTTGAGAAATCAATCTACTCCATTTATTTCATCCTCTACATCATCAACCATTGGATTCAAACCATATTCACTATATCATATAAGAAAATCTTGAGAAATTAATCTAAGTCGGTATTTAGATCTCACCCAACACCAATTGTTGAATTAAAATCATATCCATAATTGTGTATAAGTAATAGACTTTAAGCAATGAGAAGAAGCTGATACGTGTAAACACATGTTTTTTTAAAAAATATTAAGATTAAATACCAGTATAACATTTAAAAAATATATGTAAGGACATGTACATTGACAGTTTCTAGATGGGTGTCTAACTAATAAAAATTAAATTAAATGAAAAGGGGAGATAAGAAAGGAGAGACGTATCTCATTAAAGAGACGATCACAAATATTTGAGAGATTACAAGTACAAATGTATGTTTCATAGAGTATCTCCATCAAGAGATATTCCGTTGAGTTTCTTGTTATTATAAATATTAATATTTAAAATTATTTAAAAATTTTAAATTAAAAAAGAATGTTGTGCCAATAAAAACAAGACATGTGTTGTAAAACCTTCAGATGCAGTATCGAGAAACTTAAGTAACATTTCTAACTTATTTCTCTTTTCTATCTTATCTGTTTGTTATTTTTTATTTTATATTAAGAGATACTATTAGAACTCAACCAATGAAGCTGCTCTTAATGAGTTAACTCTTTTATTTATTAAATATTTAATTAAAAAATTAAGTCATATTAAGAATAATAGTATTATATTGAAAAAAGAGTTTAGTTAAGTATCTCAAGGATGAATATGCTCTAAGGATAACAAAAAAAAGTAAAAAGACCGAAAATTTACCAAAAAGAGGAATAGAAACATAATGTAAAAGCAGACGGACTAAAAGTTACAACCAACAAAGTCACCTAACAAGCAAAAATGTAGATCTATCATCAGCAAAACTCCATAGAAGAGGTTGAGAACATATGATCTCGCACTACTGTAGTTAATAGCATACAAACCTCACAGATTACTGAATGTAAAAACCCAAAATACCATCAAAACAGCCAAAAGACTAACCTACTCAGAAAATGAGCTTAAATATACACATGTTTACTCATAGAACAGTGAGAAAGAACAAGTTGTGCGGCGAAGGTACATCTTCGAATGCGGAAATACCTTGCCTCAAAAGGTAGTATTTGACACCCATAAATTATTTTTAGTATTTTTATTTTATAATAGCACATGAAAAATTTTATTTTTGTTTTTATAAGAATTTAAATTTACTATTTTCATCAAAAACATTATTAACTCCCATAAAATATGTAAGTGTAGTTTGTATAAACCAATATATATATATTGTGTGTGTATTTAGTGTCCACTTCAGTTTTTCAAAAAATAAATTGAAGACAACCAATGGCAAAAATAAATTAACTAAATTATTAATTATAATACAAAAATAATTACTGCTAGTCACTCTCTATACTTTACCCTCTCTATTTTTTGGTCTAGTTTCTTCTTCTTCTCTTTTGTTTCTTTTTTTCTAATCGACACTGCTTCTATTCTGTACGTAAAAGATTATATTTTTAATTGGTGAATATTAACTAACTCTACACAAATTTTTTTACCAATAAATTTCTTCTTACTTTTGATTTATGTTTAGGATGTAGAGATTTATAGTTTAATGGGGAGTCAAAGGATTGTGATTGAAGAAAATATTAAAAGGGTAATTTTTAGTTTCAATACTATTTTATGTATTTTAGAAAACTTTGTAATCTTAATCGATGACACCTTTTAACGTAAATGCACTATTACGTTTGTACATTATGCAATAATTTAACACAATTTTTTATTGAGATGATCTCACTGATGTATAAAGTTGTAAGACATGATAACAAAATTTACTTTGTGATATGTTATTATTTTGATATAAAATTTGTTTTGGTTTGTTTGGTTTTATTCATGTAGGTACGTAATTAGATCATGTGAGATGGATTAGTTTGTTGTTAAAAAGAAAATCTCCACCAACCAATATTAATTTGGATAATTCGCCTTCTGATCCAGCTAAGAAAAAACATATTTTAATTATTATCTTAATCAAAGAGATAAGATACTGCACCAATGTTTGACGAGAGGACAATGTCAACCTCTTGGTCATAATTTCAAGCAAATACCACACTCAAATTTATTACCACGTTTCAATTTACAATGGTTTGATAAGTCTGGTGTTTGGTTAGAATATAGTATGGAGACAGAAAAAACATGTGTTTAACTTATTGAGAGATCAAGCTTAGAAATAAGGTGGGAGTGATACTTTTATATCGACCGGTTGTTCTACCTGGAATCAGACCGATATGTGTATTAAGCAAGAATGTTGTCCTATTAGTTTCAACAACAATACTAAAATTAGTTGTGGTAAATTAACGAGACAATTTCAGTGTATCACATATGCTTTTCATAATCAACTATTGTTGCAAAAAGTGAGTATCAAGTCCGAATGAATGCTCCAATTGGTGTTACATAAAAGATTAACTTTCCATGGACACGTTGAGTCAACAAATAAAGGTAATTTTATAGAGCTTCTCAAATATACAGCTGGTCAAAATGAGGTTGTAAGAAATGTTGTTATGAAAAGTGCTCCTAAAATCTCATCCGGTTAATAACACATTGTGAATTGCTTTCTAGAAGAAGCTGTAACCAAATCTTTTATTCAAGAAATTGATATAGATATCTTTGGATTATTAGTGAATGAATCCTCTGATGTTTTGGATAATGAGCAGATACAAATGGTTTTCGCTTTATTGATAAATGTGGGTGATAAAAGAATGGTTTATTGGCATTAGTCATGTGAAATATACTTCTTTTATATCTTTCAAATATGCCACTGATTCTTCGTTTGCCAAACATATATTAAGCTTGAAAACTGAGAGAAAAAGTTATGGTGGAACCAGCAATATGAAAGAAGAAGTCAATGGATTGAGATCATTTATTTCGAAAGAAAGTATGTAGCTGCATATTATGTTCACTTATTTATTCATCAACTTCATCTGATCATTATGGCGGTAGTCAAAATTTTTTGTTGAAGTTGGAAACTTTTTTATATGTTTTCTGTTTTACTGAATATGATTGGAATTTCATGGAAGAGAAAGGATATAATCCAAGATAGTCATTACAAAAATGTTAAATAAATTATTAATAATGGTGAAATTAAGACTGAAGTGGGGTTTAATTAAGGTTTTTCACTTCAAAAACCTAGAAGTACTCATTGAGTTCAATTAAACAACTTTATTGTGACTTTTTGAGCTGTTTTCATCAATTGTTAAAGTTCTTGAGTACATCCAGAATGATGGTACATAGACTATGAAAAGACAACAAACATAGAGGCTCATTAACTATTTTCACATCTTAGATTTTGTTTTCTATTTACAGCTATTTTGGGACTCACTGGCTGCTTATTTTGGGACTCACTGACAACTTATCAAAGGTTTTGCAGAGAAGAGACCAAGAAATCTTGGATGCTATTTAATTGGTGGAATCTACTAAGTTTTGTTTGCATGAGGTGAAAGATAATGGATGAGATGAATTTTTGGCTATTGTTTGGTCTTTTAGTGAGAAAAATAAGACTGAAATCTGAACATGGATAAAAAAATTCTAGATTCAAGAGGACCAAGAAAAAAATACCAACATAACCAACATGCACTATTGTAAGGTGAACTGTTTCTACAATGTATTAGACATACAACTTCAAGAGTTCAACACTATAAAAACAATGTTTTAGCAACTACTAAGATAATCGAAAAATAGTAGCTAAATGGTTGATTACTACTAAAAAGTTACTAAATCTTGTAGACGGTAATAATAAGTCGCTTATAAGTTTAGTCATTATTAGTTGCCAAATGACGACTAATTAACGACTAAATCTCATGAACAGGTTGTCGTTGTGTAATACCCATGACTTAGTCGTTAATATTTAGTGTCTAAAAGACGATGATAGACTGGTGTAAATACAGTTGAGTAGTCACTAAATAGTCACTAATTTTGGTGACTAATTGCCGACTATTCTTTGTCGCTTTAACGACTATTTAGCGACTACTTGTACGAATATTTAAAGTAGTTGTGACAATTTGGTGATTATTATGTGACTGTTTGGTGACTAAATAACTACTCTTTAGTGATTATATTTGAAGTGAAAACAAGAATTTGGTATGGTAATGAATGAAATTCATTTTGTTTCTAACATTGTCGAATTTGGTTAAAAATATATGTGATTTTAACAAAACAAATTGGAATAACATTTAATTAAAAATATTCATAAGTTTAGCTACATATGATACCTCTAACACATACAACAAAAACTCCAACAAGTTCATAAAGAGAGAAGAATAATATTCATTGAGTGTAACATTGATATAAGAAAGAGAAAAGATAAGTAACATAACAACTAACAAGCATGTAGATGTGGAGTTCTTGGGGCTGCAGCTGATTGATGATATTCCGGTTCAATTGCCACACATAGTTGATTCTCTTTTCATTTCTATTTCTATCATAACGTCAGAATGTGTAATCTTTTAATGATTAGTGAATCTTTCTTTTGTATGGTTTCTCAGTTTGCTTAAGGAAACCAATGGGAAAGTCGGCCACTAGAAAAACATATCAACTCATTCTCACTTACTAACTGGCTCACTTGACAGAATGGTGAAACCATGTGTTTCTTTTATTCAACTAAGATTTATTTTATGAAACCATATATACTATGAACCTCCTTTATTCTATTAATTTATGTTTTGTTGATGTATAATGCATGCACAATTCATTAGCAAACATGGAAGCGTAGAATAACAATATACTAAATGTTTATATGGTTCACCTCTTCTGGAACAGCAGCAAGGTTCATATCATTTCCTTAAGGTTCATATCATTTTCTTAAGCTTAAATAGTATTAGTTTTTATCAATTCAAATTTTCTGATGAATCAAATGTGCATTTGATGATATCATAGTACTGGTGGTTATTGGTGAATACAATGTTATTATAAACTGAATAATGTGTTGATTCTCATATCTTAAGAGTATTTTTTAGTTCTTATCAAGTATTTTTTTAGTCGTTTCTTAATTTTCTACATATTTTCTCATGTTCATTACTTCAAATCCTTTAATGACAAAATTTTGTTTGTTTCTTGTCTATGTTGTTCGGGAATCACACACCAATCTATTGGAAGCAAAGAGGATGATATTGATACAGTTCTCAAAGGTACTAATATAATCTTTAGTAAAGTTCTTTCAGTCATAGACTTAAATAAGCAATATAAAAATTTATTTCATTAATAGATAGGGACTATAATTGTATTCAAATGTAGATAAAAACTTATCTGAGGAATTTAAAATACTTAAAATCTAAACTGAGGATTTTAAATACTTAAATATTCCTAATTGCATAAAACCATTAATAAAACTCTCTTCTACATATAATCCATGAAACGAAATATCTCTTTGTAGATGAAGCAATTCTCACAAACTATGTCAAACTGATCAACCACACAATTATCTGGAATATCAATCAGTGCTAAGAGAAAATCATATTCCCGATATTTCCTAACACTTAGCTCTAGAACAATTAGCCAACAGTTTGGTGTCATTGTCTCACCGTTCCAAAACCTTTTTTCTCCATAAATTTTTGATGAAGTTAGACCCATTTAGTAACTGATTATCATGGAAAATTCTGATGGAATTCCGATGGTTAAAAGTCATCATAAATCCGTTGAAAAACCATCAGAATTTTCTGACGGATTGTTTGTCCGTCAAAAAATGTCATCAGTTTTGCAGTAATTTTCTTGTAGTGCATATAGATATATGGCTTCAGAATGGTTTGCTTCTGCGGATTACTTAAGTTTCTTCAACCCATCAACTTTTTCATATAATAGTATTCGTATATACCAGTTAGGAAGATAGCATGCATGTTTCCCATGTTAGCATATGCATACAATAACTCAGTTTTTGCAGGGACTATGTTCCATGGAGGTGTAAAAGTGAGATGCAGATTAAACTTCTTCAACACGTCATGTTACTAAGATATCCTCATAAAGCTCTGCATGTGCCTATGCAAGAAATTAGATCCAGATGATAAAATTCATCAACTTTCCCAAGAATTTCATCAAGTATATCATCGGGTAAGGTATCAAGAGCATACAAAAGATTTTTGGGTTTAAAAGATTTTTGAATAGAATGTTCAGATTTGTGTTACCCTAAGCCTCATATATATAGTATCTAGATCAGTAACACTAAGTGAATCTATGCATGTATTATAATCAAGGTTCATTGAAAATACTTCCCAATTTCCAAATGATTTGCTTCATAAATGTTAAGTTTCCAAGTATAAAGTAATTGTTGTCTGAATTTTAAATACATATGATACTCTGAATTTAAGGAAATAATTGTTGTTTCTAGAACTTAGACCAGTTTAGTTTGGACTTTAAGCATTGTTATGTCAGAAAATATGTCATATAAAATTGATGTATCTGTCCTTTCGTTTTTGCTATATGTATTTATTATGGAAATTGACCATTTTAAATATTTGTTCAAACATTGTATTAAATTTTTTCATGACTTTCAGAGTCTACAAATTTGTATTCATGTATTAGACCAAATCTGAACAGATATATCTCTTAAATATTTACTTTATATATTACACTATACTCATGTGTCATTCTTCCTTATCCGACAAGAAACAAAGTTTATGTTTCTTAACTTTTTCTATACATTTCCTTCGTAACATATCTCTTTCACAATTTAACTTAATTTCCTCTATGCAGGTTACTTATGTCTTCAAAAAACAAAGACTTGGTTGCTCAATTAAAGAAAAGGGTTTTTGTGACAAATTGGAGTTAGGAAATATAAACTAACATGTCATTATATGTTTGTTAAGAATATGGGATAACAAAAACTTCAAAAACAATAGATTACTACAGAGTCTGGACTTCTTACTTCTAGACGAAAAGGTAATCAAATTTAAATAACCATAATAAACTTTAATTGTATTATATTTATTATGAACAACATATAATTCTATTTTAATTCCATCATACACCGATTCAAGTCTCAATCCATAATCGAAGAATTCAAAGGTATAAATAATTGTTGGAAGAGGGATTAATGTATTTCATTTGTAACTTTGAGGTTGTCACCTCCTACAACCACTACAATATCACTGATAGTCTAAATTATATTTGATTTATGGACACAACTACTTTACTCCAAGTTTCTGAAGAAGATTGCTCTATCAAACATGAGAAATTCAGAGTTCATAACTATCAAGAAATCCAAAATTTTGCAGAAATTAATCTTCATTTGCTAGGTCTTTTACACTCAAACATCTCTGTAAGTATCATGTATTTTGAGATAAATACACTTAAATTTAGTTCTTATTAATGGCCTAGATGTTGTGAGACAAGTTCTACAAGTACAAGGTTCTAATCTTGAGGATTCAAATTCGAAGCAAAAAGTTATGTTCCTTCTTCTCCTAAAAGAGTAAGTTCAAATATTCATTATTAACATTTTTCTTCAATTTCTCAATAATCATTAATATTCTATAACTCCAATTACAGCCACTCTACAATAAGAGTAACTCTGTTGGATGATCAGGCATCTAACTTCCGAAACCAATTTCACCAGAATGGTCGGGACTGCCATGTTGTTGTCTGCACTTGCTTGAATCCTACAATATTTGCGGGTACTGTAAACCATTTGGTCTTCACATTGAATCCGTAATGAATTCATTTAAACTTCATATAACTAATAATTTATGGAGCTGGGAAATAATTGTGTAGAGCATATCATTGTATAGAGAATTTGAATATTCAGTTGCATATTATCATTTAAATGTATTTTTCCAGAACATGTAGCATCTATTTATGGTCTTTAATGTTTAAGAAAATAGTTAAATGAGGTCAAATCATCTATGATAAAAATAACTGCATCTAATTTACACTATGTTTTAATATTATAGGAAAGCTCTATCTAAACTCAAGTGGTTCGACAAAGGTTTATATCAATTACAGTTTAAAAGTTGTAAAAGAGTTTATGAAAATGTAAATTTGTATAACAAAGATATAATGTAAGAGTATTTTTGTAAAGTTATGTAAATAATGGTTCAAAGTAATTAAATGTAAAACATCAAAATATAGCTTGGTAATCAAAAATGTTTATGCTCGAACTGAAGTAATCGAAGAAGAACTGATGATGGAGAAGTGCACTATCGATCAGATTTTGAATTATACCTCAATTGGAACAGACCAAGTAAATTAAGTCATCTGTCAAACTAGGATCGAAGATATATCCACTCTGAATGGATGTAAATACTTTTCATGTGGATCATGCTCAATAAAACTTAGAAGATCTGCAACAACTTTGGTTTGCAACAACTGTAACAAAACCTCAACAATTGGAATTCCAAGATAAAATATTCTTCAAAAATTATATTAAAACATTTACAGTTTAGAAGTTGTAAAAGAGTTTATGAAAATGTAAATTTGTATAACAAAGATATAGTGTAAAAGTATTTTTGTAAAGCTATGTAAATAATGGTTCAAAGTAATTAAATGTAAAACATCAAAATATAGCTTGGGAATCAAAAATGTTTATGCTCGAATTGAAGTAATCGAAGAAGAACTGATGATGGAGAAGTGCATTATCGATCATATTTTGAATTATACCTCAATTGGAATAGACCAAGTAAATTAAGTCATCTGTCAAACTAGGATCGAAAATATATTCACTCTGAATGGATGTAAATACTTTTCATGTGGATCATACTCAATAAAACTTGGAAGATCTGCAACAATTTTGGTTTGTAACAACTGTATCAAAACATCAACAATTGGAATTCCAAGATAACATATTCTTCAAAAATTATATTAAAACATTTGGAGTTAACTTCCAAGTGTTCTATGGCTATGACAATAAACAAAAGTGAAAGCCAAAGCTTGGAACATGTAGGCATATGCCTGCCAAAACATGTTTTTAGTCACGGGCTGCTCTACGTAGCACTATTTCGAGTCACATTAGAAAAAAATTGAACAGTTGGAGTGAAGAATCACAAGATCAGTCAAATCCTTCTTTGAAAAATATTGTCTACAAATATATTTTCAACAATCTCCAAACAAGAAATCAATGTATTATATTAACCTTATTACATAATAATTAAGAAACATAATTATTTAAAACTAATATAACTATGTAAACTCATTTTGCAGATAAAGACCAAGAAGATATGATGGAAGAAATGTCATAGTTAATATATTAAAGTAGTAAATAAATATTAATCATTATTCTTCATTGTTATTTTGCATCTACTTACAATTTATTAAACATATAGTATTAATTTATTTTGTCCACGATAAATATTTAGAAAATATTAATATCAACAAGTAGGCAATAAAGTTTACATCAAAATTTGCATGAAAAATAATTAACAAATAAATTATGGTCAAACAAAAAATTATTATCTCCTCTACTACATAATCAAAAATACAAACAGAATTATACTATTTCACAGAGTCCAAAAACAATTTGAAAAACAAAATAGTAAAAATAAATTACAATCAAACAGCAAACCCCAATTATAAATAATATTTATAACTTTTATAATTTGAAAAAAAATTCTACTGCATAGCACGTTCTAATCTTAGTTTGTGGTAAGATCAAGTATCCATTAAGAGAGGTTGCCAACTGATTATAAATGATTACTCATATGATATATGACGTCATTTTATGCCTTCTACTAGACATGAGCACGGTTACGCTTATAACGGTTAAGATTAATTAACCACTGGTTATGGTTATATTTTTTCTTTAACCTTAATATTAATCATTTGAATACGGTTAAAACGATTACGGTTTGAACAATTACGGTTATATATGGTTAAATATGATTCAATTATTTAAAATTAAAATATATAAAATTATAATAAAATAATTATTTTATTTTTAAAACGGTTACGGTTAACTAAACGGTTAACCGATAGTTTTTATACGGTTACGGTTAAAAATTTTACAGTTAACCATAATTATATAATTTTACGGTTACTGTTACGGTTATTAACCATTTTATATGGTTACAATCTGGTTAAAATTGAAAACGGATACGGTTACGATACGAAATACAGTTACGGTTATATTTTGGTCATATTTACCTTCTACTCAATTATTTTTATATATTTATATTTACTCTTTTATTTTTTCGTTTGAGTTTAGTTTTTTCAGAGTTTTTAATTACTTTCGAGACTTCGACCGCTTTTGTTATCGTTTTAAAAAAATCAATCATATTCACATGACCAAAAAAAATATCTCTACTATAATCAAATATGTAGTTTAATATTTGTTTTCTAAAATTCAACCGACCTCAGATCTAATAATATCGAGCAATATTTGTATTTTTTTTGTCTTCCCGTTGCATATACATATTTGTATTTTTTTTTGTCAGAAATTTTTCAAACCACAGAAAAAAGGGAAAAAAAAACAAATTTTCAATTTTCAATTTTCAATTTTCAATTTTGCCACAACTAACTAAACCGGCCGGTACGAAATCAATATTTCTTTTTTAGTTGTATTTAATTTATCAGAACCGCACATTTTCATCTTCTGACTTCATAGCTTTCGTCTTCTACTCCACACGACAGAAAATAAAGTAACCAAAAAAAAAAAAAACACTTCTCCTCTTCTTCATCTTCTAAACATACCTTTGCAAAATCTCATGGTCTTGAAACTATAATGAAAGTTTCCAACTTCATATGGCCTTCCACACCACTCAGATTCACCATCACCAAACCTTATCCACACCATCACTTACGCCTTACCTCACGCGCCGCCTCTTTCCAACAAGTGAAATCTTTCCAGCGAGATGATTTCGACCGTTTCGCTGATAACGTCAAGTCCGGTAAAGCTTGGAGAGACGCGTGGAGAACAGCTAACGATGGGTTTGAGCAATTCGTATTCGAAGCTAAGAAAACTGCCGAACGAATTGATCGTCAGTATGCTGTTTCTCGTCGATTCAACTCTGTTGCTAGCTCTGCTGGTGATCGTGCTCGTGAGATTGATCGTGAATTTGGGATTAGTCCTCGTGTTCGAAGCTTCTCTGCTGATTTTAGTAGAAATTTCCCAAAGGTATTTATATATATTGTGCAAATTGAATTGAAATTGAAGCTTATGTTTGTATTTGAAATTGAATTGGATTGTTACATATTTGTGGCTCCATAAAGGTCGTTCCTTTAAAGTAAAGAGTGTTCTATTCAAATCTTTTTTTCCTCAGAATTGTGCTTTGTTGATTGGATGATGTAGCAACCTAAGATATAGTTCTATGTATAGACTTAGATGTTGAATCATTCATGTGCATTTAGTTAGTTAGTTCTGTAGAATTTTCATGGGTTGTGATGATAGATAATGGTTACATGAATCTTAGATGCTTGGTTAGGCTATGATTTACTTCTTATGTTGAATCATTCATGTGTTAATAGTTGGTTATGTAGAATTATCCTGTGTTGTGTTATAAGACAAGAGTTTGAGCAATGATATCATGTGGTTGTAGCTATATGATTCTTGCTTTGCTTTGTGCTGAGCTTTTTCTCCCCTTGTTTTTTTGCTTACAGTACAGGAAGCAATTTAGTGATTTCTTGAATACGCCGCTCGGTGGAAGTTTTGCTGTAAGTATTACATTGTTGTTTTCTCTTACTTTACTCTATTATGATGTGGATGAAAGTTATCCTCAAGTGGAATAAGTCGTTTTCCGCTTAAGCTCTCTTGTTATCTCGTGAATGATATGTCTGACCTTTTGAGCTCTGTACATTTTCTTCTTGTTCTATCGTCTATATATATATATATATATATTATCAAAAGCAGTAAGCATGGACTACGAAAACCAAAATTAGTTTCGATTACACTTACCTGTTCAATATATGTCGTAGCAAAAGTACCAGGAACAAAAGTATGTGCCTTATAGTCTCATTCCATGGATTTCATTGAGTAGCTCAACTTACAGGAGGACTTCTACTCTGATGACTTGTCTGATTATTACTTATTTTCTTAGTGAATCTCTCTTGCTGAGTTTATAGTAAACGAAAACGAAATCTCTTTGTATGAAATCAAAGTTACAATCAACCTGCAAGAAACGTTTCAGCAGGTGAAGGATGTAAGAGCGGTAGTCAAAAACAGAAAGCCTGATGAGGTCATTTAGCAAATTAATTCTCGAATTCTCAACCTGCAAAATCTTTGAATTGGCTAGCAGAACCTGAAAGTCAATACATACTTTACGTTAACAGTTTTAAGCTATTCAGTTGTTAAATAAAACTCAGGTCAGTATAGAACGTTGTTGGTGACCACTGATTTCAGATGGTCTAGGGACTTCAGCGCTGTATCATCACTGAGATTTTTATGCCCATGTATAAGAGTCAGGCAATCTTCAAGACCAGGGTAATCAAATGTGGTGTTTCCACCAAGCGGCACTCGGTAGTAACAGTATGCTCGGAAACTTCAAATTGTGCAAGATGCTCGACAAGAAACTGCATCATCAAGTCTCAAATGCTACACATCAAGAAACTGCATCATCAAGTCTCAAAGTCTTCCAAAACGACACAATGAGCAAATAGATTTTCTTGAGCAACTTCATGCGCTCTTCATCTGCAGCTAAACGCCAGTTTTTGGACCATCCATTCACATATACAAACTTTTTCACCAGCAGCTACAGCATCCACAGGTTCCCAACCCACAACAGATATCATACCAGCCCAGACTTCATCTACGCTCTTGGCCATTTCATCTTTCTCATAGTTATATTTTGCAGCATGAACTTGTTCAAGATGGTTCTTAAACTTTTTTAGGATAAAAGAACTTCGTTGAACAAGCTCGACGCATCCAGAATTCCCATTTTCTGTTCTTCGAATAACTTGATCCAAAGCATCGATCCCCTCTCTGCCATATAATTTCTAGACAAAAGCTGTAGATTTCGAAATCCTTACCGTCCTGAAGTTCTTTTTACTATCAGCTTCCATACTCGACAAAAGCCTCAATCTTTTAGCCGCAACTGTAAACGAATCACTTCTTATCTTGATTCTTATCCCCTTCGACTTCCCTATTAGGGATAAATGTCCCACATCGGATGCTGGAAGGGATCTTGACTAATATATAAAGGATATGGGCCAATCCACTCATTGCCAATTGGTTTTGAGTTGGAAGCCCATAATCTAATATGTCCCACATCGGATCGCTTATGGATCGGGCTGGACATGTGTGGATCGGGCTCTGATACCATATTAGATTATGGGCTTCCAACTCAAAACCAATTGGCAATGAGTGGATTGGCTCATATCCTTTATATATTAGTCAAGATCCCTTCCAGCATCCGATGTGGGACATTTATCCCTAATATTCTCAAGGTTTGGTTCAGAGTCTTTAACAATAGGACCAAGGAGGATCTTTGACTCTGCCATTTTAACTAGTTCCTCAAGTTTCTTTCTAGTTTTTTTTGCTCAAACGACTTCAATGGACGAGAAGAAGCCATAACAGATACTGAGTCAAGCATTTCTCCTAAATTAAAGAGAGAAATTGTAGCAAATGCTTGTACATCGCAATCATCCATATAGAATTGTGCAGAAGCCAACAAGAATGCAAATTTGAAGTCAATGTTCTCTGTTTTTCTAGCTAGTTCCGTGAAGATAGTACCTTGTAGGATCAAAAAAAGAATCTTCAATCATCTCCAAAGCCTTGATGTAATCTCCTTGATCGTAGTAATGTTGAGCAAGTTTGTCTTTTGATGTATCCCCAATAGCGTTTAAGAAAAGAGGAGGAGAAGACTCCATTGTTGATTGAAGAGTGACGAATGATTCTCAACTTTCTTGATTTCTTGGTCTCAGATAAAAGTTTATTTGCGAGGAGGGAAAATCAAATTTGTAATCTCCGTTATCTATTTTGAATTCTTGATCGTCACCTTATTAGCTAGCCATCAAACTCTATCCCACTGGCATCTGCACAAGCTCCAGCAAAAGAAAATAATCATAGTGCCCTTGTTTTGTTTCATACGCTTTTTGGTTTCTATGTCATGCTATTTTTTCCAGTAAACGATGTTTTCTAAAATGGCATGATACTTTTGTTTGGCTATGCTATATTTACTGAGAAAACATCATACTATTATGTTTTAACTTTTGTTGATACACTTAACTGAGGTAGCTGGACCTGCTCTTGCCCTGTCTGATCTCTGTCTCGCTTCTAGGAGAACTCTCTTCATCCTCAGATGAGACCTCGTTGTCTATCTCATTACCAACGTCATCCTTTGTTTCAATATCGTTATCTCGTATGCCGTTTTTTTCCAAACTCGCCAAAACTGAATTTAAACATTCCAGAATTATTCTTTGTTTCTTACCCATTGTTTTTCCACTTCCAGCTTTTGGTTTCGTACGTCTCTGCTCACTATAATCTTCTGGGTTGACCGATCATCCAATTTCTTCAAGGGTGGAGCCTCTGTTTTTGTGTTACCGATGCATCAAAACACACGCAAGTGTTTGGCTTCATCCCTTTTAGAACTTTGGCTGGATTTTGATTCGATAATGTTCTTGTCGCAACTCTATTTATGAGACAAATGAGATAGTCTTTCTTAGACTGACAGCTTCTCCCTGTGGGCCTCAACTTCCTCTTCTTCTTGCAGGTTCCAAGGATCATTGAGCTATGATACCATGTTGACATTCTAACCTCTTTCTCCTTAGAGGTTTGTTTACTCTCATCTCTTTACTCTCTTGTATTTTATTTAGTGTTCTACCAACAAAATCACTAATGGTTAGTAACAGAGAAGAGAGAAATACTTTAAGCTACATTTTATTATTGGATCCAAATATACTTCTTCATTAACACACTAAGGGTTATATAAAACCTCTTTTTCTCCCATTTTCTCTTGGGCTCTAAGACACATCAACTTCATGATAGAGCATGTCACTAGGCTTATCATTACAAACCTAACCACTTATGATTTTTACTTAGAAAGCTAACTAGACATTTAATCATTACTTTAAACATAGATACTCAGTTTTGGGGCTCAGACCAAACGCATGTATAATCATTAGAAAAATAACTGTTTGAGTTTTTATAGTTCATACGGATGACAAATACATCATATGTAGTATAGATGAGGGGAAATGCAAATGAAGTGAGAACAAAACGTTAGAAAAGTTCCAAATAACTTACGAAGAATTGAAATTAAAAGTACGTAGATTAACATAAAGAGCGAGGATGGTGAATAGGTATAGATTCGAAAAGCAATAAATGTTGTGACTTATTGTCACCAATTGAATAGAATAATACGTAAATAGTTTTGAAAAGAGGAAAAAAAACTCTAAAACTCTCTCTAGCTTACAGCAGCATAAGACTCTCAACGTAACCCATACCCACGGAATAAAATGATGTAGGAAACAAGTGATCAGGGTTTTCGTCGTCAACTTGAATCTTTATGTCCTCAAAACTAGCTCGCTTGAGATCGTGGCGGATTACATTATAAGTCACATTTCTTGAAAATTTAGGTGCAAAAATAAGCTCACCCGTATGAGTAATACCTTTCATACTTAAGTGCAGGTGAGGAAGATTATGGAAAGACATCTCTTTAAAATCTTGTTTTCCAGCTTCGAAAACGAATAAATCAATTAAAGGCAGCTGATGGAAAGGTTGAACTGTGATGGCTACTTTTCCATGGTAGTTAATCAATGTTTTAGAACTGGTACTGCTAAACCACAAGGCTCTGAGATCCTCAGACACACTAGCAAAGATATCAAACTTCTCAGACTTCAAATCGAATCTCATCAGACACATTTCTGTGTCTGTGTGTGCAATGTAGTACACAAACCCACCAATACACAGACCATTAGAATAAGGAGTGTGAGGAATGCTACAATCTATCAGTCTCCATGATTTTGGTTTCTCTCCCAATGTAAATACTCGAAAATCTTCATACTGCGACTGAGGTTTTTCAAGATTCCGCAACATGCACACTACTTTGTAATGATTATCTACAGGATCGTATCCGAAAAAGCGGATGACTAGCCCCTGATTACGACATTTAACCCTTGGTAAAATCACGTACTTACCGGTGCAAGGGTTACATATGATCTGTCCAATGTTCATCAAACCATTAACGAAAGAACGACTGTTATAGGATAGACGAGATGGAATGGTTACTCTGGATAGAAAAGAGGTTGATAATGTTGTTGATGAAGACGACAGCGAAGAAGAAGAGAAGAAGGATATATTTAGGGTTCCGTTGACATGTTTCTCGTTTGAAGTGAATAGGAAACGCAAACATCTGATGAAACTCTTGCTGCGTATGATTTCTGCCCATGATTTCGACACAAGCAGAAATCTAACTACGGATTTTGCTGGCAACCTTTTAAGAATTTCGATCAATAGATCTAAAGGAACAACATCAGTTTTCCTCTTTTTGCAAACACCAACAACACTTCTCTTCATGGTCGGTCGGAAACCCTAAATTATCTATGCCTATACTCTTCCTTTGTAATATATATTATATATTATTAGAGGAGAGTCCAAGAATGTCCACATAAGCCAAAATTTGTGTCAATTGTGAGCCCATTTAATCATATGCAATTTTGGAAAGTGAATCTTCTGCAGGCATGATTTCCATATCTTAAGGTGACAAGGTAAAGAAATAAGCACATTTCAATACATTATAGTTTACAACTAGCAGATCGCCTTTAGTTCCCTCTTGTTCCATAGAATCTTCCAACTCAAAAGCTTCACTAGACATATGCAAAAACAGTATTGCTCAGAAAAAAAAAAAAAAAACAGAAAGTCTGGTGAGGTCGTTCAGCAAACTAAACCTTGAATTTTCAACAAGCAAAATCTTTGCATCAATTGGAGGGACCTGCAGATCAATAGACACCAGGATAAGATATCAGCTCCCTGAGAATGTGCCTTGGCATAGTGAACATCAGGATCAAAGACATTGATTGACATCATCAAATCGAACAATCTTGAATTGCAGCAGTCTCTTATCCAGTAGTTGAAATGAAAATTGAGGGTCAACATCAATCTTTTCTTTAACTCTAGTGCCACTGAAGAATCTGTCAACTGCTTTGATTGAGTTCAGGACATCATATCCTTTCGGGACGAAGGTTTAAACTCTGCACCATGTTCTTTTCCAAGATGGTTCTTGCATTCTTCAGGACTAGAGAACTTCTTCGAACATTTTCGACACATCCAGAATCTCCATTTTCTGTTTTCTCTAGCATAAGTCAGAACTTGCTCCAAAGCATCTCGTCCCTATGTGCCATATAATCCCTCCACAAAACTTATAAGCTCTGCATTGCTTACCTTCATAAAGTTCAACATTACAAGATAAATGTTTCACATCGGATGCTGGAAAGGATATTGATGATACTTAATAGTCAACATTAGTAGAGTTGAAGTTATTGATGGAAATTTCCGAGTTGTAGCAGACCATACTGTTTTAGAAATCAACGGTCTTCATGTTTTTGCTTCTCAGGTAAGTTAAACAATATCTGTTTATTCTTCTAATTTTGTGCTTTTATGGCTTTGCTTCTCTGTTCAAACTTTATTATCAAAAGGTATATTTTGTGGTAAAAAGTTTTTCACAAAACTATATACATTAAATAATGTGAATGTTTAGCCCCCATTTAAATGAATATCTAAACATATTTTTCCTTGGAAGCTTACTTTAGCGAGAAAGATATTTGTAGAGCACCCAGACATTGCAGAAAATTTCAAACCAAAGAACCAAATGGTAAAGATGGAATACATGTTCGTCCTCCTCAACCTCGTTGAGAAACTTCAAAAGCCTCTACAGAATCACTCAGAGACTGAGCTAAGAAATGCTCACAGTTAGTTGAGTGAACTGATGGAAACAGGCTTCAAGCTGGACTGGTTGAAGTCAAAGCTTGATGAGGTTTCTTTGAAGAGGAAGTCAAAGCTTGATGAGGTTTCCTTGAAGATGAAGTCAAATCTGGATAGATATCTGGTCCAACAATTAGATGAATGTGTCAAGAATCTTGAGCTGATGAAACTAGTATTCAAGCTTGACTCTTTGAAGACAAAGCTTGACGAGGTTTCCTTGGAGAGGAAGAATTCAGATGATGCTCGGGTCAAAGAAATGGAAGGATGCATCAATAATCTTGAGATGATGGTGTCAGATCTCAAAGTTAAACTGGACAAGAACGAGGTAAATCTTGTGATAATTAGTTTGCATCGCCTATATCCATATGGACTGACATGCAGTGGCTGCTACTGATTGTTGTGTGGTGCAACAGCTGCCTAAATCAGTAGAGACATGCAATCGACTCTGAAGTTCCATGAGGAAAATAGAGCGGAAAGTTCCACTCAAGAACATCAGGACTCCACTGTCTCATGAACAAAGCTCTGGCGAACAGGTAGTTTAACTAGCTCTAGGAGAGTGAACATCCTCTTACAGGTAGTGTGGATAATCATGTGCGAATCTGCACAACAGTGAGAAAACAAAGTCAGATTATTATAAAGGTGGTGTGAGATATAATTTCGTAAAACTGAAAATTTTATACATTTACTTAAAAAGCATATCTAATTTTTATCAAAAATTGACTAGTGACCATTAGCCTGATGTTAAACAAGATAAAAGGTGATAATCAAACATTGATAGACCACCAAACACAGATAAAAACATAACAAGTTATCATTTAAACAATATCAGAGTTGGAAAACTATGCGAGTAGTGGAAAGAGAAAAAAATAACTAGAACATGATCATAATAGTTGAAGGTCAGAAGATTGAGGATGTTCTCCATGAAATTCTGAAATTCAAATACATAACTTCAAAATTCAATTTAAATTTGGCTTCCGTCTTGATATGTATATTAGCTCAATTATAGACAGACGGCTACATAAAACTTTCCCAAAAAATTTATTCTCCATAGAAACAATATAACATTCACAAAAATTTCCATAATAATTGATCTAAACTAAAAAAATTTTATCTTCAGTAATTTAATTCATTTCTACTCTAAAATAAAATTAATTAAAATCAGCAAAGAATAATTAATTAAAATTATTTTATGTCAGAAAAAACTAAATAGAAATCATCAAATCAAAGATTTAATTACTAAAATAATTTCAGCAGTTTCCAGAATTTAATAGCAGCTCAAACACAAAAATCTAATAAAAACACACAATTACAAGTAAAACAATTCCTAACATAAAAATTAGATCAAAACTCTGTAAATTCAGTCTGACCGCGGTATTTTACTCACCTTAGCCAAAAGTAGTAACTTTCGCGATAAATTCTACAATTTCGTGGAACTCGCTATGATAAATACACCTTAAATTTTCTGAAAACCAATTAAAATAAGAATTAAATATCAATATAAATAATTAAATTTTGAAGCCAAAATATTAGGGATCAAGATAGAAGCCAAATTTAAATTGAATTTTGAGCACATCCTCAATCTTCAGGACTTCGACTATTATGATATGATCCTTATAGAATTCCAGAGTCGAGTACATGTGTTTACAGATTCTGCCAGCTGTTTCACCGAGACAACTATTAGTGGCAGCCATTGCATGGAGGTCCTTATGGATTTAGGCGATTAACCTTATTGTTTTTTCGAGTAAACAATTAATCTTTCAATGTCAAGCTGTGTTTCAATATCTCCAATATATATTGACATCTAATCTGACTATATATATATATATTTAATTTTAATATATATATATATATATCTATATATATATTTAATTCTTATTCTAACTTTTGATTATTCTATCTTGCGTACACACCATGCACGGCGATTAATTAAAATATATTGAGTGTTTTATTGGGGGTTTTTGATGTTTGAACTGGTATTAAATTCTGGAAAACTTACCGAAATTATTGTAATAATTAGATTGTTGATTTGATGATTTTTACTTAATTTTACTAATATAAAATAATTTATATTTATATTTTCTGATTTTAATTAATTTTATTTTGGAGCAGAAATGAGTTTTTAAATTGCTGAGAAATAATTATTAATTATTGTGAAAATTTCTGGATTGATTTTTATTGATTATTATATTGTTTGTACCTAGCATACAATTTTTCCGAAAAGCTTTTTGTAATCATATATCTATAATTGATCTAGTAGAATTTCAATTTTTTTTTTCAAATTTAGCTTCCATCTTGGAAAAAGTGAAGAAATGAAAGTAAGATCTTCATATTTAATTGAATCTAAACATTTATGTAATTCACATAGCTTCATCGATTTTTTGGAAATCTAAGAAACAATACTGATGCTGAATATCGAATTTTAGATATCATGCAACATGTAAGATTATTTGGTTACATCAGCTGTTCAAGGTTCTTCATGACACATTTACTTGTACAACCAAATTGCTTTGTGATAATAAGTCTCCGTTACACATTGATATGAATCCGGTGTTTCATGAACGCACCAAACATATTGAAATTAATTGCCACACAGTTAGAGATCATATAAAGGTTGGAAATCGCAAAGCTCTTCATGTTCCAACAGGGAATCAAGATGCTGATATACTCACAACATCACTTCATCTAGGTCCATTCCATGGTTTTCTTTAGAAGATGTCATTATCAATTCTTTATCTTCTCCAACCAGACAGTTCAAAGACAAAGACTTGAGAGGGCGTATTAGAATACATGGTTTAATGTTTGGTTATAATGTGAAGATATGCAAGCAGCTAGTTATAGTTTGATGAGCAAAGTTTGTCTTTCCACAGCCCCAGTATTAACCTCACATATCATTTTATCTTCCATGCGGATCACTTTAAGGATGTCATTTAACTTTATATTCCTAAAAGCACACTGTATGCAATATATAACCACACAACAACTTTTAAGGAATATTACCAATTTGGCAGTTTTAGAAGAAACAAGTATTGAAATAAATGAAACATACCTTCTGGTCTCTGATTGAATCTGCATCCATTATAATTCCATACGAATTTTGATCTGTATAATTTGTGTTCCTTCTGCAGTTTCTAGTGTTACAACTCATTATTTCATATTCCTCCAACTTAAAAAGACGAATCACCAAACTTTTTCTCTCTGAACGTTTCCAGCAATGCAAAAACTCAAGGATGGTGACAACTACCTCAGAAGCATCACTTGACTGAAAAGAGAAAGAAAAAAAAACAGAATGACATTGAAAGACAACAACCAAGTAATTACTGTTGCAATTATAAGTTTAAAGAGATTGAAGAATGTTTAGAGACTAAGAGTGAGAATAGCAAGGGATTATGAAAGTTTGTATGTAT
Source organism: Nasturtium officinale (assembly GCA_963854855.1). Classification (NCBI taxonomy): domain Eukaryota; kingdom Viridiplantae; phylum Streptophyta; class Magnoliopsida; order Brassicales; family Brassicaceae; genus Nasturtium; species Nasturtium officinale. Next base: position 5,053,913 of record OY978512.1, read on the forward strand.
TTTATTCTCTTAGTCATACTAATCTTTACAAGAGGTTACACATATATTTATAGACATTTAAATGAGAGGAGGCGCAGAAGAAGAGAAGAATGGCGTGAAGAAGGAAGAAGAGAAGAGAGGTTTTGCGTGAAGAAGAGAGGAGGGAGCAGCTCACCTACTCCAACAGTATTGCGCTCCATGCCTCTCTCTGGCACCCCATGCTTGTGCCCATGCCTCCTCTTGCTTCCTTACTTAGTTTAGTTAGATCATCTAGTTGAGATCCAACAACTTCCTTTTCTTCTAGTTCCTTCTTAACTTGTTCTCTTTCTAGTTCCTTTTCAACTAGATTTCTCCTTTTCCCTCATTCTCTTGTGTTTGAATTCTTCTTCTTGAGATCACATATTTCAACACTCCCCCTCAAGATTGGTCGGTGGAGATCCTTAAGACCGATCTTGCCATGAATGTGATCACAAGTAATAGTTGAAGTTGCCTTAGTGAAGATATCAGCTAATTGATCCTTGCTTGCTACAAAGGCTGTTTTGATAATTCCTTCTTGTATATTCCCTCTCACAAAGTGGCAATCAACTTCTATGTGCTTGGTTCTTTCATGAAATACCGGATTTGATGTTATATGCATTGCAGCTTGATTATCACAATACAATAGCATTTCTTCATCTCCCTGGATTCCAAGATCTTTTAGAAGCGCTTTTATCCATATCAACTCCTTTGTCAATTCTTTCATGGCTCTGTACTCTGCTTCAGCACTTGATAAGGCTATGACCTTCTGTTTTTTGCTCCTCAAGGTTACTAGATTTCCTCCCACAAATGTGCAAAAACCAGATGTGGACTTTCTATCCTTTTTATCTCCAGCCCAATCCGCATCACAATAATCTTGGACCTTTGTGTTCCCATTAACATGCATCCATACACCTTTTCCAGGGCTATTCTTTAGGTACCTTAGCAACCTCTCAATCATGTTCCAATGTTGTGAGGTTGGCTTTTGCATATGCTGGCTCACACGGTTTACTGCAAAGCAGATGTCAGGTCTTGTAATGGTAAGATAGATAAGTTTGCCAACCATCCTTTGGTATCTTTTAATGTTCTCCAAAGGCTCCCCCTCAGGACTATCTTGGTATCCTTCTTCTATTGGAGTTTTGGCTGGCTTGGATCCTAACTTCCCGGTTTCTTCCAAGAGATCCAGCACATATTTCCTTTGAGATATGAACATTCCATCTCCAAATCGTGTAATCTCAATCCCTAGGAAGTACTTAAGCTCCCCTAGATCCTTTATATCAAAGTCGGCCTTCAAGAGTCCCTTGATTTGATCTACTCCATCTTTGTCACTTCCTGTGATGATTAGATCATCAACATAAATCAAGACTACTACTACTCCTCCTTCACTTTGTCTTGTGAATAGAGTATGATCCGCTTCAGATTTTATGAACTCCTTCTTCAAGAGACAAGCGCTTAGCCTTTGGTACCATGCTCTTGGAGATTGCTTCAGCCCATAGATTGCTTTCTTCAATCTACACACTTTGTTGCCTCCATTATGATACCCTAGGGGTGGATCCATAAATACTTCTTCTTCCAAATCCCCCTGCAAGAAGGCGTTCTTGACGTCCATTTGCCATAAGTCCCATTCCAAGTATACAGCTAGACACATACACTCTTCTTGTTTCCGGATTGTAGACCTTGTAGCCCTTTTGTGTTGGTGAATATCCAATGAACACACACCTCATGCTTCAAGGTTCAAGTTTGCTTCTGTGTCCTTCTGGTAAAAACATGAAGCATGTGCATCCAAACGTTTTGATATGATTTAAGCTTGGTTTCTTCTTGTACAACACTTCAAATGGGGACTTATCATCCAGATTTTTGGTTGGAAGTCGGTTGATTAAGTAGCTTGATGTCATTACGGCATCTCCCCAATGGAACTTTGGTACTCTTTTGGCAATCATGAGAGTCCTTGCTACTTCCATTAGGTGTCTATTCTTCCTTTCAGCTATCCCGTTCTGCTGAGGAGTGTATGCACACGATGTTTGATGAATGATGCCAAAGTTGTTGAGCAACTCTTTGAATCGTTTACTCACATATTCCCCTCCATTATCACTACGCAATACTTTGATCTTTGTTTTGAATTGGGTAGAGATATAGTTAATGAAGTTGGTGAAGGCTTCATACACTTGATCTTTGGTATGTAGAAGAGTGATCCATGTATATCTTGAGTAGTCATCAATGAATGAAACAAAATATTTATATTGATCTCTTGAATTACATGGTGAGGTCCATACATCTGAGTGTACAATGCCAAACGCTTCATCACAAGTTGTAGATGAAGTAGGAAAAGCTTGTCTACAATGCTTCCCTAGTACACACGCCTCACACACTACTTCTTCTTGGATAAGATTGGGTAAGACCATCTTGAGGACTGCTGAACTTGGATGTCCTAGCCTTCCATGCCATAATGGGCTATCTTCAATCTCTTTCCTCCCAAAAAATTTTGCATCTGCCTTCATTCCAAGAGCCATTGGTTCCTCTTGTTTATTTGATTCCAAGATATACACACCATCTTCTACCTTCCCTTCTCCGAGCACATGGTTTGTTTTAGGGTCCTGAAACTTAACAAAGTCAGTCCCAAACACAGCCACACACTCCAAATCCTTGTAGCTTTATTAACGGATAAAAGATTAGATGAGAAGTTAGGCATGTATAATGCTTTTGTTTCCCTTTTAAAAAGCTCTAACTCTCCTATCCCTTTAATTGGAACTGAGCTTCCATTGGCTACTTGAACACTTCCATGGCACGGTTCAAGATTCTTTAACATATCTTGATCCTTGATCATGTGATGAGAAGCCCCTGAATCCACAATGATTCTAGTCTTCTTTATGGGTGTTTTAGAGCTGAAAAAACTCTTACCCAAATCTGTGAGTTTGGCTAGGCTCTTGATGAGAGCTTCAAACTCAGACCTTCTAACCAGTTCTTCAACAGGTTGTGCAATTCCCGTGAACGCTCTAGGTCCATTCCCATTCTCCCTTAGCTGCTTAGGCCTCAAGTGTGGATGGAGGGTCCAACATTTCTCCTTAGTGTGTCCTTTCATCTTGCAATGCTCACACTCCAACGTCCTCTTGTCTCCAAATATGAGATTCTTTCTTGCAAGATGTGCAGCTTCACTTGGTGCACGAAACAAGTCTCTAAACCCTTCTTCCCTTTGTATCATACCGCATACTTCCGCTAGACTTGGCAGATTCTCAAATCGAAGTATATGCTTGATAAGATCCTTGTATGATGCATTGAGTGCCAAGAGAAGCCCAAACACTTGATCTTGGTCACGCCTTTCTCCTAACTCCTTGGGGTCTATAGTGTGTGGCCTCAAGATCTCCAACTCGGCCCATAAGCTTCTATACTCCCCAAACATTTCCTTGAATGACTTTTCCTCTTGTTGGAGCTCATTCAATGCCCTTTTCACCTAAAATATCCTTGATATGTTTCCATATACTCTTTTGAGTATATCCCAAAGTTCCTTGGCAGTATCCGCATATGAGTAAGCCGCCAAGATAGTTGGTTCTAGTGAGCCTAGGAGAAGAGAAAGAGTGTATTGTTCTTCTTGCTCTTCATTAGCTTCCTCCTTCTCATTTCTCACCGCCGCTTCTGTTCCTTCTTTTGGCTCAACATATTGCCAAAGTCCTCGGCCTCTAAGAGTAGTTTTGGTGGTTTTTGCCCAAAGGAGATAGTTGTTTCCCTTGAGCATAACCGAGATTGTTACCCTATTAGTCTCCATTTTCTAGTAATAATACACAATCTTAGTCCTTTCACAACTTGAAGATCCTATGATCTCAAGGATATTAATCTCAGAGTGAATAGAACTAAGGAAGGTGTATTGTTATAGATTAGAAGCCTTGTAGAGTATTAGAGGAATCAAGAAGAGAATAAGCGGTTTACTAGATAACCCGCTCTGATACCATGTTGCAATTATAAGTTTAAAGAGATTGAAGAATGTTTAGAGACTAAGATTGAGAATAGCAAGGGATTATGAAAGTTTGTATGTATTTTATTCTCTTAGTCATACTAATCTTTACAAGAGGTTACACATATATTGATAGACATTTAAATGAGAGGAGGCGCAGAAGAAGAGAAGAATGGCGTGAAGAAGGAAGAAGAGAAGAGAGGTTTTGCGTGAAGAAGAGAGGAGGGAGCAGCTCACCTACTCCAACAGTATTGCGCTCCATGCCTCTCTCTGGCGCCCCATGCTTGTGCCCATGCCTCCTCTTGCTTCCTTACTTAGTTTAGTTAGATCATCTAGTTGAGATCCAACAACTTCCTTTTCTTCTAGTTCCTTCTTAACTTGTTCTCTTTCTAGTTCCTTTTCAACTAGATTTCTCCTTTTCCCTCCTTCTCTTGTGTTTGAATTCTTTTTCTTGAGATCACATATTTCAACAATTACAAGTTTAGAAGCTTATATTTTTTTCCCACACAAACCAGGGAATGAACTTTTTCTAGGGAAGTCAGTCATTTGCTCAGTAGGCCACTATAGAGTGCCCTCATCATTCATCTGCTCCAAGATAAAACCAGAAAATAATTCTCGTAGTGCATAAGGAACTTCTTCTAGGTTTTTAAAAAATTGGTTGCCGATTATGCAACAAATCCTTTTTAAGAAACTTAATGTTACGAAGGGCCTGTAGTAGCACAAACTGTCAAAGAAAATAAAAATATAAGAGACGATACATGAAAATAAAGAATGATCTGAATCAGTAGAAGATATATAATTAGGGTCTTCTTCACCTTCAGTATCATGTCCAGAGCTGAATTATATCTGGTTGCAGCTTTTCCATGTGTTGACTCCGAATATCTCCAGGTATATTTTGCATATCTTGAAGATGACCAGATAAAGAAATAAGAACTATATATCTAAAAAAAGTGTTCGTCAACTGAGAAGTTCGTTTACAACCTTTAGTAGCCTCTTCTTGATTATCATTGTTAAATGAAAGTTCACCTGAAGGACTATCTTCGCTGGAAATAGGTAAGCACCTGCTTTGTGATGAAGCGGAAGCTTACTATGGTTTAAGAAATACTTTTATCATCAAATAAACCAAAAACCCTAGCAAATCCTAAGTACAATAAGATAATCACAAGAACTTAAACTAAAATAACTTACACTGAAGAATTATCCGAATTCTACGCAAACAATTTAACAACTTGAGCAAAGAGGCACTTACTGTTCGATATTACTGCTCGCTGAAGTTATCTGTTACACCAAGAAGGGCAATCATTCTTACAAGTTACAACTTAGTAACCGAAAAGCCATTAAAACCATTAGAGACCAGAACTGTATTTGGTTGCTGTATAGGTTTTGATACTTACATTCAGCGTCTGTCATGTGCTGAGCCCACATCTTTGGAAAGTAAATCTTCTCCAGGCATGATTTGCATATCTTGAAGGTGACAAGGTAAAGAAATAAGAACATCTCAATACAATATAGTTTAGAATAATCATAAATTGAGAAGCTCTTTTACATATAGCTGGTCACCTTTAGTTTCCTCTTGTTCCATTGAATCTTTCAACTCAAAAGGTTCACTATACATGCTAAAACACGTCTTGCTCAGAGAAAAACAAGAAACAATTTATCAACTTTTGAGAAAAAAAACTCTTGAGGTATTTACTGTTCAACAGTCTTATCAAGGGGACTAGAAATGCTCGTTGAAGCTCTCTGTTGCACCATGAATATAATGATGCAACAAAAAGTTGTTGAGAAGTTGTTACAACTGAGTAACAAAAAGTCATGGAAACAAAAAGAATATTTAGAGCTTTAAAGACCTTTTTTTTTTCATTGTTCTTTGCCTATAGTCTCTCGTCCTTTTTTAATAAAAGATCTACTTCTGCCTCAGCCACCTCTTTCAAGAACCGAATTTTCAAACCCGACAGAAAGAGTTCGTTTAGCGGTAGAAGTATGTAAGAGCGGTAGTCAAAAACAGAAAGTCTGGTGAGGCCATTTAGCAAATTAATCCTTGAATTTTCAATAAGCAAAATCTTTGCATCAATTAGAGGGACCTGCAAATCAATAGACACTTTAAGATAACAATTTTATGTTATCCTGATGTTAATCAAAATTCAGATCAGAAATGAACCTTGTTGGTGACCACTAAGTTCAGAAGGTCTATGGAATTAAACACTATATCATCACTGGGAATTTTATTCTCACTTATGACATTCATGCAATCTTCTATTGCGGGAAAACCAAATGTTGGACACACTGCTCCTTTTAGAACATCTTGTACTGCAGACAAGAATAGTTTTGTAGGGAGAGAATCTCTGGCATCTTGTTGGAAGAAAAAAACTTATAAACTGATGATGGAGAAAGTGTTTAAGTATTTAGAAGAGAAATTTAGGAAATGGAAGACTTTGATTTCTTTAAACTATTTTTCTTATTCACTTCTTATCTTCTTAACTTGATTACAAAATGAGAAGGGTGAGGAGGTATTTATAGCCTCCACATTACAAAATATCTCAAATATTTTAATATTAAATCTAGATAGTTCTTCTTAAATATCTAGATTAATTTATTATAATTATCTAGATAATTCTATAAAAATATCTAGATATTTATGTTGAAGGAGGTGGAGATGTAAGTAGATTGTTCTAGAATCTTTTAAGGAGGTGGAAGTGATGATATTTCTAAAGAAAACTCTAGAACTTGGATCATGATTAGATTTGGGCCTAACATTAAACTTGATCCAAAATCAAGTTTAACTTTCAACACCCCCTCTTAAACTTGATTTTGCTACTCCAAGCAAACTTCTCATCTTGATAAAGTCTTCGCGTTTAAGAGGTTTGGTGAAGATATCGGCTACTTGATCATTTGTCTTTACATACTCCAATTGCACCTCCTTCTTCTCAACACACTCCCTAATATAATGATAACGTCATTCAATGTGCTTACTTCGATCATGGAAGACGGGATTCTTTGCCAATGCTATTGCTGACTTATTATCCACAAAGATCTTTGTTGGCTCCTCTTGCGACAATGTTAACTCCTTTAACAGGTTCCTCAACCAAATAGCATGGCAAACACATGAAGTAGCCGCTACATACTCTGCTTCACAAGTAGATAAGGTAACGATCGGTTGCTTCTTTGACATCCATGTAAAAGCCGTATCTCCAATATAGAACACGAAGCCACTTGTGCTCTTTCGGTCATCTGTGTCTCCACCCCAATCGCTATCGCTATATCCAACAAGCTTATGATCATTAGAGATAGAATAATACAAGCCAAAGTCCATTGTACCTTTGATATAGCGAAGAATCCTCTTTGCCGCCTTGAAATGAGTTGTTGTTGGATGCTCCATGTAACGACTAACAACTCCAACCGCATATAAGATATCGGGCCTTGTGCACGTCAAATAACGTAAGCTTCCAACCAAACTTTTAAAGAGTGTTGGATCTACTCTTTCTCCTTCTTCATTCTTTGACAACTTGATTCTGCATTCCATCGGCGTGTTAACTGGATTAGAGTCATCCATCTTGAATTTTTTAAGTACCTCCTTAGCATACCCTTCTTGAGTAATAAAAATTCCATTGTCCTCTTGTTTCACTTCAATTCCAAGGTAGTAGGACATCAATCCAATATCTGTCATCTCGAACTCCTTTGTCATCTCTCTCTTGAACTCCTCGAAAATGTTTGGATTATTACCCGTGAATATTAAGTCGTCTACATATAAACATGCAATCAATATATCACCATTTTGAATTTTGATATAGAGTGCATGTTCATATGGACACTTAATGAAATCTTTCTCTTTGAAGTACTTGTCAATTCTAGTATTCCAAGCTCTTGGGGCTTGTTTTAACCCATAAAGTGCCTTCTTCAACCTTAAGACTTTGTCTTCTTCTCCCTTGAATATATAGCCTTGTGGTTGCTCAATGTAAACTTCTTCTTCAAGTTCTCCATTTAAAAATGCTGACTTGACATCCATTTGATGTATCTTCCATTTGTTTTGAGCCGCCAATGAAATAATTAATCTAACCATTTCTAGACGAGCAACAGGAGCAAAAACCTCATCATAGTCAACTCCGGCTCGTTAACTATAGCCTTTGGCCACTAATCTTGCCTTGTGTCTCTCTACTTCTCCTTTAGAATTTTTCTTTTCTTTGTACACCCACTTTACTCCGATCGCCTTGTGCCCATTTGGAAGTGAAGCTAACTCCCATGTACTGTTCTTTTCTATTGCCTTGATTTCTTCATCCATTGCATTTCTCCATTTCTTCTTTTCCATAGCTTCTTGGAAGTCCATAAGCTCAATTCGGCAAATAGGCAAAATAAAGTAAGATTTTCTTGATTTTCGGTTACCTCATAAAGTTCTTGTAAACTTCTAAAACGTGGAGTCTTTTCACTTGAGCTTTCTTCTCCTTGAGAACTTGTTGGTGAAGTTGGTGGTGTAGTAGGCTCCTCTCTTGGCTGCTCGAGACCATCTTCTTCAAGATGTGGAAAGAAGTTATAATCTTCATCATTTGGTCTCCATTCCCATTCTTCTTCTTCATCAAAGATGACATTTCGACTTATGATTGTCTTCTTTGTGTCCGGATTGTAAAGTTTGTAGCCTTTGGAGTTAACGTCATAACCAATGAAAATATACTTCTCGCTTTTATCATCTAGCTTGCTTCGCTTCTCGTCTGGTATATGCGCATGAGCAATGCTTCCAAAGACTCTTAAGTGAGAAATACCAGGTTTTCTTCCGCTCCAAGTTTCTTGTGGTGTTTTTCTCAAGACACTTCTTGTTGGAGATCGGTTTAATAAATAAACTGCACATGCAACTGCTTCTGCCCAAAACTCCTTTGGTAGCCTCTTGCTTTTAAGCATGCTTCTCGCCATTTCAAGAATTGTTCTATTCTTCCTCTCCGCTACTCCATTTTGTTGAGGGGTTCTTGGCACCGTTAGTTGTCTTCTAATTCCATTATCTTCACAATACTTCTGAAATTCCTTGGATGTAAACTCTCCTCCACGGTCAGATCTCAAGACTTTAATCACAAGACCACTTTCCTTCTCAACATGGGCTTTAAACTTTTTGAAGTTTTCAAATACTTCTGATTTTTCCTTCAAGAAGTAAACCCATGTTTTCTAGAAAAATCATCAATAAAGAGAAGGAAATAATTGCTTCTACCGAGTGATTTTGGTTTGATCGGACCACATACATCCGTTTGGTTGATGTAAGGTAATCCTCTCACCATTTCTTTCTTCGAAAGCCAAGAGTCCTCCTTATAACACATCTTGAGACATTGTGCGATGTCATTTTGAATGTTAAGCACAAACATTCTATTTTTGACATCGACACCTTTGTAATGAGATTATTTTCTTGGTCTCTTATAGAAAGGCTATTATCCTTTAATCGAATATCATAACCTTTCTCTAAGAGTTGTCCAAGACTCAAGATGTTAGTCTTCATGGTTGGAATATAGTAAACGTTGGAAATAAATTGATGATCTCCATTCTTTAGTCGAATGAGAATTTTTCCTTTACCTTTTACCTCCATCTTTGATTCATCTCCTAAGGCCACATCTCCTTTCACCGATTCATCAAGCTCCACGAACATGTTTTTTATTCCGCACATGTAATTACTTGCACCGCTATCAAGGTACCACTTATGATTATCTTCTCGTTCATCATTCTTGCAAGCCATCAATAACATGTCTTCTTCTTGAATTTTTCCTTCAGCATAGTTGGCCTTCTCCTCAACTCTTTTGTTGTTAGGAGCTTTACATTCAGAAGTATAATGTCCAAGTTTACCACAATTGTAGCACTTGACACTTGATTTATTGTACCGTGACTTTGGGCTTCCTCTCCCACGACCTCTTGATGAACTTTCTCCTCTTTGATTTGTGTTATGTTCATAGGGTCTCCAACCTCGTCCATTTCCATATCCATGACCTCGTCGTCGTACTTGACCGCCACCTCTTCTTTGATAATTTTGGCAATTTCCTTCATTAATATGATTAATCTGCATCTTTAGTACTTGTTCAGCGATATCTTCATTTTTCTTCTTCTTTTCTTCATATGCTTGTAATGATCCAAGAAGTTGCTCCATTGTCATGGCTTCCAAATCTTTTGTCTCTTCAATGACGGTGACAATATGCTCAAATTTTGGATCTAACGATCTAAGAACTTTCTCCATGATTCTAACATCATCTAACTTCTCTCCATTTCTTTTTAGATTATTTGTAACCGTTAGAACTCTTGAAAAATAATCGGAGACGGGTTCACCTTCCTTCATTTGCAGTGCTTCAAATTCTCCTCTTAGAGTTTGAAGACGTACCTTCTTGACTTGATGGGCACCCTTGTAGGATGTTCGAAGCTTCTTCCATGCTTCTTTTGCTGACGTAGCTTCCGCCACCTTCTCGAATGTATCTTCATCTAATCCTTGATAGATTAGACAGAGAGCCTTCTTGTCTCTCTTCCTTGAGTCTCTCAAACTATCCTTTTGAGCTTGAGATAGACTACCTTCATTCTCCGGTTCAACATGACCTTTTTCGATTATCTCCCACACGTCATGTGCTCCTAGGATAGCTTTCATCCGTAGACTCCAATTGTCATAGTTGCTCTTCATGAGCATTGGAACTTGGAAGGAAACATTACTCGCCATCTCCAATAGAATCTTCTAGCTCTGATACCACTTTGTTGGAAGAAAGAAACTTATAAGCTGATGATGGAGAAAGTGTTTAAGTATTTAGAAGAGAAATTTAGGAAATGGAAGACTTTGATTTCTTTAAACTCTTTTTCTTATTCACTTCTTATCTTCTTAACTTGATTACAAAATGAGAAGGGTGAGGAGGTATTTATAGCCTCCACATTACAAAATATCTCAAATATTTTAATGTTAAATCTAGATAGTTCTTCTTAAATATCTAGATTAATTTATTACAATTATCTAGATAATTCTATAAAAATATCTAGATATTTATGTTGAAGGAGGTGGAGATGTAAGTAGATTGTTCTAGAACTTTTTAAGGAGGTGGAAGTGATGATATTTCTAGAGAAAACTCTAGAACTTGGATCATGATTAGATTTGGGCCTAACATTAAACTTGATCCAAAATCAAGTTTAACTTTTAACACATCTGTCCGTATATGCTAGAGAATCTATGGCATCTGTCCATATATGCTCTTCTCATTTATCACATAGAAGAGATGCATATATGTTCCATTAATCTTAAGGAATATTCATTCGCCTTTCATATTCGCATATACATAAGTTTTTGGCTTCTGTAGGAGGACCTGAAAGTCATGCATGTGAACTGAACGGCTCTCAGAACAGCCACCCAAAAATCAATATTGTGTGTCCTGAAAGGTTTGGGGAATCGAAAACTCTCATCTTCTGGAAAGCATTCGTCTAACCAGGATAAGATATCAGCTCCCTGAGAATGTGCCTTGGCATAGTGAATATCAGGATCAAAGACATTGATTGACCCTTCATCATCAAATCGAGCAATTTTGAAAACTACACTATAATTTACAAGATTAGAAATCTACCTTCTTATATTTAAAAATGACATTTTTGTTCATAGTTCAAGTATGAAATTTCTCCTATTGGAATTAACCAGCTTAAGCATCAAAATATGGGCAGGGAATTCTCAGACCATGGACTTGGGTTGGTTCAAGAAGGAGAATTAGGTGGAGGAAATAATGACATAGGGAGACCTTCAAAGGATTCTGCAGAGCCAAGTAAGGTAAGAAAAGAATTAACTTTTGAATCCGAGACACTGGTGAGTGATGTTGTTGGGGATGGTTTTAAAGACGGTGATGGCAATCCGGTAAGGCAAACGGTAGAGAACAAAAATGAAGAGCATATGGTAAGGAACAACAAAGTAAGTTCAATTATGTCGGAAGATATTCATGATACTTTCATGGAGGATCAAACAGATGGTTTGTAAAGGGAAGAAGATAGTGAAGTTTTAGCTGAACAAGGTATAATTCATAACGTGGTTTTGCAAGATCCTGCCGAAGTTACAAAGGATTAGTCCTCGTGTTCAAAGCTTTTCTGCTGATTTTAGTAGAAATTTCCCAAAGGTATCTATATATATATGTGTGCTCTTATGTTTGTATTTGAAATTGAATTGGATTGTTACAAATTTGAGGCTCCACACAGGTCATTCTTTAAAGTAAAGAGTGTTCTATTCAAATCTTTTTTCCTCAGAATTGTGTTTTGTTGATTGGATACTGTAGCAAACTAAGATATAGTTCTTATGTATAGACTTAGATGTTGAATCATTCATGTGCAGTTAGTTTTCTAGAATTTTCATGTGTTCTGATGATGGTTACATGAATCTTAGATGCTAGGTTGGGCAAGGATTTACTTCTTATGTTGAATCATTCATGTGTTATTAGTTGGTTATGCTATGTAGAATTATTCTATGTTGTGTTATAATGCAAGAGTTTGAGCAATGATATCATTGAAGAGAAAAATCTTTAAACAAAGAAGATGATGAATAGTACTTTTACTGAATCATTCTCTCTTATCTTTTCGATTACATCAAGTTTCCTTTATATAGATAGAGAACAACACGAATATCAAATGATAAGATCTCCAGCTGTATTAGAACGTGACTTCAGTGCTGAGGGAATCAAATTTGTTAGCCGTCTTCACCCTGAAAACCGTATGGCAATTCTTGACCGTTTCTTTGTCTTGACTCTGTTTTGAACGTTGCAGGTTTGAAACCTCTGTTGGAGTTGGTGTCTTTGCTTCTTCATCTATTTCCGTTTTGGGCTTCTCTTCTGCGAGGCCCATTTGGAGAAGCCTCTGATTCCTGCAGAGTCTTTTGTTTGATACTCCCCCTCAAACTTAGTGTGGGGGTTCAGCTAGTAAGGACTTAGTGAAGATATCAGCAATCTGGTGATAGTTAGGAATGTGTTTGACCACTAAAGCTCCCAATGCAACATGTTCTCTGATATAGTGATGATCTCTCTCAAAATGTTTTGTTCTATGATGGAAAGCCGTATTAGCTGAGAGGTAGATTGCAGAGAGATTATCACAGTACATGATTGGTGTCTCTGGTAGTGGTACTCCAAGTTCTTTTAAAGTTGAAGCTAACCATGTTATCTCTGAAGCGGTTTCAGATAAGGCTCTATACTATACTTCTGTGGAACTCTTAGATATTGTAGGCTGCTTCTTTGAGGACCAGGAAATCAAATTTGTACCAAGATAGGTACAATATCCTCCGGTTGATCTTCTAGTTTCATTGCATCCAGCAAATCACTGTCGCTGTAAGTACTTATGATACAGTTTGACTTGTTACTGAACGTTATGCCCATAGTGACAGTACCTTTAACATATCTTATGATCCGTTTCAGCAAGTTATAGTCAGACACGGTTGGGGCGTGCATCTTCTGACACACATAATTGACAGCAAACTGAATGTTTGGCCTTGTAAGTGTTAAATATTGAAGCTTTCCTGCAATACTTCTGAAGTAAGTTGGATTTTCAAACAGCTTATCTTGATTTGGTATCTTGTTCAACTGAACTGGCAGAGGAGTTGGCATGGGAGAACAATTTTCCATTGCAGCTACTGTTATCAAGTCTTCCTCATATCATTGCTGTGACAGAAACAAGCCACCGGAATGGAACTGAGCTTGTATGCCAAGAAAATAATGTAGTTGCCCCATGTCTTTCATTCTAAACTGTTTGTTTAGTTCTTGTAGTAACCTTTTCATTACCTCTGAATCATTTCCTATAATGACCATGTCATCTACATAGAGTAATAGCATAATGATGTCTTTACCTCTGTTGTAAATGAATAAGGATGGATCAGGGAAGCTACAGATGAAGCCAAACTCTAATAAGAATGTACTAAATTTATCGAACCAGGCTCTTGGCGACTGTTTTAAACCATACAGTGACTTATGAAGTAGACAAACATGATCCAGATGAGTTTTATCAGCAAATCCTGCTGGCTGTTTCATGTATACTATCTCAGTTAAATCACCATGTAAAAAGGCACTCTTAACATCCATCTGTTTCACATCCCAGCGCATAACAGTAGCTAAATGTAGTACAACTCTTACTGTAGCTGATCTAACAAGTGGACTATAGGTTTCCAAGTAGTCTATTCCTTCTTCTTGATCATATCCTTGAGCCACCAATCTAGCCTTAAGTTTATCCAACGTTCCATCAGCATTTAGCTTTCTTCTGAAAATCCATTTTCTGCCTAACACATTTATATTCGGTTCAGATGGAACCAAGGACCATGTTTGTGTTTCTTGGCAGTTTCCAAACTCTTCAGTCATAGCACTATTCCATCCCGGATGTTTGAGTGCTTGAGTGACCGTCTTAGGTTCTGGAAAAGCAACCCTGTGAGACAACAAAGCGTACCTGGGATTTGGTTTTATTATGCCGCTCTTTGATCTAGTTTACATATGGTGAGTAGACAATACTGCAGATGTAGATGAGCTTCCTGAAACACTATCTGAAGAAGGAAAACTGTTGCCTATAGGAACAAGATCAGAGTGACAGGAGTCTCATTAATTGCCTATAGGAACTAAGGAAAATTGTTGCCGTACACCCAGAATTTTCCTCTTCAGTAGTGACAGGAGTCTCATTAATTGAAGGAGATGCAGTTAATCTTTCTGTTCCTGATGGATGAGTAATCTGCAGACTGTTGTTTTCTTGATATGTGGGAGGTTGTAGATGTGCCATTTTCTCATGATTCTCTATTATGGATGGGGCAACAGTACTAATTGTAAGATGTTGAGGACTTACAGAATATGTTGCTGCTTATGGTTCATTGGCGAATTCTTCTTCTTTTGCTGATGCAGTCATCATAAAACGTTTGTGCCAAGCATTCATTAGGACCGTTTCTCTTTGGCTTTGTAAATGTTGATAAGTGGTGGTGAAAGGAAAGCTTTCTTCATTAAAAACAACATGCCGACTGATATAAACTCGGCCAGTAGGAGGATACAAGCACCTGTAGCCTTTGAATTTCTCATTGTAGCCGAGAAAAACACATTTTAATGACTTAGGATCAAACTTATCTGCTGCATCATCTCTTAGCATAGGAAAACAGGCGCATCCAAATGCTTTTAATGCAGTGTAGTCCAGGTTTTTCTTGTATAGAATTTCAAAAGGAATTTTCTGATCTTGAAGAAAGTTTGATGTGAAGAAAGACTCCAGCCACAATTTATGAGGCAGTTTGCTTTAGAACATCATAGAGAGTCCCAGCTCGGTGATGTGCCTATGTTTTCTTTCACAGTACCATTTTGCTGCGGTGTATGAGGGCATGAAACATAATGCTTGATCCCGCGTTGTTCAAGTTGAAGCAGAAACGTTTTGCTCATAAACTCGCCTCTTCCATCACTTTGGAATATACTGATTTTAGTGTTAAATTCATTTTCAACTTGTTTCTGAAACTTAAGGAAGATAGATTGAAACTCTGATTTAAACTTAAGAGGATACAACCAAATGAATCTTGAATAATTATCGATAAAAATTACATAATATCGAAAACCTTGAGCAGAGACAAATGGTGCAGGACCCTACAAGTCACAATGAACTCTTTCCAATAGTTTTGAAGCAGAGAAACTAGAAGGATAAAAATCCAGACGGCAACTTTTGCCTAAATGACATGCTTCACACTGTAAAGGTGTAAGCTTATTGATGCTTATAGCATTGATTTTATTGAGTTGATGAAGAATTTTCTCATTAGGATGTCCAAGTCTTCTATGCCAAATCTCACAACTTGCAGAACTTTTTTTTGCTGAGTAGTAAGCTTTGAACATTGGATTGCTTAGAACATATAGCCCTTTAGTGTGCCTTCCTTTGCCAGAAGCTTTTTGTTGCTTTGTACTTTATACGAACTTAATTAGAATCAAACTTAAAAGCGCATGGATAGTCTGATGTTAACTTTGACACAGAGAGTAGAGATTTAGCAATGTTAGGACAAACAAGAACATCTTTTAAAGGCAAGTTACCTGAGGAAGATGGAAGATTTGCAGCCACAACATGTGATATTGGAAGAAAGGAGCTATCACCTATCATCACCGTGTCAGAACCTTGATATGGCTGAGACTGACTCAATCTCTGTGTGGTGTTAGTGATATGTGATGTTGCTCATGTATCTGGATACCATTCATGACCAGAACTTTCAGTCACATCATTGATATGCAGAGCGGCTAATGCAGCAGGAAGATCCTCTGGTTGATAGGAGTTATCAAACCTATGCCATCATTTGAGAGCGTGATGTCCCATTTTTACACAAATCTGACAAATAGGCCTGGCATCATTGCTGTAGGAACTTGGAGATCCATTAGGTGAAGAAATTTGTTGATGAAACCTTCTTCCTCTAGTGGAGAAAGAACTTCGACCTCTATTAAATCTTCCAGATGAGTTTCCTCTTCCTCTGTTGTTATAAGGGTTATCATTCCTTGTAACATTGAACACCAAATGAGGTGAAACTACAAGACCATTTTCATAGCTTTGAATCCTGCTATCAAAGTTCGTAAGACGAGGAGCTATATCTTCAAAAGAAGGACTGGGAGTGGAGTCCATATTTCCTTCTATGCTTATCTTGATAGGTTCATATTCCTTTCCCAATCCATGTAATGCAGCAAAGATTTTCATCTTTTCCACTACAGGACTGCCAATAGAAGATAGTTGATCACACACATCTCTTATCTCTCTGAGATATTTTGCCATTGATTTGTCATTTTTCGATACTGTCTGTAGCTTTCTTTGTAACTCAAATAGCCTTGAAGAAGAGACTCGATTGAAGTGCCTAGCAAGAGTGTACCAAACATCTCGTGAAGTTGGAGCTTCAACCACAACGCTTAAGATGTCTTCAGTAAATGACCCAAGCAGCCAAGATTTAACAACTTGATCAGTTCTGAGCCAGGTTGGATGCTCTGGATTTGGCATATCCTCGATGTTTACCTCAATGGTAGGAACTTGAATGAACTGTGATGGTGGTGGTGTGGCTCCATTGAGAAATCCGAGTAGTCATTGACCAGATAGAAACATTTCGACCTTAGACTTCCACAAAATATAATTTCTCTCATTTAACTTTACAGTGACGCAATTTGAAATATTTAAGATAGGTTGAGAATAGGGCTCTATGGCTCTGATACCATGAAGAGAAAAATCTTTAAACGAAGAAGATGATGAATAATACTTTTATTGCATCATTCTCTCTTATCTTTTTGATTACATCAAGTTTCCTTTATATAGATAGAGAACAACACAAATATCAAATGATAATATCTCCAGCTGTATTAGCACATGACTTCAGTACTGAGGAAATCAAATTTGTTAGCCATCTTCACCCTGAAAACTGTACGGCAATTCTTGACCGTTTCTTTGTCTTGAGTCTGTTTTGAACGTTGCAGGTTTTGAAGGTTTGTAGCCTCTGTTGGAGCTGGTGTCTTTGATTCTTCATCTATTTCTGTTTTGGGCTTCTCTTCTGCAAGGCCCATTTTGTTATTTGGAGAAGCCTCTGATTCCTGCAGAGTCTTTTGTTTGATAATCATGTGGTTGTGGCTATATGACTCTTGCTTTGCTTTGTGCTGATATTTTTCTTCGCCTGTTTTTGCTTACAGTACAGGGAGCAATTTAGTGATTTCTTGAATTCGCCGCTCGGTGGAAGTTTTGCTGTAAGTATTACATTGTTGTTTTCTGTTACTATACTATATTATGATGTGGATGAAAGTATTCTTGAATGGATGAGTTTATAATAATAATCTTGGATATGTTTTGATTTCATTTCCAGACTATTTTCTTTCTATGGTTTGCCCTTTCTGGATGGCTGTTCCGAGTAATAATAGTCGCGACCTGGGTTCTTCCAATTGCTGGTCCTCTTCTCATTGGTGCAGTGGCCAATAACTTTGTCATCAAGGTATAGCTCATAAAACTGATCCATTTTTTCATCTTGGATTTTTTTTTTTATTATGCATGGAACGAGTATTATAATTTCCGGGTGATTGAATTTTCTTGACCCAAATGTTATTGAAAGCTCTGTTATAACGTTTGATGCTGCACAGGGAGAATGCCCAGCTTGTAAGAGATAGTTCATAGGGTATAAGAGCCAAATCATAAGATGCGAGGGTTGTAGGAACATAGTGTGGCAGCCACAGGTGGCGACTTCTTCTCTAGAGACGGAAACAACAACAACAGCAAGGACAACTCTAAAAAGCCACCTAGATCCCAAATCATTGATGTTGATTTAGAAGAGAAATGATAATTAGAGAGAGAGAGAGACCGATACAAAAAATGGCAAGAATGAAGCAGAAGGGTCTATCCTGTTGCACTGATGATGTTTTTTTTTGTCTGTTTTGATTAGAACATGTCATTGCATTATAATACATCAATACTGGGTTCCCATACTATTATATTTTTATCACTCTTTAGGCCAATGAAAAGCTTCATAGAAAAAAATCTCTGGCCAGCTCAAATCGATTGGTGGTTGGAAATATTCTTACCAATCGGTGGTTGATCCATATGAATCAGTGGTGATTTCTTTCTTCATGGACCTTCCACGAACCTAAAAACATAATAACTACACAAAAGATATTGTTCTTACTTAAAAGACGTGAGATTGGTTAGTAAATTGTCTTTAACAACCGTTAAGAAAATGTGTTATCGGCCTCTATATATAAAGCAGACTTAGTCTTTTTGTAATAGACTGTGGAAGTCTTGCTTTTACACTATTCCAAATTCTACACCACACATTCTCTTCTCGACTTAGAGTTTGTCTTCTCTTGTCATTTTAAATGGAGTGTTTAATTCTCTTGAATTTTTGACAAGGTCATGTGCTTAAATCTCCCCCTTTGCATCTGAATGTGACACCTCAAGCAACCTGCAAAATAACACTCCAAAAAACATGCAAGGTAATCACATCAAAGGATAAAACACATGGTTAGCCGAGATTACTTCCTCAAGCAATATGTAAACAGTTACAACCAGTTTTCAGTGCGATTATTCCCCAAGCTGGGGTTTCAATAACTTGTCTCTTAGAAAGCTTCTAGAAAAGGTGTTTTTGGAGAAGGACATACTCATTATTGAAGAATCTTGAGTAAAAGATAAAGTATATGGGTTACTCCACATTGCCAATTGGTTTTGAGTTGAAAGCTCATAGAACTTAATATGGTATCAGATCTCGACACATATCCAGCCCGGTCTATAATCGGTCTGACACAATAGTTGGTCCACCGATCCTTGCCCAAAAATACCGAAATCCATGTTCTAGAAGAACCATTATCTCGAGAGGGCGTATTAGGGATAAATGTCTCACATTGGATGCTAGAAAGTATCTTGACTAAACTTGATGCTCAACATTAATAGAGTTGAAGTTACTGATGGAAATGTCGGAATTGTAGCAGACCAAACTGTTGTAGAAATCAACGGTTGTCATGTTTTTGCCTCTCATGTAAGTTAAACAATATCTGTTTATTCTTCTAATTTGTGCTTTTATGGCTTTGCTTCTCTGTTCAAACTTTATTATCGAAAGGTATATTTTGTGGTAAAAAGTTTTTCACAACAATATATTCATTAAATAATGTGAATGTTTAGCCCCAATTTAAATGAATATCTAAACATATTTTTCCTTGGAAGGTTACTTTAGCGAGAAAGATATTTGTAGAGCACCCAGACATTGCAGAAAATTTCAAACCAAAGAAACAAATGGTAAAGATGGAATACATGTTCGTTCTCCTCAACCTCATTGAGAAACTTCAAAAGCCTCTACAGAATCACTCAGAGACTGAGCTAAGAAATGCTCACAGTGAGTTGAGTGAACTGCTGGAAACAGGCTTCAAGCTGGACTGGTTGAAGTCAAAGCATGATGAGGTTTCTTTGAAGAGGAAGTCAAAGCTTGATGCGGTTTCCTTGAAGATGAAGTCAAATCTGGATAGATATCTGGTCCAACAATTAGATGAATGTGTCAAGAATCTTGAGCTGATGAAACTAGTCTTCAAGCTTGACTCTTTGAAGACAAAGCTTGACGAGGTTTCCTTGGAGAGGAAGAATTCAGATGATGCTCGGGTCAAAGAAATGGAAGGACGCATCAATAATCTTGAGATGATGGTGTCAGATCTCAAAGTTAAACTGAACAAGAACGAGGTAAATCTTGTGAAAATTAGTTTTTTTGTTGGTCGACGAAATTGCTTGACTTGGAGGTCAAGTTATTAGTTTATAGACTATAAATTATAGTAGAGAGTACCCTAGTTTCTTTTGCTTGGCTTTTATGTTGCTTTCTGATTCCAACTAGTCTAGAGATTAGGTTTCATCGGAAAGACATGGTTTCATTCTTTCTTTTAAAAAAAAAATTGTTAAATTTTGTTATAAGTGGAAATAAACATTATTTATCTACAAGTTGAGCATAATTGTCAGAAACAGAGGCATATTTACAAAATCGAGTAAAAATGAAACAAAAGGAGATCATAAAATCTTGAGACCTAGCGAGGTTGATAATCTTTGAACTTGTTTTCTTCAGTGTAGCGTAAGTTCCAGATATGTATGTTGCATATATATATATATTCATTTTATTTTTGAAAATAATGTAAATAAGATTGATATTCAAATACTTGTAACTGCAATTTATTTTATAAAGTTAGTGGCAAACCCATAATTCTTTTATAAAGTATTACGATAATGGAATATTTCCATATCTCCTTAAGATGTGTGTATAGAGAACAGGAAAATTGTTCATATCTTTCAAGGAAATTTACCTCTTCTCCAAGTTGGAATCAATGTATATATATATATATATATATCAATGTATTGTGTATCAATAAAATTAAGTTTTGTTTAATAACCAATTCTACATGGTATCAGAGCCAAAATTTATAAGAAAACCATAAAAAAAAAAAAAAAAAAAAAAATTCTTTTAACACTTTTTCTTTTTCCTTTTGTTCTCATCTTCATCATCGTTAGAAGTCTCTGTTTTTGCGATGAGTAGCGAAGGACAAATTTCTTCTGGTTCTAAGTTTGAGATAGTTTCTCTTTCTCCTTACACTCTGTCCAGTTCGGACAATCCCGGTGCGCTGATCTCCCCTGTGTTATGGAACGGAGACAACTACAATGAGTGGTCAACAGAGATGTTGAACGCACTTCAGGCAAAAAGAAAGACAGGGTTTGTTAATGGTTCCATTACGAAACCAGCTGATGACAAAACAGATCTTGAGAATTGGAAGACTGTAAACTCAATGATTGTAGGTTGGATACATGCTTCCATCGAACCTAACATCAAATCAATGGTGACGTTCATATCCAACGCTCACCAACTCTGGATTGATTTGAAAGAGAGTTTCTCTGTTGGTAACAAGGTTCAAATTCATCAGGTTTAAGCCCAGCTAGAGTCGTGTCGACAAGAAAGGCAGCCCGTTGTCAATTACTATGGACTTTTGTGCAAGCTTTGGGAGGAGTTACGGAGTTGTCGACCTCTTTCGGTGTGTACGTGTGGTGCTTCTTTTGAGTTTGAGAAAGAGAAAGATGAAGAAAAAATTCATCAATTTGTCATGGGACTTGATGATTCAAGGTTTGGAGGTGTCTGTGCTACCATCATTGGAATGGATCCTTTGTCCTCTCTTGGTGAAGCATACTCACGTGTGATAAGAGAGGAGCAGCGCCTTAGTTCGGCAAGGTCTCGAGAACAACAATATGATGCTGTTGGTTTTGTGACTCGTCAATGTGAGGTTTCAGCCCGTGACTTAGGCGCAGCTCGGTCCGATGGTCAGTCTGCCAATACGTCAGACTTTTCTCTTCTTAAGTCATGTGATCGGTCTGGTCCATGTTCTCATTGTGGTCGCCCAGGTCATGAGAAAAAGTATTGCTGACAAGTCATTGGTTTTCCTGACTGGTGCATAATGGCGGCAATCGCGGGACAAACACGCGAGGAAGAGGTGGTCGTGGTTCTGGACAAAATCTCATTGACTAATGTCCTTTATGTGCCATCTCTGAATTGCACACTTATCTCTGTTTCAAAACTTGTTAAACAAACTGAGTGCCTTGCGGTGTTTTCTGATGCAATGTGTGTTTTGCAGGACCGTTTCATGAGGACTATGATTGGAGCCGGTAAAGAGTGTGATGGGGTGTACTATCTTACGGATATGACTACAGCAAAGATACATAGAGTGGACGTCTTAGTTGATCAAGCTTTGTTGCATCGGCGCTTCGGTCATCCGAGTTTTTCTGCACTTTCAGCTTTACCATTTATTTCTAGTTCCTCTTCTTCTGTTCACTCTAATTCATGTGCCATTTGTTTTAGAGCAAAGCAGACAAGAGAAGTTTTTCCCGTTAGTATTAATAAAACTATGGAGTGTTTTGCTTTACTACATTGTGATGTTTGGGGACCATATCGAGTGCCTTCTTCTCAAAGACATAGTTTCTTCTTCATCTGAGGCAGTGGTGCCTACACCTTCTCCTGTTTTAACGAATGACGGTCCTATTAATCCTTCTGATACAGTCTTATCAGAAACTCCCATTGTTAGTGCACCGATTGTGGCTCCAGCTGTGCCACTTCGTCATAGCCAAAGAGTGAGTAGACCATCAGTTCGGTTACAAGGATATGTCACGTATAACACCACTAGTACACCCATCACTCCTCACACTCTCCCCGACTCCACATCTCCATCCTCAACATCGGTCCAGGGTAACACTTTGTACCCTCTCACAAATTATATCTCTGATGAGAAATTTTCAGCAGGTCATCGAGCATATCTTGCAGCTATAACATCAGCGGTTGAACCCAAACATTTTAAAGAAGCTGTCGGCATCAAGGTATGGGATAATGCCATGACTAAAGAAATTGATGCTCTTGAAATCAATAAAACTTGGGTATTTTGGATTTACCATATCATAAGGTAGCAATTGGGAGTCAATGGGTTTATAAAACTAAGTACAAGGCGGATGGTACAACTGAGAGGTATAAGGCTCGTCTTGTTGTACAAGGCAATAACCAAATTGAAGGAGAGGATTACAGTGACACTTTTGCTCCTGTTGTGAAATTAATTACAGTCAGTACACTTCTTCGTTTTGTTTCCGCGAAGAATTGGGAAGTCTACCAAATGGATGTCAATAATACTTTTCTTCATGGTGATCTTGAAGGAGAAGTATACATGAAGCTTCCTCCCGGGTTTCGACACAAACATCCGGGTAAGGTTTGTCGTCTTAGAAAATCTTTGTATGGTATTAAACAAACTCTACGTTGTTGGTTTAAAAATTTATCTGATGCATTACTCAAATTTGGCTTTGTTCAAGCGTATGATGATTACTCTCTATTTTCTTATGTCCGAAATGGAGTTGAAATCCGAGTACTGATCTATGTAGATGATTTTTTATTTGTGGAAATCGTAGTCACATGCTTGCAAAATTCAAAGAGTATTTGGCTAAGTGTTTTTCAATGAAGGACTTGGGGAAGTTGAAATATTTTTTGGGCATTGAGGTAAGTCGTGGACCAGAGGGAATATTTTTATCTCAACGCAAGTACGCATTGGATATTATCGCTGACACTGGTCATCTTGACGCAAAACCGGCATCGACGCCCCTTGAACAGAACCACAAGCTTGCTACAGATGATAGTCTCTTTCTTACCAATCCGCTGCAGTATAGGCGACTTGTTGGGCGTCTCATTTATCTCACTCACACACGACCAGAGTTATGTTACTCTGTTCATATTTTATAACAATTTATGACACAGCCTCGTGAAAGTCACATGGAAGCAGCTCATCGTGTAGTTCGGTATTTGAAGGGTTCTCCAGGTCAGAGAATTCTCTTGAGCTCATCCTCTGACTTAACAATGACCGTGTATTGTGATTCTGATTGGTCTGGCTGTCCATTGACTCGTCGGTCACTCAGTGCATTTGTTGTGATGCTTGGTGGTTCTCCCATTTCTTGGAAGACAAAGAAGCAGCAGACTGTTTCTCACTCTTCTGCAGACGCCGAGTATCGTTCCATGGCTGCCGCTCTTAGAGAGATTCAATGGGTACGAAAATTGTTGCAAGAATTGGGAATTGAACAAACAGCGCCCATACAACTCCTTTGTGACAGCAAGGCATTCATATTGCGGCAAATCCTGTTTTCCATGAGCGAACCAAGCATATAGAAAATGATTGTATTCGTGATGCAGTTCGAGATGGTATTATCTCCACTACTCATGTCCGTACAGAACAACAAGTAGCTGATATTTTGACCAAAGCTCTTGGTAGAGCTCAGTTTGATACTCTATTATCCACTTTGGGCGTTCAGGATCTTCATGCTCCAACTTGAGGGGGAGTATTACGATAATAGAATATTTTCTCCTTAAGACAGTATATGTGTAGAACAGGAAATTGTTCATATCTTTCAAGGAAATTTACCTCTTCTCCAAGTTGGAATCAATGTATATATATCAATGTATTATGTATCAATAAAATTAAGCTTTGTTCAATAACCAATTCTATATAAAGAGAGTTGAACTTAACCACAATGCGGATCCAACTTTTTGTACTAACCACACTTTTGGTACATACGCCATGTTTTGTACTATAAGATCTTCGCAGTGCAAAAGCCAAATTTTTTGTTCAGTGTTTAAAAACCATGTTTTTCAATATGGTTGGTGCATCCAATTTTTAATCCATCACACAACACTGAGGATGATGCAATGCAAAAGCCACATCTATTAAATAGTTTTTTCTTAACTAAAGTAATAGGACTTATAAACCAAATATTAAAGGGGGAAATATTTATAAACCGAATGTTCTGATAGTGAATCTTCTCCAGGTATATTTTGCATATCTTGAAAAATGACCAGTTAAAAGAAATAAGAAGTGTATATATCTAAAAAATTAATAAGCTTTTGGTAGCCTCTTCTTGATTAGCAGTGTTAGATGAAATTTCACCCGAGTTGTTTGTAAAATTTTAATTTACATTTTTCCCATATTATTAATAAAAATTAACACGTAAAATCATAGAAACTGCGAATTAGGGGGAAAACATAAAAAAAAAAGTCTTATTTATATGAGAAGGCTCTGTGAATTTTTACCGAAGTAATAAAAAATAATATGGGTATAAAAATCCCCATATTTATCAATTACTGTAAATAAAGTGTTTGACAAAAGTTCACAACACGATCTAAGACGGTTTAATGTTTCTTGTACCATAAGATCACAGCTACAATTTTGGCGCTCAATTTTTAACAGATCACGTGACTCTCACGTGATTAAACAATCGACACCGACCCTATAAAACCCTCTTTCGTCTTCTTCAATCCCATTTTCTCAGTCAACCGTTTTCATTTTCCCGAGAAAATCACCATTATTGTTTCCTCCGAGAAATAAGCCAAAGAAAGAAGATTTCTCTCGCCTCGTCTTCGTTCTTAGCCACAGGTCATGGATACAGAGTCATCAAATGTTGAAGAACTGGAGGAAATGGAAGAAACTGATCCGTAAGTATTAAAAATAAAATCCAATCTTGATGAGTTTATTCATTCATACTTCATAACTGAATCTCGTTGATAATTCCTTTCAGAAAATCGAAAGCTTTATCAGCGCTTAGGGTGATACAACAGGTTTTTGAAAAAACTTTTAACAATCCCAAAGTCTAAAATTTATTTGATTTAAGTTCTTACATGAATGTTTTTTTGCAGTCTCTATGGAAACTTGGAGCTTTCTTAAGCGATTTTTTACAAGACTATGTTCAAGAAAAACCTCAGAAAAACTTTTATGGATATAAACAAGATCCAAAAGACTTCTTTGTTTCCCATCTTATCGAAGAAATAAACTTCGATCCTCTTTTGGTCTCTTCTCTGATCTTTAAACCTTTTTTTTGTGTTGATGTGTTTAGTTACTTCTTCCTCAAGCTTTTTTTATGTTTTCTTGGTTTATACTCTTTAGGAAGGAAACGTTTCTCTTAATGTGTTTGTAAAGATCATGGAGCATATTCCTCGTTGGAGTTCTCATTTTGAAGTGTGTCGTGAAGCGAAAACGATTTGCAATAGATGTAAGAAAGATTTGAAATATCCATCTGATGAACTTAATCATGGTATGAAGATTGAAGCTGGTTCACTCAGAGTACTCAAGGCAAGTGTTTCTTATATATATTTATCAAGCATATATTGAGAATCTATATAGTCTTTGCTTGAAAGTGATGGTAAGAAACGTTTCTTTTTTTGTTTGTGGTTATAATAGGCTTCATTTAAGGATTTAGCATTTGAGTCTATCCTTAAAGTCAACAAAATTTACTCAAAGATGCTTTGTAAAAAGAAAAGATGTGGGAAACGAAACTATGTTGATAGTGTGATTTTGAAACTTCCATCTGTTTTCACAATTGGTAAGCTTTGTGGCAATGTAAGTTAATTTGATCTCAGCAAATATAATGTTGTAGTTTTTGAGAGTTTTGTGTTCTTGTATTGTTTAGCACTTGAGTGGGAGAACAATGTGACTGAAGAGGAAATCTTCGATACAGCTTCTGCTCTGATGACTGAAATTGATATTACTTCGATATACAAATACGAAGGTGACAGTACATTCACCAAATACAGACTTGTCTCAATGGTAAAGTTTTCAAGAATCTGATTATGTTTCATTTCCACTTGAGTTTCTTATGTTAGGAGAAACATCTCCAATGTTTGATTTTCAGGTTTGTCTATGTGGAGATGTATACAACTGTGTAGCTTATCAAAGAAACAGCTGGGTCAGATATTATTTGAGCTCTGAGACTGAGGTAAAGCTTAGACATTTTTGTTATACAAGCAAGCTTTAGATATATATATGTGGTTGAGTGATGTATATTGGTTTCTCCAGGTTATTGGAGATTGGGAGAGTGTTCTCAGCATGTTTCGAAATCTGAATGTGCGACCTGAGATTCTGTTTTATGAAAACGTAAAGCTTCTTTTGACTGTAGAGTAGGTTATGTATTTGGTTATCTTATGTATGTGTTCTTAATTCCACACCTACTTAAACTGCAGGCTATGCAGAGGGACCATATGTTTACCACACAGGGATCTGAAGAAGACGAATAAAAGCTTTTTCATGGATTGATGTATATACAAAAGTGTTTTGAGTCAAAAACTTTATAGGAGTTAGTAGAATAATGCTTTGGAGGAGTTACACCATTGTGAAAAGATTTGTAGAAACCACTGTGAAAAGATTCGTTTTGTTTTCTTCAGACCAAATTTAGCATCCTGATTCTTATATGATCATTGAATATAAATACCATGCATTTTCCAAATTCAACATTTTGTATGTAGTTAAAAAACACAGCTTAGTTTGGATTTAGTTTGTTGTAGGTTTTAGACTCAAATTGACTTCAAAAGATGGAAAATGAGTTGATAACAAAAAAATATGTGAAGTATTTCAATATTTTTATAATATGTAATTTTAGAGCGATTTAATATTCATTAAATATTGCTAAATAGATTAAAGTTTGTCTTAAAAATATTATATGAAAATTAAATTATAGAGTAACCGTTATGTTATCTAAAGAATATTTCGTACTATTTATTAATCGAATTTTGACTAAAACTTGTAATTTTTGAAAACATTATTCATTTTCTCCTTTTGTTTGCAAGTTTTAATCGAATTTTGACTAAAACTTGTAATTTTTCAAAAGCATTATTTTTTATATCAAAAAGAAGAAACAACAAGTGAGGCGATGTTGATAAATAATTGTGCCTACCAAGTGTTTGACAAAAGTTCTTACTACCCATATGAGAGGACGAGTTAGTGTTTCTTGTGGCTTAAGGTCACAGCTCCAATTTTGGCGCTCTTTTCTTAAGAGATCACGTGACACCCACGTGACCAAACCAACTGACTCTGACCCTATAAATCGTTGCCTCTTTCGTCTTCTTCTCTTCAGCTCTTTTCCATTTTCTCTGTCAACCGTTTTCATTTTCCCGAGAAAATCCAGAAAAGAAAAAGCTCTGTTGTTGAGAAATCAGTTTAAAAGAAGAATCTTTCGCTTAGTTTATCATCGTTCATAGACCCAAAATGGACGCATCAAAAGTTCAAGAAGAGGAAAAAATCAAAGAAACTGATCCGTAAGTAGTCAAATCTCCTCCATTGACGTTATATTTAAGCTTTTCCATATAATGTCTCTGAAAATGCTCTGCTTTGGTGCTTATCTATTGTTCAGAGATCTTTTGGTAAAGCAACCAGAGGAATCTGTAGGGAAAGCAAACCGTAGTTGTGTTTCATCAAAGGTTCAAGAAGTGGAGAAAGTTAAAGAAACTGATCCGTAAGTAGTTAAAATTTCCTCCATAGACTTGCTTTGTGAAACAATTTCTCTGAAAATGGTCTTTCGTGATTATTTATTGATCAGAGATCTTTTGGTAGAGCATGACCAAATTCATGAGACGATAAAATCAGACGCCACTTGTGTTTCAGCTCTTGATATGGACTTATCAGTTCAAGAAGTAGAGAAAGTTAAAGATAGTGATTCGTAAGTTGTTAAACTTTCCTCCATAGACGTTATATTTAAGCTTCTCCATAGAAATTCTCTGTAAGTGGTCTGCTTTGGTGCTTATCTGTTGTTCAGGGATCTTTTGGTAAAGGGTGATCAAGCTCCTGAGCCTATGAAACAAGAGGAATCTGACGAGAAAACGAACACTAGATCTGTTTCATCACTTGGTATGGACTCATCAAAGGATCAAGAAGTAGAGAAAGTAAAAGAAACTGTTTCGTAAGTAGTTAAAATTTCCTCCTTATACTTGCTTTGTTAAACAATTTGTCTTCTCCTTACAAAGTTTTCTGAAAATGGTCTTTGGTGATTATTTATTGATCAGAGATCTTTCAGTAGAGCATGACCAAAGTCATGAGACGATGAAACCAGACGCCATTTGTGTTTCAGCTCTTGATATGGACTTATCAAAGGTTCAAGAAGTAGATAAAGATATAGATACTGATTCGTAAGTTGTTAAAATTTCCTCCATAGACGTGATATTTAAGTTTCTCCATAGAAATTCTCTGAAAGTGGTCTGCTTTGGTGCTTATCTGTTGTTCAGGGATCTTTTGGTAAAGGGTGATCAAGCTCCTGAGCCTATGAAACAAGAGGAATCTGACGAGAAAACGAACACTAGATCTGTTTCATCACTTGGTATGGACTCATCAAAGGATCAAGAAGTAGAGAAAGTAAAAGAAACTGTTTCGTAAGTAGTTAAAATTTCCTCCTTATACTTGCTTTGTTAAACAATTTGTCTTCTCCTTACAAAGTTTTCTGAAAATGGTCTTTGGTGATTATTTATTGATCAGAGATCTTTCAGTAGAGCATGACCAAAGTCATGAGACGATGAAACCAGACGCCATTTGTGTTTCAGCTCTTGATATGGACTTATCAAAGGTTCAAGAAGTAGATAAAGATATAGATACTGATTCGTAAGTTGTTAAAATTTCCTCCATAGACGTGATATTTAAGTTTCTCCATAGAAATTCTCTGAAAGTGGTCTGCTTTGGTGCTTATCTGTTGTTCAGGGATCTTTTGGTAAAGGGTGATCAAGATCCTGAGCCTACGAAACAAGAGGAATCTGAAGAGAAAACGAACACTAGTTGTGTTTCATCACTTGGTATGGACTCATCAAAGGGTCAAGAAGTAGAGAAAGTTAAAGAAACTGATTCGTAAGTTGTTAAACTTTCCTCCATAGACGTTATATTTATGTTTCTCCATAGAACTTCTCTGAAAATGGTCTTTGTTGGGTCTTATTTATTGATCAGAGATCTTTCTGTAAAGTATGATCAAGCTCCTGAGCGGATGAAACCAGATGAATCTGAAGAGAAAACGAACACTACTTGTGTCTCATCAAATGTTCAAGAAGAGGGGAAAATTGAAGAAACTGACCCGTAAGTAGTTAAATTTAAGCTTTTTCTATACAATTTCTCTGAAAATGGTTTGCTTTAGTGCTTAACTATTGTTCAGGGATCTTTCGGTGAAGCATGACCAAGCTCCTGAGCCGATGAAACAAGAGGAATATGAAGACACAACAAACACTTCGTGTTTTTCATCGCCTGATATGGACTCATCAAGTGTTCAAGAAGTGGAGAAAATCGAAGAAACTGACAAGAACATTGATCCGTAAGTAGTATATTCTCCTCCATAGACGTTATATTTATGCCTTTTTCCATTCAATTTCTCTGAAATGGTCTGCTTCGGTTCATATATATTGTTCAGAGATCTCTCAGTGGCACGTGAAGATGCTGCAGAGCCAATGAAACTAGACGCCACTTGTGTTTCAGCTATTGATATGATAATAAAGGTTTGAAAACTTAACAAACCAATAAAAGCTTGAATCTTTTTCACAATCTTGTTTATATGACTAAGTTTTTATGTGATTGGTTATGCAGACTCTGTGGCAAGTTAGTGTTTTCACAAGTCAGTTGGCCGATTGTCAAGAAACAAATCAAAGCTTCACAGAAGACCAACTTCATAATTTCATTCTCAACAATCTAAGTCTCACTCAGTCTATTGTCTCTGCTCTGAACCTGAATTTTGAATATGTGCCTGTGGTTATTACTCTTTCTCATCATTCTTATATGTTTATCTTCTTTTTCTATAAACCCTTAGGAAGAAATGGATATTTCTGACTTGTTGGTAACGATCATGGACCTTCTGCCTCGTTGGAGAAGTGTAAATGGGGAAGAACCTTCGAATTCGCACATTCTGGTGTACGAAGTGGCAAAAAAGAATTGCAGTAGATGCAAAATGGATACAGAGTATCCAGTTGAATGTGCTTATGGTCTTATCATCATTGCGAATACACTCAGAGAAATCAAGGCAAGTTCATTTTTACCTTCTTATACAAGTCAATCTCATGATAATAATGCTTGAAACGTTTTGGTTGTCACAGGCTGCATTCAACCATTTTACATTTGAGGAAATCATTAAGTTCGCAAGGATGAAGTTAAAGATGCCTTGCGACAAGGAAAAATGTGGGAAACAAAGCTATGTTCAGCGTATGATAAATAAACTTCCATCTGCTTTTACAATTGGTAAGCCTATTTTATATGAAGTTAATTGATCAGTAGACATCAACAACAAATAAAGTAGTTTTGAACACTTTTTTTTTGTTTCTTGTATTGATTAGCACTTAAGTGGGAGAACAATGAGACTGAAGAAGAGGTATTAGATACAACTTCTGTTCTGGCGACTGAGATAGATATTACTGCGATATACAAATATGAAGGTGACAGTACATTCACTAAATACTGTCTTGTCTCAATGGTATGGGGGCAAAAATCAAATTTCGTTTCAGTTCCATTTAAGTTTCATGTGTTAGCAGAAACAAGTCCAATGTTAATGTTCAGGTATGCTTGTGTGGAGATCTGTACAACTGTGTAGCTTTTGAAAACAAGAGATGGGTCAGACATTTTAGTTCTCAAAAAGAGGTAAAGCTTTAGACTTTTGGTAATACAAGCCAATAGGTTGATCGATGACTTCTTGACCTTTGGGTTTTGTAAGTTAACATGAGTGAGCTATGTTGTTTTTCCAGGATATTGGAGAGTGGGATGGTGTTCTCAGCATGTTTCGAAAACTGAATATTCGACCTGAGATTCTATTTTTTAAAAACGTGAGCTGCTTCAACTGCATACTTGGTTATGTTTTTGTTCTCTTATGTATTTTTGTTCTCAACTCTCCCTACTTGAACTGCAGGATATGCCGAGGGACCAGATGTTTTCCGCGAAAGGATCTGAGGGATCTAAAGCCGAATGAAATCTTTTTCAATGGTTAGCTATGAAAGGGATTGATGTGTATACAAAAAGTGTTTTGAGTCTTAAGTCGAATACTCTGTAAAAGGAGTTAATAGAACAATGTTTGGGTACAGATTGTTAGATACCATCCTGATTGATATGATCATTGAATACAGATCGTTAGATACCATTTTGACAAATGGTATCTAGAGTTTCGAATATGCCCATAATTGAATGAGTTTGCTCTGAATACCCATAATTTATAACTATATATATATATATATATATATAATACTTGGTCTATTTAACAACTTTACTGCTTTGTAATTTCAACTGATTTACACACATCTGAACATAACTTGAGCTGGAACATGCCACTGTTTTATTACATCTATGCTGAGTTCCCATATTGATACAATTTTGTCACTTGTTAGATCATTGAAGAGCTTCATAGAACAAAAATTCTAGCCAAACCTTTCTTTCTCTACGGAATCTGAATAGACTGTTCCAGTTACCAACACCCTATGGTATCACCAAAACATATATCTTACTTACCAATCAAAGTTCACAATTCAGTTCAACAAAGACAAAAGGCAACTCTTTCGTCTTACCTCTTCTGCTAAAGCTTCATATAGCCTTCTAATATCTATTTCCCAGTCCAAAGCATTTGTTGTTTCAGATATTTCTTTTTCAGTTTCATTTTCCTCCCATTCAAACACTTATGTTGCAAACTTACAAAACACAATCCTTGTTTTAGCATCGCACAGTGAATTATTTTAGTAGATAAGATCACAATCAAAGGTAAAAAAGCTTACCAATTGTGAAGATAGGCGACCATCTATTTATCGTGTGATGAACGAAGTTTGTCTTTCCACAGCCTCCAGTTTTAACATCAAAGATCGTTTCATCTTTCATGTGGATCGCTTTAAAGAAGTCCTCAAACTTTATATTCCCAAAAACACACTGCATGCAGTATATAAGCACAGAACAACTCCTAAGGAGTAATACCAGTCTGGCAGTTTCTGTAAAGGAAACGTACCTTCAGATCTCTGATTGAATCTTTAACCATTACAATTCCATAAGAACTTTGTTCTGGATAATTTGGCTTCCTTCTGCATTTTCTAAAACTCACTCTTTCATATTCCTCCAATGTGAATAGACGAGTCACCAAGCTTTCTCTTTCTTGTCTTTTCCAGCAATGCCAAAACTCAAAGATGGCGACAACTACCTCAGCAGCAGCGTCACTTGACTGAAACGAATACAAACAGACTGACATAAGAGACCAAACAAGCCTATTTGGTAAAATATCAATAATCAGGGAAGCTTATATTTATCCGCACAAACCATGGAATGAATATCAATAAGTTGCTCACAAAACAACAAATGATCTGAAAAGGAAAAAAAAACTTAATCGTGAACAAGTGAACAGAAAACCCTTAAAAATACTTCACCACATTCATTTTTAACGAACCAACAATAGAATACAAACGAGAATGACATAATATAAAAAATTAATAGAAATAAATTAGAGTGACACAAATAAAACTTATCATTAAACTAGTAAATAGAAAAGGTTGGTCATATCAGCTCAAACTTCAACTGTAGCAGGATCTATAGGATGTTTCTCATTAAGAGATTTTCATTTTCTTTACCAAACATCTGAAGCAAGCCAAGAGCACTGCCGAAAGATAAGCGGCTATGGTCCTGACAACTTGGTCAACAAACCCAGCAGTATCAGTGAGATGAAGTGCAACTGTACCATTGATCTTTTGGTGACAAAATCACAAATCTCTTTAGTACCATGTTTATTGTCTTGTATGGCAGCTATCAAAATAGTTATTGCTCAAAAGACTTCGGATAAACATAAAACATTTTCCATAGTAAACAGTTTGTAAAGGGATTTGATGTAAAAGTAATTGAATAAGAAGAATGAAATAGAAAATCCATTTTCAATTGTTGTTTGAGTTGTTTCAATCTTTGGACGGTAAAATAGTTCTAAAGTAGAAGCTTTGTGATAGTGTGAAGCATCTCAAGTTCACTTTAGGATTTTCTGCAGTTCTTGGAGTTGCAGAAACTATAAGATTTCGTGGTTGAAATTGTTAATAACAAATCTGGTCTATTTAACAACTTAGTTTCAAGTTTCAACTAATCCATTCACATAAAGAGCACAACAACTTCTTTTGAATTGGAACATGCCACTGTTTTATACATCTATGCTGAGTTCCCATAGTCATTCGTTATCCCATCGATCGAGCAGCTTCATAAAAGAGAATCTCTGGCTGAACCTTCCTTTCTCCACAGAATCTGACCACATTCTTCCAGTTACCAACAATCTATGTCATCACCATACATGTCAACGCTCACAATTCAAATCAAGAAAGTTAAAGGAACCTGTTTCGTGTTACCTCTTCAGCTAAAGCTTCATGCCGGAGACTGACCCATCGGTTCTTTTTATAAGCCATGCCAATGTATTCTTCTTTTTCACCACAACCAACCTGCATCACATATTATTCTGAGACGGTAACAGAGAAGAGATACAGAAGATCAATATCACAAACATATGGTACTTAGTGTTTGGTTTTAAGTCTTTGTATAGCCTGCTGATATCTATCTCCCAGTCCAAAGCGTTTGTTGTTTCAGATATTACTTTTTCAGTTTCATTCTTCTCCCATTCCAACACTTATGTTGCAAACCCACAAAACACCAACTGTGTTTTACCATCTATTGCCCAGTAAATGAAATGAAAAAAAAAAATCACAAACATCGTCAAAACTTACCGATTGTAAAGATAGGTGGGCATCTACTTATAATGTGATGACCAAAGTTTGTCTTTCCACAGCCTCCTGTTTTAACATCACATATCATTTTATCTTCCATGCGAATCACCTTAAGGATGTCCTCAAACTTTAGATTCCCAAACACAGACTGCATATGTATAACCACAGAGCAGCCTTTAAGGGTTAGTACCGAATTCTGTAGGAAAGACAAAGATGGAAATAAATGAAACATACCTTCAGGTCTCTAATTGAATCTGCAGCCAAAACGACTCCATAAGAACTTTTCTCTGGATAATTTGGCTTCCTTCTGCATTTTCTACAACTCATTCTTTCATATTCCTCCAACGTAAAAAGACGAGTTACCAAACTTTCTCTCTCTGGACTTCTCCAGCAATGGCAAAACTCAAGGATGGCAACGAGTACCTCAGCAGCATCACATGCCTGAAAAGAGTAAAAAACGACATTTCAGACAACAATCAAACCTAATCAGCAAAATAAAAATGCAGAAGCTTGTATTTTATCTGGACAAACCAGGGAATGATTTTCTTCTAGGGAAGCAAGCAAGTTGCTCAGGAGGTAACCGTAGAGTCCCTCTCCTTTTATCTGCTCTGAGACAAAAGCTGAAAATAAATCTTGTAGTGCACAAGGAACTAGGATGTCGTGAAATAGTTGCCTATTGTGCACCAAATCCTCTTGAAGAACCTTAATGTTACAGAGGGACTACAGAGGCGAATATTTTCAAAAACATCAGAATTGGTGACTGAATCAATAGAAAAGATTTTAAGTTCTGAATCTTATTTGTGTTGGTCACTGCTTGACCTTAAGCATCATGTCAAGAGCTGAATTGTATCTGGTGGTAGCATTTCCATCCCATTGTTTCGACTGTGACTCTTCTCCGGGCATGAACTGCATATCTTGAATGAAACAAATAAGAATTGTGTATCTCAAAAACAACATAGTTCAAAATATTGTCAACTGAGAACCTCTCTTTCAACTCGAGTCACCTTTAGTAGCTTCCTCGTGGTTGTATGAGCATTCCAATTCAAGGTTGACAGAATGTCCACTGGACATGTAAGAACACGTTTTGTTCAGAGAACTAGACATACTGGAATTGTAATCATGCAAAAAAGACTCCAGAGGTACTTACTGTTCAACATTCTTATCAAGGGGATTAGGCATGCTCGTTGAAGTTCTCTGTTGCACCTTGAAGAAAATTCCTTCTTACAACCAAGTAAACGAAAATTCAGGGAAGCATATAGAGAATTTAGAACTTCAAAGACCTTTTTGTTTTTATTTTTCTTCTTATTTGCCTGTGATTTCTTCTTCTCCTTGTGTAAAAGATCTGCTTCAGCTGCAGCTACCAATCCTTTGGATTCCATATCTACAATAAGTAAAATATATTTTAAAATATTTCTTGATTGTGAGTACTGGAAGAAATTTCCAATATACTCCTCTCACTTGAACGAGTACCTTCCGGTTCCAACGAATCTTTTTCCACCATTTTTAGCGATGGAGAAGTAACTCCAGGTTCAAGGTTGATAGAAGGTCCACTGGAAATATGTAAGCACAACATATCAACTTTCGAAAAAACTCGAGATATTTTCTAGAGGACTACAAGTTGAAAGGTACTTACTGTTTGACAGTTTTAATCTTATCAAGGGCACTAGAAATGCTTGTCGAAGCTCTCTGTTGCACCATGAAGACCATTCCTTCTTATAATTAACTAACCAAAAACAAACAGAAAATTTAGAGCTTTAAAGACCTTGTTGCTTTTATTTTTCTTCTTCTTTGACTGTAATATTTTCTCCTCTTGCTTTTCCTCGGATAAAAGGTCTGCTTCTACAGCAGCTACCTTGTCTTTGGATTCCATAATTACAATTTGATCCTAGACAATGAGACAGAAAATATCAAAGTTTTCAGCGGTATAAAATAAGGAACAACCAAACAAAACACATAAGCTTTCTGCTGTATAAAATCAAAGTTTCAAACTAACCCGCAAGAGTTCTTTCAGCGGTTGAAGGATGTAAGAGCGGTAGTCAAAAACAGAAAGCCTGACGAGGTCGTTTAGCAAATTGATCCTTGAATTTTCAATCAACAAAATCTTTGAATCAATTAGAGGAACCTGCAAATCAATAGACACTTTTGAGATAACAATTTCATGGTTTTGATTAAAACTCAGATCAGAAATGAACCTTGTAGTTGACCACTAATTTGAGAAGGTCAATGGACTTCAACACTAAATCATCACTGAGACTTATACTCTCACGTATAATGATCAGGTAATCTTCTACTTCGGTGAAATCCAATGTGGGATGCGATGCTCCTTTGAGAACATCTCGTACCACACACAAGAAATATTTTGTAGCGAGGGAATTTTGAGGATCTCTCTCATTACATCTTTTGCATAGAAGATATGCATATCTATTCCATTGATCTTCCTGAAGGTTCCTTCTGTTCTCATCTTCAATAATACACAAGTTCTTGGCATCAGTGAGAGCTGCATCATAATCTAGGTACCGCGATTTCTTTGCATATTTGGTTCCTAAAGTACTACAGGTGAACTGAACGGCTCTCAAAACAGCCAACCAAATATCAAGATTGTGTGTCCTTATCGGACTGGGAAATCGAAACCTCTCATCTCCTGAAGAGTCGACTAACCAGGATAAGAAATCATCTCCCTGAGCATGTGCCTTAGTATAGTGAACATTTGGATCAAAAACATTGATTGTCCCTTCATCGTCGAATCGAGCAATCTTGCATTGCAGCAGTCTCTTATCCAGTAGTAGAAATGAAAACTGAGGGTCAAAGTCGATCTTTTCTTAACTCGAGTACCACCACAAAAACTGTCCACTGCTCTGCAAACCAGAGTTGTACCATCATCCCTTTCACACTTTATGTTTTTTAGATAGTCCAGGATCTGATTAAGTTCAGAACATTCCAAAAAACAAATACTCTGAGGCGTTTCCACAAGGCGACAATTGGTAAGAGTATGTTTGGAAACATCAAGTTTTTCAAGATGCTTAACCAGAAAATGCATCACCCAGTCTCGAATGCTACAAGAGAGAATTTTACAGTCACAGAACGACATAAGGAGTAATTGTATTTCCTGGAGTAACTTACTGCGCTCTTTATCCGAAGCTAAAGGCCAGCCTTTGGACCATCCATTATCATATGAAAACGCTTTAACATCTTCAAGCCGATTCTTAATCATTTTAACAGCAGCTACTGCGTCAACTGGTTCCCAACCTCTAACCGATATCCTACGAGCCCAGACTTTACCTATTCTCTGAACAATGTCCTTTGTTGAAGAAGGTTTGAATCCTGCAGCATGTTCTTCTTGATCAAAATGATTCTTACATTCTTCAGAACTCGAGAACTTTTTCGAACAAGATCGACATAACCAGAATCTCCATTTTCTATATTCCCTGGCAGAAGTGAGAGCTTGCTCCAAAGCATCTCGTCCCTCTCTTCCATATAATAGCTCAACATAACTCGTAAAAACCGCAGTGTTTACTTTCATAAAGTTCCTCTTGATCTCAATATTCAAACCAGACCAATACAACTTTAATCTTTTAACCTCATCAGAGTCACTCTTCCTCGTCTCTTCAATTTCCTTTACCTCCCTTAACTCTTCTTCACCGTTTCTTACAGGAGAAGCAACACGAGTTTTCCATTCAGCGATCCTTGACTCTGCATATTCAATTATATACTTCAACTCTCTCCTCTCCCAGTCCACTAAATCTCCCTCCTGCGTACTCACTGCTTCATATAAACCTTGTTTGGCTTTAATCACAGATTTCTTGTAATACAATATTGACTCAATCTCTTGTGCCAAAAAGAAAAATGAACTTGCTGAAAATGCTGATAAAGAAAGGTCTCTTGAAAAGCATTCAACAGAACCCAACAAGTATGTAAATTTCACTTCTTTGTTATCTGATTCTCCTGATAGTTCCCTAAAGATTGTACCTTGTAGGTAATTAACAAAAGGCTTGTCGTTTCCATAGACGAAAGACAGATATTCAATTACCTCTAAGGCTTTGATGTAATCTCCATTAGAGTAGAAATCTTGCGCCCGTTGGAAGAGTTGTTCGAAGTTATTAGGAGTCTTCTTCATTGTTGGGGAAGAGACTAGGCAAGTAATGAATCGTAAAGGTTCTTGCTTTTTCTTGGTTTCGAGAGTTTTTGCTTCAGAGGGTAACGAGAAATGCGAAAATAACAGAGAAAGAGATGAGCAACGTGACGAGAAAACAACAGAGACTTGTGTGCATTCCCCAATGGAAGTAAATGATGAACATGTAAACATATGAAAGCTGAAAAAGTTTATGAATTTTTGAATTCGGGACTGAAATTAGTTAATCCAAGGTTAATCTCTCGTCAAAAGAAAGATATCATATCGTACTTCTTTTCATAAATAAGAATTTTGACGGGAATCATTTCTTTTTATGGAATATACTTAGTATAAATAATCGGTTCAAACAAAAAAAAAATATTACTATAACATTCTCCATAATAGGGTATGTAGATACAGATGGATCAAAATTATATTACTGAAAATAATATTTCCAAACTGGATACTTAGAAGTCAATTAAGCAAGTATGTATATACAATAAAAATCTACAGGCAAAAAATTACTGTTACACACATACAGATGCAGGCAATCAAGAACAGATAAAATGCAACAAGTAAATAGCAACACTCAATTGACAAAAATAAGAACAAGTTGGACATCAAAATGACAAAATAAAAAATTATAGATCCCAATTCCACACATAAAACAAACACAGTTTCTAAGTAAATAAATAAAAGGTCCATAATTCCTAACACAGACAAATAAACACAACAAAAAAAAAAAAAAAAAAAAAAAAAAGGAAAAGTCATATCAAACTTAAAACAAAAAAAAACAACTTATAAGTTTTGAAATTATGTTAATTTGTTAAAGCCTCGTTTTTAAAACCTAATTGAATAAAACCAATGTTTTAAAACTCGTTAGGCGCTAGGCGCTAGTCGAGCGGCGAATGTGGGTTTAGCGCCCAGAGAATTAATCGGAGAGTAAATGAGGATTAATCGGGAATTAGTTTTAGGTTATTTTAATATTTTAAAAATATATTTATCCATTATATTAAGCTTTTAAATAATATTTTTTTAAAAAAATTATAGTAAATACATGAAAATATAGTATTAATAAATTATTTTATGATTTTTATTTATAATTTTAACATAATTTATTATAAAACATTAGAAACTCTCAATATAAATTCTGAATAATTAAAACAAAATTTTGTTATACTTAAAAATTTAAAAATAATTAGATTATAGATGATTATCGGAAAATAATCGGATTAGACGGAGATTAATCGGATTAGGCGGGGAGTAATCGGTTGACTGACTTTTTCGAGAAATTAATCATTAATCGAAACGGTGAGAGTGAGTCTAGCGATTAGACGTAGTGTAATCGAAGTTAGGCGGAAATTTTTAGAACTGGAATAAAACTCTAAAGTCAATTAAACGAACCGGATCTTAAACCGATCGGTTTGGAGTATTAGGGTTATATTTGTCATTACATACTTTACCTCTTCCTTTATCGTCGAGACGAGGACAAAGCTTAATTTTCTTCAGAATCGCTAACTTTTTCAAAATTCGTAGTTTGAATTCTCTCTGATCTCATAGAGAGGTTTATGAGGTAAGCTAATAATAAATAATCTTCTATCTTGAATCTTTGTTTCTCGTAGAAATTTTTAATTACATAGGTCGTTAAAAAAAACAAATCTCTTCTCTTTTTCTTCATTTTTTTTTGCCTTCTTCTTGAACTTGTTTCCTATACGTTCTTGATTCAATTGGAGTTTTCTTGAATCTGTCTCTTGATTTTATAGCTCTAGTGAAAATTTATTAGATCGCTGGAACAAATTGTTTTTTTTTTTGCTGCTAGGGTTTCTTATGAGTAGAAGATTTTCTTAACCTTCTAATTTAGTTTAAGCTTTTTTCTTTGCAGCTCGAAGGAGAAGCCCACTCTCGGGTAAGTTATGACCTCAGTAGATATATTTTGCTTATGGGTTTACCTGAATTTTAAACCTTTTGCACATTTTCTTTTGGTAATTTGAGTTATCACATGTATATGTTAAATCTTTTTAATCTGTGTCCATGGAAGTTGAAAATTTTCGTTTTTTTTTTTTTTTTTTTATATCCATGGTTTAGTTGTTGTTTTAACCAATTTTGTTCTGATTTACTCAAGTTTTTGTCGAATGATTCCCATGCAATTTTTATGTAGGTAGATAATACTTCATTTTGAAGTGTTTTGGAATGACATGTGAGAAGACTCTTTAAGCTGTTTAATCTCCCTTCAATTATCTGTGACTTTTAACTTAACATTAAGTTTAGAATGGTTGTGATAAAGTTGTGTCTTTCACTTTGAAAGTTCTTCTTTGTATAGATTAAGATTGTTCATTTTTTTTTGTAGAGGTACGCGGATTAAGACCCGCAAAAGGAATATTGCTGCTCCTTTAGACCCTGCAGCATTTTCTGATGCTGTTGTTCTGATTTATCAAGATAATGCTGGTGATTTGGTACTTTTTCCATCTCTAAGTATTTATCTTTCTGTTCTAATTTCTTGTGAAAAGGTCTAAAACCGTAACTTATAACTTTGTTTTATAGGAACTTGTTGCTAAAAGTTTAGAGGCATCAGATCTTAATTTCTCAAGATACGGTGATATTTTCTTTGAGGTAATTCTCTATATATCTGTATGGGTACTGCCTCAGCTATCTTCTATTGCTTCTGTTCCATTTGAAATGTTATATTCATCTGGTAGGGGTCTATTTATTGTTAATCACTTCCCCACTTCAATCTGTAAATTTGGTTTATATATTCAGTGAAGATGGTGTAATATGAGATCTGGCTTTGACTGTTTATGTACTTCAAGATCTTGTGTATGTTTCATGTTCTTCAATTTCGAGGGATACTAGTTTTTTTTTTTCTTGTATCTAGTGACTGTTTGTTTAGCCTGTCTTTCCGAGATTATTATTTGATTGATCTCTCTTATCATATCAGGTTGTTTTCATTGGAGGACGTACACAAACTGGTTCAGTGAAATCTGATGAAGGGGAACGCCATCCTTACTCTATAATCGACTGTGAACCAACGCGTGAAGCTATTTTACCATCAGTTGTATACATACAGAAAATTTTGCGGAGGAAAGCTTTCCTTATTAAGAACCTTGAAAATGTTACACGGAGATTCTTGCAGTCTCTGGAGCTTTTTGAGGAAAACGAGAGGAAGAAGTATTCAATATTCACCGCGCTCGCATTTTCCCAGAAGCTCTCAGGGTTACCTGCAGAGACTGTCTTCCAGCCATTGCTTAAGGATAATCTTGTTGCCAAAGGGATAGTGCTCAATTTTGTAACAGACTTCTTCATTGAATACTTGGTTGAGAACAGCCTTGATGACTTGATTTCTATTCTGAGGCGTGGCAAGATGGAAGACAAACTCTTAGAGTTCCTTCCACCCACGAAGCGGACTACAGAAAGTTTTGCTGAGCATTTCACGTAAGTTTCTATTGCTTGAAGTTTGCTGCATTCAATACTATATACCATTACTCTTCTGTTTCTCTGCATTCTCTAAAACTCAGTCATTGAACATTGATATGGATGCCAGTGGTAAGATTCCGTTAGTGAAAAGGCTTCTAAAAATAGGTGAACTTTTTGTCGGTAGTTTGTTCAGTTCAGCAGTTCCTAGGTCCTATCATCAACATGCATTGTTCTTGTATCACATGCCTTAAGTCTTCTCTGCTTTCTTAATGAATCTGTAAAATTGATATTTGTATTGTCTTGTGATTTCAAGCAAGGCTGGATTGACAGCTCTGGTAGAGTACAATGAAAAGAAAATATTTGAGGTGAAGCTGAAGGAAATCAAAGCAGTCCTTACAAGCCAAGCGGGAGAGGAAATAAACGTAGATGAAGTGATTGAAACAGTGAAACAACAGGTGAAAGATGCAAAGCTGCCAGAGATTGATATTGTGCGTGGAATCTGGGATGGGATAATGGATGCTGTTCAATGGTCTGGTAAAAACCAGCAGCAAAATTCCAATGCTGTATTACGCCAAGTGAGTTATTTTTGTTTCTAGAGTTAGAAGTATCAAAGCAAGATTAGTCTTTTGTTTCTAAAGCTCTAGTCATTATTTTGTGGTAGGTGAAAACATGGGCTCCACTTCTGAACACGTTTTGCAGCAATGGAAAAATGGAGATGGAACTGATGTACAAAGTACAGATGCAATGTTATGAGGATGCAAAGCTAATGAAAGTGTTCCCTGAGGTAGTGAGAACTCTTTATGAACTTGATGTGCTTGCTGAAGATACAATTCTCCTTTGGTATCGCAAAGGGACTAACACTAAGGGCAGGTACTATTTCTGATTTTGCCAAAGAGGAACCTTGTCCGGTTTTTTTATAAATAGAATTCGTAGTAATAATGATTTTTTATTTGCATTACAGGCAAACGTTTGTGAAGGGTTTAGAGCCATTTGTGAATTGGCTAGAAGAGGCTGAGGAAGAGGAGTGAGATGCTTTGATTGTTTTTGATTCCTACATTGTTTGTGTTAAATTTTTATAATGAAGAGTTACTTCTTCAGTGGATTGTTTGTTTGTTAATCTCTTGTGAGTTAAATAACTAAATGTCATCATCTTGAATAATTATTCAGACAAAAGGGAAAACAAAAGTAAAACCTTATCCAAAAGGAAGGATGGTGTTATTTTAAAGGGAACCACCAAAAAAAAAGTGGCCACAGAGTTAGATATCAAAATGGAAATACACTTCGATGACTACTTCCTCCTTTCTCCTCCCTCCACCGCCTTTCTCCGGCAGTGCGTCTTCCCTGGCTCTTGGCTTTCCTATGAAATCCACCACCGTATTCCCCGAGGTACATTACTACTCTCTTTTTTCAGTTTCCCATCTTACAACTATTCTCTGATTTGTATGTTCGTTTGGAGTATTCTGAAATCTTCAACTTTTAGTGATCTTGTTCACCTTTGAATTAGGATTTCCAACTCTAGTTATCTTATAGGAGTTTTAAGAGTGATTTCCTCTATTTTGGTGGCTTTGAAAATTGATATATGAACATCTTTCAAGGGTCTTTTGCAGTACGTACTTGAGCTTTCATATAATTTCCCAGTTTGTGTCATTTTCTATCTTACCGAGATCCGTGAGCTTACATTAGTCATGTTTTGTTATTAACTTCGTTAATGAGCAACCATAAGATCTGCAAAAATGTATAGTTAAAACACGACATTTAGTCACATGTACAATCCCAAGGATATAATGATATACTTCGACGCTGTAAAGTCTGAGGTGTGAGCACAAATGAAATGCATGAACACAAATAATAATAAGAGATAATGTGAGAAAATGGTTGGTATTCATCATCCAAAAATGTGACACCTTACTCATTAGTGTTTGGAATTTAATGAGACTTTGTATGGTCGGCCTTATTGATTATATATCTCCTAGTCTATACTATCTTACTACTGCAACTATGCTGTCCTTTTTTCAGTTGTCAATGATTCCACCAAGACTGAAGTATCCATTGAAAAATCAGAAGCAGACAAGCTTGTTGATAAGATAGATTTTGGGGAATTATGCAATGATTTTGAGTGCACTAGTAGCCCTCAGGTTGAATCCACAGCACGACAGATTGTTCGCGACATTCTTGAAATTAGGGAAGGAAACCGTGCCTTCGCATGCTATGCAGTTTCCGTTAGATATAAGGTACACTTCAGTCACATTGTAGTATACAATATACATATGTAGTAAATTCTTCTAGCTTCAAGCTGTTTAGAACAATTTTGTAGGAACTTTCTTGTCTTTTAGGCAATTCATGCAACCGAACCAAACTGCTCTATTTGCAATGTGTTACCTGTTTTGAGTAGCTGCGCTATTTTAGTATGGTTAAAATGATGTCTAGTTCATGAATTGCTGTTAAAATTGGAAGCTACAAACTTTGTTTATAGTCAAACAAGCATTGAAAGGATCCTATCTATGTTAGGAGAAAAGGCACTACGACTAATAAGCCAAACATATTGTGTTTAGAAATGGTTTGGTAAAATTTATTTTCTTGAACATTACAACACTTTCTTCCATTATTTCTCTTTGTGATGTTCTGATATTTCTTGGCAATAAGTAAATACATCGTGATTGATAGTGATTGCAGGATCCGATTAGAAGTTTTACAGGTCGTGAGAAGTATAAAAGACCAATGTGGATAACTAGTGGATTAGAGAGTCCTACTGTGGTAAGAATTGATTTTAACCTTTTAACATTTTAATGCATTTTGAAACCGTTTTGGTTACAACTAATGTGATTTTTCTTCTCGTTACTTGTAGACAATACAAGAGATGGTAATGTTATCAACTAGTGTCTTGCTTATTAAATGGACACTGAAAGGAAAACCCAAATCTGTTCTTGCTGCTATAAGTGGAGATTTGATAGTCAAAGTCAAATCT
This sequence comes from Nasturtium officinale, assembly GCA_963854855.1. Taxonomy (NCBI): domain Eukaryota; kingdom Viridiplantae; phylum Streptophyta; class Magnoliopsida; order Brassicales; family Brassicaceae; genus Nasturtium; species Nasturtium officinale. Next base: position 5,098,767 of record OY978512.1, read on the forward strand.
GAATTTACTCTTAATCAGATTAGTGGCCAAGTGATTGAGCATGAAGAGTCTTGGGACTTATCATCATCTTCACCTATTTCTCAAGCTTATTTCTGGACATCCCGTTGCCTCTTTGCTGCTTCTGAATCCGCAAAAGATTTGGCCGATGTCAAGGAAGACCTGACCACCAGTCTCAAAGCTAGAAAAGAGGACAATACAGAGATATATAGGGATCCAACCGATCCAACTAAGGTTAGTTTCAACTATTTGGAGATATGAATCGATCATGGTAGTTGTATCTATGTAACTTGCGGTATTGGATATAATAAACTAAGACTATGTAAGTTGTGGTAATGCAGTATTTCCAAAGAGACGATAGCTTGGAAAGAGATGTATATCAGATTGCATTGTTTCTTGCTGTTGTCTACTTTGTTGTACAGTTCTTGAAGAACACTCTCTAATAGTCCTCATCTCTATAACATATTTGTAAATGTCTATATATGTTGTATATCATCTGTATAAAAAACTTAACAAGCAAAGAGATGTGTGTATTTTGGAACTTGGAAGACTTTTTAGATTATATCATCTTCTTTAAGCATCCATCACCAAAACAATGGTCATATGATTAAATTAGTGGTCTCTTTGTAAGCTACGCTAATGAAGTAAACACCACTGCGATTAATGTGGACAAAATTGTAAGAAGCTTTGTGATAGCAACCAAAGGAGGAACGGAGTAGAGATTGTGTGCTCTGACCGAGTAAACTCCTCCTGATCCATCTTTTACTTTGATGTTTGATGAACCTTAAAACATGAAGCCTTTGTTTTTATGACAATGAAATGATGAAGCATGTATTTTAGTTTGCTATGCTTTTTTTTTTTTTTTAGTTTGAAAGATACTTACAGTTATGATCTGCCCATCCAATCACCTTGTTTTCGAGATCGTATACTACTAACTTGTTTGAGAGAACCAAATCTACAAAATAAGAAGTTAATGATTACACCACTTGTATTTTAACTTATGGGATACCAAAATTAAACACACATAATTGTGGTATGGTATGATTTAATAGCTATTGAACAATATATTGTACTAAGAGAATCACTTCTGATCTTTCACTAGTAGTCATTCCACCAGCTTGCCAACCAAAGCAATATACACCTTCCTGTTAGCAATTGCGGAGACAGCTATTCCCATCAATTCATCATAATCCTACTAGAAGTTAAAGAAAAGTTTTATTAGCTTAATTACCTCAAGTAATAAAAGATAATCATGCGGATAAACGGCTAGTTTAACAGAGTCCTTAAAACGAAAAATTAACTGGTGGGAATGCCTCGTCAATGCTGTGAGTTCAAGGACGAAGATTTTAGCATGTAACACATGCTAACAAATGTTCAAATGAATTTCAGAACAGCTTAAGATTTTGTTATTCCAAAAAACTGTAAAACGCATACCATGAGTTCATGATTGTAGCATGTTTATACAGACACATAGAAGTTATACAGGCAACAATGAATGTTACTTAAGACAATACACATGAAGGTGAAGCTGTCTTACTTTTTAGTGAAGCTGAAACATTGGAATGTGTCCTCTACTATATGCATTTTACAGGTTGACGAGAAGTAATCTACACAAGTAAAAACTCATGTCAAGATAGTACTGATTCCAAAAACTAAGAATAAACACTACTATGTATGAGAAGAGAAATTTTACCGTTTCTATTAGAGAGTCATAAAGAGTCTTTGGTAAGTAAGCCAAAGTTGTGCCACTATCAATAATGGTTCCTCCGTTTCTAATAATAGTTGGTGGAAGGACAAGAGGATCTCCATCAACATCCATGTCCATCAACATGACATTGTAATGCATCCTAAAGTTGTTAGGCAAACACATGTTATAACAAGATTCATGATTCAAGAACATCTTTAACATATAAAAACATGTCTTAATCCTGTAGTCTGTAGATGCACGAAAGATTTCAAAAAGTTAAACCATCTCATTTGAAAACTTGAGATGATCGACTTTGTGATTGAAAAGAGTAAATGAACTGAGAAGACATATCACATTATGATTAGGTACCATAGAAGTTGTTTTTATTTTTGGAGATTCCACTACACCAACAGCAAAAATCCCAACTCTTTTCGCATCGCCTGAGGCAGCTAATTGTGAAACAACAGAGGTATTTGATTGTCCAACTCCATCAACTGCTGATTCAGATTTATCAAGTTTGTCCAGATTGATCACTTCCACACCTGTCTCAGAGAGGATAAAACAAAAAGAGTATTTAAAGCTCACATCACAAACCAGAACTCACACTCTCTAAGCAAGATGTCACATGTACTCGTTAAGAAAATGATTTAAATTGACAATATGACACAAAATGTATTCTTGTGTGACATATTAAACTAACCCGCATACAAAATCTTGGCCAAGTGGTCAGGTTTGAAGATCTCCAGTAACTTGTTCGACTGTTAACTTATCCCTTACAAAGTTCCCATCACTTGTGCTTTCGTCCGCATACACAATATGATAAGTACATCCAACAGTGGGTTGACAACTATCAGATTGCGCAATGAAAGAGCAAAAACCTGATCACAGCCAACCTTTTTGGCGGTAGATGAAGCATTTATGTCAGACAATGCTAAAGGAAACTACACTGGCAAAAAAAATATGACCCAGCTGAAACATTTCTGTGTTTACTATTAACAAATACAGTATATAGAACACTAAGTGATCAAGAAGAAAACAGCATTACACTCAAATTAGTTTTCCAGGGACATTTTGGACATGGCGTACAATTAACCCAAAGTATATCACTTCCTGTATCAACTTGAACATGATATTCCTTTGGTGGTGACCCAATCTTGGCTTTAGTGTAGTATAAACTGAAATAAAATCATGACATACGTTTAACTTCATTAGTATATAAATTGCTTTTTGTCTGAAATTGATTAAGTAAAGAAAATCTATTTTAGGAACAATTTACAGACCAAAGGAATTCAATATTTTTTAAGAATTCTATAATGACTTATGAGCGCTATTTAGGGCTTTTCCATATAGCCATCTAAAGTTTTCTTCCTTCCATTGCCATGTCATGGCACCATTTAAACTTGGCTATGTAATATGTACACTAGGTTTGGGCACGAACCGAAAATTTGCATTATTCGGTATTCGCTTCGTTTCGACAGATATATCATTTGAGTTTCAATTTTTATTTGATTTGGGGTTTTTTGGATTCGGATAATTTGGATAAAATAGTTTAGTACTCGTTCGGATTTTATACTATTTAGTGTAGTAGTTACGGATTCAAATCGATTCGATTTTAAGCTTAAAACAAAAAAAAATTTAATTTAAAGAAAAATTAGTATAAATTTAATAAAATTGGTTCAATTTTTATTAAGTGTGGTGGAAAATTGTATAATTTTGACAAACATAACTAATATTTACCATATATCTATTATTTAGAATTTTTATATTAATAAATGTATATAAATATGTATAATATATCTAATTTTGGTTTATTTTGGGTATTCGATCAGGTTTCAACTTAATTTGGATAATTTGGGTAAAAAATATAGAACATGTTTGAGTTATATAACTATTCAGCTTGATTTTGGAACCAAATGTTTTGGTTAGGTTCTCGGATTTCATATCTCATCCTAAACAAATTTGTATTATGTATAGGCTTGAGCAAAATATCTGGGATCCGAGATCTGCTCCGATCCGATCTAAAAAATAGGATATGCGAGATGCCCGAATCCAGATCCAAATATTTTATTTTGAGATTCCGGATATCCGGATCCACTTTTATGTATAATTGTGTACAAAATATATGTATAATACTTAAATATGTGTGATTTAATAGATAGAAATTACTTAAAATATAATAAAAATATATTTTATATGAGATTTTGGGTATTTTTTAAACTGCACAAAGTAAATATGTTCAAAATATTTTTTAAAATTAATTTAAATTATTTTATTATATTTTATTTAATTTTACTCTCAGATTTATTTTTAATAATTTTATATTATTATTTTAAGAATTTTATATATTTCTAACGGATATTTGATGGATCAGGATCGGATATTATTATTTTAATTCTGGATATTCAGTCTGTACCTAGATCTAATTATGTAATCGACGAATAAAACTTGTGTAATTATATTAAATTGACATGATACAAAATGGATAGTTTCCTAAAGATAATAAATAATACATAATTCTTTTAAGTGTGCAGTAAAACCTCTATAAAATACTAATGTTACGACTTTGATATTTTTATCATTTAAATTCTAGAATAATATTACATAATTTGGTCTTATTTATCTTTAAATTTAAAGACTTAGTTGGGTCATTTGATTTAATTTAAAATATTTGATATACAGAAGCAAAAACATTAATGATAAATAAAAATAAATTCAGTAATATACACAAACTCGAATTTATAATTAATAATCTTATAGATATAAAAAAAATTTAAGTTGATTAAAATGATCAAAATAGAAATAATAAATATTTATCTTATTTTTATAAACAAATTTTTTTATTATATCATAAAGTTTTTCATTTATAACGTGATATTCCTAAATAATACATATTTATTGTATGTGTATAATAAAACCTCTGTAAATTAATAATCTTAGAACTTTGATATTTTATTAATTTATAGTGTTATAGATAAAATAATAAATATAATATTTATTAATTTATAGAAATTAGTTTTGTTTTTATCATTTTAATTCTAGAATAATATTATATAATTGGGTCTTATTTAAATTTAAGTTTTGAAAATATATTTATATCTTTTGAACTAATTTAAAATATTTAATATAAAGAAAGATAAAAATATTAACAATAAATAAAAATGAATTTATTTATACAAATAATATATACAAACTCGAATTTATAATTAATAATCGTATAGATCAATTTTTAAGTTGATTGAAATGATTAAATATAAATAAAACATATTTATCTTATGTAAATGAAATAATTTCATTGGATCATAAGGGTTTTTCATTTATTAACATAACATAAAATTACTAAATAATACATATTTATCTTATGTTTATAAATAAAATGTTTTTGATTGGATTATAAACTTTTTATGGCAACACCAAAATGAAAGAATAATAGATGAGGTATCAGTGGAAAGAAAATACCTTATTATATAATGTACAGAAAATTGATATAGAAATTGGTTCAATTTTTATTAAATGTGGTAGAAAATTATATAATTTTGTCTCTAATAAAAATAAGTTTTAGATCCGCCACTGGATACTGTGTCCCTGGGTGATTAGTTTTGATATGGACCAAGATTTGGAAAACAACACTTATGGATCTTAAAGACAAAAAAGGTTCTAGAGGATGCTTGGCTTCCACTACCTTTGGGAAGGTAAAGAAGAGTATATTCACCATCTCTATAGTGAAGATACAATCAAAGTCATCAAGAGTTATGGATCTTGAAGACAAATATAACCTTCTAACTAGTTTTGAGAAGGTAGAGAAGAATATCTTCATCATCTCTATAGTGAAGACACAACCAAAGCCATCAAGAGAAGTATACTCTTTTTCCCACATTGGGTTTTCCCGTAGGGTTTTTTTTTTGATAAAATGTAAATATATTACCGAAATGGAATATTTTTGAGATTACAAAATATAGTGGCAGTTATACTTCAAGAGGCCAAAAAAAGTTAAAAAAGCCTATGGAAGTAAAATATTTTCGGTGAACTTTATGCGTGAGTAAACCATTTTGATAAAAGGTTGGTGAATGCTTTCCTCTTCTTCCTTGCTAGAATGTTGTCTCGGATAGAGCGATCAATTTTCTTGTAGGTCTCCTCATCTGTGGAAGAGCAGTTGTTATGGACCATATTGTTTCGCTCTTGCCATAAGTAGTAAATGGTTGTTTGAGCTGCCAACTTTTTAAGCTTTGAAGAAGACCCATGAGCCCGAGTGTCCAACCAGTTAATGAAGACATACCAGTCTGCAAATATGAGAGGTTGATATCCTAACCTTTCAAGAATGGAGTACCATACCTGAGAGCTGTACTCGTAATGCAAGAATAAGTGATCCCTTGTTTCATGGAACCGGCTGCAAGTGTTACATAAAAGGGATTGGTTTACTCTCCAAGACGCAAGACGAGCGTTAACTGGTAGACGATTTAAATTGCAGACCCAGAACGTAAAAGCTTGTTTGAGAACATATACTTTGAACCAGACTGAAGTTGCCCAGGGGACCTTGCTCGCTGAGCTTCTTAGAGATTTCCAAGTAGCCTTTGTTGAGAAAATAATACCAGATCGAGCTCCAGTTTTCCATGAAAAGGTGTCGTTGCCATTGTTATGGTTTGGAACATTTGTTTGCTGAAGCACTGCTCTGAGAAGAATGACGTTAGCATTGCGGGATCTAGTAGAAGGCAATCTCCATTCGTTTCCTCTAGTCCCTTCGATGACCTTAGCTTTAAGGGAGATGCCCAACAGCTGCGGACCACTTTGGCCAAAAATATTGATTAAAGGTCCTAGAGTGGTCCAAGAATCATACCAGTACCTAGCAGTTTTTCCATTTCCCAAATGACAATGCATAAATCGCATCGCTAGAGACCTTAGATGAAGGAGTACTCTCCAAATCCATGAGGAGGTTGAGGAAGCATCTACTGTCCAGAAAGAATTCGACTGAAGTCTATGGTTTACCGAGGGGATTTTTAATAAAATATGGATCTTGATGCATCATATCTATTTTCCAATATATAATTTGTTTAGAAATATTCATGATAAGTAAATTACACATGAGATATGGTTTTATCATTAACAAGCAATGCACAAATAAGTATGCTTTTTTTTTCCTTCTTTCTTTCTTTCTTTCTTTCTTTACGTTAATGCTTTTTTTTTTCTTTCTTTCTTTCTTTCTTTTTTTACGTTAATCTTATATTTTATCAATGTTGTAAAACTCGCTAGGTGCTAGTCGGGCGGCGAGGGTGGGTCTAGCGCCTAGGAGATTAATCGGGGAATAAACGGGGATTAGTTTTAGGTTATTTTAATATTTTAAAAATATATTTATCTATTATATTAAACTTTTAAAATATTTTTTTTTTAAATTATAGTAATACATGAAAATGTAGTATTAATAATTTCTTTTATGATTTTTATTTATATTTTTAACATAATTTATTATAAACATCACAAACTCTCAATATAAATGTGTTTGTATAACAAAAACAAAATTTTTTTATACCTGAAAATTTAAAGATAATTAGATTATAGATGATTAGGCGGGGATTAATCGGATTAGGCGGGGAGTAATCGGTTTACTGACTTTTTCGAGGGATTAGTTATTAATCGAGGCGGCGAGGGTGGATCTAGCGACTAGGCGGGATGTAATCGGAGCTAAGCGAGGATTTTTAGAACATGGTATTTTATGCTGTGTTTCTTAAAGCCTATGTTGGTGCTATTATTTTCTCTCTTCCATTAATATACGTGGAATAGAGATAATGATGAAAAAGAGTAAGTAGCAAAGAAAGATATATTACATTATAATTCATCACTCATCACCCAAAATCGCTAGGCGCTAGTCAATTAGTCGGTGCGGACCTAACGTTTAACCGATTAATCGGAGAGTAATCAGTGATTAATCAGAGATTAGTTTTAAAATTATTTTAATGTTTTAGAATATATTTATTCATTTTATTAAATTTTTAAATAATATTGTTTTCAAAATTATAGTAAATATAAGAAAGCATAATTTTAAGACAAAAATTTATGATTTTTATTTAAAATTTAAACATATTTTATTATAAAACATCTTGTAGTTTAAAAATAATCAGATTATGCACGATTATACATTAAATAATTAGATTAGGCGGAGAGTAATGAGATGACTAATTAATCCGTGGTCGATATACTGGGCCTATCCCTAGGCTTGAAGTAATCGAAGGTAGGGGTGTATTTTTAGAACATGAGTCATCACTATGAAAATCTGACAAAAATACATTGATATATATATATATATATATAGAATTGGCACTTAGAAATTGCGTCTCTCTTTTCATAGTGATGAATTAAAAAAAATGAAGAAGACAAAAAACCTTTGAAAGAATTCCTCTTATTTCAAAACTCAAACAAATCGAGAATTTACTCTCTATCTTCCATTAATATACATGAAATGTGTCTTATTATTTTACTTGTCAAGAATTTTTCCAACTTCCATCACTTTCTTGACGCGGAAGGATGTCGATGTTGAATATTCAACAATTTAATACCACAATATAAAATATAAATATCCATTTTATTATCAACTTAGTGTGAGGTCTGATTAAACTTCTTCAGTCCTGGTCATTTGATTTCTCAGTACAATTTTTTCTATAAGAAAATTTCTTACAGTTTTGGTAGTGAGATTGATTGGTGGAGGAAGAGGGAGGAGAAGAAGAAGGAGAAGCAGCGAAATTTGGAGAGAGGGGCGATGTTGTTGGAAGAACTCATCAAATGTTGCGATGGCAAATCTAATCCCATCAAATTCTTCTCTGCTCATCAGATCCATGAAGCTGCCGACAAGTCTAGTCAAATATACGAATTATATAGTGTTAGATACGATTGGAAGTTAGGTAAGGACGAGAACCATCCCATGATACTCATCAAGAAACCTCGCCACATGTTCGTTGACTACAAACAAAAAAACTTCTGCCGCGACGTAGCAGTATCATCGATGGTGAGTGGTCACAAAAACTTTCTGAAATTGGTTGGATGTTGTCTTGAGTTTGAAGTTCCAGTCATTGTTTATAATGGTGTAAAGAAACATTATCAATTACGTCACATAATAAATAGACAGCCGTGGGAAAAGAGAATGAAGATGGCAGAAGATATTGCTACTGCTTTAGCTTACCTTCACACTGCGTTCCCAAGGCCCTTCGTGTGTAGGAGTTTGATTCCTGATAATGTTTTATTGGATGAAGATGGAGTGGCGAAGCTGAGTGATTTCTCTGAATGTGTCTCAATTCCAGAAGGAGAAACATTTGTCAAGTTTGACAATAGTTACTATAGTAATATTTTCATGGACATTAATTACCTGAGAGATGGCTTAGTCTCGGTGGAAACGGATGTCTATGCCTTAGGAATGTTAATGAATTGTCTTCTACACGGATTTCCTGAGTTAGATACAGATATGCTAGAAATTATAGGTAAAATTTCAGGAAAAGAGCTTTGTCAAATGAATGCTTTCCAAAAGCTCTCACAGAGATGCATTGGTGAAGTGGAAGTTCCAACGATGGTGGAAGTGGCCAAAGAACTAAAGAAGATCCAAAAATCTCTTATAACAACTTTTCTTCTACTTTAGGTGAAAACCAATACGACTCTGACCAAGACATTTCTTCCCCTTCAGATGAAATTTTTCTCTTTACAAGGTGAAAGACATTGCTTTCTCCTCATCTCAAACAAGACTTTATAGTACACAAAGGTATTGCCTGCCAGGTATACGACGACATGTTACAATTGTGTGTATCTATTAAATGTTTTGTGAAAAAGAGAAGCAAAGAAAGAAAATACCGTTTAACTTCTATAAGTTACTAATATTGTGACCTGTATATATTATAAATTTTTATTAATTTATCGAGTTTGTTAATTTATAGATTGTGATTTGAGTCAAAATATAAATTTGGAACCAAAAATAATAATTTAATAAATCATTAATTTATCGAATAATAATTTATAGAGGTTTAACTATAAGAGGACCTCCAATGGAGGATTTTAAGGACTTCTTATATAGAGTTCTTAAGGTTAAAAAAAACAAAAAATAGTGAATGACTTAAGAACCAACTCTTATAATAGGAGTTTTAGAGCATCTATATCGGTAGAACCCATGTGGGTATCTTAAAATTTTTAAAAATTAATATTTTAATTTATATAAAAAAAAATTGACCAATAAGAAAGAAGCACATGGAAAGAGGATATCTAAAAACGTGAAGAACCGACTCCAGAGTTTCCGGAAGACTTTTATTTCAATTAATTTTTTTTTTGTAAACTCCATCAAAATGAAGAGATGGAGGTGCTCTTATAGCATCTCCATCCCAACATATTTAAAGGGGTTCTTAACATAGAAAATTAATAAAATTAAGGAAAAGTACGAGAGAAGAAAATAAGAGTTTCTTAGTTAAGAAACTTTCTAAGCAATTTTAAGAACCTCTAGTGTTAGATGTTTGATTTTCATTGGTTGGTTTTTTCCTTTAATTAAAATCATTAAATTTTTAATTTTAATAAACCCTCCATCATCTCTTAGGGATGGAGGTGGTCTTAGAACCTCTTCTTGAGAGGTTCTTAAGATGACATGTCATCTTTCTATTAGTTGTTAATTAGAAGTTTTAAAACATCTTCTTGTGATTATAATTTGGTAAAAATCTTCATTAGTAATTTGGTGAAAATAATTTTGGTTTTATAAAATATATGTTTATAAATTATACTAAAATTAATTAATTTTATGAAATTCATGTTAATAAATTCATATTTTCTCAATATTCATATGTCATGTATGTTTAATTTTATTTGAAATCCCATTATTTTAAAGATAAAAATATTTATAAATTGTAATAAAATGAATTAAACTAAAAATAAATTAATTTTATTAAATTCATATTAATAAATTTATAATTTTCTTTCTCAATATTCATATGTCATGTATGTTTAATTTTATTTGAAATCTGTTATTTTAAATTTAGAAAAACTTTATAAATTGTAACAAGATAAATTAAACTTAATATAAATTAATTTAAATTTTTTATTTTTATTCTTAATAATTACTGATGAGGTTTTTACTATTGGAGGTGAAAAATATTTAGAATGTTATCAAAGGTTCTTAACTTAAAATTAATCATAAATTATATTAAGACGTGGAAGATGACTAAAAACATAGACTTATTTCAAGGGAATCGATAGTTTACTCTCTCTCTCTCATGAAAGTAAATGGGATGCTTCCAACTTCCATCACTGGTCAAATCTTTTATCGATGGGGCATAGGAGAAACTACCCTAATATTACGCAGATGGATGTCGATGTTGAATATTCAAGAACAATATAGTACCACAATCTAAAATCTAAATATCCAATTCAAGTATCAACTTTGTTTTAGGTTTGATTAGAACTTCCATAAATATTCATCACCTAACATAAATTCACTATTTTTTTCTTTTAACAATTGTGGTATTGATATGGATTGGTGGAGAGAGAGGTAGGAGAAGAAGAAGAAGAAGAAGAAGAATCAGAAAAATTTGGAGAGAGGGGCGATGTTGTCAGAAGATCTCACCCAATGTTTTGATGACAAAACCAGTCTCATCCAATCTGTAAATATCCGATTAAATCTTAAGAAACATTATAGATTAGATCTTAGTGAATATACCTGGAAGATATTGCTTCATCTAGCTTACCTTCCTTCACATTGCGTTCCCAAGGCCGTTCGTATACAGGTGTATATCTAATGGGAATATCTTACTGGATGAAGATGGCGTCGCGAAACCGAGTGGTTTATCTTACTGCCTCTAAATTCCAAAAGGAGAAACATGTGTCAATGTTGACATATTAGCGGGAAGACATAGTTACATGGACAATAAATACGTGACAGATGGCGTAGTCTCGGAGGAAACTGCCACTGGAATGTTAATGCAAACGCTTCTAGCCAGAAAAAAAAAAAGTTTTAATTGGCTGTCAAAATTCATGGAAGAGAGAAGAATGGAAAAAGATAGGTGAAATTTCAGAAGAGGAGATTTTTCAAATGAAAGCTTTCCGAAAGCTCTCACAGAGATGCATTGGTGAAGTGGAAGTTCCAACGATGGTGGAAGTGGTCAAAGAACTAAAGAAGATCCAAGAAGAACTCTTAGACACGACTCTTTAACCTGGCTTTAAACACAAATGCTACAACTTTTTAAATTTCGAAAATATTACATTATCATTTTAAACCTTGAAGGTATTTTATGTGGAGAAAATGCCCATTGTAGTTTCATAATTTAAAATGCTACTAAAAACAGTATTATAAAGAGTTGTTTATCAAAAAAAAATAGTTTGAAGATTGAAAGGGTTGTTGCAATAATTTGAGGTTTCAACGTGCTCACATCTTACAGCAACTCCATCAGTTAGAAACTGAAATTGAGTTCTCAAATTTTTTTTAGAATTTTTGCAATTTAATTTTATTACATAAATAAATATAAATCCTTTGAAATGTGTATGTAAAGTTTCTCAAATGAGAAACTGTATCTCATAAAAAGTGAACCTTTATTACTTTTTATTATTATTTTTTCTTAAGAACCTCATTCTCATACTATTGATGGATGTGCTCTTAGGTAAAAAGTGTTATTTCCCCCAAAAGCATTATTAACAAGATTTGCTTGCCAGGTTTCCACAAAATGTTACAATAGATTTATGCTGAGCTGGTTTCGTGTTTTCAAAAAAAAATGAAAATGATAAAATTTAGTACTTGTTGCAATGTTATCAAGTTTCATTTTTATTTACTATGTATTAACCAAAATAAGAAATCTTTTTTTTCCTTTTTCTAATATATAAGTAATTTTGTAATGGCAAATAGTGCCACTTTCACTTCTTTTTTCTGCCAAAGTATATTAAAAATAGAGTTACAAACCAAAGAAATAAACATCCAAACTGAGCCGGAAGATTTAACCCCTAGTGATAATATCCCTTAAAAGGAGACAAATTTGAAAACTGCCAACCAAAACCAGTGAAGTTATTTATTATCATTTAAATCTTAATCTATTCACCAAAATCACAAACTTCATTGAAAATTGCCAACTCAAACTGTTGAAACTAATTTTTATCAATTAAATCTTAATATATTCACCAAATTTTATCTGAGATCCGAAATTATCTTGATGTCGATGGAAACCACAAATTTCATTAAAAATTATGGTCTTCACGTCCTCATTTGATGGTTGTTGGACTTCTGGAATTGAAACATGTGTTTACTTACTCCGGTTTGATGGACCTTTGTCTTGAGGTAAGAATCATCTGTTAACCACCGACATCGGTAATGTCGAGATATAGTCAACTAATGTCTGATTGAGAGAAAGCAATAAATTTTCAGATCTCGACCAGATATAGTCTTGAAGTCGAATAGAGGAAAGTGGAAAAATTTCCCAACCGCTTCAGCAAAGGAAGAAGAGGAAGTTACGATAAAACTTTTCCAAAAACAGTGAATCGTCACACCACACTAGAAAGATATAATTTTGGTAACATGAGACAAATCTAAAGACGAAAGATTAGCCAGAGGACCATTGCCAATGTCCTTCACTTATGGATAAGACAAAAACCCAAATAATTATTTATATTCTTGTGCCAAGAAATCAACAGATAGCAATGAAAACAAACATATAATTGTAATTCAACCGACAGTGAAGCTGTGGAAGCCTCCAGCCGTCGGTTAAAAAATCACTATTTTTCTTCTCTTCCTCTCTGACAGCTAGAATTTTTAATATGATTAAATTCTGTCACTTCCACTTCTTCTTTGAAATTATGTTCAATTTCATTTATTTGTTGAAGTGGTTATATTAGAATAGATGTATGTATCATGTAAAGTCTTATGATATAATACTACCGAACGGGTTAATTTTTTCAAAGAACGTAGATCTTAGAGCATCTACAACCAAATAATCCAATAAATGATTGACAGGTATATGGATAAGTTTTTCATACAAGTTCTTGAAGTTCTTTATTAAGAACTGTATCTCAACTTTTACCTACTTTTCTTATTTTTTTATTAGTTAGAAATCCCATTATAAACCATTGATGGATGTGCTCTTATATATGTAGAGGTGTCAAATCGGGTTTATTAGTCATATTAGCCAAACCCACAATTACAGGTTTAGTAGATTGACCGGCCAAGATGGTACTTTCAAACTAAACGAGTGCAAAAGTTTCATACCATATTGCTTTTTTTAAATGAAGATGATATTTTTCAAACTATGAAACATAAACAGGGTAGTTTTTAAAAAAAATACCTTTTATATATAATTGATCAAATAATAAATTAAACAAATTATAATATCTTCATGATCAAATTTTAATTGATATTGTAAATATTAACCCATATCATTCTTCTCTAAGCCCTTGTAACTCTATTTCGGTATTTCCAATTAAAAGACCAACATACAAATACACAGTGTTCAAGAGAGTCGTAGGCAAGCGGGCGGTGACCCTCCGCCTAACGCCAATGATGTCTAGTCGGGATCTAAACGATTTTAGACAGTTTAAACAATTTTTTAATAAATGTATAAAATTATATATACATATATATATATATATAAACAAAATAAAATATAAGATAATAAAATTATTAATTTGGAAAACATTTTAAATTATATAAAAACTTAAGAATGGCATTTTGTTTGTGATTTTAAGTTTTCTTTTTTAAATGACACACAATTTTACAATTTTATTATAAAACAACGTGCACAACCACACATATATATATATATATAATCAGTTTAACCTGCTTAGTGACTACCTAGCGCGCCTAGTGAGCGACTAATATGCTTAATAATTGTGTAATCCACCAAATCTAACTTCCAAAATCTCAACTGTCTAGATCGCTTTCTTGAACAATATATATATATATACATATCGATAACATCGACAGATTTATATACATATCGATACATATATATATATATATCGACAGATTGAGCTAATTTGATGAAATCACTGATGACAAAAATATGATATTGTCTGCCGGTAAAATCTCACAGAAAAATAGGGAGAAAACCACCTGAAGAATAGGACGAGAGCACATAACACAGTTCAGGAAGAACCATAAGTTCTAAGTGGGTGATGATGGAAAATTATCAAGGAATTTTGTAGGAAAAAATATCATCGTCTAAAAGTGACTACCCAAGTAGTCGGCCAAAGGAGAGGGAACGACTCGTAAACAAAAATGAACGAGCAGTCGTTGAACGATGAAGGTTTCTATTGATCAATTGTAAGCGGTTAAAATTATCTCGCATAGTGTGAAGACTCATCGAGAAACTTGAGGATTCGCCGAGAGAGGATAAGAAGCAATATAGGACCATTGAATGACTCTAACTAAGGAAGCGATTAAAGAAAATATAGACTTATACAAAGAGAGAAACCGATAAGAGAATATATGTATAACTGGTAAATCCATGCTTAAACCAAAGGACTACTCGGAAATAATCCAACCCATGAGTAAAATCATTGGCCAAGTACGTATCAACCCAAAGGCGTACCAAAGAGTTATAGATGGCAAAAATTACAGCCCCTTGGGTGGGCCAAAGTGATCAAAAGCAGAGGGACATTTTGGTGAAGATAACCGATATCGGATGACATAAGGACAGGTAAGTGATAGGTGAGGTCGGCCATCGGGAACTATAGGGCATGAATAAATCCCTCATACCATCATGTACTTAGCCAATGGAGATGTTGGTTGTATGACTAAGTAACGAGGTAATGGATGCGCGATGAGTTAAACATAGTACCAAGTAGACACACAAAACCTGTTGGCACACTAAGGAGATAATCGGGCGACATAGGGAATGGATCGAGAAAGAGTACAAATACGTGTGTTGCCAACTGCCAAGGTAAGTAAACGATTCTAAATACAGTCATTCTCTTTGAACCCAATGATTTTTCCGGATGCATCATGAAAAGAGTTTTCCGAATATCTTCCTCTGTCACAGGTGCCGTAAGCTCATCATTCATTTGGTTTGTAATACGATTAAATTTTGTATATTATCACATATTATATATTTGAAAATATATTAAAATATTTCTTTATATATGTTTATAAGTTGGAGGTTAATCTGCTCGCCCGTGGATATAACCATAATTTTCTTAGACTTGCATGTAAGACCCACTTTTTAATTATCTATTTTTTTTTGTTTATATCTGCTCTATGGCGGATAAGATATGGCTAAGTCTATATGTTTATATATGGTTTATACTTCTAATAGGATACTAGATTTCTACCCGCGGTACACCGCGGGTTAATATTTTTAACTAATAAAAGTAATATATTATATATTATCTTATTTTTGTAATATATTGAACTATTTGTTATTGTTTTATATTGTTTATATAAATTTTTTGAAATTGAATATTTACCATAACGAAATATATGTAATAAAATAGAAGCAATTAAGTAAAATATTATGATTGATCTGTTTGACACGTTTGATTATTATGAATTTGTATACCCAGTAAATGTTATAGAGATTTGTTAATAAAATATTTTATTTAAATGATTAATGAAATGTGAAAACATGGTTACCGAGTTTACAAATATATACTCAGCTGTTTTTCTAGATTTTACAGTATATTGCCTCCAAGACTGAAGAACTTTCACTTGAACTATATAAAATATCTCCGATGACCTTAAATTTCTCAAAAAAATGAATCAGTTATTGAAATAAGTTGTTTGTATTTTTTCATATACAATATAAGTGTTTTTTGGTATACGATTACGAAATTTGAAATATGAAAATGATATAATATATATATAATAATTTAATATTCGAAATTTAATGTTATGTGAATATAAGAATATCTGACTGATAACATAAGATTGTTAAGAAAACAATAATTATCAAGAATAAAAGAATAAAATATTCAATAGAAATTTAGTTTCAAAAAATAAATTAGAATCAGAAGAAATATATAGAAATTTGTAGTTTAAATTTTTATAATTTCAAATCAATTTGTTTAATTACCAAGAATTTCATTAATAGTAGCCAAAGAGTTTATATTTTAACTGTAACAAAATTATTTTTAAGATTTTCATAGATATTTTCTCATAATTATTAACAATTAATAATAAAGTATTTAATTTGTTAACTCAATTTTTAATAATTTTAAAATTTTAAAAGAGATTTCAAATTTGATATAATAGTGTCGAGATGAGTACAAAAGGATTTTAAAATTAAAATAAAGATATATAAATATTTAGTTTAGATATTCATGGTAACAAAATGATATTTTCGATTTATAGAGATATTTTCTCACAGTTAATAGCAAAATAATTTAATTTTGTAATTTGAATTTTAATAATTCGATTGTTTTAATTAATATATAAACTGATTAATTAGAAAATAATATTAACAAATAATTAATATAATTTAATAATTTAATTAAAAAATAGGTAGAAAGAGAGAGATAAAAATCTTAATTAGATATTCTTTCTATAATTAACTATATAAGATAATTATTAGATATAAATAATTATGTTTGGTTACTTTGATAATATTATTTTATTAATAGCTGCTTGTAAATACTGTTTGTAAACAAAGATTAAAATACTTATTTTTAATACGATAAGAGATATGAAAATATTTTTTTTAGAAAATCATTTAAAATAATAAAATAGATATATTTTGAAGATAACATCAAATCTAATTTTACACAGAAAATGAATAAATTAACTGATTTTGTTTTTTGAAAACAATCTAAGTAAATCTTAAAATTCTTTTTTTTTAAATGATTCTGTTTTATTAAAATAATCTTAAAGGCTGAATAATAAGTTTTAGATAAATTATATATATATATATATATATTTTTAATGAAAAACGTATTTTAATATATATATATATATACATATATATTAATAAAAATTTAATTTTCTGATTAGTTTCTAAATATTATTTTATGAATAAATTTTAATATAAAACACAAACATGACAGATTTTTAAAAAATCCCATAATTAATTAATCATTTAGAAAAGTAGTTATTTAAAAAATAATTAGGAAGTGTTTGGTTATTTAGATAAGATTATCTCATTAAAAGATGCTTGTAAATAGTGTTTGGAAACAAAGATTAAAGTACTTCTTTTTTAATAGGAGAAGAGATTGAAAAAAATAAACCAAAAATAAATATTATAAATATTTAAAAACCCAATAAAATTTTATTGTAATAACTGACATGTATCACCAGTTCTAATCCCCTCTATACTAGGGCAGTTGTTTTATGTGTGAGAAGTCAATAACTGAAATTTTTTAATGTCCAGTAAGATTACACATCATCATTCTTCCAAATCTTCATTCAATATTACACATCAGCTTTATTTTATTTCCTAGGTCTGGGAAAAATATCCGAACCCAAATTTGATCCCGATCCAAGAAAGTAGTTACGAAGCTAAATACGAAATAATAAAATATCTGAACGGGTTCTAAATTTTTATACCCGAACCTAAAATCGAACCAAACCAAACCGAGAAACGAATAGGTACCCTAAATAATTATATACCCTAAATTTTATAACAGAAAAACAAAAGCCAAATCCAAACCGAATCGAAAACTAAATACGTTCCCAAAATATAATTATATACCTAAAAATATTAACTATGTATAAATCCTAAATTTTTATACCCAAAAACCAAACTCAAATCTGAATCGAACAGAGAATGTAGTGTGTACCCAAAATATTATTATATACCCTAAATTTTTATACCAGAAAACTAAATCCGAACCCAAACCAAACAAAAACCGAATGCCTATTCGAAATATAATTATATAACTAAAAATATTAATTATATATGATTAATCAGCTTTGTTTTATTCTTTAGATCTGGGCAAAATACCCAAACCTGAAGTACCTACCCAAATTTGGGCAAAAAATCCTTATACCAAGGATATACATGAATATATACAAATTGTCTATACAACTCTATATAGCAATATCTTGAGTCACATGAGAAAAAAAAATTCAACATTTGGAGTGAAGATCACTCAAAGCTATCTTTGGAAAATGTTGTCTACAAAGAGATTTTCAATAATCTCCAAACAATAAACCAATGTATTCTATTAAATGCATTACTTAATTATTAAGATACATAATTATTTAAAACTAATATAACCATGTAAACTCATATTGCAAATAAAGATTAAGATGTGATGGAATAAATGTCATAGTCAATGTATTAAAGCAGAAAATAAATTATAACATTATTCTTATTGTTATTTTTTCATCTACTTACAATTTGTTAAGCATATAATAATAATTTCTTTCTTTCAAATATAAACAAAAAAAAATATTTATATAAAACAAGTAGTAAGTAAACTTTCCATTAAAATTTACATGAAAAGTAATTACCAAATAAATTATGGTCATACAGATGAACTCTTCTACTTCGTAATCAAAAATACAAATAGAATTATACATACTATTTCACCTGATTCAAAAACGTTTTGGAAAAACCAATAAAAATACAAATACATTATATTTTTTTTTTTTTTGCATCAAACAGCAAAAACCAAATATAAATTACATTTATAACTTTAAAATTTTGGAAAAATACAAAATAAACTCCGCTGTGTTTTAAATTTAAAAACATAACAGTAGATTCTAATAGATGTTATTTTCTTACTTTTATCAAAACGACGTAGTAACTAACACAACAACAACAAAAAAAGTGAAAAAAAAAAAATCAACAACATCCGGTTTCCTCCGACACCACAAAAAAAATCCTTCCAATCATCAGAAGAAAGAAGCGAACCCAACCAAGAGAAGAAGAAGAGACAAAATCGGATTTTTTCTTCCGCCATTGAAATGGCTCTGAAAGCTTCACCAGTTACCGGATTATTCCCTCCTCTCCGTCCTACTGCTTCTTCTTCACCTTCAACTTCTAATCGCCCTTCTTCTCTTCGAGTATTACCTCTCCGAACATCCTTCTTCGGAAACTCAGGTACATCTCAGGGTTTTTGCTTTCTCTTCCTTGTTTGAATTTCTATGATGTTAATAGTAGTGCTTCAAATAGCTCTGAACATGATTAGTCACAGTATAAAATCTCGTATTGATGATTTTGTTTCTTGATTTATAAATTAGGAAAATTAAGAGACAAATAAAGTTGAAATACAGGAAATTGTTCTTATTCTAAGTTAGTATATATAAATTTAGTATACTTTGATTGTTTTATATATTCTTACATTTAGTTTTCTTGGATTGAAATTATTATAAACTCAAGGATTATTGTTTTTTCTTATATTCTATACAAGGTGGAGCTCTGCGAGTGAATGAGCTAAGATTATCTTGTGCAAATAGACTCAGGTGCAATGGTGGTGCTACCATGAATCTTTTTGAACGATTTTCTAGAGTGGTTAAGGTAGTTTTGGACTTTTTCATTCTCTATCTGATGATATAGTTTTACGGATTGGAGTTTCATTAATCGTATGGTTTTGTGTTTTGTTCGTTTAAATACGTGAAGTCCTACGCAAATGCACTTATAAGCTCCTTTGAAGATCCTGAGAAAATCTTGGAGCAAACTGTTATTGAAATGAATAGTGATTTGACTAAGATGCGTCAAGCCACTGCACAAGTATGTTTCTTCTTCAGCTTTATATCAAGCATGGTTTGCCCTTATTTCTTAGAGTTTATTGTTTTGGGGGTTAGTTAACTTGTGTATTATCAATGTGTCTGAAGGTTTTAGCATCTCAAAAGCAGTTGGAGAACAGATATAAAGCTGCACAGCAATCTTCTGATGATTGGTATGTTTGTTTTAGCCTGGACTCTTGTTCTCTTATTTGAATTTTTCGGTTGGCTGAGTATTCTTGCGTGTTGCATGCTTAAATAGGTACAAAAGGGCACAACTTGCTCTTGCAAAAGGAGATGAGGATCTTGCACGTGAAGCCCTTAAACGAAGAAAATCTTTTGGTGTATGTTATCTCTTATTCTCCAGTTTTCTGTCTTTTAAGTCTGCTTACTCCAACAAATGAAAGAAGCCTGGGACCTAAAACTTTGACGCTTTGAACCGTTTGAGGCTGATCTCTAGGGTTTCTACAAATTTTAGAAAGGTTGTGCCGGTCTGGTGAAAGTAAAAGCTAAATAGTTAAAACTTAATTATCTAATTAGTAAGTATAAATAATTCTCCTCACGACCCCCTAAATAACTTCAAATAGTTTTCTGAAATGTTAGTCTCTTGCCAATCACTTTTAGATGCGACAGAGCTTGGCAGTGTTTTTATTACTAGAATTCTTTTGAAATATATTGTTTGTTGAGTTTGTTAAGGTGGGTGCAGTCTCCGAATAAAATAGAATGACATGTATAGCACTATTATTCTGAGTTTCTACATATTAGGATGTTGACAGTTGCCTTTCAGTGTCCGAGTGTCCGAACAAATAAGCATTTTGACATATGTAGCACTGCAACAGCCAAACACGATGATTTTGTGTTTTATACATATTAGAATGTTGACTATTGTCTTTGAGATGCTTTTATTTGAGTGACAGACTGTATGCGTTTGTTTCAGTTTTTCTGATTAGTGTTTTTGTATAACCTTTGCAAATGGCTAAAGAATTGAAGGCAATAAGGATTATTATCTATGTCTCTTGCCTGCTGATATCTTATAAAAAGTATTTGTCTCTTATAAAAATGCATTGTCTAACTTTTTAATGTTACAATGAAAGATATCTTATCGTTGTAGAACTTTTGGTTTTAAGTTTTTTATCTGTTCCCTTTTTTATCTTTACAGGACAACGCTACTGCTCTGAAAACTCAACTAGATCAGCAAAAAGGTGTTGTCGACAATCTTGTTTCAAATACGAGGGTTAGTTATCACCATTTTTATCTAGATATTTTGACTCACTATAAACCGTTGGATTCTTTAGGACTATAGCTAAAAGGAATTAATTTCCATTGCATAACTCAACAAAACAAAGAATCATGTATAGATGATTTTCTTCATGCCACCATAACATTAAAATGGCTTAGAGATAGGGAGTAGGGATTAAAATTGATTTATGATGCCTCTGTCATATAAGTATATCTCTTCGCTCTTTTTTGGTGACTAAGGAACTATTTTATCTGTATGGATATAACGTAGAAGATCAGATTTTGTTTATATTTTCTGAATTCCTCTTTTCATGTTCATCGTTTTTTCCCTGAAATTTCCTAGGACGAAGTGTGGTTCTTATAAAATTGAGTTCTTTATGTTTGTTATTTCCCCTTTTTTTTGCAGCTCTTGGAGAGCAAGATACAAGAGGCAAAAGCAAAGAAAGATACACTCCTTGCACGAGCTCGCACTGCTAAGTTTGTTTCATTTCTCTGTTATCTTTCTTTTCATCCTTTATGAGAAGTTATCCATATAGAATGCTTTTTCTCGATATATATATTGTCCCAACTTTTTTTTCTTATTCCTGACTAGGACTGCAACCAAAGTGCAAGAGATGATAGGGACAGTGAATACAAGCGGTGCTCTTTCAGCTTTTGAGAAAATGGAGGAAAAAGGTACGATTTCTTGATCCTCCAAATTGAGAGAAACTTATAAAAACTTGCCTATGCATCACTAACAGAAACTAGTTGTATTATCCTTTTTGAATTTGAAGTTTGGCCTATAGTTGGAGGAAAATAGTTGTTTACCACTCAGTCTTTGAAAGTCAGTAGAGAGTCCACTTTTTCCCAAAGATGCGTTACTTTCTCTCTGTAGATTAGAATACTTAATACCTAGGCGACATGGTGACACGAGAAAATAGTGCTCAGACAATCGGAACGGGATGTGGACTTAGTGATATAATTATAGTTACCTCACGCAAAACTCTCGTACCTAAACAAGAAAATATTCGACTAAGTTTATCCTATAATCTGTTGTCAAATTGCACACTGGATAACCTTTTTTTTTTCGCTTATTCTAGCAATTCGTTAATGTTCTGGTGAACTATGATTTTTTTGTCATTTTCTAGATGGGGCCGATTAATGTTAGTCCCTGCAGGAATATTCCCCTTATCCTTTCTGTAAATCTCTGAATTACTAGTATCGGAACTCTGAAGTTAGTAATTATTCATGATGGAAGACTCTACATTCTTTTTTATTGATTTATGATCATTATGATATAGACTAAAATCTAGAAAGTGATTGACAGTGATGGCTATGGAGTCAGAAGCAGATGCACTTACTCAGATTGGATCCGACGAACTCGAGGGGAAGGTTGGTTATCTATCTCTTGTCTAAGATTTCTATGAGGAGGAGAATCTTTCTCCTTTAAATTGAGTTCAGAGGTAAAATCTTGCATTGGTTAGGATAAGTTGCTGCTTCATCTAATATGTTATATGACTATGAGAGGATACCTCAATCTGGTTTACTTTATGTTTTTTTGGTAGGAGAAGAACTTTTATCATCTAGACATTAACTTGGTCTTCATTGTGACTTACAGTTTAAAATGCTTGAAACGTCATCTGTGGATGATGATCTTGCAAACTTGAAGAAAGAGTTGTCCGGAAGCTCAAAGGTTTGTTATACATTGGTGATCTTATAATATAATCTCATGACTCCCTTAAATACAATGTTCACAAGCAATTGCATTCGAAATTACTGTCTAAATTGAGCTTATTTGTATGGTACCAATCAACTGCTATGATACCTGAAACTAATGATTTGGTTTCTTTTTGCTAATAGCATTCAGAAACTATGTTCTACTTAACTCTGAGTTAGTATTTGTAATACATACATCTCATAGTTATCTTCTGTTTATATGATATGACACAGAAAGGAGAGCTTCCTCCAGGGAGAAGCACAGTGGCAGCAAGCACGAGGTACCCTTTCAAGGACTCGGAGATTGAGAACGAGTTAAACGAACTACGAAGGAAAGCAAACGACTTTTAGGCATTATCGGCTGTTTCCGAGTTGTTACTGGGTTATGTTTCGTCTGTAAACTATCTTGTTTCTTGTAGAATGATACCAAAATCATGTTTGGGTTAATAGTAAATATCCAGCTATCTAATCCCTATCTATATTTTGGTTAAATTGGTGTTTTCCATCAAAGTCAATGGTTTTTTTTTTCATACTAAATAACAGTAAAACATGACTATGAGCGTTAAAATGAATCGAATCTCATGTTGATCCAACCCAATCCAAATATTTTTGACATTTGATAAATTGATGGTTGGATACTTGGATTGTAGTTGATTCATGGGTAATAATGAGTGAACGTTACCCATCAAATTATTTTATATATTCTTCATCATATCCGCTCTTTTTCTTTTTCGTAAAAATTTTCATTGATAAGAAGCTGAATGATTTGCATGTTAATTTGTTTATACCCATAAGGACTTTTAGGGTTTAAGAGCACAATTTCATCATTTATGATATCCAAAATAAAAGTTATATTTATAACATTTTTTGGATAATTTACAACTTTGGAGTCCCAAGTTTAACCATCTTGATCTTCTCTTCCTTTTCTAGGGTAATTTGAATCTATAAGCCAAAAACTTATACATACATATTTGGGTCTTTTGTCCAACAGTCTTTGAAACTCATAATCTATATGTTATTTTATGTAATACTAGATTAGGATCGGTCCGATACGATAAGTGAATTATTAAATTATTAAATTAATTTAATTTAAATATTAAACTAAAACAATTGTAATACTTAATGTATTTAAAAATATTCAAAGTTATTTACATAATTTCTTTTTTTACCTGAATAAATTAATCTATGTTTTTAAATTATAATTATATTATATATATATATATATACTATTGAAATTGTAGTACTTTGATCATCGTACTAAACACTATTTAAACAAACGCATTTTTATCAATGTATCCCAACACTATATACTATTCATATATCTAACTAAACTTAAATTTAATATTATAGAAAATAATACTTATTTTAATTTTTTAAAAATTTCTTTATTTAATTTAAATCATTATATTGGAAACATTATGATACATTTTTCACTTTTATTTAATCTTATTTTTGATTATTTTGAATTATTATATATATATAATAAAAATTTCTAACTTTTTCGTTTATATAATCTTATTTTTGATTATTATCTTTAAAATAATTATGAGAAATCTCGTTTTCTAGCCAAAACATGGTTCCACGTTAATAAAAAGGTGATTCTATGTTTATATGCTAATAAGTGTTATCCTTGTGCTGGATGCATATTCTTGGAGGATTTGCAAACACCGGATGGCGGTGGGAAACTGAAGAGAGGAAAGGAAAGAATATGAGTAATAAAAATCAAAATTTGAAGTTCATGTGAAATTTCATTTTTGGCCAAAAGAAAGTAAAATCTCAATTTTGTTTCCGCCAAAATGCTAATATTAGATAAATTTAATAAAATAAAACAAATGGTAACTAAACATAATTATAATACTGATTAAACATTGCAAAAACACAATTAGAGTATCCGGGTAACACTAAAACCTTTAGAATCTTACTACATAATATTTTTATTTTTATTTTAAACAAGTTTTTTTTTTGTGGATTTATTTAGGGTTAGGATAGGATTGTGTTAGGGTAGGATTGTGATAAAACTATCCATCACAATATCCCTACGTGATTAATTTCTTTAATCTTGAAAAAGATAAAATTTCTTATATAAATTCTTAAATATTCTCTTCCTATCATAGCAGATCGGACCATTTAGACAAGATCCAAGTATCTTACCTATTAAATAATTTAAAAGTTAACGATACTTAAGTATCTTCTCTAAAGATACAGTTGTTCTGATTAAAGACATTTTACTACTAATATTTTGTTTTGTAAATAAAATTAATGTGTGAAGACACCCATATTCAAATAACTAAACAGGCCACTTATAACTGTATCAGCCCATTTCTGTTTTAAACTACAAAATCTAAATGGGCTCTAAACGGATCGGTCAGTTTAGTTTTATAAAATTCAAAACGACGTTGATAAATCAAATTTGAACACAACCTAAATCAATCCCCTCTCTCTCGTTACTCGTCTTCTTCTGTGCACAACAACAACAAGGTCTCTTCCAATTTCTCAATCTCTGATTCCATTATTTCTCAATTTCCAGTTTCCTAATGTTGGAAATGATTTGAAACAAGTAATAATGTGATTAATTCTTTCTTTCCTATGAATTTGTTTCTGAACCTGAATTTATTAGTTATAATTCGAGTTTTATGCACTCTTTTTTTTTTGTAGCTTTTGAAAATGATAGATGATGGGCAAGCAGTTGATATAAAGGGTATTTTGGAGATCGCGTTGAAGAAGCGGTTAAAGAAGTTGTTTCTTTATTTGAAGCTTAAGGAACGTGGGGATAGAGTTTTTTTTACTACCACCAGCTGCTTCTCCTTCTTTAGGTATAGTGGGACATCTTATTAGAGGAGATAAAGAAGAAGTTAAGAAAAATGATGAAGCAGATGCTAGTGAAAATGATGGAATAAAAAAGGGTTTAGCAGATGTTGTTGCTGGTCCTAAGGAAAGGTTATTATGCTGGTTCATTCTAGTGTGCTTGATATTATTTGGCTGTTCGATTAGATTAGCTCTTTAAGTGGTCTAAGATGCGAGAGGACAAATATGCTGATTTTATTGTAGGGTGATAGGACCTGCAATGCCATCGGCTGAGTTACTTGCTGCTGCAGCAAAGCTAATTGAAGCTCAAGCTGAACTTAGGTGCTTTTTACTACCAGCTCAAAAGTTATCATTTATTTTTATATTGAATAACCCCTTTAATAACACATTCGCTGAAAATGCTTCAGAGAAGCTGAGTTAGAAGAAGATTCAGAATATTTCATTGAACCTGCTCCACCAGCTGTTGTTGCAGAAGTTGCATCATCGAATGAAGCAGAGCGATTTGAGGAGGTTCTTTAGTTTTTCCTTGTGGCATTATAATTAGAAGTTTTTGTTTTCATAGTTTATGGATAGTGTATTCACTAGAGTAGGAACTCATACTGCTTACATAAGCAGGTGACACGGATAATGGAAGCTGATAGTCCATACGATGTTATAGGCGTGAATCACAATATGGCTGCTGATAATATGAAGAAGAGGTAAGGTTTCTGTTTCATTTTTGGAATCAAGAAAAATTGATTAGTAGTCACTATAAACTGAGTTTAATCATTTTATACAGTTTTTAGTAATCAGTTAATTTTGGGCTGTAGGTACTGGAAGCTGTCTCTTCTTGTTCACCCAGACAAATGCTCTCATCCGCAAGCCCAGGAAGCTTTTGTTCGGCTGAATAAAGCTTTCAAGGATTTACAAGATCCAGAAAAGGTGAGTTGATGAATCATCAACTGTCTGATTATCTTTCAATATGCTCTCATAATGAGAGACTTACTGAGTCATGTGGCCATCCATCAAGTATTTACTTATATTCTCCTACAGCGAAAAGCAATGGATGACAAGATTAAACTTAAAGAGGAACAGGAGGCATTTAAGGTTTGTAATTTTGCCATATCGATCTACGTAATCTTTGGGCATAAATATGTTCGTATGACTTCCAAAGACCCGGTATACTTTGCTCTGCAGGCTGAATTACGCTCAATGCAAGAGGCAGCACAATGGAGAAGATCACAAGGTGATAAAGAGTCACTGTGTGATGCGGGCTTCTTAATCTCTTTACCTTTTATGTAATGAGATGATAATGGAGTTTTTTTCTCGGGTTTGCAGGCATATCAATGGAAGGCGATGCAGAGCTGCTGGCGGCAACTGAGGTTAAACATGTACCTAAAAGAGACGAGTGGATGACCACCCTTCCTCCTGAAAGAAAGGTGAGAGTCCCAAATTTGATAAATAAACACACTTCTTAATTATTGGATAGGCCCCAAATTTTAATTTTATCCCGGGTTCTTCTTTCGCAGGTTGGTGTGGCTGTGCAGCAATCAACCACGTTTAGCAGAAATGCTAGAGAATGTCGCGGAGACACTACAGCTTGGACAAAGCTGAAAGAGCAAAGATGAAGTAAGAACACACTAATCATTCAACCTCTAGCTAGCACCTGTAAAACCACATTACTGACCCACGAGATTGTTTTGTTATATAGCCAAAAACACATAGGGTCTAATTGAAGAAGTTCAGCTGCTTAGACTTTTGTTATTGGTCTACTGTAACTAGCCTAGGACTGAATGCAGTGGAATGTAGCTGTTCTGAGTTGGTTAGAGATCTGTTAGTTAGGGATAGACTTATAGGGCTGTTTCTGCAAATATAATTTGGTTGAAAGTGGAGAGCTTTCTTATTAATCAGATCTCTCTTTGTTTTGCGATTGGAATAAGAATAGCAAAGTTTCATAGCTTTGTTCTTATCATTGTTTTTCTGGTGTTGCAGTTACTTAGAGGCATACAATAAGGCGAATGCGCTTGCATCAAAAGAAGGCGAAAATATGAAAAGAAGTCTAGATGCTGACCTTGTGGACAAGTATAACAAAGAGAAAAGATCAAAGTCTCTGGTAGAGAAACACAGAGAAGAGTCTTCTTCTTCTTCTTCTTCTTCTTCAAGCCGTCTCAAGAAAAATAAGAAGTTAGGTTTGTCCAAAGAGAAATCCGAGAAGGACGAGTGGGTGGGGAAACATCCATGGAAGCCATGGGACCGTGAGAACGACCTCACTGCCGGGAGACAGAATGTGAAACTTGATGCTGAGAATATGGCTCAGGGTTTGGCTTCCAAGTTTTCTTCTGGTAATTTCCAAAGAAGCTTTCTTTGAAGCTTGTTTTTGTAAATTTTTTGACTATAAATGTATCCAATTAAGTTACTTTCTGGCTTATTTCATACCAACATCTTTTCTTTCATTTGCTATTGAGCTTCTTTACATCTCAAAATTACTAAAGTTTACTTCAAAGTTTAAACATAATAATAATCTAATTAGTAGATTATCACTTTATCAGTCTGAGACAATGTTGTATAATTTATGCTTTATATATGTCCTTTTGAAATGGTTTTTGGATTTAGATTTTCCTAAAAACTAATTTACTGCTACTCATGATTTAAAAAAAAAAAATTCCCTAAAATATAGATAATCTGAATTTTGGTGGTTTTTACACATTTATGAAATGAATCCATAATCTATGTCTTATGGTTTTCAAGTTATAACTTCACTTGATTTTTTATTTTTCATTGTTCTTTTAAAAAATAATAATTTTAATACAAAATATAAAAACCATAAAGCAAAACTAAAATCCAAAAACTAAAAACTATAACCCAAAAACCACTAAAAAAACTTGTAAACATTCATAGCCTAATACTTATGAAACCAAAGTAGAGCAAAAAAAAAAAAAAAAACTTCTACATCCTCATGACAAGAAAAACAAAAAAAAACGTTTGCTTCATTTCTTCTTATTAGGCTTAACCAAGTCTGTCGACACAGTGAGGGAACATGAACGAACGTTGAAGAATTCTCGTTTACCTTGCTTGAGGATGAGAAGCAATAAAGTGAACTGCTAGATCAATGGACTTGATCTTTTCTACGTCATTATCAGGAATCTCAAATCCAAATTCCTCCTCCAATCCCATCACAACTTCAGCACTCTCTAAACTGTCCAAACCGAGATCATTTTGGAAATGAGCTTTGGGTGTTACCTACAATGACATTACGAATTCGATTAGAACAGAGTTCAAGCTTTGCTACCAACTAATAGCAGCCTAGAAAGCATCAAAATTGGAGCCTGAGACTTTGGATAAAGGTAAACAATTGACTATATCAGATAAAAGTCTTTAAGAGTGCAACAAATCCAATTTCTTTTCTCTTACTGATCGAGACAGCAAGGAAAAACAACAAAAACACCCACACACAAAGCTAAACTCTTAAAAGCTAGTAGATATTACACATACTGAGTGCTCATACAACCAATATCTTATAACTCATCTTATACAAGATTGTGATGCTGAAGAAATTTTGGAAAGCTTAACCAAAACAAAGATAGTGAGATGGAAGACAAGTTATCACTAATAACCACACCATGGAGATTTAATATCAGTTCATCAGCATAGAAACATCTTAAATGGCATAAAAAACACCTTTCAATCATAGTTTAAGAATAATAATAATACATAGGCCTCACTACTAGTTTCTAACCCTTGCAGACAACAAAAAAACTAAGGTATAAATATCTATGGATGAAAGTGAGAAATATTATGTTATTCATTCATATATATATATATAAATCTACTCTTGTTGGGTATCGGATTCGTAATTGTGTATTAAAATTGTGTGTTATTGGACAAAATATTTAAAATAATAATTTAAATCTATTGTTATTGGTAATATTTAAGTGTTAGGGTTTTAATGATTTCATTTTATTAGAAAATATTATTGATCAAAAATATAAAGACTCAATTTAAAAAAAAAAAAATTGCGTTATTGGACAAGTTCACCACTAATGCATAAAATTTGAAAATCTACTGCACCTTGTTTCTAGATTGGTTCTGTTTGAGAACGAGATCAATTTTAGTGAACCGATTTAAATTCCAACTTGAGTTGCTTGATTTTGGTTTAGTTAAATAGGACTGATTATCTTGATTTTAACACATTAAAAGAGGAGAACATTCTCTAATTTATATGGTGTGATACGGAGATGATTAATTTATTTATTTGTAATCTATTTTGGAATTATGAAGTCAAATGTCAAAACTATCTAAATGTACTACACTGTCTTAAATTTTTGTCAATTGTCCAACGAATCTGTATGGTGTATGGGCTACAAAGATTGATGTCTGGTAATTTTTTTCACTTCACTATACTAACTAAGTTATAAACAAACTAGAAATCAGCTATAAAGAAAATATCTTTCATAAGAAAAACATATTTTAGACTTTCAAACATACTAAATGATTTAATAATAATATTAAAAATCTATAAATCTATACTAATAAAAAGGCTTATTTGAGGTTTAATAGTGTGTCCACATCAGGCAAAAAAAATTTAAAATTTTTTTACACATCAACAATATCAAATGTTAATGATTTAATTAAATGATTTTTCCTATTAGAAAAACAGACAATTTTCAAATCTCTTCGTTTCCTCTCCTTTTTCCCATCAAAATTTGTTTTGTTTATTAGTATGGTAATTTTAAAATACATAAATATATATTTTAACATTTCCACTTCTATTTGATTCATTTTGTTTGCTCTAGATTTACAGATGTATAGAGTCATGACAAATAAAAATCGTAGATCAAGCGGGTTGTGGTTTCATGAGATGATGGTCATACGGAAGACACGAAAATGTACATCGAATAATATCTTATGATTATTGGTTTTAGTGTGTTTCACCATATTTCTACTGTCTCACGTGTTCCTTTTAATTTTTAATGTGTACTTTTGATCTCTCATATATTGTTGGCATTGGTGTGAGTAGAGTTGAAGTTAAAGGTTTTGATTTCCAGTGACAGGGTTTAAGCAGCCACTTCTTCCATAGTAAATATAGATCACACAAGGTTATTTTTTTCTAATCCTCTCAACAATATTTTGTATATATTTCTCCCCTCAGGGTTTCAGCTACTTACATCATACATTTTTATATCTTGTCAATAACAAACTGAGAATTTCTCCTGCGTATTTCCTATTCGTTCCATGGCAGACAACAGTTGAGCAGATTATATGTTTGGTATATATCGTTGAAAATATCAGGATTTACATATTCATGTAGGATGGAGTTCATGGATTTTACCATACCAACACAAAAGAGAGTATATTCATTTTTAGTTGATTTTACCTTTATAAGATTTGAAACTAGTGATCAATTAATTTGAGTTTATTTTCAAGTTACATAAAATTTGCTATGGAGTATGACGTAAAATATTTTTCAATCCTGGCTATGATCCAAGCAATGTGTTCATAGAAACAACACAAATAAATATGACATATAACTCTTTAAGAAGCATATGTTACTGTTGATGGTCATTGTCATCTTTTGGGACTTTCTTCACCAAGTCTCATGTCAATCCTTAAAACTTACTATATCATAAAGTGAAAACAGAGATGCAAAACAAAAAAAACGTAAAATGGTGAAAATTCTAAAAATTTT
The DNA here is from genome assembly GCA_963854855.1 of Nasturtium officinale. Taxonomy (NCBI): domain Eukaryota; kingdom Viridiplantae; phylum Streptophyta; class Magnoliopsida; order Brassicales; family Brassicaceae; genus Nasturtium; species Nasturtium officinale. Next base: position 5,130,441 of record OY978512.1, read on the forward strand.
GTGTACAAAACATACTTACCATTGCAGGACATAGGCCTGAGCATTTTTGGATTCAGATCGGTTTCGGATCGGATTGAGTCGGATTCGGATTATTTGGGTATGAAATTTTATAATCCGAATATTATCCGATTGTATTTTCAGATCGGATTCGGATCGGATCACAAATTTTATATGTAACCCGATAAAAATCTGAAATTTTTTTTGGATTTGGTTAATAAATCCCAATAACCGGAAAAATCCAAAAAACCCAAAAAATCCAAAAAAATCCGAAAAATCCGAGAAAAAACCGAAAAATTAAAAAAAAAACAAATCCAAGTTTTTTATTTTTAAAAAATAAATAAGAAGTTTAATCAAAAAAATATAATTTTAGTTGAAAAGTATAAAGAAACCTTTTCGAATATATTATATAATTATGAATATTGATAATTAATATATATTTTGTATATTTAAGAATATATGTAATTATATATATAAGTATATATATTCCATATATTATATATTTTGGATATTCGATGGGATATCAGATCGGATTCGGATTATAATCGAAACCGATATTTTTTTAGAATAAAAACCGATCGAATTTTATAAGGTGTTCGCTTCGAATTCGGTACAGATATTTTTGGATCGGTTTGGATCAGATTTTCGGATATCGAATTTTATGTCCAGGCCTAGTAGGACATATGTGCACATGTACAAGTCTACGGTATATAAGACTCATAAATCACAATGCCATCAATCTACCAAAAATTTTTACAGTTTAATCTATTCAAATAAACTAGCATGTTTAATGATAAAGTGAGCAAGAATTTAATAACACATCCAAAGTTACGATGTGAATGTAGGATAAATTCAATAATTTTTTAACCAGAAAAAAATATGTTGAAATTTTATGTTTAATTCTTCTTTCTCTTAGTAAAAATAAAAATTTATAATATAAGCATTAAATGATTTTATGCCATTTTTAAATGTGAATTTTATTTTTAGTTATTGTCTTCTACATACAAAATTTTAAATTCATTTAGATAAATTTCAAATTCATTTAGATGAATTTATACTAAAATTAAAAATTTTATCACATAAAATAGAAAAATAAGCAGATAAAGAATTCGCGTTTAGTGCGGAAAATCCCCTAATGTCACTAAATTCACTCAAAGGAATCAGATTCAGATCCTCCCATTGGTATGGTTATTTCTATCATTTTAGATTCGATATTGATGTGGTAAAATAAAAGAATAATAAACGAGGACCCTACATATTCCATCAATAAAAACTAAATATTTTTCAACAAATAATAAATGTTTAACCAAATAATTGAAAGAAGTAGCAGTAGCTCAAGAAAGAATAAGAGGAAGAAGAAAACTAAAAATATAAGAAGCATTTGCTACTATACCAGAATTCTTAACCACATTAAAATCCCACAAAGAAACGAAATTGTTTAAAAAAATGAGAGCTTTAGAACAATCGAAGATCTCTCTTGTTCTGTTGTTACTTCTTCTTCTCTCAGTCTTCATCAGTTTCAGTCTCCAGGTGACTGTTGTTACCATTTTACCCTCAGTTCATCCTCTCTACTTAGATCCCTTCACTATATCATCTGGGTGTTTCTAGTTTTCTGAAAAAGTTGAATCTTTATTTTAGTAAAAGCTAAACTGAATTCAAAGTTTTAAGCTTTCGTTTTCGTTCACTTATAATTCAGCTTCTCCATTATTGTGAGTTTTCTTGGTTCTTATTAGAAATTTATGGAATTTGTTAGGCTAATGATGAGGTATCATCATTAATATCTGAAGAAGGAGAGATGATGGTGCCATTACAAGAAGAGAAGTTTATGGTAATGAATGAAACAAGAAGGAAGCTTGGAAGTTTTCAGATATGTTCAGTTTGTACTTGTTGTGGTGGTTCTAAAGGTCTTTGCTTGCCTTCACCTTGTTGCTATGCTATTAATTGCAACATCCCTAATAGACCTTTTGGTTATTGCTCTTTTACTCCTAAAACTTGTAATTGCTTTGGCTGCCACATCTAAGATCTTCATTGTGAGCTCCTTCTCTTTTTGTATCCTTACTAATTCTTAGATTCTTCTTACTTCCTCTTTTGATAGGTTTTTTTATTTTTTTTGGTGAATCCAGGGCAGGATTCATCTGGGAGTATGAAAGAGAGAAAAACAAAAAATATCTGTTCTTGGTTTTTTTTTATCATTTATTTTAATTTGTCTATAATTTATTTTCAGTCTTCATTAAATTTCATTACCTACAATCTCAGCAACATCATCATCCTCATTAATTAATTGTCTTTTTTTGCATTGCCATTTTCATAATTTTTTTAGTTTTTTTTCGTAGGATCTTGTTCACACTTACAGCAAGATTTGTGTTTTTTAGTCTTTTTCTTTATCTATATCTTTTTGTTTTTTTTTTCCTTTTTCTGTTATTCCAATTTGTTTCTCATGATTTAGGTAAGTTAAAAAAGTTTGTATTTTATCATCAGAATTTGTACTTGTAGCATATTTTTGGAAAGAGTCATTTTTTTGCTAAGTTGGCAATTGGAAGAATATTTAATATGATGATGATGATGATGGTGGTGGTGATGGTAGTGATAGTGAAGCTGTTAAAGTTAAGTCTTTGTTAATGAGTGAAATGTTAAGATTCTTAAGATATGGATCAAGTTTAGTACTCTGTTTGTTTTAGTTTAAAAATTGAATAAAAAACAATTATTCACCTTTAAGTGCAAGGGACAAAAATATATATGAATATGTTTATTTATTTGACAATGCAAAGATACAATCTGATGGTAAGAGATGTTTTAAAGTCAAATGTTTGTTCGAATTCCATAATCTATCTCACTCTCTCTTGTTCGCATATTTAATCTGCAAGATCTGAAATTAATTAATAATTGTTTATTATCACTCACACATGGGTCACATCATAAAGTTGTCATGTTGGTTTATTTAGTCAATGTGTTGGAGTTTAAGAGTCTTGACCAAAGCAGTTCTCTCGTGATTGATTGGCTTTTTATTAATTGAACAATTTGCATTTATATCCACCGGTAAGAATGAATGTTTAATAAACTCTTAATTAGCTGCCGTAAACATAAATTAACTCAAAACTAACATGTTCTGTACACACATAAAGTCTATTGGTGGTTATATTAACGAAGAACGGTATAAATTAATTCTATAAAACTGACTCAAGGATCAATGTAACTAACTTCTTCAATCAACCTTCTCTGCTAAACTTTATATTGCTCTGCTATAGTGCTATATACTTCTTCAATCTTCATTTACTTTCATATAGTACATTTTTTCATAACTCTTGGTACATCCGGGGCCAGCGAAGGCTCGTACTAAATCTGTGGGGAGGTGCAAGTTTTGTTTACAAATATTCAAATGAACCGAAAGAGACCACTCATATTCATTCCATGTGGTGAAACCAATTGACTAATAATTCTGCATTTGGCGGAAATCGATCATTGGCTTAAAGCAATATAGCGATTCTTTGTTAAGCAAGAACCAATAGATCAAGAGAATTTAGTTACTTTATATAACACTTAAAAGAGTTACTTAGTAAAGTAAAAATATATATTGCTATTATGTAACATGTTTCTTATATATACTATTTTGAACCAAAAAATTACAATTATTTTTTTTTCAGTCCCAAATTTTTTTATATATCTTAAAATTATGCATAAGCTGCAAACTCATGAAAATGTAATAAGTACATTCGATTCTAAATACATCCGAGATCCAAAATATACATTAACTTTAATTTGATACAAGTATCGACCCATTGCTTAGGAGATTATGAACGAGAGCTCACATTGTAATGAGTGTGTAACAGTTTTGACTGTCTTAAAAACAAACAATATAGTTAAATTTTAATTGAGTAAACATCCAAAAAATATTGTTGTCCTTTTATGTTCTAGATCCTTAGAACATCTTAAAAGCAAAATTTTGATTTTTGACTTTAGTCTTAGCTTTGATTTTCATTCCCAAAACCATCATAAGGTCGATTCGATGTAATTAAAGCAGAAGGCTGTTTAGTTACAGCATTCAAGATCTCTCCATAGCCCACAACTCCAACAAGAACATCAACAACAAGAACATTCAAGATCTATCAGCTTCTGTAACCCAAACATGTGTAGCTCTATGAGAAAGCATCTGAGCCATAACCGCAGCCAACGAGCTTGATGTTTTGCAAGTTACCGGCGCACTTCTTCCCCTGTACATGCTCCTACCAATGCTTAATATTGTCGGGCTTGTTGGAGTAAAACCGATGCTTCTGCTACTAAATTTCTTGGCCTTTGTTTTTGTTGTTGTTGTTGTTCCGTTCTGTTCTCCACCGGGAAATGAAGTTTGGAGGAAGTCGCTGAATGATCTTGACGACATGTTGTCTTCAACTCCCATCACAAACTGTCCTGCATAAAGATTAGCTAAATCCCAAGCTGCAGCTAGGTAATCACATTTCCAGAGCTTTGAAGCTGAGATTTCTCCTATTATCTTGAACTGCTGTTCGTTTTCGGTTTGTTCCAAGACCGCGATCGTGCTAGGGTCACAAGGTGGCCTTCGGGTAGCTTTGATGGCTGGAAGAGAGGCTTCAATCAAGTTATAGTCTAGATTGATAATTCCAAGAGTAGAGATTGCTGTGAGTGGTAAAGGAGCTAATGCGCCAAGTACACCTATAAGTAAGCGGATCACGTCTTCCCTTGAGAGACAACAAAACTTGTCTGGGCTTGAAGTCATGGACGTAGTAGGTCTGTTGGTGGAGTCAGTAGCGAGACCACTCTACTACTAGAGTTTTCATTGTTCTTCAGCCATTTTCCATTGTAAAGAATAGAGAATCTCTTGCTCATACCTCTCCAAACAACGCTTTTCGGGACTAGAAGTCGTCTCACTCCTTGTTTCATCATCTCCAAAACATCTATCAACCTTACATTATAATCAATATACAATAAAAATTATCATAAAAAAAACATTTACTCTTGCTACACAGAATTGTACTAAACGATAGAAGGTAATTCCATAAACAGAGAAATCAAATTCATTGCATCAAAGGAATCTGACAATTTCAAGATACAGTAAAATTGTTAGCCAACATAAGTATGCATCCTAGTTCATAAAGCTAGCTAGCACAGTATCATATAATAAAAAGTGTATGGACAAGAAAGCATCTTAACTGTTCAACACAAAAGTTTCAGCATGCTCAAGAAATATGGTCAATACACAAGCAAGGATAAATATGTAGATTAAGGCAGGAAACAATGTATCTTAGGACATAGATAAACAAACTTGTAAACAATATTTGATATACAAATTGGTCAGAGCATTACAGAACTATTCACTGGTTGTTTAAGTAAAGATCTTCAAACAAACGGGTAACATATAGATACCGTTAGCCTGAATTAATCATATAACAAGAGATTCTTACAAGATATGCGACATTAATATTTTTGCTCACACGAAATCTGAAGTACATATGAAAAGGACTTTTTACAGTCTCACTGAAACAACTGATATGCAACTTTCAGATGTACAAGTCCTGATCCTATAGACTTTTACAGATTTCACAGAAGAATCATGCCAATAAGTAACAAACATAAATTCTCATTTTTAATCTTATGCAATCCTCAATCTGGAGAAATTCTGAATAGCTTTACAGATAGCAGTTAAAAGTTTATTAGATGAATGGAAACAAATCACACAAGTAAAAATTGGTTTTAACTAAGATGACTCGTTATAGCTGTGGACATTTTTACAGTCAAAACAAAAAATCCTGCTTCGAGAATGAAAAAGGAGAGAAGGATATTTAGAATCTTTTTGCATAAAACAAAAAACAAAGTAATCCTATGTATTAATAATGTTTAACATCGCAGATTATAATCAAAAACTCCATTTAACCATTTAAATGGGTAGTTTTTGTATAAGTTGGATTACATAAAGTATAATCATAGTCAAACGACAAAGGTAGTTGCAGACATAAAAATCATTGACTAAGGTCTAAGCAAGCTGTACAAGGAAACAAAACTATTCTAAACATGTATTATCAAATTTAAACATGTACTATTCTAAACATGTATTCTAAACTATTCTAAGTCAAAAGGAGATTGGAGCATTTTAAACTATTGTTTTTAGTAGTTGTGTTTCTCCAGATGTTTTGAAACATTTTCTTATACACTGACCACAAAAGAACAAGGCGAAAATAACATTACATACTTCATTTTGCTAACTCATGGCCATACACCATTACTATTTTATCTAATCAAATCAATAAAATAAGACGACAAAGAGTCCCCACCTTTCTGTTTTCTGTATTGAACATGAAGTTAGATCAAAACATGAGAGTATTTAAGCACATGGCCTATATATAAGAATATCTCTGATTAGATCCAACCATGTTCAGATAAATAATTGAAATCAGGGACCTATGATTTAGCCAATTATCAATACATCAGATTAATGTCAAACCTCGAGATATAAATCAATATTGAAGTTGAAGCAAATTACCAACTTATTGAGGAAGTTCAAGTAACCTTTGGACCCATAATCTCCCTCAAACATGGACCAGCCTATGAAGTCGATGCCCCTCCCAAGCAAGAATCAAACTAAGGGTCCTAGGAAGCTCAATCTTTGGAGGGTCCTAGGGAATCACTACGAGCCCAAAACTAACTTAAGAAAGTAATAAAATTGGATTCAACTAAGATCCACATAAAAAGAGACTCAAAACAGTAGAAAACTACAAATCATACATCAAATATTCTAGCCACTTTACTTACAGTGTAACCCATTTTATTAAAGTTAAGATCTACATGATGTATGCAACTAAAAATCTACCTAATCTCAGACACACCAAACAAAATAAAAAAACATAGATTCATAAACTCAAAGTCGAGTGCTTTATAACATAAATGGAGTTTAAGAATGTAGTCAAGTAGAAAGAAAGAGAGAGAAACTAAAATTGAACTAACCTCACACACACCAAACAGAATCAAACAGTGAAACATAAACAGAAAGTCACAGCAATTAAAAATCAAACTAGTCTCAGACATCAATTGAGCTTAGTGTGTCACTGCAACTAAAAATCAAACTAGTCTCAGAAACACCAAATAGAATCAAACACAGAGAAACATAAACTCAAAGTCTGGAACTTTACAGGATAATAAATTAAACTAACCTTGTTCCAGGATCAACTTGTTTGAGAAGAGTATTATTAGGACAAACAACTTCAGAAACAGGAATCTTCATAGCTTTCTCTTCTTGCAAACACTCACTCTTAGCCAAAAAAAGCAACAATATCCAAAGAATTCAAAATCCCAACAAACCTATGTTGTCTCATCTCACTATTCTCCACAAACCCAGGAAGATTTGGAGTTGATCTCTTCCTCCAAACTGGAATCCCACATTCAGTTGATTCACCAATAGCTCTAATTGCAGATTCAACAGTCTCTGTTTCATAAAACTCAACCATCTCTGGCTTTCCCATTGGAGTTCACTTGGATTAGAAGAAAGGTAAGATCTGAGTTATAAGAGGGAGTGAAGAAAGATGAGAAGAAGGTGAAGGGCAGTAATTGTTAATAGAAGAAGGATTATGATAAGAAGAAACTAATTCAACATTTAAATCCCATGAATTGATCTATGAAAGCTTAGTGGATATAGATCAAATTATCTAATGATTTTCTATCCGTATACATTTTTAGAGATTTTGGAATTGTAATTAAGGAAAAAAAAAACACAACACGATGCAGAATAGTTGGAAACATATGTTGGAGGTATCTTGTTGTACTTGATGTCTAAATTGACCAAAACAAAAACGACAAATTTTTTGACTAGACAATAAAAAAAAGATAATAGTTAGCAATTTATTGATAATTATCTATTAAATATATTTTAATATTTTACCGAGTTATTATAGTTCCCACTCCATTGATTTCTTTATAAATAGAGACATGTATTAATTATTGGTGAATGTATGCGAAATCAATTGAAAGTCTTCTATTTCATTTCCTTTATATTATTTCATGTCCTCTCATAATATAATAATATATATATATATAATATATATATTAATTTCACTTTATATCAATATTCTATAACACTTGATAAACTGCACATATATTGAAAAAGTGAGATTTTATATACAAAAAGGTAGAATTTTAAATTTATGATTCAATTTATTTTATGTTGATGGACATATAGGTTTTGCCTTCTTCGTTTATATACTATTTTGAGATGATGTGTTATGTTTTCTGTTTATTTGTTTTGTTAGGATGATAGGCGCTGCTTTCCCTAAACCAATCATTATGGAGGTTATGTCTTTACGATCAATGATTATATGGTAAGCTCTGCCACCTCAAATAATAATGATCACATGGTACAGTATGTCACCTCAGATCATATGGTAGCTTTGCCACCTCAAAAAAAGCTTATGGTCATATGGTGGATTATGTCACCTTAGATCATGTCATATTCACAAATATCCAGAAAATATTTGACAATAAAATTCCAGAAGAACTTATGATAAAATTTGTCTTTAAGACAAATTATACGTTTTAAATTATTGTTTTTTTAATTTCTGTTTAGTATCGTTATTTTAAATTATAGTTTATTATGCTTAAAATTTTAAAACTATTATCAAATTTTAATTTAAAACTAAAATTGATTTCACTAAATTAATGTTAAAATAATTTTCATGTTATACAGTTATCATGTCAAATTTAGAGAAACTCAAATTCGTTGTCCTTGATGTATATAGAAACAATTATTTAAAATGAACAGTTGTATCATGGATGCATTTAAAAGAAAAAATACTCCTTGATACCATCGAAAAGTCAAAAACGACTTTAGAGGACAAAAGGCGAAAGCCATGGTATTTTTATTCCACCATATCCATGATGATTTAAAAGATGAATATCTTACAAAAGAAGATATTGCAGATCTTTGGCAATCACTTAAAGAAAGGTTTGATCACCAGAAATATGTGATCTTACCAAAGGCAAAACATGAGTGGTTGAATCTCTAGTTTCAGGATTACAAAAGTGTTTGCGAATATAATTCCGCTTTATTTGGAATTACATCGATGATGACTTTATGTGGAGAGAAGATAACGAATTATGATATGATTGAAAAAACTCTCCAAACATTTTATCCCGTGAACGTAATTCTTCAGCAACAATACCGGGCAACAGGATACCAGCAGTATTCAGAATTGATGCAAGTTCTGTTAGTGGTAGAACAAAATAATAAACTTATGATGTTAAATCATCAAATTCGTCCTACTAGTCAGCTCTATTCCCTGAAGTGAATGTTGCATCTTCCAAATATAATAATTATGGACATGGATGCGGTCGAAGTAATGATTGTGGTCGAGGACGAGGTGGATATGGTCGTGGACATGGACGAGGATATGTAAGAAAATTTTGTCCAGATGATTTTAACAATGAAAGAAATAATAAAAGGTCCAAAGGAAATGATGTTTGTAATATAGTAAACAAGAAACATGAAAGTGTTTGTTACAGATGCGGTATGAAAGGACATTGGACCCGTACCTATCATACGCCAAAATATTTAGCTGATCTGTATCAAGAATCGCAAAAGGCGAAAGAGAAAGAAATTGAAACCAACTTCACAAACCTTCAATGACTATTGTATGTTATTTGGAATTGATGTTGAATATCCGGTCCCGCATGTTCATATACAAAATGGCTTGACTGAGTCTTTGATAAAATGGTTACAACTTATTGGTAGACCGTTAATATTGAGAACAAAATTCTCAATTTCAGTATGGGGTCATGCAATATTATATGATGCAGCATTAATTCAATTGTGATAAAATGCATATCATAAATATTCCTCTATAGAATTAACGTCTAGGTAGAAGCTAGATATATCCCATCTCCTTGTTTTTAGATATGTAGTTTATGTTCCAATACCCACACCACAAAGAACAAAAATGGGACCACAAATGAGATTGAGAATTTATATCGGGTATATATCATCAAGTATAATACAGTATCTTGAACCTTAAACTGGTGATATGTTTACGACACGATTTGCTGATTGTCATTTTAATTAAGCTGAATTTCTAGCGTTAGGGGAAGGAATTAAAGAAATTTCAAAAGATATTACATGGTACACACCATCTTTGTTGTACCTTGACCCTCTAACGAAACAACATGAATTGGAAGTTCAGAAAATTGTGCATTTAAAAGATTTAGCAAATCACTTACCAGATACGTTCACTGATACGCAAAGGGTAACAAAATCATATATACTCACGGCAAATGTTCCATCAAGAATTGATGTTTCTGAAGAACATACTGATGGAAAAATAAATGAACCTAAAGTTCAGTTAAAGAATGGGAGACCGATAGGATCAAAAGATAAAAATATACGTAAGAAAAAGAAAATAGGAGAAATTAATAATAAAAGTCCAAAATACCTAAATACTGAAAATGGTCCAGAATAATCAAATAATGAAAATGGTCTTGAAGAACCATATACAGAGAAAAATCGTAAAGATGATAACGATAATGAAAATTATGAGATTTCTATCAATTATTCCCAAAATAGAAAATTATGGGTTAGAAATAAGATAGAAGATGATGATGGAATGTTTTCATTCTCTGTATCGAAATAAATTAATTATGAAAGTGATGATCCAGAACCAATATCTATATTGGAATGCTAGCAAATAAATGATTGGGTGAAATAGAAAATGACCATGAAAAATGAGTTAAATTTCCTTAATAAAAAAAATGTTTTTGGATCTATTGTCAATATATCTTGTGATATAAAACCAGTTGGGTACAAATGAGTTTTTGTACGAAAAAAATAAAAAAATGAGGTAACAAAATATAAGGTCTGACTTGTTGTCCAATGATTTTCTCAAAGACCGGAAATTGATTATAAAGAAACATATTCTCCGGTAATAGATGCAATTACATTCATATTTTTAATGTGCTTAGCGTCATTTAAAAATCTTGAAATATATTTAATGGATGTAGTGACAGCATATTTATATGGATCACTTGATAATAATTTATACATGAAAATCCCAAAAGGATTGAAAATGCATAAAGCATTAAGTTCAAAATCTAAAAAGATATGTACGGTCAAATTATAGCGATCACTTTATGGTTTGAAGTAATCCGGACGCATGCGGTATAATCGTTTAAGTGAATATTTGTTGAGGAAAGGATATACCAACAATGCGATATGCCCTTGCGTGTTTATAAAAAAAATCTTTAACTGGATTTGTGATCATTGATGTATATGTTTATGATCTGAATATTATTGGAACTCAAAAGAAGATAAATGATGCAAGAATTCATATAAAAAAGAGTTCGAAATTAAAGATCTCGGACAGACAAAATTTTGTCTTGGGCTTCAGATAGAGCATCTCCTAGAAAGAATTTTTATACATCAATCAAATTATACGAAAAGGATCTTAAAATGCTTTTACATGGATAAAGCGACTCCTTTGAGTATTTCTATGGTCAATAGATCGATCGATGTCGATAAAGATCCATTCCGACCTTGTGAAAATAACGAGGAAGTGTTAGGTCTTGAAGTATCTTATATGAGTGCTATTGGTGGGCTTATGTATCTTGCAAATTGCACTCGATGAGATATAGCATTTGCTATAAATCTGCTTGCAAGATATAGTTCAGCCCCGATGTACAGACATTAGAATGAAATTAAATATACATTTCGTTATCTTCAGGGAACAATTGATTTTGGATTATTTTATCCTAGAAACTCTTAATTTGTTTTAGTTGGTTTTGCAGATGCAGACTATTTATCAGAGCCGCATAAAGCCAGCGTGCAAACCGGATATGTTTTTACAGTTGGAGGCACTGCAATATCTTGGCATTCTCAAAAGCAGACTCTCGTAACTACATCGTCAAATCATGCAGAAAGTATTGCTCTTCACGATGCATGTAGAGTGTATATGATTCAGATCAATGACTCAACATATATAAAAATCAAGCGGAGTAGTCACCAATAAGGAGCCAACAAAATTATTTGAAGATAATGCTGCTTATGTCGCATAACTCAAAGAAGGTTATATCAAGAGCGATAGAACAAAACATATTCCCCCAAGATTTTTCTCTTACATACAAGAACTCGAGAAGAATCAAGAAGTAGACATTCAATATGTCTGATTTACTGACAATGCAACTGATTTATTCACAAAAACGCTTCCCACAACAACATTCAGAAAATATGTTTAAAATATCAGAATGCGTTATTTACGAGAGTTATGAAGAAGAAATTAAATCCAGCATTTTTAGGGAAAGATTATGTTACTGTACTTTTTTTCCCTCGTCATGGTTTTTATCTCTATGGATTTACCATAAGGTTTTTAACGAATCAATATGTAATACATTGATAAAAATAGATAATTAAGGTTGAATGTTAAAATAATATAATTATCCATTTGACCGACATACTACATCATCATTAACCCTTTTAAAGTCCTATAAATAAGTGATGTTGTAACATTATGTAACTTACAATTGATATCAAAATCAAATTCCTTCTCACGTTACTTACTTCTTTTCAAAATACTTTATATCACGTTCAAATAATTTCCACTTACATATAATATATATATACAAATACATATACATAATATATAAATATATCTTACTTCTCTCCATTATAAAAATATATAGTGATATATTTTACAACAAAAAAATAAAATAAATTATTACACTCCAAATGGTCTAACTAAAAGAAAAACACGGGAAGAGAATGTTCTCCCTGCTTTTTAATCTTCCACTTCACTTCCAGGTCGCGTTGCTTCACTCTCCATTACAAAGGCCTTTCCATTATTCACTTCTGAAACCTTCTAAATTTACTTTAACTGCCACTCTACCTCTACGATGAGAATTTCTGTTCTTCTTCTCTTCTTCTTCTTCATCTCTTTTCCCTCGTTGCTTCTATCTCAATCTCAGCTTCCTGAAATCGACCCACAAGATAAAGCTTCTTTACTGATATTCAGAGTTTCAATTCACGACCCAAATCGAAGCTTATTAACATGGTACGGCTCAACATGTTCTAACTGGACAGGTCTAACTTGTCAGAATCCAACCGGAAAAGTTTTTTCTCTCACTTTATCAGCTCTTAATCTCTCCGGTGAGATTCACCCATCTCTCTGTAAGCTCACTTCTCTTCAAAGCTTGGATCTTTCTCACAATAACTTCTCTGGAAATATCCCTTCTTGCTTTGGTTCTTTGCGTAATCTTAGAACACTCAATCTTAGTCGAAACAGATTCTTTGGTTCGATTCCCAACACATTTGTAAACCTCAAGGAGCTTAGAGAAGTTGTTTTAAGTGAAAATAGAGATTTGAGTGGTGTGATTCCTCATTGGTTTGGAGATTTCTCGTTGAATCTTGAGAGAATTGATTTAAGTTTCTGCTCGTTTCTTGGAGAAGTACCTGAGAGTTTGTTGTATTTGAAGTCTCTGAAGTTCTTGAATCTTGAAAGCAATAACTTCACTGGTACACTTAGAGATTTTCAACAGCCATTGGTGGTTCTTACTCTTGCTTCGAATTGGTTTTCGGGTACATTACCTTGTTTCTACGCTTCTCGTCCGTCTCTTAGTGTTTTGAATCTTGCTGAGAACTCTCTGGTTGGTGGATTACCTTCTTGTTTGAGTTCTTTAGAGGAGTTGAGTCATTTGAATTTATCTTTCAATGGATTCAACTACGAGATATCTCCTAGGCTTATGTTTTCAGAGAAGCTTGTGATGCTTGACTTGAGTCATAACGGCTTTTCGGGTCCTCTTCCTAGTAGAATCTCAGAAACAAGTGATAAATTGGGTTTGATTCTGCTTGACCTCTCTCACAATAGATTTTCTGGTGAAATACCGTTGAGGATCACCGAGTTAAAGAGTTTACAAGCATTGCGTCTCTCTCATAATCTTCTAACAGGAGATATCCCGGCTAGAATCGGGAATCTGACTTATCTTCAGGTCATTGATCTTTCAAACAACGCGTTAACTGGCTCAATCCCTCTCAACATTGTTGGTTGCTTTCAGTTACTTGCTCTTATAATTGGTAACAACAATCTCTCGGGAGAAATACAACCCGAGCTTGATGCGTTGGACAGTCTGAAGATACTAGATATAAGCAACAACAAGATTTCGGGTGAGATCCCGCTTACTTTAGCTGGTCTGAAGTCGTTGGAGATTGTTGATATCAGTGCTAACAACCTCTCTGGGAACCTGAATGAAGCTATAACCAAATGGTCTAATCTTAAGTACCTTTCTCTCGCCCGGAACAAGTTTAGTGGAACGCTTCCTTCTTGGTTGTTCAAGTTTGATAAAATCCAAATGATTGACTACTCCAGCAACAGATTCTCTTGGTTCATACCAGACGATAACTTAAACAGCACACGCTTCAAGGATACTCAAACTGTTGGAGAAGAAGGAACCACAGAGCCACCAGGAAAAGTAGAGATCAAGATATCAGCAAATGTGGTTGGCAAAGACGAACTAAGCTTCAGCTACAGTCTCTTGTCTATGGTTGGGATTGATCTTTCTGACAATCTATTACACGGAGAAATCCCGGAAGCTTTGTTCAGACAGAAGAATATCGAGTACTTGAACTTATCCTACAACTTCCTGGAAGGTCAGCTTCCGCATTTAGAGAAGCTTCCAAGGTTAAAGGCTTTAGATCTTTCACATAATTCTCTATCAGGTCAAGTAACTGGAAACATTTCAGCTCCTCCAAGTCTAACACTTCTGAACTTATCTCACAATTGTTTCTCTGGAACCATTACCGAACATGAAGGGCTCGGGAAGTTTCCAGGCGCGTTGGTTGGAAATCCAGAACTATGTGTTGAATCTTCTGGAAGCAAATGTGAACCAGCAAACATTGATGCATCACAAGAGGAAATATATCAAAATGAATTAGTTGAAGGACCAATATCGATTTGGATATTTTGTTTGAGTGCGTTTATTAGCTTTGATTTTGGTGTGTTAGGTATCTTCTGCTCAGCTCGTGCTCGGAGTTATATTCTTCAGAGTAAAGCTTAAAACTTTTATGTATATTGAGTTGTAACATGTATGTTGGTCTTGAGAAGTGAAAGTTTTTAACTTTCATATTTACATTAGTGTTATTGTTTGGTTGATTTAGAAATTTTTTGTTCTTGGCGAATAACTTTTAATGACTTTTAAAATCTTAGGTGGTAAAATGATATTCCAAAAAAAAAAAAAAAAACTGGGAGACAATTGTTTTTTTTTTCGTCACTGTTTGACAAATTTTAAAGTAAAAAAAAAAAAAAACTATCTAACTCATCATAATTCATCATGTAGATTTCATTTCACCAGAAAAAAATGGCAATGTGAGTTTAGTCGGTGAAGAAAAGCTCTAACTTCGCCACAAAAGCCCACACCTTTGATCGATTTCAATTCTGGGTTTCTCCTAAATCATCCAAATTAGTAACGAATTTGCCTCATCATCGATCCAGAATCATGTTTTCGTTATCTTCTTCTTCATTGCTTCGTCCAAGTTTACACTACCATAGTTCTTCTGATCGATCCATAGTTATGGCAAGAAAGAGTAATATCTCAATCCGTCGGAAAGTCTCTTGCTGTTGCATAGCTCCACCTCAGAACTTAGACAACGATGCCACCAAAATTGATGTAATATATTATCACAATTTTGCTAATTTTTGTTAGTTTTCTTTCGTTCAAAGAATTGATTTTTACAAAGTAATTTCATGGAATCTGTAGCAAATGGCCCTTATATCATGGTTATATTGTAGAGTTTCTTTGTAAGTTTTATGTCAAATGTTATGCATTTTTGTTTTGGAACTATGTGAAGATATTTCATATTTGCAGCCTCTGTCCAAGTCAGGAGGTATGCGTAAACAGCGAGACGCTGAGGATGATTCTGATGTTCTTATAGAATGTAGAGATGTCTACAAATCATTTGGGGAAAAACATATCTTGAAAGGTGTTAGCTTTAAGGTATTTATGTTTGTTTTTTCATTTTATATATGTTAATTTCTGTTTTTGAATTTAGTGTAAGAGATTGTTGTTTATGATTTCAGAAGGATGCTTCTAGCTTTAGGTTTCTGCCCTGTAAATTAGGGAGTCTCGGACTAGACTACTTCCTCTTTTTTTTTGAATTCAGTGTAAGAGATTGTTGTTTATGAGCTTTAGGTTTGTGCACGGTTTGTCATTAGTCTAGACTATCTCAGCGTTTTTCTTTGCTTACTCATTTGCTCTAAGGATCATAGTGACAAACATCATGCCATAAGAGTGTACTGCTTTGGCTATTTGTATTATGAAATTCGATTAAATACACTGCATACACGCTATTAAATATGCTATTATGAAATTAAAACTCTTGAAATCCCAGGGCAAGATCTCAGATACACTGCAAAGAATTTGTAGTGTAAATTGCAAGTCTTTTGTCTTATTAGACACGAATTTGATGAGATCTATTCCCAGACTTGTTTTGGATCTTTATTTTAGATTATGTAAAGCCTTTAGATTTTGAAAGTCACACAAACACACCACAATCTAACCAATTTTTTGTTTTCAGATTCGACATGGCGAAGCTGTTGGGGTGATTGGCCCTTCTGGGACTGGGAAATCAACAATTTTAAAGATCATGGCTGGTCTTCTTGCTCCAGATAAGGTCTGCAACTGTTGCACTTCGTGCGCTTTCTTTTCTCTATCTGGCAAATCATAGCCTTCAGATTAATGATTGTTGCTGATGCTTGTAATGTAGGGAGAGGTTTATATACGAGGCAAAAAACGAGCTGGTTTGATAAGTGATGAGGAAATATCAGGAGTTCGTATTGGCCTAGTAAGTGCTGTTCAGAGATGTAATTCCCATGAGTCTACACTTTGTTTTTTTAGAGTTCGTATATAATGGCCTTTTTTCTATCTCACAGGTATTTCAAAGCGCAGCTCTCTTCGATTCTCTAACAGTTCGTGAAAACGTTGGTTTCCTACTGTAAGATGTTATTCCTTAACATCCTACATAAACCTCATTTCTAGTCAAGTGGTGGCTGATACTTTTTATTTTTAGTCATATTAACGTAACTTTTTCTATGGTAACTAATCTCAGTTATGAACGTTCAAAAATGCCCGAGAATCAAATATCTGAGCTTGTAACACAAACCTTGGCAGCTGTTGGTTTGAAGGTATCCTAATTCTTACTTCCATGATCAAAGTTTGCATCAAATGATGATTTTTTTTGCTACAGCTAGGAACTGTTTTGCTCTTATAGCATAGGGTAGTTCAGTACTTAGTAAAGATTTCATCCTGCATATTATCGGTTTTTGTTCTAATAAGAACAGGGGGTTGAAAATCGGCTACCTTCTGAGCTATCTGGTGGAATGAAGAAACGGGTTGCTTTAGCTCGTTCAATAATTTTTGATACAACTAAAGAGGTCATAGAGCCAGAGGTAATCTGAAGATCTACTGCGTTCATGAATTTTTTTCGTCTTTAGAGGATCGAATGATGAATTTGTATAGCTCTTGATGAAAATCTAACTCATTTTTTGGGTTTTGCTTAGGTGCTCTTATACGATGAGCCAACTGCTGGACTTGATCCAATTGCATCAACTGTAGTTGAAGATCTTATACGGTCTGTTCACATGACTGAAGACGATGCACTAGGAAAACCTGGAAAAATTGCCTCTTATCTGGTTGTTACTCATCAACATAGCACCATTCAAAGAGCTGTAGACAGGTTCTGCTCTTATCTGGTTATTACAAGATATGGTTTTGTAGCTAGTTGCTTCATCCCTTGAAAAGTTATGTTTCTTCTATTCAGATTATTGTTTCTGCATGAAGGAAAGATCGTTTGGCAAGGAATGACACATGAATTCACAACCTCAACAAATCCAATTGTTCAACAGGTCTCTTTCTTCACATATTCACTTATTTCAACATTGCAGTACTTGCAATGCAGTTTGCTTCATTCATTTTTTCGTTGTATCTCTCAGTTTGCTACAGGCAGCCTTCATGGGCCAATCAGATACTAGGAAACACATTCCGAGACAATTAGGGATTGAAGAATGAGGCATGGCTGATGTGTACCATACGAATACATCGTCTGGATTCTAGCAAACACCGTCGAGAGCAATTGGTTCACAAGATACTTCATTTCTTCCAAAACAATGCTTACTCTACTTGTAAACACTCTTTGACATCTTAGATGCATAGATCAGAAAACAATTGTAAGTTGAGATTTCACTATAATACATAAATGAGAATTGAGTTTAATGTCCCATAGAAACAATACTTGCATTCTCATTCAGATTCCAACAAAACTGATACTTGTGAATCTCCAAAAACAATAGTAACAATGAATATATATACACAGAAACATAACTCATTTAGTAGAACAAAAGACAAGATTGATTTTTTTCTAACTACCCAACTTAAAAGCATCAACAAAGAGACCTAAACAAACACCAGCTTTCCAAAAATTCATAAACACAACAAAAGACTGAAACTTTCCAGAAAACATTGATGAAGGTTTCTTATACATAAGCATACCGATTCCTTCAATCGCAGCCACAACGATTCCTGCAACAAGCACATCCCAATCACCAGTTTGTCCAAGAATTGTAGCTAATGCATTAGCAGTGTAGAAACCAAGAAGTAGCAAAAATATCTTCATTGGGAAGTTTTTTCTTGCAGAGTTTAGTTTCAATAGTAATTGTTTGCCTCCTGCAATTGCAATTCGACCTAACCTAGTGCTACCTAAACCTGTTCTGTCTCCATTGATCTCTTGTTCTCCTCCACCATTGTCTCCAGGAACTGAAGAACCTGTGTCTAACGCAAACGCTATTTTCTTGTTTGATCTTCTAATCTGAAAACTGTTGAAAAAGGAAGAGACCTTTTCAGTGTTGAACTAATGTTATGCTTAAACTATAACGCAAACGCAAAAATTGTACCTTTTCATTGGATATGGGAATGAAGTAAGCTTAATTGATGAAGAACCTGTGTCTAAAGCAAACGCTATTTTCTTTTTTGACCTTTGAATCTGAAAACTGTTGAAAAAGGAAGAGACTTTGTCAGTTTTGAACTAATGATTTTGTTCAAATTGAAATGCAAACGCAAAATTTGTACCTTTTCATTGAATATGGGAATGAAGTAAGCTTAATTGATGAAGCTCTTCTCTTGTGGAAGATGTTTATGATAAAGGAGAGATCTTTTTCATTTTTCAAGATTGGAAAGAAGTGTGAGGATTGAATTTGAGATGCCATTGGAGCCAGTCTCGAATTTTGAGACTTTTAGGGTTTTTACGTCAGAGAGAACTTAACCCGTCATAATGTAGAAAGGATGAGGAAGCATTTGATTTGGATTAAGAGGAGAGTGGAGAAAGCTTGATTCGAAGAATCTATGGAGAGGAATGAGTGAGATTTTGAGAGAAGATGAACAACAATTATAAAAGGCCTTTGAGTTTTTTTTTCATCTGGTAAAAAAAATGAAAGAATATTGATTAAAATTACCAAACAATTTTAAAGAAAATTCAGTATTAGAAAATTCCATAAATTGTTTTTGAAATTCTCCAAAATTTTCATTGATTGGAATTTTTTTTATAGTCATTTTGATTACATTAGCTGAGCCTATTAGGTAGAATAAAACCTAAAACATCATGAATCATGTATGCAATAACAAAAAAATTATATAAAAAATAACAAAAAGTCGATTTCATTGCTATTTGGACTAACAAAAAAATAAGAGAAAAAAATAAACAACATATCTGCATCGAATAGCAAAAATAAACAATATATCTCCACGCCTCTTCTCTTCCTCTCCACGCCTCCTCTCTTATATTTTAAGTAATTTCTATCTATTAAATAATATATATTTAATTATTATATATATATTAAATAAAATTTTATGTAACAACATATCTGCATCGAATTCGGATATCAGCAGTTTCAAAATAAAATATTCGGATACGGATCTGAATACCTCGGATATTCTATTTTCGAATCGGATCGGAGCAGATCTTGGATCGTATTCTGAATATTTTATCGAGACCTGCTTGATAGTGTAAACAAGTCATTCATATAATGTCTTATTTTTCGAAGACACAACCACACTAGAAAATAACATGCTGACGACCAAAGCATGGCTTATGGCAACTGACTGAGTGATAAGAGACTCTGTGTTGGCTAGATAATGAGAAATATCAAACAAACCATTTTCAAAAATAAAACTACCATTTTTTTAAATCTCAAGAGATACTTACATGCTAGTATATTACAAATTATATTATTTTCATTTATAATATATTTATTTGCATGAAAAGATCCATTAATTGCATGCAAATACAATACACTTTTTAATCAGTTCTATAAATATTATAATCGTACAGGTTTTACTAAAATTAGGCATAGTTTTAATTTTTAAACATCAAATCTAAGACTAAGTTCAAAACTTGTTCAAAATATTCTATCTGAATAGGCAATGATTAAATTCTCTTTTGAGAATCAGAGATCTTACCCTGAAATTGTTTGTCTTAAGCTCACTGAAAGAGTCAATGACATTTCCAAATTCTATATATTTTACCTGTCCAAATCTCATAAATAACAATTTTACTGTCTTTAACTTGGTTATAGATTAGGTTAGTTACTTATTTGAGATCTGGATCTGGATTTACATATACCAAAATTGAATGAATACATGTTCATTTATATTTAATTATATGTATTTTTGCCGTTCAAATCGCATAAATAACAATTTTATTGTCCTTAAATTGGTTATAGATTTGGTTAGTCAGAAATTTGAGATCTGGAACTGGATTTGTATATACTAAAATTGAATGAATACACGTTCATTTTAATTTAGTAACATTTTTTATTGTCTTATTTTTAAATCTTTAAATTTGGAAATAATTAATTGTAAAAACTTATATAGAATCATACGGTTTAACATCGATCTTACAGTCTAATATTGGTTAGTGAGTAGTTCTACACTAATGATATATATATATATATAAAGAATTAAACACGATAAATGATAAATGTGACATGTACTAATTTAATTAAAATAAACAGTAAGACCTGTATAAATTAATACTCTAAATTAATAAATAAAAGTTTCGATCACTAGTCGGGTAAGTGTAAAAATTAGGAAAACTGGATATGATAATAATATAATATATTTTTTGGAATTTCTATGTAAATATATGGTTTCATTTATATCATAAATATATATATATATCAAAGATAATATAGTAATGTATGATTTTAATGTTTTCTAAATTTTGAATATTGTTAGATTATATATCTCTGTTATTATATAAAAACTGTTTCAAATTATGGAGTTGTAATATTGTCAATAATGTTTTTTTACTAAATTAGCTAGCATTTTCTGTAACATTTTTAACTTCTCAATATGCATCATTTTATTTTTAGACTTATAAGTAGTTAAAACATGACAGTTTAGGTCATTAATTATACATTTGAATATATATATATATATAAGTGTGTGTGTGTATCATTTTCATAAATAAACTCATTGGTAGCGTTTGTTACTTAATTATCGCCAGCAAAAAAATTCGTAGTATAAAATATCATAGTCGAAACTGTAAATTTTTATAGCATTAAAAATTAATTTTATTCAGATCAAATTATCTCAATTCAAAAAATTGGAAAATTTTGTGATAAAATCTTAAATGATAAATCGGTTGGAACTAATCTCTTTCTGAATTAATAATTATTAGTTTTTATATAAATTAATATCACTATAAAGTAATAAAATATGAATAGCCTAATATTATTAATTTATATAGGTTTTACTATAGCTTGTATAATTATCTTTACTAACTTTTCTTTTATTAGTGTGTAAGATCTCCTGCCAAAAATAATGATTAACATTTAGAAAAATATAGTCTAATTTTCTATTCTATATCACTTTATAGCATTTTTAAACTTGATTTCTATTGTCAATTTTAAATTAACATTACTAAAAACTATAGTTGATTAATGATATTATATAAAAATATACTAGATTTTACCATAGCTTTAAACTTGAATAGTGATATTTAGAAAAAGAATAAAATAAACAATTAAATACAATAAATGATACATGCGACATGTAGTAATTTTATTAGATTATAGCTTATATAATTCTCTTTACTAACTTTTCTTTTAGTAGTATGTAAGATTTCCTGCAAAACAAAAATGATTAACATAAGAAAAATCTATCTAGTCTAATTTTGTATCCCATATGACTTTATAGCTTTAAAAACTTTATTTTCATAGTCAAATTTAAATTAACATTAATTAAAACCTCTAGAAATGAACCAAATGTAAACCATACTATAAATTATAATACAAAAACAACATACATATATAACAAGAGAGGTATTCATTCATTCTTTCATATCAAAGGAAGAAGAAAGTGATGGAACCAATTGCTTTACCAACATTACCAGATGACATCATTGAGGAAATCGTCTTGAAACTTCCGGTGAAAGAAATAGCAAAACTCAAGTCTCTTTCAAAACAATTGAAATCGAGGATCGAGTTTCACAAATTCACCATACGATCCAACATGGACCACCCAATAATCATCATGCTCCTACACTTCTTGTTCCGTTTAGTAAAATATACCTTTAGGTCTTTTAACGTGTTCTCCACCTTTGGTTTTACTTTGTGTTTTTTATATGTTTTGTCTTGCTTTCTTAGTGATGTGGTTTCAGATTTCAATGTTTGGTTATTATTCTTAATTAAGTTTTTAAAATTTTCTTTGTGAAATACCTCTTTCGATGTTAAGAGATGAAACTTTATTTAAATAGTAAAATAAGGGGTTTTAATAGACTAAAGGAGTCATGTATTATTAAAAATACGCAATTTGAAACCCATTTACAGATTTTTGTTATGGATGTAAAGGATGAAAAACCAATTTTGTATTCCATATCACTTTATAGCTTTTTTAAACTTGATTTTTCATTGTCAAATTTAGATTAACATTAGTAAAAACCTCTAGAAACAACCAAAATTAAATTATACTCTAAATTCTAATACAAAACAACGTACATACATATATAACAAGAGAGGCATTTATTCTTTCTTTCATATCAAAAAAAAAAGAGATGGAAGCAATTGCTTTACCAACATTATCATATGATGTCATGGAGGAAATATTTTTGATACTTCCAATCAAATAATTATTCTGATTCATATGATCCCACATGGATTCCCCAACATATTTATTGAATCATTATTAGGCTATGCATCTTGCTCTCCTCTCTCTGTAACATATCTTTAGGTGTTTTAACATGTTCTCTAAGACTGGTTTAAATTTTATTTCCTATTATGTTTTTATCTTGCTTTTCTTAGTGATTTGGTTTCTATGTTTGTTTCCTGTTCTTAGTAGCTTTTTGAATTTGTCTTTATAAAAATACACTTGGAATGTTAAGAGATCAAACCTAATTTAAATATTAAAAGAAGGTTTTAAATAGAGAAGAAGGTTATAAACTTGTTTGTTCAGACATTTTGATGCCCAAGTTTAACCTCAACTGCAACGGAAACATGTTATGTGTAACAGAGTTTAGCACCGATTCTGGAAAATTTCGGCCAAAAGAAATATGAAAGCGTAAGAGCAATCTTGTAAGAACTTATTCAGTTCTAATGTTTCCGTTGGCATATCAATCAAGAGTCCAATACATTCAACTTATTAGATCCGTTTATTCCAATACGAAAAAACATACAAAGTTACAAGACACTTCACTTGGCCATATGTATGACCAAAGTGACCAAACATTACTATTACAGTCTAGCCAGTAAGCATAATTCTTACTGGCATTTCACCGGCCACGTTCACACATTTGGCAAATGGTGGTTGACCTTGGATTTACATAAGTGCAATGTTCACAAGACCAATGGCTTGAATCTGAACTGCTAGCTCTAGAAGTGGATCCCTTATTTTTCCCTCCTAAGCTCTTTGAACTTGAGGATCTAGTACATACACCGTGCGAGTTCACATCAGATAGTCCATTCTCCAGCGCTCGAACTAAGTTCTCAAAATAGTTTTTGGTAACACTGTTCAATTCCCAGTGATAAAATGTTAGCTTCTTTCATCATACAGAGCCAACTTAAAAAAATGAATACTTTTCCTTGTGCTGTTTCTGAACAGGTACTAAAATTTAGACTTGTAAAGAGCATATATATGCAATGGCAGTTATATAGCTTATCAGTTTTGTTCTGTATGTTTGACAAGTACCTTGTTAAACCTGCTAGTTTTGTGCGGAACTCATTAAAATCTTTACATGGACCTTGCGCGTCTAGGTACGATTGTAGTTCTTTTTCAGCACATTGATGAAGTCTTTCAAGCCCCGACTCAGCTTCACCTAAATGCATGATACAAGAAGAGAAGAAACAAAATGATAAATCTTAGCACAATGAAGTATGTCAATAGCACAATACCTATTAACAAACTGAAGTTAGCGGGACAAAGATGAAACTGAACCAATTTCTTATGAACGACGCTTGACCATAGAGTCAACATTAACCATTCCCCATCTTACTAAGACTACAAAATGTTCTACTAAATAATAACCAGATCCATCAATGCATGTATGCACCACTGATGGATCTAACCATCACTAAATATTTTCCCTATATATAACATGCAACAATTGAGAAAGACCAAAGATTAGTGTTCGTTTAATCATTTATCCTTATCTTCAGGCATTAACATAATTGGCAAGTGATAACTGTCATCACACTGTTTCTAGAACAGAACTTCTCTTTTCGATCAAAAAACCTGTAACTGTTACAGTTTAAAGATAATGTTGCGGGAAGAACATTCATCTTCCCCCCCATCAATACCCTTCCTAATTTCTTATCATTTTTTGTCTAGTGTTATTCAACTTTTACTGCTTGGACAGACCAAAACGAGCAAAACACACACAAAGTACTTCACTATAGGAATCAACACCAAAATTTTGAAAGCAATGTTAGTGTTTAATATGCTGGCTAGATTAAGTTACCTTGTAAATACTCAAAAAACTGTCTCTTTCCATGCTCATGGTCAGGTAAATAGAAACCATAGGCATATGTCCATTTTAGAACTCGTCTGCATTCGACTATCTATAATTGTAGAGAAAATTCGTGAGACAAAAATCCAAAAGTGCCAGAAAGGCCACAAGAGGAACGGAATTTACCTGTAACCAAGCTTCTATAATGAACTTCAGTTGTGATTCAGGCTGACATTGTATGTCACTAAGCTTCTCAATCTGTGAAGTCAATAAGCAAATAACTTTAGTAAAACCCAACAATATAAAGAGCAAGAATATTCAATAAGGGCATATATACTATTTCTTGTGAGACAACATCATGATTACTTAAGCAAACTTTATGAACTTCAATGGATATAAAATCCGGAACAGCGGATTGGGTAAAAAATCAAGCGAGAAGGTGAAAGATGAGACAAGACCAATGATTGTTTTATAAATTTCCCACGTTTTTTTTTCATCAAGCAATACTTGGTAATTCTTATTTACATCAGCAAGTGTTTCACTGTAAGCTCACATCATCTGTTTGCATCTTCTTAAGATCCGCCAGCGCCTTTTGCCTAGACTGCAGCAAGCAACGAGGAAAACTTGTAAATCGTTTCTAACCAAACATCAATATGCATTTTGTAAATACAAAACTTATTTTTTCTTTGGGGTCAATATTCAATAAAAAAAACATTTGACCAGAAAGGAAACATAAAAATTCAGGCAGATGATAAATTTCAAAGATTAATATGAACTACTCCTAAGCCTAATTGCATTGATATGCTTAACATGACACATAGTTTTAACATAGTACTTCTCTCCAGAGTTTTAAATGAACAAAAGTTTACATACCGATTGATTGGTCGCCCATCTTTCATAGTAGTGGGTATATCTCTCAAGAGAGTTCTTTGCCATCTCTCGGCGTTTTTCAGTCTCATCGAACTGCACAGAAAAAAATATAGAAAATATAAAATGTGTTCAGAGATAAAGTAGACATGTTAGTTGTCAGTCAGGAACAGAAACATTGTACAGAAGTCATACAATGCCATCTTGCTTTGCTGCTTCATAACGGTTACAAGCATAAAAGCCACCTGTCTTCTCACCATGATCTATCCATGCTCCAAGGCAAAGCCTACATTTATAGAATACAACATGAAAAATGATTGGGAGCAACAAAGAGTCTTACACAACCAGATTCATATGAATAAGATCAGATATAAAGATACAGAAAGTGCAGAAAGAATTTTAACACAATTGATAATGATATCTATATGCTGATAAAATCTAAAATTGAAAAATCCACTTATTTTCTATCTTGCTTCAGAGTGTAAATCATAAAAATTCAACTCAGAGATAAGATTCCAAGAAGTGTAGAGACTAGAGAGAATAAAAGCAGAACGTATGACATGATGACATTTTGTACAATCAACCACTTTATTAACTTACCAGCAGAACTCATATTTACAAGGCGGGGTGCAGGTAATATGCATACAACCCTGGTTTTTCTCTATTGGCCGTTTACATTTTGGACAGGGCTTGGAATTCGCCAAAATCCTGAAAGTCAAAATGGAATTTAGCAGAAACAATATACAACGTGAAGCATCATGCACCCTAATGCTAGAAGATGAATGAGTAGAAACCGAATAGACTTTTTCTAACATTTCATAAATGTAGCACAGTTTTTTTGGTTCCCTTTGGCTATACAAAATGGCAGGTAGCCATCACTACCATATCAAGCAAAGAACCCATATATTAAAGAACTATAAATACCTTTTAAGGTCGATAACAACATGGCAGCATTGTAAGCATCTACATATCTCAATTATATCAGATAAATCAACTTACCAATTCATATTCTCAGACTCAGCGCTATTTTTCAATACCCACTTTGAAACAGTGTCACAATCTACAGGACGATGAGCTTCTTCAGCACACTGCGGTCCAATAACGATAGAGTCATATAGTATGGTCGTGTCAATTAGTATCTACACAATGGAAAGATGAAACTATTCTAGTTTTAACAGAGAGAGTGACTTACATTCCAGCAGAAACTGTAACAACAGCGACACTTCACATCATAATTACCACTGCCGAAAACAAAGTTTACAGCATAGTCACAGCCTGGTGCCGGACACCACTTGGTCTGCAGAATAAAAGAAGCATTACTATCTCAGTAAGTACATAATATAGAAGGATAAAAGAACATATAAGTTATGCACTTCTTTTCATTTCAGGGTTAATATAAGAAAAACAAACATCACGCGCATGTCAAACTGAAAATTGCTAGCTTACCTTTCGGTTGTCTTCAACATATGATCTGACGAAATAAGAAGAGTACTTCTGCCTATCTTTATCAGGAGCCAACAAATTGATCATATCCTGACCAATAGCAGCTTTACAAGAAGGATCTGGACAACGTAACATAAGACAACCTGGACCATCATTAATCGCGGTGGTGATATAACCTAAAGACAAGAGAAAGGTCAGATAGGCAATCCTCGCACAATGAACCATCATTAACTGTTACACTTCTATACTGTGTTACACAAAAATGAAGACTGTAACATCAACTAAAATTCAATTTACTGACATTATACCATAAAGAAGAATACATTATAAGTTAAATCTAAACTTAAGTTTGGAAATAGGACTTAATATTACTCAGGATAAAAACAAAACAAACCTTCCCAGCATGAATCGCAAAACGGATGACCACAAGCAGCAGCATGCAACTTTTCAGAAAGGAAAGTCTCGAAACAAATTCCACAATCAAGCTGCCACAATAATAAAGAAACAAGTATAAACAAAAGGCACAGCTTGAACCAAAAAACAAAACTTAACAATGTTAAAACTATGAGAAGCCATACTTCTCCATCAATGGGGAAATCAACAAGAGGTTTCTCCAGTAAACCAACAGCCTCTCGAACCTTTTCCTCATCAGCAAACCATTCATCATGAACTCTACTAACACACCTACAACATTTTGCATATAGAATTGTTATAAAAACATAGCAGAGACTACATTATGCAAATATCTGAATTTGGAATTTAGAATATAGAATCACCAATTGTAGTGACGAAGCAGGATTGCAGATGAATTTCTTGAAATTGATAATACAGTTGAAATTCTGGAAATATCATCCTCTTGAAGTTTACAAATATCTGATTCACTCAACACACTATAATTTTGCTACAAAAAGAAAAAGAAAAAAAAATTGAAACTTTATCAGTAAAATAGAAAAATTCAAAACAAAGCTTATATATTGATAATTCAAATCATCATCATCAACATTTACAAAAAAAGGTCCTGCAAATTTTTATTTTTTTGAATAATCGCAAAATTGAATTCAAAATGCATATAAGTAACGGAAAAGAAAAGAAAATTCAATTTATTTAAACTTTATCATTTTACGAGATGTTAGATCGGGAGAAACCTGACGGCGGCGGAAGATGATGTCATTAGAATCATCAGCGTCATCTTCAACGAACTCATAGTCAGCATCAACACTATCAGCGTAATCGGAATCGTTATCGGTGCCGGTGTAGAAATCTTCATCAGCATCCATTTGGATAGCTTTACGAATTCGATTCGATTTCAACAAAGCTTAATTTTAAGAACAATACAAAAGGAGGAAGAATGGCAAAATGGTAAATTAAGCTTAGCCAATTTCTTTTCTTTTTTTTGTTGGGTGAAAAGCTAATTCAAATTCATTCTTAAATTATAAATTGTTGATAAAATTAGAAAAAATAGTGTCCTTCCAAAATTTTGTCCAAATTTAATCACAAAGCACGATTGGAATAAAATGTTGGAAAAATTGGTTTGAATTTTATCGAGTTAATTAGTGTTTTTTTTCGTTTTAGTGAATTTGTGGATATGTTGATTTAGTAAAAGTCTTGATTGTACGAAATAATGTGATTTAATAAGTGATCAAGTTGAAACTAAACAAACTTGGACTGGGGGTTAGATACCAAAATGGTAAGTTGTTGAAATTAAATATGCAAAATTAAATAAAAATGTGTTCGAATACATATGATATGTCATATGTGCAAAGATAGAATAAAATTAGAAACCTAAACATAAGTTATTATTGTTTAATGATATATGTATTTCATATTTAAAAGAAATATATTCAATGTTTTAGAGATTTATATATTTACGTAAGAAGCATCGTTTGCAAGACTTTCTTGGAAAGTTAAAAGTCATCAACCGATACTAGTAACCTTAAGGTTAAGACCAAAAAAAAAAAAAAACAAGAGTATAAAAAAATGCACTTGAAGGAGAAAAGCTAATTATAAGTTTATAACTAATGTAGTTGTGTCTTGTCTTAATATTTTTGCAATCACCCATTGTATCGGCGGTTAAATTTATTCACCATCCACCCCCGTCACCACCACCGCTCTTTTGACTGCTTGATTCCGTTCCCCAACCGCCCGCTCCCCCATCACTCTTTTTACCACCAGCCTCGTTTCCCCAACCGCCGCTACCGCCACCACCAGACACATTACCCCAGCCGCCAGCACTGTCACTCTTTTTGCCAGCAGAATCACTTCCCCAACCACCACCACCACTTCCCCAGCCTCCATCACCAGCTCCGGTATCTTTATTACCCCAATCTCCATTTCCATCTTGTCGATCATTGTTCATATCGTCCCTCCGTCCTCTGCCACGGCCACGACCACCATATGGCCTTGGCGCTCCACTTGGATGTCCACCACCATTTCTGTACTCACCTCCCCTACCTACAATACATTTTGCACATAATTTCATAATAGTGGACATGCAGAATCATAGTCTCAGATACAGATAATATTAATATATATATATATGCTTTCTGCATCCAAAATCCAGATTGCCGGAATTTAAGTTCAAACAAAAGCCTGAGAAGTCAAACAATGACCACACAAACCCTTCGGTGCCACTGAAAAACCAACATTGAAATGGCTTTACCTGAGACTGAGCGATCCGAGTTTCCTCTCCAGCCTCCTTCATTCTGAGAACCACCCCAACCACCTCCTCCGGAGGAGCCACGGTCTGCAGGGCTTCTCATCGGTACCATGGCAGCAACAGATCTGATTGATGGCACTGATTCTTGTAACGGGTCATCAATATGCCTCTGGAAGTATGCCACAAGCCTATCAATGTCCTCAAACATCCTCTTCCTGAACTTGAATCCCTTGGGATATAAACCAATATACTCATGGTGTGGATTTGTGCTCCTTATGTAAGACAGTATAAAGGTGCCTGGATGTTCATGTGAAATCCCAAAACAGTAAACTATCCTGGAAGGATTTTCGCCCTTCTCGAGCCTAAGAAGATCATCTACTTCTGATTTGGTCCCCTTACGAAATTTTCGATAGTTGAGCATTGTCTTAAGATGAGATACCAAAGGATCAACATACCGATCCATGACCTGCAGTTAGGATAATGTGGTTAATATTATTTAAAGATGCACCAAATTAGATCCAAAGAAGTTTGAAAAAGTCGTCGGAGGCTTAAAAAGCTCAAGGATTTTCAAGAATCAAATAAATGAATTCACTGATAGTACATTAGATAAATAAAAAGACAAACCTCATCTAGATCTTCAAAGGTGTCTTCTCCAATCTTCAAGGTCTTCCCAATACATTGTAGGCTTGTAATGTCCTTGTTTTCTTTCCCACCTTCAGCTATCTCCTTGTGAGCGTAAACTCCATCATAAATCTTGAGCGTCAATGTTAGATAGTTGAGCCCTCTAGAGCTTGGACGAACGATGCTCCCTCCAAAGTCTTTGTCAGACAAATACTGTACCCAGCACCAATAAGTAAACTCAGAGAATTTTTTTGACAATACAACAAAACATTTATCAAGACTTAATAATCACCAAATGGAGAGTAAACATTGGGCATACCTCTGTTGCTTGGTCTGCAGTGATATTCTGAAAACGGGGATGGACAATCATCCGAGACTTAAAGTGCTTCCTCACCAGCTCTTTTTCCTTTCGAGCTTTCTCTTTTACAAGCTGGATACTGTTTCTATCTTCATAGTAATAAGGATCAACATCCTGGTTCTGCTGGTGTCTGTTGTTTCTCATTTCACTTTCTTTGCAAGTAAGGAATACTTGATACCTCTGCTTGTGAATTGATTTGATCTTGCATGTGAGGATATCCCCTTCATTCAGTCGGTCTGACAACTCAACAATATCTCTGCCATCATCTGAAAAATCTTCCTTCGCAAGCATCCCAGTTAACCCAGAGTCTAATACACATATGGCTCTTCCACCCTGCAATCTCCGGACACTAGCCTGTACAATTCTGCCCTCAGCTATGGTGTCTTCAGTTTCACCTGAAATCATATAAAATTCTTCATCTGGGCTTGGATCTTTAAATGGTATCCGCCAATCCTGGAAACCACAGCTCAATTCTCTCATGATATTGCTATAAGTTTCCTTCTTATTCTCCCGTTTCTTGTTGGCAAGATACTCATCAAGGACAACTTTTCTCAAAGAGGCTGGTCGATCTCTCACATGCTCTATTGCCATCTCTATTGCATCCTCGTCATCATTTGAATCACCTCTCACATCTTGATCATAAATATCTTTCGCCAATTCTTGCGCAAGACTATATGACTCGGGATGTATTCTGGTGTCATCCAATAAGTCAATAAATTGACTGCTACTAGCAGCCAGCCCACTTCTACGGATGCGCAAAAAACCGGCTGCATTTACAAAAACTTTTTTACCGAGCCCATGCCCTATCAGATCCTTGCGGACAAATATTGAACCAGCTCTTACAAGCGACCTCTGTAATGATGCAGCTTTCCTAGGCCCAAGTCCAGAAATGAATTGTAAAGGAGAAAAAAACCACTCATGGCTAGCTGCTAAGTTAATGTCGATTCCAACCTGGTTTGCAATGTCAACCATAACCTGCTCAACCATTCCATACTTTTCGTCTAGCTGAAGAAAATTCTCCAGGGGATGAAGCTTCCAAGACAAAATTTCCCTACCTGGACCACATAAAGAGGCCACCATTGCTAGGGGATTCTGGAGATAGCGTCCAATAGCAACTGCACGTTTCACGATCCCTGACTGCTGAGGTAGCTGTTCACCCGAGATTCGAGAATTTTCATATAGCCTAGGAAGTGACTCATCCACATAAACAATGCTTAAATCATCCATCTCATGTCCGACATCTCTAGGTTTTTCCTCCACCATCTGGAATATGACCTGATATGTAGAATAAAACAACCAAGTTTTACTGTGCAAGAAAATAAACAGTGGAAATTGAAACAGAACCAGAAAATTTGCACAAACTACAAAAGCAGAAACTCAACCTTGTTTCATCAAATATAAAATTATATCATTTTCTGGAAACCAATCAAAGTCAGAAAGGTATAGCGAGTTTGAAAGTACTGATGATAAAACACAAAACAAAATCCAGGCCTCTACAGAGAAGATAATATAGAAATAATTACGTAAACCAGTGATCACAGTTATCCAGAACCATATGGATATAAGTCCTAAATCTAAAGATCAAACTTGAAACATGCAACTTGCATTGGCATGAGTCAACAAACATAGTTCCATAACATTAATTCTTACCTCATAAATATCATCCTTCAGTCGAGTACAAGACAAGTTGACAGCTCCTAAAGCCACAACATGCGGTTGGTGGTCCATCATAAACTTTAAAACACGATCCTGGTCACTCTTTTTACGTTGCTGGTCATTCACATTTTGAGATCGCAATGTTAGGGATCCAGCATAAAGCACATCAAGCACCTCACCTGATGAGTCCAGCATCACAAACGTATTTGGTGGCTTTCCAGGTCCCCAACAACAAGCCATGACCCTCGGTGCAGTTTCTTCATCTGAGCTAATGTCCATCTCTTTCTTTTGATATGGCCCTGCAGACACCTTGTTCCACAAAGCCTGTCCATATTCTGAAAGCAACCTACTCTTCGCTCTGCTAGTGAGCAATGATCTTACTTCTTTTTCCATTGATGGCAAAAGAAAAGCATGAAGTGCATCCTCCAGAATCAACATTCTTTGCTCATTCCAGAGTTGAGCATACTTACTAACACCGACACTCAGATAGTGTTCATTGCAGTCGCTAACTAGCCTATTCATGAAATTCTCTGGCAGCTTGAAGGTTACTTGAAGAAGTTTCTCTTCTTCTGCCTTCTGAATGAGAAGCCATTGAGCACCCTCAAACTTGCTCAATGGCTTTTCACGTAACCACTTAATCCCAGAAAATTGATGGAAAGAATCTATTATTGTATTTCCATCTGCTGTTGGACTTGTTGAGACTACTGCATTCTCCATATAAATGCCACGGACATATTTCTTGACTGATGGCTTGCAACTTATCTCAATTGCTGCCTAAAGGGAATAACAGATATCTCAGCATTAATTAGGAAGACGTTCTTGTCATACTAACTCCAGCTAACCATTTAAAAAAAAATAGTTTTATTGCAGAACATACCATATGTCGTGCACCCTTCAGAACAGCTTGAGGATTTTCAAACATTGCGCACACAAAGTTCATTGCCATCTCCTCTGGTGTTTCCTTTGCATCCTCAAGCTCATCCACCTGCAACTCGAGCAGCATCAGAACTGTCATGCCAGTAAAACATACAGATAAAAAGATATGAAAAGCATACTGACCAGTTTCTCTAGGGACAATGCAAGTCCCAGTTGCTCAGCACTATACCCAAATTTGTTTGCAACCTCCCAGAGCCCTGCTTTGCTACAGATGCTGTACTGTGATTTCCTTTTCGGTCTCTTGTACTGCCCTTCATCAATACCAATTTCACCAGCAGGAAAATGCAAGTTGAACTTGGAATCTACATCATCAACTTCTCTTTCTGTTTCTGCAACTTTAAGAGACTTAATGACTGATTCAAAAAGATACTGATTTAGATTGAGCCTAGTTTCATCATAGACCCTCCGCGACTCTTCTTCGTAACGTTTAGTATAGTAACCATGCAATGCCATTTTCCTTTTACGAAGAAGCAGCCACTTCCTATCTAAGTCTTGAATCATCCAGAAGACCTACATTGGCAAATACTTTGCATTAATTTACCAAATTTCCTCAGAAGATTAATGATAACCTGATATTTGTTTCTCCAACAAGAAAACTGCTTACCTTGTGCCACTTGGTCTCAGCTTTTTTGTCAAGATTGACGCCATCAGTATCAGCAGTATCCAACAAGCTCCGGCATTGCTCCTTTCGGTACATAGCTATAAATGGTATCTAGATGAGACAGAACACATTAGCATACTAATAAATTATTCAAGAGAAAAAAACAACTAAAGAATGAATCCAAAAACCTCTAATTTCTGCACATGATGTAGCTCCAAAAAATTTACAATATCATCCTTGTTAACCGAGAAACCCTGCCCTTCAAAAGTCTGAAGTCCTTGTCCATCAGATTCTTTAAGTAGAGAAGTAAGTTGAGCATAAATCCAATTGCTCTCTTCCTCAATGCTAATTTCATCTACAGGGGGGCTTCCGGTGCTTTCTTCAGATATCTGTCAAATTTGACAAGATGTATTTACATCTACCCATGAGCACCAACTTAAACATAGACCAGAAGCAAGCATATAGAATAGTAAAGCAGATAATGCACCTGCATTCTCTCAGGAATATCAAGCTGGCGGATTTCATCATCTTTCCCTGTCATATACTTCTCAGAAAGAACAGTTGGTTCAAACTCATCTTCAAGCCTTCTTTCCATCCTTTCATCAGATGCCAACCCCCTTTTCCGAAGTGACAAAAGTTCATCAACATCACCAAATATTTCACTAGCGTCTCGCATAGCATTCATATCTGATCCCTGCCTAAATTTCTTTTTCTTTGCGTTTCCCCTGTAAAATAGTTGATTATAATCAAGAAATGTGTGATATCAAAGATATATCAGACTACAAGAGAGATGAAAAAAACAGAAAAAGCAATACCTCTTAGGGGGACCAAGCCCATCATCTTCATCTACAATAAAATCTGCCATTTCATCCTCGCTCCCAACTATATCTTCTTCCATAACTAAATCTTCCTCATCGCCTACATCATCAGGTAGATCTACTAGAGACAAAGAGTACATAGTCAACCATGTGCCAACAATCAACACAAAAGTATCAGAAGGCACAAGAGAACCTACCCTCAACATCATCAAATAGCCTGTCTTTGATCTTATCCTCGGCACTTCTTCTAGCTCCACCACTACCATCAAACTCATCATCAGATGACCCCGCCTGACCATTATCCCGTTCCTTTTGAGCTTTCTTCAACCGCTTATACTTTCTCTGTCATGGTTCAAAAAGAAAAAAAAAACAATTTGTATTAGTACCACAATTATACTTTTAATGCGTAAAATATCTGGAAACATACACAAATATGACCTTTTGGATGTTAACGTTGTTATCTTGGAGAAGCAGGTAATCATCTTCATCAAGATCTTCATCCCTATTAAAATCATCATACGTGGAAGGTTAATCAGAAATTGAATAGACTTGCTAAAGTTCATTTAATAGTAAATTATAAAGTAATCACAAATAAGCACTACTGAGAACTACAGGTATATTTTATCAAGTGTGTCCTGCATACCGAAACTTTAATTAAGTTTTTTGTAAGTTTAGGAAAGAATGAAATTTTAGAGAACGAGTAGGGAAACAATATTCACTTTTTCCTTCGTTTCTTCTTCTTTTTCTGCCTCTCCTCATCACTATCTTGCCTTTCTTCATCCTCTTCTTCCTCTTCGTCTTCTTCTCCATCACCCACTATGAACCCATCAATCTCATACTCATTCCCAACTACAAAACAGATATATGGATCACACATCATGGAACTATAAAATAACCTGAATCTTAGTGCAAAAGACAAGACAAAAAACCCACTGACTAATCTCAAAGTAAGAGAAACGCAAAACTCAAAGCTTAATATACAAAAACCATGAAGTCTAAGAAAAAGAAACCTGACAAGGGAACATTGTTCACATATAAATCAAGAATCCACATGAGACAGAGAAGATTCAAACAAGAACAGAGGAAAATTTCCAGCAGAAAAACATCTAAAACACACACACATCTGCTCATTCACTTTGTTTCTTCCAACCAATCCAACATTGGTTCTTCGAACTGGTTTTTATGTTGCCAAATTGCAAGCACTGTATCTCCTAAAGAAGCAAATGCATAAAGTCTCTAAATTTGTCCAAATGAACCGATTAACAAGACAATGAACTACATGCAAAACTAATTTCGTTCAATGCAATAAGACTCTCTCGACAGAACAATGAAAAAGAACACCCATTTCTCTCACTAGTAGAAACATCAAAAATCAAGGACAAAACTTTGTACCGTGATCATCATCTTCTTCATCATCATTGTCACCGTTATCAACAGAATCTCCATGAACTGGATCTTCATCTTCATCCTCAAGCTCATGATCATCTATTAAGAGAAAAAAAAGATTCGATTTTTTAAAACAAAATCATAAGATAACAAACAAACAAACAAACAAACAAAAAACCCCATTTCACACAGACAAAAATTAGGGTTTGAGAAGGAAGCGAGTTATGTTGCCTTCGTCATCAGAAATGTTGTTTCTTCCCATGTTGATTTCAAGAAATTAGATGCAAAGATTACACAGATACGAACCCTAAAACCTGTAAGAAAACGAAGATTGTCAACTATGGATTTCTGATTTAGCGAATAGGAAAACAAAAAAAAAAGGTTCTTATGGTTTCTAGGGTTTTTCAAAAGCGAACCCATAAGAAGCTAAAGCTGAGAAATGGGTTAGGTAAGGCGGAGATAGAGAAGGAGAAAGAGGGAGAGGCTTACCAAGTGTGAAACTTTTTGCTGAAGGGGAAAGGCGAAAAGAGCTGAAACGAAGGTAGTG
Source organism: Nasturtium officinale (assembly GCA_963854855.1). Lineage (NCBI taxonomy): Eukaryota > Viridiplantae > Streptophyta > Magnoliopsida > Brassicales > Brassicaceae > Nasturtium > Nasturtium officinale. Next base: position 5,167,285 of record OY978512.1, read on the forward strand.
CAGCGCGAAGATGAAGAAGACGGAACAGCAATGGTAAATTTCAAGTTTTATACTGAGATGGTGATTTTGTCTGTTTTTTTCTCTTGCTGGTTACAAAGATATGTTTCTTAATGAAAATAGGGAAATATATATATATAATAAAACAATTTTTGGATTTTATTAACCCTGTATTATAGGGGTAAATATTTCTTATTATATAACCTTGTTTTATTTAACCAATTTGAATTTATCAAATAAAATAAAACAATTAATATTTTAAATAAAATCATTAAAACTCAAAAATAAACTAATAGTAGAACAATTAATTAAATTTTTACGTATATCTCTTTAATTTTTAGTTTATAATTTTCATTATATTTTTTGAAATAAATAAAATAAAATTACAAAAAATCATTACAAAAATATACCCTAAGAAACACAACTAAATGAATCCAAGAAAAACAACAAAATTAGTACTTAAAATAAATATATATATATAACTCAATGAATTGAAGAGAAACAACAAAATGAATTACCAAAATATTAAATATAATACCCTAAGCGATACAATTCATCGAATCCAAAAAAAAAAATATGACTTGTTGATATATAAAAAAATATTCTCTAAGCATAAAACTCAACGAAGATAATGGAAAAAATAAAACAGTTGTGATATCTTAATACTATTATATTTAATTTTCTTAATTTTTTGTTATTTATTTATTTATTTTATGAAATACAATTTCAAAATAAAATTAATTTAATTTTGAGTTTTTAATGATTTAATTTAATTATTTTATTAAATAATATTAATTCTTTTATTTTATTTAATAATAATAAATGACAAGTTCTGATTGATTAATTAAAAAGAGGTGAAATGAGAGATATTCACCCATGGGGTGAACTCATTAATTTTTCTATATAATATAGTGTATTATACATTTTCTGAGACAAAATATTTAGTGTTTTTCTTAAATAGTTTTTACAAAACTGTTTGAGAAAATTTAAGTGGAAAATATGTGAATAAATATCTTTTATATTTTGAAAACTATATCTGATTAAATGGAAATCATTAATCTGATTGATTTCGATTTGGATTAAAACCGAATTTATAATAAACCATCAAAATCAATTAAAACGTTAAATTCATCAACTTAGCTTAATATCTAAATTCTGCTTTGGAAACTTTAAGCCTAGATCCATTGAGACTTTTTTAGTTAAAATTTAAATCATAATTCAAAATCTTTGTATTTCTTTTTGAAATTTATTTCGTTTTCCAATTCTTTGAAAATATATATAGCTAATTTAAGTTTTAGATTCTCCATCGTCACTAAAATTAGTATTCAATTAGTATAATTTTTAACCAAATTAGATATTTTTTGTATTCATGAATTCAAGTTGAAAAAATTGTTTGTAGTCATTTGTATTCAAGTTGAAAAAAATGTTTGTATTCATTACCAAATTAGATATTTTTTGTTCAAAAATCAAGCTCGAAAAGGGATGTCATTACAATATAAGATCTATTTATAAGGATGTCATTATGATCCATGTATTGTTGATGAGATGTTACAGCTTCCTCGTACACCCCTCAATAAATTTTCATAGCAATGTAAGACGAACTTAAAACAAAAACAAAAACAAGAAAAACCATTAAACTAAAAAAGACAAAGTTAATAATACTTTGTGAGTATTTTTCTTAAATAAATGTTATTCATGTATCATCTACTTACCTTATGAGATAAATCAAACAAAAGAAGATACATAACTTATGTTTGTTTGATATTTCAGAGTTTAAATGGAACATACTTAAATAACATTTATATATTTTCTGAAAACCAATATTTTGTGTTTTTCTTAAATTTTTTTTACAAAACTTTATGAGTAAATTTAAAAGGAAAATATTTATAATATTTTGAAGGATTTTAATGGACTTTGAATTACTTTGGCGGTTCAATTTAAATTCGGTTCTTAACTCGATTCAAACTCATATAGATTAATTGTTTCCACTGAATAAGATTTAGTAGTCAACATATTATATAAATATTATCCAAGTATTTTCCAATAAAATGATGAGATAAATTACAAAAAATGGTTTATGTTTGGATTTAATTTTCATTTTTACTTATACAATTTTGTAAAACTATTTGAGTACACGCCAAAGAGGCAAAGATTATTAACTTGGACATTCTTTTTAGTTTAGTCTTTTTATTAACTTTTGTCGTACATTGTTATAATCAGTGGCGGATCTAGAACGTAAATTTATCGGGAGCAAAAATATTTTTAAAGACGTAAATAATTAATTAAAAGGGAAATAATTAAAATTTAATACAAAATTATACTAATTTAAAAAAATTTAGGGGGCAACTGCCTCTCTCACCACTAACGTACGTCCGTCCTTGGTTATAATAATCGATGAAGAGATCTTAGATTATAAAAGCACCATCATAAATATATCATAAATCGCAACTACATATTTTCCAGCTTTATTTTTGAAGAATTTTTTTTATATATTATATTTTTTTAAAAACACCACTTGCAAATAAAAAAGTAAAATAATGATCGATATTTTATGTAGAATTAGAAAATCAAAATAAATTTGGAAAAACCAAAGAATTTGATTTGTGATTTATATCTTGACTAAAAATCCTAATTAATATAGGTCCTAAATTTTAAACTTAGTTAATGATTATAACGGTTTTGTGTGATTTTGGCGATTTATATTAAATATGGAGTTTGCTAAATTCAAAATCAGATAGATTTAATTTCCAGATGTTCTATTCAGTATTCAAAAAATTATATAAAATTTATTCAAGTATTTTCACTGAATTTATGAGATAAAACGAATTTTATCTTTGAGTTAGTGTTTACTCATAAATTTTAGTAAAACTATTTTCAAAGAATTGGAAACGAAATAAATTTCAAAAAGAAATACAAAGAATTTGAACTATGATTTAAATTTTGACTAAAAAGTCTCAATGGATCTAGGTTTAAAGCTTTTAAAGCCAAATTTAGATATTAAGCTGAGTTGATGACTTTAACGTTTATAATTAATTTTGATGGTTTATTATAAATTTGATTTTTAATCCAATTCGAAATCAACCAGACTAATAATTTCCATTTAATCAGATCTAGTTTTCCCCATTTAATCAACTATTTTTTTTCCTTCGAAAACCAAGTTCGGAATAGGGATGCGGTAATAATGATCAAAACTATATGCGGGAATAGGGAGCTGAATATACAACATAGCATAGATCCAAGAATGACAAAGATAAATGCAAACACATTGCTCAAATAGATCCTTTGGTATAGAGGTGAACTCTCACGGTTCAAACATAGTTTCAATTTAACAATACCATCTGATAAAGTTCTAACCACTCTATAATCACTAGTCTTACTAAGACACTACACTTGCATATGTACTTAATACTTTTCAAGTTTTAAACCAACCACATCTAGTCCTTAGCTCTTAAGTGTTTCAACTCTAAACACTTGTAGAATAACTAAGATAGACTTTAAAGTCTTGATATGGGCCTGATTACACAATCAGCCTTATTACATAATTCTTATTCTTTGTTGACTTGATCCTTTAGACGTTGACCTTGTTCCTCCACGACATCACCTTCTGCGACAGAGCTGTCCCTTCTACTCATGTGTCTCGTTAAGCTTCATCAATGGCTTCTCATGATTATATTTTTTATTTTGCAAGAACAAGCAGATGGTCAACTTTCAACATTGAACTTATCTACTTCGATGAATTTAATTGGGCCGAGATTTGGGGTCGTGTTCGTCCCATTTACAACACGTTACAGTATTGAAATGTCGAAAATGGGTAAAATTATTTACTATATAAAAATATAATTTACTTTTCTAAAAACTTTCAATCTGATAGAATCATTGAATTTCTGTTCCATGTCATTAGAGAATCAATATAATGTAAATGTTTGATATATTGCATAATGACATTTTTGTAAAACTACTTTGACTAATTTGATATGCAAACCCATTATAACTTTGTCTTCGCACATTTAAACATAAAAACAAATCATTATTAAGGAAACAAATCAAAATATTTTACTATAATCTCAATCATTAGTTGGGATTTCTTTACTACTTCATGGTTTATTTTCAAAATTAAATTATTTGTTGCTGTAAATGAAATAATCTTTTGATTTTGGTTGTAAACTATCAGTTGCTTCTAGGTAAAGAGTCCATTTTAACCTGATAGATTAGTATCAATTTAAACACAAACTCATAATAACATTCAAAATTTCGACTCAAACCTACAAAATATTGCCAAAATCGGAATTAACATTAATAAAGGTAGGTTCAGCGTTAGATATAATGACTCACACAATACGCATTGATTGATGTGTCAGGTTAAAAAAAAAATTTGGTTTCATCCGGGCTTTAACATGAGACTTTGATACTCTAAGTAGACACTAAGAGCATTATTATGATAACATACCCGTATGAGTTTCTTAAAATTTATGTTTTGATATTTAAATTTTATAAATAAACTGACTAATTAAAACATGATAGGTAAATAAGAAGGTATTTTAAAATTTTTATTAAAATCCGGTTTTGCCTGTATGGAACTAGTCCTGGGCGTTCGGGTATCCGTTCGGATTCGGATCAGGTTTTTCGGGTTTTGGGTTTTTCGGGTTTTGAGTTTTTCGGGTTTTTCGGGTTTAGAGGTTTTCATACTTTTCGGGTATTGATAATTTTTGGTTCGGGTTCGGTTCGGTTCCATGCGGGTTTGGGTACCCGAAGTATTATAACTTTATTTTTTTTAATTTTTACTCATATAATTTAAAAACTTTAAAATATATTAATATTTTTAATATCTGAGTTTATTAAATTGTAAATAAATCATACAAATATTGGATTGCCCAAAATGACGGTATCAAATAAATATTAAAAGCTTATTCTTCTTAAAAAGTTTTTCGCTAGTGTATATGCAGTTTGATTCCGAATATCTTTCAACATATTTTTACTTCAATTGTTATTACTTGTTCTAAAACCAAGTGAGTAAGTTCTTTATTATCACTTTCAAACTGGATATATTGTCATATTTTTCCAAAGTATTTGCAATACATATAATAACCCACAACTTGTAATAAAGTTTGTACTAGTTTTAACTTTAAAATATATTGGTTATTTTGGTATTTTGGTTATTATAATTTAAAATAATTTATACTTTGAATTTATAATTATAATTTTGGATAATTAGGTTATATACAATATACATATAATTAATATAAATATATATAATTTATGTTTTTAGTTATATAATTATATTTCGGGTACTTCGGATACTTATTCAAATTTTAGTTTGGTTAGGATTTGGGTTTTTGGATATAAAAATTTAGGATCCGTTCGGGTATTTTCTTAATTCGGGTTCGGATTCGGTTCTACTTTTTAAATCGGGTTCGGATAAGTGCTTCGGGTTTCGAGTATTTTGCCCAGACCTAACGTAAACCATATCTGAAGTACAAAAACGTGTTTTAACCGGTGGACTACAGACATTTTGACTATTTTATGCGAAGATTTATATATTTTATGCGATTTAAGTCAAAACATCGAAACTTTTATGAATGAATATGTAAAAATGTGAAATAAGTTGTTTGATTTTTTTTTAATTCTTGAGACTTTGGAATCTAGATTTAATCAATTTAACCATATCAAATTGGGAGATTTTGAATTCTTAATTTTTTTAAAAATAAATATATTTTTTAAATCATAAACATACTTATATATATACATTAAATATTTTAAATTCTGAACATATTAATATATGTATATATATATATATATCTTTTTATATGCAACAATGGTTACTTATATCATTGTTGTATGCAATAATATTTACTTATACCTTAATTATTTTAAAATCCTTAACTTTAAGAAAAATATATCCTTAATGGGTCTGGAGGTCTAGGCTACAAGAAAAGACGATATCCAATATTAAAAAATGTAAGAAAATTTATAAAATTTAGGATATATAAATATTTATTGTTGTTTACAACAATAATACAACAATAATATCAGGGCGAAAACCAGATTTTAAATTTTTAATGATTTTAAATATTTAAGATATATAAGTAAACATTATATCATATAACAATGATGATATTTGTAGTCCACCACACGTTTGATGGTACGGTAACTGTCACATAAGGTCCCAAGTTCGGGACTGAGAGAAATCAAACTTTTTTAAAAAAAATTGAATCTGTCATGTCATCATATACGTGTCATCTGAATCACTTCTTAAACTGTTGATGACTTTTGTTGACGATTCCGGTTTTGACACTATTTTGCAAATTTGGGTCAAAATTTAAACTTTATATGAGTTTAAGTTTAAATTATCAGATGACTATGCATATAGAAATATATAATTTCTAATTATTTTAAGTTAAAATTGACAATTATCCCCAAGCCCATCACTTTTCTCAAATCTACAAACCCAAGAACGAACTTGCAACAGTGACAGATTTGCTTTTAAAGAACCACACTATCGTGTGAGGTTAATACGACGTTGACGTTGTACGAAACTCCACGTTTTCTTCTTGTTATATCGTATCAAATCACATTTATCGTGAGATCAATATTACACTATGGATAATTTCATACTATAATCTACACGTAAATAATCATAAAGCCAACACAAAAAAATAAACGTCTTTCACCTTAGGGTAGTACCATGTTTTAAAACTCTATAGACGAAATGGGCACCAAGGATAGGCCTAACACCTAGAAAATTAATTGGAGAATAAACGAGAATTAATCAGAGATTAGTTTTTAGTTATTTTAATATTTTAAAAATATATTTATCTATTATATTAAATTTTTTAAATAATATTATTTTAAAATTATAGTAAATAAATGAAAATGTAATAATAATAATAATTTATTTTATGATTTTTATTTATAATTTTAACATAAATTATTATAAAACATCACAAACTCTCAATATAAATGTATGAATAACAAAAACAAAATTTTTTATACTTGAAAATTTAAAAATAATTTGATTATAAATGATTATGCGGAAAATAATCGGATTAGTCGGGGATTAATCGGATTAGGCGGTAAATAATCGGTTGATTGACTTTTTCGAGGAATTAGTCATTAATCGAGGCGATGACGGTGGCCTAAGCGACTAGGCAGGGTGTAATCGGAGATATGCGAGATTTTTAGAACATGGGGTTAATATATATAATATAGCTTAAGTCTTAAAACCCAAATCACAAACTTCACTAAAAAAACTCATAAGATTAAAGAAAGAGAGATCGTGCAAAAATGGGTGCTAAGTATCAAGAATCTCCACAATTGCTTCTACAAGATCTCAAAGTGACGTTCAAAGAATCATCACTCATTTTCCCTTCTGAAGAAACCTTTAAGAAACAATCCATGTTCTCGTCCAACGTCGACCAAATTCTCAACTTTGATGTCCAAACTATTCATTTCTTCCGACCAAACAAAGAGTTTCCTCCGGAGATTGTGTTGGAGAAGCTGAAAAAAGGCGTTAGTGATAGCCATGGACGCTTACGAGTTCTTGGCTGGAAGACTCCGCATGGACCCTAGCTCTGGACGGCTAGATGTTGACTGTAACGGCGCTGGAGCTGGCTTTGTGACGGCGGAGAGTGAGTTAACGTTGGAGGAACTTGGATATTTGGTTTATCCAAATCCAGCTTTTGGTCAATTGGTTACAAGTCAGCTTCAGAGTTTGCCTAAAGATAATCAACCTTTGTTTGCTTTTCAGGTAAACTAACTATTGCTTCTTAATTTTTTTTCTTCTTAATTAATCCTAAACCTATACTTTTCGAAGCTACTTTTGTTTTTGTGCAGTCATCATGAAACATTAATTTAAATAAAATAACCAAAAGTTTTGAGTCATTTGCATAATGTAGAGAAAACACAAATAAACTTTCTCAGAATCCAAAATTTTAAGATCACAAGAAATAATACTCTCTTTAATTCAAACTGTCAGATAATTTACCTAAACGCACAATATTTTTTATAAAAAACTATGTTAAATTATATTTACTTTGCTTTTTCTAGCTTGAAAACATAATTTAATATCTAATTTAACAATAACCCACCCTTGCACCAAATTTTATCAAAAAATATAAAATAAAAATAACCCACCCTACTCAATCTTTAGCAAAGAGTCAAATAGTAATATATATATATATATAGACACAACGTAACATGTGACATATTTGTACTCGGACACGTTGGATTATATTAATAGTTTTTGAAATTCTTCCCGAGTACTATACTGACACAGATATTTTCTTGTTATTTTTGAAATAAATGTTACAGTGAAAAAAATATCACAGTTACCATTATTTGTGAGAAAATAAACTCGAAGATGTTAGCATTTAAAAGGTTTTACACATTAGCATTTACTCAAAGATGTTCATTTTGTATATATATTGTAAGAAATATTCTAGACCGTCAAAAAACATCAAATCAATCTAGTTAGTCGTTAATATTAATTAAACTTTATACATAATATATGATTGTAACATAAATCTACTTGTGCCGCGTGAAGTTAAACGCTGGTTTTTTTGGTTGCTTATTAATTGAACCTTACCAAACTAAAAGCTCTAAATTAATGTGACATAATTATGTTTGATATACTGCCAAATATTGCAAACATTTTCTATAGAAAATGTTATATCATAGATTGCTCAGAAGGCAATGAACGTTTAAGGTAGTAACTAGTCATTGTCTACATCTTTTAAATCTGCTATAATATATAGCCATGTTTTAAAAATATTTGTCTAATTCCGATTACATCTCGCCTATTCGTTAGATACACAATCACTGTCTCGATTAATGACTAATCCTTCAAAAAAGTCAGTCAACCGATTACTCCCCGTCTAATCCGATTAATCCCCACCTAATCCAATTATTTTCTGCATAATCATCTATAATCCAATTATTTTTAAATTTTCAAATATAAAAAAATTTTGTTTTTGTTATTCAGACATTTATATTGAGAGTTTGTGATGTTTTATAATAAATTATGTTAAAATTATAAATAAAAATCATAAAATAAATTATTAATACTATATTTTAATGTATTTACTATAATTTTAAAAACAATATTATTTAAAAGTTTAATATAATAGATAAATATGTTTTTAAAATATTAAAATAATATAAACTTAATTTCCGATTTATCTTCGTTTACTCCTCCCAATTAATTCTCTAGGCGTTAGACTCACATTTACCGCCTGACTACCGCCTAACGAGTTTTAAAACATGTGTATATAGTATGTATTCTCATTACTCATACACATACTAGAAATTATGTGATTTATACGTGTCTGCTACAGCCTACAGTCATAACCTGATGATTTGGTGACGAGTGAGGCCCAAACTAATTCGTAAAAGCATCCAATGTAATGGAGAGGAGTATCTAAACTATTAAATATTAATATTTTTTTATGATTTAATTAATTAATAATTAATTATGTATTTATTAAACCAATCAATAAATTACATCGGTAGACATAAGTGTTTTAAGAGTGTCTTAATTGTCTTCTCGTAGACACCTTTTTTTTTCAAGTTAAATTTTATTTTTAATTTTTTTTTAATCTTCAAAACACTTATAGAATATCTCGTGGATGATCTAAGAATACTTTAATGTTATATGATGTATTACCTCAGAATATCCCTACGAATTCACAAGGCACTAGAAAATATTAAAATATCCATACGGATTATAGTTTCACGGATATGCCATGTATGAAACTGGAAAGAACTCCTAACTATTTTATAGATATACTAACTAATATTGTCACTTTGATTATTGACAGGGCTGTCTCAAATAATTTATAGATCATGTTCAAAAAGATTTATATTTGTATATTTATATTTATATGATTAAATCATCGTCAAAATATAATTTATATTTATGTATATATATATATTGGAAATGATAGGTCTACATAAAAATTTAGATCTATAATTACTATACATATACATATAAATGGGTCTATAATTATTTTTAAAAACTATTCATATCATATCAAATATATTTTGATAAGAGTTTGTCAATAGAACTAAAAAATAGTTTGAGATAGCTATGGTAAATATTATGCACGAAACTATTAACTTTGATGGAGAGAAAAATGTAATTTACCTCCCATCCACTAGAGATTATTTACAAAAGAAAACTGAGACAAGATTATTTACTTAAAATATTTTTGAGTTCATGGTCATTCACTCATTTTGAGCGACCGACAATTTCATTTTTCTTTACAATTTTGTCAATCTTGTACTTTTTAAAAATTAAAAAAATACATAAACTTTTATGTTTAAAAATAATGAGAACAATATAGCCTTTATACGTATAATAACTAGGAAATAAGAGTATGTACAACAATAAGAAACTCAATAACTCTCTTAGCTATTAAATAATAATTATTTTTGCTGTACTTTTATTATTTAATTAAATTTTTATTAAACAAAAAGATATGAACCAATAATAATATAACAAATGTAAAAAATGGTCAGAATTGAGTTTAGATACGGTTGTCTAACCAGACAGTAAGAGCATGGCATCGATGGATTTTTAAATGGGTTTCTAAACATAAAAGTTAAAAAAAGTAATTAAATGATGAGAGAATGAAGTAAAAAAACAGAGAAACGTTCCTGAAATATCTCAATTGAGAAACGTTATCTCATCTTTTAACATCACGTGTCATATTTTTATTGGTCTAATTTTTTTTGTTTTAAATTTAATAACAAAAACTCAAATATGAGTTTCTCCTCGATGGAGATGCCCTAACTATTTTTTTCTCTTTTTCTAATTTATTTGTATTATTTTAATAAGAGTCTTTTCTTTACAAATTCCTGTTAGAAATGCTCTAAATTATTCAAAATAATATTTCTTATATTTTAGTCCTTGTAGTTCTTGAGTCACGTGTTTCTAAGTACTTAAAAATTAAAATTTTGGCAGATGACATCATTCAAGTGCGGTAGATTCGCAATGGGAATCTCAACAAACCATACAACGTTCGATGGACTTAGTTTCAAAACATTTCTTGAAAACTTATCCTCTCTACTAAGTGATAAGTCTTTATCAACACCTCCTTGCAACAACCGTACTCTACTCAAAGCTCGTACACCACCACGTGTCACATTCCCACACCATGAGCTTGTCAAGTTCCAAGACTCCGAGACAGCAATAGTTTTTGAAGCCACTTCACAACACTTAGACTTCAAAGTCTTCAAGCTATCTTCAGAACAACCAAGAAGCTCAAGGAGAGAGCTTCAGAGAGTACTAGTAATGGTAATGTTCGTGTGACTGGTTTCAACGTTGTAACCGCTTTGGTTTGGAAGTGTAAGGCACTCTCTGTGGCAGCAACAAAAGAAGAAGAAGAAGAGACTAATCTTGAAAGAGAATCAACGATTCTTTACGCAGTAGACATAAGAGGAAGGTTGAATCCTAAACTTCCATCATCATACACGGGAAACGCTGTTTTAACAGCTTATATATGCAAAGGCAAAATGTAAGGCATTGCTTGAAGAACCATTTGGTAAAATTGTGGAAATGATAGGAGAAGGAGCAAAGAGGATAACAGATGAGTATGCACGATCCACAATAGATTGGGGAGAGTTATACAAAGGGTTTCCTCATGGAGAAGTTTTGGTTTCTTCATGGTGGAAACTAGGATTCGCAGAAGTTGAGTATCCATGGGGAAAGCCTAAGTATAGCTGTCCCGTTGTGTATCATCGGAAAGACATAGTTTTGCTATTTCCCGATGTCGATGGAGATAGTAAAGGCTGCTTTGCCTTCTAAGGAGATGATCAAGTTTCAGAATTGCTTTTAAGACACCATCTACTGACTTTATGGTATCACTTAGTTTTGCATCACTACAGGATTATAAACACATTATTGTATTTTAAGAATACGGTTTTAAAATATATCCTTCACTATAAACGTTGTAATGGAAAAACAAAAATATAATGTACGGTTTTAAAATCCCTTATTTTATTTTATTTTTAAACCCAACCCTGATTACAAACCGAACAACCTTCCGGATCACTTGATTGACTCAGATCGACCACGGATCAATAGAGAAATGAATTTTTAATATTTTGGTATCTATATAAGTTTTTTCACACGATTATCAATATAACTTTTATGCTAACTTTAATTATATTATGCTAAAATAATTACCAAATGATTGCATATTATAAATCTAACACACTTATATATATGTATATATATATGTTTTATACTAAATTTAATTGTATTATGTTAAAAATAATTAAAAAATGATTACATACTATAAATCTAAATAAACGAAATAAAAACATAAAATTTTATATCGTCAATACTTAAATAAACTAATAGTACATCAAATAATTCAATATTGGTTATTTTCATCATTATTTCGTTTATTTTCTTCAAACGAAACATTGAAATATTGGAGAAGATTAGTTGTTTACAGCTTGATACATATTAATTTAGTATACTCCCTACTTTAAGAAATAAGTGTAGTTTTAATAGGTTTCACACAAATTAAGAAAATTATTAAATTCTATTTCTTATATGTTATTAATGCATTTTATAATTTTATTATTGGTTAATGAATTAAAATTAATGAATACATCTGTCAATTTAATTAAATATTTGTCTTTAAAATGTAAAAGGACACGTAATTATAAACAAAAAAAATATCACAAAACGACATTTAATTTTAAACGGACGGAACATAATACTAGTTGGTTAAGTTCGACCAGATGTATATATACTCTCTACAGTTCTAGTTTGTGTAATGATAAATAAACTGTCTTCAAACAAACTTTTCTTATCTCTTAGAGCATCTCCAATGGTTATAATTCCATAATTAAAAATTATTTATAATATAATATAAGGAATTCTAAAAATTTTATAATTAAAAAAATTATTAAAGTTGAAGTTTAGAAACCTATAAAGATTCTAATTGTTTAAGAGATCCAATGGTTAGAACCTCTAATGAGGTTCTAAAATTTTTATTTTTGAAAACATGAGTTTGAATGGTCACAGCTAAGGAATCACACTTTCCGTCCTCATCACCGTTTTATGCATAGTGCAGATCATCCATGTTTAATCATCATCTCTCTTCGTATTAATGGAACAAATTATGATGATTGGAATGTTGTGATGCATATTGCATTAGATGCTAAGAATAAAACTGGATTCATAAATGGAACGTTGTCTCTACCTGTTGAACATATATGAAATTTTGTTTGTGATCTAGGTGCAATATCATGGTTAAGTCTTGGTTATTGAATCCTGTTTTACCTCAGATTTATCGTAGCATTTTTAAGATCTTCATGGTGATTTTAATATGCTAATCTGCCAAGGACTTTCAATTTGACTCAATAAATACAAGATCTTCAACAAGGAAATATGTCTCTCTCAGATAACTACACAACTTTGAAGACATTATGGGATAATTGGGAGACAACAAATGAACCTTGTATTTGTGGGAAAGCTATTGTCTGCAATTGAAGGAAGTGAGAGCTAAGATTGTAAAACAAAATTGCTGGTCTTAATGAGTTTTATGCAATTATTAGAAGGCATATCATTATGAAGAAGATTTTTCCAACACTTGTTGAAATTTATAAAATTATGGATCAGGATAATAGTCAGAGAGGTTTCTCAAGTAATCACTCCTGCTGTATTCCAAGTCTCTCAAGTGTTGATGTTGCTGATTCTTCTAATTTCGATTGAATCTTATCAGCATCAATACTTTGACTACTGATTTGCAAACAAGAGTGATATTTGATCCTTCTTCTTGTGAAATTCAGGTTCTTACCAAGGAGTTGACGATTGGATAAGGTATATGGATAAGAAATTTCTATGTGTCGAAGATTCACCTCCACAAGTTTCTACTAATGCAGTGGCTGATCTTAGTATATGGGACAAGAGATTGAGACACCCTTTGTTTTCAAGACTGGATGTTATTTCAGAGGTTTTGGGAGCACATAAACAGAAGAATAAAGGAACAACTTTCTGTCATGTATGTCATTTGATGAAACAGAAGAAGTTGTCTTACTCACCATCAAATAATGTTTGTATTTCCAACTTTGAGTTATTACACATTGACATTTAGACCATCTGCATTAGAGAACCTAGCAATAATGTCTTAAACTAATTTTATATATTAAATATAAAATTAAAAAATAATTATAACTAATCAGAATTTGACAGCTATTAAAGAGAGGGGTTTTACTAAAATTTCAAGTATCTTTACTAAGACACTTATATTGTAAGTGTCTTTAATTTATTCATTAAAAAATTTAAAGACACCTCCATTTATGACTGATGGAGGTGCTCTAAGGATCCTTTTCCAGTGCAAACAATTGAAGCATATATAGATATTTCTTAATTATAGTTGTTGATCATTTATGGGCAACTTGGATTTATTTACTCAGAACCAAGGGATAAGTAATACCAGTTTTTCCTGAGTTTATTCATCAAGTTGAGAATCAGTATAATATTCAAGTACAATCTGTGCGATGAGATAATGAGTTAAAATTTGCATAGTTTTATAGAGACAAGAGAATGGTATATAATCACTAATGTCCGGAGACACCGTAACAAAACTCCGTGGTTAAGAGAAAGCACCAACACATCCTCAGTGTTGCTCGTGCCCTCATATTCCAATCACAAGTTCCTTTGTCAATGTGGGGTGATTGTGTTCTTACCGCGGTTCTTCTAATCGACCGGATTCCTTCTCCTATACACTCAAATAAGACTTCATTTGAAGTACTTAGGCAAGTTTTCAGTTTATGATCAGATCATAACTTTTGGTTTCTTATGCTATGACTCTACTTACCCAAAACATATAGAGACTTTTTTTTTTGTTTTTAGATTATCCTGCAGGTTACAAAAGCTATAAAGTTCTGGATTTGGAGAGTAATGTGATGTTTATTTCCAGAAATATGGTATTTCATGAGGACATTTTCCGTTGACAAGATCAACACATTCCGAAGAAATTTTGCATTTGTTCACACAGATGGATTCTTTGCCTTCAAAAACCATTACTTCTCATCTATCATCACCTCAAATTTCTCCATAAATACATATATTATCTCAAAGAATAAGAAAACCTCCTACTTATTTGAAAGATTATCATTGTAACTCCTTCCAGTTTGATAATAAACATCATTTTTATCTTTGATCTCTTATTCAAATCTTTCAACTCTTTATCTTTTATACAGAGCCGGTCCTGGAAAATTCGGGGTCTAAACAAAAAAATTTAACAATTAGTTTTATAACTTCAAAAATTATTTTTTAATTAGTTAATCGAGACAAAAAAATTAATGTTTACAAAACTCTTTTTGATAAAAAAAATACAAAGTATCGTTAAAAGTAAATAAAAATATTTCACAAAAATATTTATTTAATTTATTATAATATGGGACTCATACAATATTTATTAAATATTTTATAACAATTTTTTGCCAGCAGTACGCCCTAGCAGCATCTATTCCTTAGTCTGTTTTCTGCTTTCAAGCCCCTAAGTAGGATCGCGCTGCTTCAATGGCTCGATATGAAAGACGACCAGCTTTACAACTTTTAGTGTAATCTAAAAGGAAATGAATCATCATAGGTTGTTCAAGAATAAGGGACTGATAGAGGCAGAAGCCGGGGCCACCGGAGCTATCTGCGTCGCTTAGTCTTGGCTTCTTCTTCCTTTATTTTTGAAGCTAAGGCCTTCGTGCCCAGACGCGAAGATTGGGCCTCAATCCATTTTCCCTTAATAAAAAATCGTGGCCTTATCTATAGAAGCAGTCAACTGAGTTCTGAACGAATTAGATCCTTGGTAATGGCTCAATCTATAGATATTACTCCATTTTTCATATAAATTACATTAAAATTATATATACACATATAGTTTTTTTTGTGGGACCCCTAAAAATTGGTACTTCATTCAAATGTTTCAGGACAGGCTCTGCTTTCATATACAAATTAGGTTACAAAGGCTAAGAGCAACTTTCTGGAATATAAAGCAAACAGAAAAAGAAACACTCAAGAAATTCATGAAAAGAGTTACAGAATTGAACAACGAGATGAAGTCATATGGAGACAACATCTCTGAGGAATATTTGGTCTCAAAAGTATTATCTTTTTTGAGAACCAAGTATGATGGACATTGGTGTGATCGTGCAAACAAAGAACTTACAAACATTAACAGTACCATAATTGTTAAATGCATTACAGATGCAGGAAAACAGATTTGAAGACAAGAGAATATCACAATACAGAGGAGCATTCTATGCAAAATTCAAGAAACCAGTCCAAATTAATCAGGGAAGTAACAGATCATTCGATGAGACTGATCACAAACCAAAAAAAAACCATACTGCCTATGTGTGCTATTACAAGAACAAGAAACCTACCAGTGATCAAAACAGACAACAAAAGCCACATATAGAATGCTTTAACTGTGGAGAAATAGGGCATATAGCTAAAAACTGCAGAGTGGAGAAAAATCAGCATGCTTATGCGAGTCAAGAAGAATATGCAATACAAGAACTATCTTTTGCAGTAAGTCATACAGCAACAAATTCAAGCACCTGGATTGTTGATAACGAAGCAACAAGCCACATGGTTAAAGAAATTTTGTTTTCTAAGAATTGGACAAATCAGTTCCAACTCCTATCAAAGTGGCTAGTGGTGTAAGTGCTGGACGAGGTATCATCATTGTCGAAACAGAATCAGGCCAAAGAACCAGAGATTGAAAGAAATCTATTTAAGTGTTGGGAAATTGGTAACAAGTGAATATAATGTGTTGTTTGATGAAGACAAAGGTATTATATGGACAGAGTCGTATCTACATGGTCCAAGATGGGGGAGTTGCCCCTGGTAAAATTTTAAAATTACATACAAATTCTTGTTATTTTCAAAACGATTTCTCTTGTTATTAGGAATTTCAACCTTATTTTTTTTTAAGAAGTTTCTGTTTTGCACATCTCCCTAAACTTATTCTTTACATCTACCTCTGATAATGGACAAAGAATACAACAAAATATCTGAAGTTCCTATGACTGGAACCACTTTTCCACTAACTGGCCTATCATTGAAAAGGCATATGCAACCCAAGAAGTTCTTTCAGGTTTATAGCACAAAAGATATGGACATGCATGATATATTCATTTACAGGTTCTTCAGACAAATAGCATGGTGAAAAGGCTGCCTAAGTTCACTGTCACAAAAGAAATATGTGAAGGATGTGTACGAGAAAAACAACACAGAGAAAGCTTTCTCAGAAAATCCGAGACAAGAGAAGTAGACTAGTTTTGATTCACAAAGACGTTTGTGGTCCTACGGAAATAGATATACTACGAGTTGTTTTAATTTAGACTTAGACGGGTTGTATAAATAAACTCTGTACAGTTCTATTTTGTGTGTTGATAAGAAAATATGTATCTTAAAACAAACTTTACTTATCTCATAAATCGTAATATGAATTTTTGAATCAAAATCTAAAAGATTACTAAATAATATCGAAGCAGATCACTGCGTTTAACCGCAGATCCAGTCTGAAAACATTGACTTTAAATATTGTGAAGACTGTTACATAAACAAAACATTTCAGGTTGCTTCTATTAGCAACTATCATTCCCCGCATATCCGATGTTATCACAACCTACCTTTGTATCCACAAGAACCAAAACAAAAGGATATATATATATATATATAAGTTCAAGGGATGTAACCAAAAAAAACAAAATGATGGAGACTGTTACAAGACTTAAGTAGCATTATCATTTTCCAATCTCTCTGTTTCTTCGACTGCGTTAGGTTGTGGCTTTGCGGATGGAGGTAAACATCGTTTCGAGAAGAATGTAGATATGGTTTTTGGTTTCTTACCACTACCTTTATCAGGTGAGGGTGATAATCCAAGCTTTGTCAATACTTCTTTCTTTACCTATTCATTAGATAAACAACTCTTTCTCAAGCCAAAAACACAACAAATTTGTGGTTAATAGAAGATCTAAGAATGACAAATAACTAACCTGCCAACGGCTATCTTCGAAATCTGAGATCTCGCGCACTTTTTGTCTTAGTTTGGTCTTTGGAACATCAGGGAACTTCTTCTGTAATGTTTCAACTACTCTATTCATACCTTGAGAGCATGATTGAATTGTTGATACCTAGAAACCAAATTCTTGTTAGAATCAAAGTTGCAATAATAGAAAAGAGTTTTTTTTGTTTGTTTGGAGAAATCAACTCACAACTGTAAGCAAATCTGAATCTGGTATGGATTTTCCTTTTGAATTAGATGGAGGAGTGCTCTGACTACAAGATGACTTTGCGGTGGCTTCCTCATCCTCATCTTGAGTGTTATTAATCGATATCTCAATAAGAGAAGATCCAGGGACTGCTCCTACAACGAGAGCTCGTAGACATATCTGTTCGACTTTTTGTGTTCCTTCAAGATCTTTAGCAGCTAAGAGGGAGGCCTTCTCATGCGTTAGGTTACTTATAATCAGTGGCTGCGTTTTCGCAAGAGCTTGGTCAGTTAAATTTTGCAGATGTTTTTGTTGTTGGAGTAGTACACGGAACTCTTGGCTCTCATGATCTTGTTTAGATGGAGTAGAATTTGCATCTTGTTCACATGGATCATCAATGTCCATTCTATCCACTTGAACTCCCTGAAAGAAACAATCACAATGTTTCCATAAGAGATCGATTTAGAAGAATCAATGATGAGTTTATCAAATAATTGCTTTTGCTACCTCATCTTCTGAGAGATATCCATCAGGAACCATAAAGTCATCTTCACTATCATCTTCATCATCAGCTTTTGAACTACCTTCTTCCAAACTTTCGTCTTCATCTTTCTCACAATCTGAAAGGCTTTCACCAGCTTCTTCCTGTCAACAAAAAGCATCTTAATACCCAGTGATCTTTTGCTGAGTTTTTTTGGGTTGTGATAACATAATAATTTCCAAAAGAAAGTATTGAAATCAATAAAACTACCTCTTCCCATTCTTCATCACTATCAACTTCATAATCCAATTCTGGATCCTTTTTCAGAGGACGACGTGGCCCAACAACTCGACTGTAAATGTTGAACAGAAGAACCGTCAATACTATTGTAAGCAAACTTATAAAGTGAACATTGTTATCTTCTCTTTTGAATTAGATGGGTTTTCAGAAATAAAATGGTACTAGAAAAATCACTGTGTACGTTCTCTACATTATAAATTAGCTACATCGATTGTTCAATCCAAATTGATGTGCATGATGATAAGAACCAAGTATCCAACATAGATGATGGTGAGTTAGTTCAAGGATCAGCCTCTACAAAGGATTATTAAAGGGTAAAATAGTACAAGAGTATGTTTTCTTCAGAGATTCATAATCATGATTAACTATACATAATGAAAGGTATTGACATAGGCAGCTGAGAAAACTTCATGACTTTTGCAGTGAATTAAATCGTTAACAAACAAACTCATGGAATAGAAAAAGCGTAGAAACAGTCTAATGCTTCACATATTTTTAGCTGACAAATACTAACAGATAATCTATATTATCAAAGGTTACTGATGAAAATGAAGGTTTTACAGTTGAAGTACTAACCTTTGGCTTGGCCAGATACCATAAAAGCCTGGTCTGCAGCTTTTATCAAACTGTAACAACTGCTTGGCCCTCCTTGATTTCTTACGACCAGCTGACGAAGACACACACTGCTTAATGCAAGATACATCATCCAAGACTTTCTCTTCACATCCATCCCCTTGCTTCTCCATGTTGGGTTCACCATCAGATGTTGCTTCCTTATTTGTAGATAATTTTAGTTTTGGAAACAGTTCACTTTTAGGCTTCCTACGCATTCCCCAATGCCTTTTCAAACTCGAGAGCGAATGACCTAACTGACGCCAGGAAGTAAAGTGTGCTCTGTAAAGAATTACAACTCAAATCACAAGACCCAAATTGACACCTCACAGATCAATCACCTAGGAAAAACCACTGTCATACCTGCGAATATCGTCAACCGTAGCTTCACAAGTTGTTGAAAAGGCATTGTCAATTGCCTGAATAACTATTTCACTTTCACTCTCATGCTTTGTACATAACGGATTCTCAGCAGTTACTTCAACGGAAGAAAGTTTGGGTTGGGCCGGTGAACTGTCTTTGCTTCTTTTAAGAAACCGCTCCATGATTGAAGCCTGTTTCTGTACTTGAAGCTGCTTCTTTAGCTCAGCCTGTTCCTTCTCTCTACGCTTCTGCTCTCTCTCTGACTCATCTTGCTGTTTTTTTATTCGTTTTCGAGACTCCAACTCTTCCTTCTCTTTATTATTTTCAACACTAATTGCCTTCTGCAGCAGCTTCTGCTCCTTTTCCTAACAAAAAGAGCAGAAACTCTCAACCCAAAGCCCGCATTTCAAAATAAACAGCACCCGAAAGAAGACAATGAAGGAAACAATTAGCTTACTTGTTGCAATCTTTCTTTCGATATTTGACGATCCATTCTCTTCTTTTCCTTCTCAGCTTCAAATCTACTTTTCTCCAATTGTTTAATAAGCAACTTCTCTTCTCGCTTTGCATCTTTCTCAGCTCTTAAAACAATCAAATACAACAAAACCAAATCAGAATACAAAAAAAAACCAACACAAAAAATAAACCAAATCACATTCCAAAAACACTTACATCTCTGTACTGTTCTTCTTCATCATATTATCCATAAACAATCGAATATCAACTTCACTCAATACTTTCCCAAGCTTCTCTCTAGCTTTACTCAAATCAGATCTAAACAACTTCTCACTTTCTTCTCTTTGTAATACAGCTAACATTGCTATAAAACAAAACACAAATCATAATTATAAACCCTAACATCTCACAAACAAATCAATCAATCAAATACTTAGGAATTTTACCAGAAACTGCTGTAATCCTTTCATGAATCTTCTTCCTACAAGTCCGACGAACTTTTAACAATCCACGAACCGATTTAGGCATCATCTTCAAATCTCTCGTCTATAAACATCAGTAAAAACATCACCAAATCACCGTTTCTATCAAGATTTCAAAGATCCAAAAAAAAAACTAAGTGATTAGATTGTAAAAACTACCTCCCAGCACCAAAGACAAGATTCATTATCATCTTCTAAAACATCAGCATTAGCGTTAGTCAAACCATAACTAACTCTTTGACCTAAAGATACAACAGCACTCTTCACAGCAACTATAGTTACATTTTCAATCTTCATCTCTTTCAATTTTGAGTAAATCTCATCAACAAGCTTCGATAATGGTGAACTCATTTCTTCCATTAAAAAAGCTACCATTGAATTCACAGATGAGCAATCACTAAATCCTGAAAACAGATCTGGTTTTGTATTTTTATTCATCACTTCTTTGAAATACTCGAATAGCTTTTTCAACTCTTGATTTAAAGACGAGATCTGATTCTCTTTCTCCTCAGAAGTTAGATTCTCTTCTCTCTTCCGTTTCTTTGGCTTCTCTTGACTGTTCATCGTCTTCGAATTCTCAGATTTTTCCATCGCGAAACCCTAAAATTTCTGAAAATCTTTGAATAATGAAGAATTGAACAAGATCTAGAAATATCCTAGATCGAGTAGCTGAATTGAAATTTGCGGTTCTTTGATTTTGGATTTATTGAATTTTTTTTTTATTAGGAGTTTGGAGTTTTGAGGTTTGAGATGAAGAAAAGAGCTGTGGAGGAGAAGATGAAAAAAAATTGAATGAGAACAAAAAATTGTAGAGTCATTGATTTTCCCGCCATGAATTTGACGGGTGGATTTGCCTCCAAATGACACATATGCAGTTTTGCTGTTTGGCGCCATTTTATCATTTTCTTTTTTAAACCGGTTTTATCTTCTTCTTTCTTTTTTTTTTTACATTGCGATATAAAAAAATTCAGAGTTCGGATCTAATGGTAAATTAAGAAAAATCGTTCATTATATTTGGAATTTTAGGTCAAAGTCAAGAACGTATTAAATTTATTCGGAATTAATAATCAAGATGGAGGAAAAAAATATTTAAGTTTCCTTAAATAGTGTTGTAAAAACAAAATTTAAACGTATCTTTTTAGAGTATAAGTATTTTGCAATGTCAATCTACTCTATGTCTTGATTTAAATTACCATCTCATTTATTTTATAAACTTTTTGTTTTAAGCTACCATCTCAGTTATTTCAGAGAAACAGATAGTATTATGCTAGTGAGAAAATAAATCAAAATAAACATGATATGCATTGGATTGCATAGAAAAAACTTTAACTTTCATTAAAATTTGGAGGACTAGGATTTTGGTGACTTAGAAAAATTTAATGATGATCATTAATGAATCTAGATATTTTAAAGATGATCGTTTATTTAATGTCTAACAATGATCATACAATTATATGGTTGGTTATCAATACTATATAGTATTGATTTATGAGGAAAAGTTTGTTGTAATATTATTTTGAATGGACAAATTACAAAAGTTTTTAAAGATTTATGGCTTCTATGGGAACCAAAAAAACCCAGCATATTTGGATTATCTAGATAACAACATGGTAGTGAGCAAACTGATTTAGCATATAAGAGGTTTTCTACCGGAATGATGATTATTGAATTCGGTTTTAGAAGGTGAAGACAAGATAGAGATAGAATTTGGAACCATACTTCTCATGGACATTGTTGAGTTAAAACAAAATATTGGCTTGCAAGGAATAATATAAATATCCAAAATCAAAATTTATTTAGACCACATGGAAATAAGTCTGGGCACATAATGGATATATAGGATTTTCAGGGTATCTGGATTCGGATCCAAAGAATTAATTATCTGATCCAAATCCGTCAAATATCCACGGGTATTCGGATCCAGAAAATTAGATAAAATTCTTAAAATAATAATATAAATTTATTTTAAAAAGTTAAAAAATAATTGAATATATCATACAAATAATTTAAATTAATTTTAAAAATATTCTAAAATATATTTACTTTGTAAAGTTTAGAAAATACACAAAAAATTATTTATGTAAAAATTATTTTATTATATTTTAAATAATTTCTATATATTAAATAATATAAATTTAAGTATTATACATATATTTTAAATAAAAATTATACATAAAATGGCTCTGGATATCATATTTTTAGGATCGGATCAAAGCGAATCTCGTATCTCGGATATTTTGTTCAGGCCTACATGGAAGTCAAGAAAATAAAATCAAAATGTGGAACTTACCAAGTATGCCTAAATTAAAACAATTCATTTAGTGAGTTTTGTCGAAACCAATTGGTATGGCAACAAGATTAAATATATGAGGTGTGTTACGTGTGTATATAGATAAATAATGTCAGAGATGTTGTCAATATGATGAAACTAATAATCATTTATTTTTTACTTGTTCTATATCTCAGTAGAAATTGTCACAATTAACGTACATGCATCAATTTAACCATTCAAGTAATATAGAAGAAAATATATAATATTTTCTAAATATATAAAAATGAAGTTAGTTTAGCTAAGGCACAAAAGTTGTTATGTTTGTGGTTTTTGTGGCGAATTTGGAAATCAAGAAGTTAACTGATCTTTTATATAAAAATGAATCCAAAAATGATATAGTCTCTTACAAAGTCAGAATTTCATGAGTGTACTATTAAAAATACTCTTAAAATCGATCTCAAATTCCAGATTCACAAAATCATAGATCATACATAATGTAGGTTGATAAAAATGTAATTAGGATGCTTCATACAACACATCAAGCTATAAGTGATTAGTTAATATGTGATAGTGATGGAATTATCAAAACGTGGGGTGCAACTCATTTAGATTTACATCTACACCACTTGTAGCTGAAATTAAATCTCTTTTAAAAGCCCTACAAATTAATTGGTGCAGCGGTTTTAAGAAGGTTATATTTTTAAAGAGATTGTCAAACTCTAATTAAGATCACTCAAGATAAACCTAAAGACATTTTTATTATAATTAACTGCAAAGATATCAGAGCATGGATAAAGAAGTTTGTGTATGAACTTTATTTCTACAATATGATAAACTGAATAAATTGTAAAGTTTATTGTATATAAAATGATACTAATACAAGAATTAGAAATGAGTTTTTTAGAGGCGAGACATTCATTTTTTTTTTTATTCTGAAAGCGCTTCGTACTGTGAAGGTTAATTGACGTTATAAATTCCAAGATACAACTGCAACTATTATGTTTTGCACAACCCAATAATAGAATCTAATGAATGCTAGTGACGTGTGTACTCTCAAAAATAAATAAAAATAAAGAGAAGAGACATGAGGAGTAAGCCTGGGTAAATTATCTGAAATCCGAGATGAGATCCGCTCCGATCCAATCCGAAAAAGAGAATATCCAAGGTGTTCGGATCCAGATATTTTATTTTGAGACTCCGGATATCCGGATCCTATCCGGATTCGTGTTTATATATAATTTTTATTTAAAATATATGTATAATAATTAAATATATATTATTTAATATATATATATATATATAATTACTTAAAATATAATAAAAATAAATTTTACATGAATTTTTTTAAAACTTTACAAAGTAAAAATGTTTTAAAATATTTTTTAAAAAAATTTTATATTATTATTTTATAAATTTTACTTATTTTTCACGAATTCGGATCCGGATATCCGTGGATATTAATGGATCGGATACATAGTTCTTCGGATCTGACTGATCCGGATCTGGGTTCGGATACCCTGAAAATCCCAGTTATCTGGACCGTGCCCACCCCTACTGAGGAGGATTGTTTTTCTTCTCTTGTGTGTTTATGCATAAAATGAGAAGAAGAAGCCAAGAGTTAATCTAGTCAAAACCCCATCAGATTTTCTTTGAAAAATAAATAGGGGGAATTCTTGTAGTGACAAAATTATGAGAATTAATTATCACCTTAATGCCATGTTTGATATTGTTGTTAAAAAAACTCAAATCAATATCAAGATATATTGGTTGAATTAATCAAAAAAATGAATTTGGACAAAAAAAATAACCATTTGGGTTGTAAGCCCAATATTAAGATTCAAAATTTTATAACTCATTTCCAACATGGTCAAGCACACATGCAGTTTGAGTTTCTCCTCTAAATTCCAAATTGCAACATTTGACCATTAGTCTATCTATCCACTTTTGGAGCTTTATTTCGCATTTAAAAGAACTTTATTTTTATATCCCGATACACCACCATGTAGTGTAGCAGTGATAACTCTATCATGCTGCCAAAACTGGTTATTCCGATGAACGTCTTCACTGGAAAATGACTAAAGCCATATTATCAAGAAAAAGTTCTAACAGTCCCGACATGAACAGGCTCTAGACACATGAAGACTTGAAAAACTTGACATGACTAGACAAGACTCAACAAAGAACTTTTGAGAATACAAGCGAAAAATTCATTATATCTGAGATAGTTGCATTTTTCAACTTTGAACCACTCATTTTAATATCTATCAGAATTACTATGTCAGATGGTAAATATGATGTTCTTGAACTATCCACCTGAGTAAATCTTATATATATTAAAATGACTGGTTCAAACCTAAAAAATGCAAGTATCTCAAATATAATTAAATTTTTGTTTTGTCCTCTGAAAAGTACTTCTGTCAAGTGTTGTCTAGTTAGGTTAAATATTTCGAGTTATCATGTGTCTGAAATAACTTATATTCATGTGGATGATTATTGGAACTCGTATTTTGACAAAATAGCTTAGGTCATTTTCTGGTGAAAGCTTCAGTGGGATGTATAAAGTGAGAAGTTTTAAAAAAAAATTACAAACATTGAAATTTCACTAAGTATCAAATATTCCACTTTAGAAATTAGAGGCAAAATTCAACCAGTATGGGTTATATTGCCTTATAACTCATAAGTTTATTTTAATTTCTCCAAATTTATTTGGTTTGAATTTGTTGATTAAATAAACTAATATATTTATTTGTAATAGTTGATTTGTAACAGTACAAACAATATACACATTAACTTAAGCAGCTCTAAATATTCTTTGACTTGGTGCTTGAGAATCATTTTCTTTAAATGATTATATTATGATTGTAACTCCTCTACGAAGACATTGATGTTGAACTTTTCTTGCTAATATGTAATGCCCTTTGTCTTCTCTTTCTTACACAGTGCAACACACCCAAAATCCCTCTTCTCTTTTTTTTTCTTCTTCTAGTATCATTCTGAAGTGCAACACCAAAATAGAGTCCATTAGATTGTGCTCTCTAGTGTTGAAAGACAGGAAAAAATCAGAGTTGTATTATGAGAGGCTTACCACTACGAAACCGATACACTACGGGACGTTTAAAGATTTAACAAAAAAGATTTTAAATCTTGTCTCTACAATTTATTTTCATCTTTACCATTGGATATTATATTTTTTATCCATGTTCTTTATTTATCCTTCACAATTATCAGTAGTCTTGTTATTTTAATTCAGGCGTCTATAATTTGAAGATGCACGAATGGTACATGTCTCAAGAAATCTCTATGGAGAAACACATTTGTTAGCTACTCAGAGACCACCAAACAATTTTCTTATTGTAATTGTATATATGCTCCGAATTGGTTAATGAATTGTTTATATCATAATTATATTTGTTCTCGATAATTGGCGTCATTTTATCACTACAATCAAAACTCAAAATTTAATGTCGTTTAGCTTTAATGAAAATTTCTCTTAACAATACAATTTATTCTAAACACACCCAGCCCATTATGTATTAATTAGTTTGGAATTAATTAATCAAATCTACTAATTAGTTTAGCTTAGGGCCAAGATTAGGCCCCGCATTATGTTTATTGTTTTGAATAAGTGTAGCCTATTAATTTCTTTAAGTCGGTTTGACATAGATTTAATCGTGTCTCTCTCTTATAAATACCTAGATGAGCAGCATCATTCATCAATCGTTAGGGTTTAGGTTTC
This sequence comes from Nasturtium officinale, assembly GCA_963854855.1. Lineage (NCBI taxonomy): Eukaryota > Viridiplantae > Streptophyta > Magnoliopsida > Brassicales > Brassicaceae > Nasturtium > Nasturtium officinale. The sequence continues at coordinate 5,194,218 of OY978512.1, forward strand.
TGAGTTTTAATAGTTTTCTGATCATACAATTGATTCCGAAAAAATGGTTTCATTCGTTCATAATGTTAAGGTCTAATGTTTGTGTTGTTTGTTGATGGTTCGTGTTCTTTATTTTTTTTCTTCTTTCGTTTACTGATTTTTTCAGGTGGTTTGTGGTATTGAAACTACCTCTATGTTTATGTCTCCTTCAATATGCGGCTTTGATGTCGGTGTTGGTGGTGGTAATTAGTAATTTGGTTTTTTGAAGGTATAGTTGATGTGTAGTAACTAAATTTTATTCATATAATTTGAAATATTTGTCTTATGTTTAATAGTTCTATAGTTTTATTAAATCGAGAGTGTCATATATATATATTATGTTTATATATATATATATATATTATCGTTGAGTTGTATTTATATTATTTTATGATCTATGTTTATTTATGTTGATGTCTTATTTTAAACCATGTTTAATAGACTAATGATATTTTGTATTTTTACCATATTTTAGATTGCATTCATCATTAGATTTAAAGTATTTGCATTGAACAATACTAGGGTATTAGTTGCATATTTTATATCTTTCTTTCTTAGGTTTTGGAATTCGAACATACAAGAATTAGAGTAAATAAGAAAAGATGATCCAGAATCAATCAAATACGTCTTAAATATCTACTCAGATACCATGCGCTTTGTATGAAAGTTATAGAAAATTGGGTCAGATTTCCGATGGAGATGGTCTCTAGTGATTTGAGTGTGTGGCTAGAGATTACCTCTAGTGGTTAACCGTGGCTGATATGACTTTGACAAAATCATTCAGAGCTCTCCATTGGCCACCTTTTTAACCAAGGCCGACCGATGAAGCCTACCAGCCACTTCCATCGGCCAGAGGTAGCTGTTAGATCAAATTCTGATCAAAATATACATCTAAACCGATTTTAAGCCAATCCAAATTTAAGATTAAACCAAACTTCTTTATTTAGTTTACATAGACTTATATCCTAATTATCTTTGGATTATGTTATGTTTTAAGGATTCTTCTTGCCTTTTTATTTTTCTCTCTAAGCTTGTATTTGAGATTTTAGTCATTTCAAGTTTATAAAGTTTGAAATCTTCTACTCTATGAGTTAATTTATTTAATATTATGATTATATAAAGATTAATTTATTTACTTTGTGTTTTGATTATTGTTAGGTTAGTGGAGTTAGGCTTATAACTTTAGAGATTCATGCTTCTTAAGTTTTTACTACTATATTAGCAAGATATTATTGATTTAAATCATAAGCAAAACTCACATTCACAAAGTATTTGATGAAATGTTTTATCCAAATATTTTAAATACTAATTGATTGATGATTGATGTCTAGGATGATTAGATGTTAAGAAGATTTGAGTTTAGTGCTTGTTAATTATTTAATTTTTAATTAGAATTTTGAATATTTAAATGATAATAAACGAACTTTGGAGATAAATCACAACTTAAGATCTTCATCCAAGTTGATCTTTAAGACAATTATGAGTGGTTATAGATCATCATTCCTCTTTTCTCACACCATTTGCTTTTGTTATTGTTTTCTTCAACTCCAAAATCTATATAAAAGGAAACATATGCAATCATAAATCAAAACTTTAAATATACAATCCAAATGCAATATAAGAACGATAACTTGATATTTAAAAATACTAAAAACAAAATATATCATTTATCATCTAACATATATTTTAAACTATTTTTGTTTATTTTCCTAATATGCTAAATTAATACTTTTCTAATAAATAGTTAAATACTGTATATCTATTTTGCTAAATTTATTCTCGTCCTATTTGATTTGTTTAATCTGTTTGCACCACACCACCAGCCCTGATTTTACCCATTAAGAACCTTTATGTAGTTGTTAAATATTACATTTTCAACCTACCAACTCAAAATATTTTCGTGGCACTATTTAAAAGAACAATAAACTGAGTGAGCATATAATTGGTTGTTTTTTTATTTGTGGCATGCTAACAAATGTAATAGCAGAAAATGAAGATTTTTATATTAGAAAATAGGAAAAACAAATCATTGAATTGGCGTTTCTTGGTAACAGAAATCACAGAAACATTTATTTATTTATTTATTTATTAAAATTCCAAAAAGATACTACAATTTGGTGGGACATTTGTATTCTTTCCCACGAGGACACCCTCACGCATGACGCATCTCTTTTCAGAGAGATACCAGCTCAATTATCCTTTATGAGAAAATAATTGTATTAGTTTCCTCTAAAAATATAATGAATATTTTATCTTTAATAAAATGAAACGATAACAAGTAGATAAAATTATAAGTGATACATATTTAAACACCGTAAATTAGTGGTTTGAACTTGAAGAATCTGATATTTATAATATAATTTGAGATATAATACGGATAATTGTATAACTGATATAATTGTATGGATTGATACAAATAATATAATTGGTATAACTAAATGAATAGATACAATTGGTATAACACAAAATATATTGCATATATAATGAGTATAATTTTTAATTGATTGTATCTATTTACACCCGGTAAAGTGTGAAACAAATTTAATTTAAGAATAAGAGTACATGAGAAAAAGGAAATACAGAAAATGTCAATCGAAGATTAATGCTCAACTAAATAATAAGACTCATGACCAAATTAACAAAATGATGTAAATTTCATAGAGCAATTTTTATGTTTCGAACTTAACATCTAGCTAATCCAAAATTAACAAAAAACGTTGATAATGGCATTTACTTCTAAAAAAACAAACATATTTTTGAACGACTTACCAATATATATATAAATACATGTTCTCCAACGCAATTTATCTTTTTCTTCTCACTAAATTACATTCTTATTTATACTTGGTGGTGGAGAGTAATAAATATAACAACTTTTAAATTTTAAAATTAAAATAAAGAATAACAGTTCTTCAAAATTACATTCGCATGATCACAAAAGTTACATTTAGTACCATCCAATCATTTATTTATTCCTTTGAAATCATTGATACAAAATAATGACAACTCACAACAACAAAAAAAACAATCGGAATCAGTTCGCTTGAGCTTATTATTTTGACCTTTAAAACAAAAAAAAAATCCAACAATGAAATGTGATAATTGGAAGTTTATCAAGAATAATCATGAGAACTTCTTTAAGAAAATAAAAAAAGGAATAATGAGATCTTTCACGAATGAGAGAGTCTGAAGATGAATACGTGTATGAAAGGGAAGTGAGACATATTGGCAAACATAGAAGAAGATTCCATAAAGCATTGGATGAGTGCAAAGATTATAGATGTCTTTCTTGTTGGTTGCGTTTTTTTCCTATTTTTATATTCTATTTTCTTGTAAAGGTCTTTTTTCTTTATTTATTTTCTGCTCCACCTGATTCCATTTCCTTATTATTCTATCTTAAGTGTCAGCCCTCTTCGGAGTCTCGTTTAAAAAAAATCAGATCTCTAACTGAATGGAAAGAAAATGAACTAGATAACCAAAATTCTACTATTTTTGTATCCAATCATGGTACCATATAAAAATCATAGGAATAAGTTGGTTAGTTCGTTTATTACATGTGTTCCTTTGATAAATATCATTTTATATATCCGATGATAAATTGTTTTAACATTTTTGTTTTGGCTAACAGAAAAATATTTCATGCCAAGTAGAACTATTATAAAACTATAGTTCTACATAGAAGATAATAAAAGATGGAGGTCCAAGTATATTATTAGGAACTATTACTATTTTATAGCCACCAATTAGGAGTGGCCACAATATGCATATTCGAGATTTTTATGGTATCCGAATTCGGATCTGGATTCATCGGATCTGAAAACTTATGGATCCGGATCCACAAAAAATAAGTAAAATTTATAAAATAATAATATAAATTATTAAAAATAAATAAAATAAAAATTGAAGTAACATTAAAAAAAATTCTAAATTTTTTTTTAAATATTTTTACTTTATAGAGTTTTAAAAATATCCATAATTTTCATGTAAAATTTATTTTTATTATATTTTAAATAATTTTCATATATTAAATAATATATATTTAAGTATTATATATATATATATTTTAAATAAAAATTATACATAAACAATCAACCACCTCGGTATACTTTTTTTGGATCTAAGATTTTGGTTAATTTATCCAGGCCGCACCTCCTTCACACACGCTAGAGTTAAAAAAGCAAACAAGACGAGACGAGTGTACATATGTGAATTAAAAAAAGTAAAACCCACTGCGACAACGACCAGTGACCCAATAAAAATTTGTCATATTCAATGATTTTTTGTGTGTGGTGTTTTTTTATTTTTTTGGTCGTCTGGTTTTTTTTTATATATATATTCTATGATTTCCCATGCACCGAATTCATTCAGTTGCTCTGATGCTTTCGAGGGTCACTTTTAACAAAAAGCATTGCGAAGGTTCACTTCTGTGGCTCCCTCTTCTGCGTTTGACTATTCGGAACAAGTATTCCTAAATGACTATTGATATATATATATATATGTTTTTTCTGTTATAGAAAGAATAGAACAATATTATATACATTTGATATATGTTTTTTAAAATATAATATCGGGTTTTTTTATTTTGCATTGATAACGGATAGTTACGCGAAGGGGTTACAAAATGTACGACAATATAAACCAAACCGAGGAGGGGAAATCCCTCAATCAAAAATTTAGAAAGAAGTCATAACACAACCCGCAAACAAGACCGGTCCTGAGAAAATGAAATTTTACTCATGTTTAATTTTGATAAATTTAAATTACAAGATAATATAAATATCACATGGAAGAAGACAAGTGGCAGAGTATATAAAAGATATAGATTAGAAAGAAACCAGTTCAGGCTAACGTGAAATTAGCCGAAAAAGGAAAAAAACTAGTTGTTAACGAATAAAAAGAAATATATCATTATATTATATTATAAGAGATTTCTTCTTTTTTTTTTTGCATGGCACATGTCTTCTTTTTTTAATTGTGATTTTTCGTTTTGTTTGACCAGAAATTCTGTTTTTTTTTCTTCTATTTTTCGAAGGGATGTATCTCTTCTGAATTAAGTTATTTATCTATATTTAAGTAATAAAACAATTATTTATATATGAATCATGGATTTCTTCAGAAATTATTAGATATATCTCCTATTTAAATTGTAAATATTTTTAAAAATTTTAAAAACTGGTGATAACTATAAATTTCATGGAATATATTAAACTTATATAAATATGTCATCCTATATTTTTCAAGTTAGAATTGAGACTTTTCATTAAGTCCATCCACTATCGTCTACCATTTTTAACGTTGGTTACATAATCAACGGAAATTCTGTGTTTTATTATTTATGTTACTGTAATTGTGGTTGCTAGTTTGACAACCAATGCCAATTATGGACAAATTCTGCAAAATAGGTTGTAACACATTCATTTGAGTGCAAAAGATGACCATAGAATAATTACAAGAATGAATTCAAGTGAGAGATTGACGTAGTGCTTGATTAGTAGTGATTTAATGAGAGTATTATGTTTTTTTGTCAATCAACTCATTTAAATATAACATAAATGAGAACATTTAGAAGTTTTAAATAGTATATTCAATGCTCTTTCTCTAATGTTCTAAGATAAAGCATTTGTTAAGCATTTAAATTTATGATATATATAAATAATTTTTATAATGAATTAATTTGGCTTATAACATAAAATTATAATTTATTAAATTTTATTATTTAAAATAAAGTATAATTATATAAAATATCAAATTATCAATTAATTACATCCACACACATATATATATATCTTAATGTTAAATTTAAAAATTGAAAATTTAATAAATATTTACTATAATTTAAAATAATATGCTGAAATGTATTATTTATTAAATTAGTTTATAGAAAATAAAATATAAAATACATATTAAAAATCTATATATATTATAATTTTTCATATTTAATTTATTATATATATATATATTTGTATTTTTTAAGTTTTAGCTAAAAAGATAGGATAATAAAATTATAAATTAATAAAAAAAAATTAAATATAACAGTAGAAATATTGTGTGCATACTAATATATATATATATAAGAATATTGTATCAAAATATATAAATATAAAATATTTTCATATAATTTAATATTTAATTATTCACAACTTTACCAACCAGTTAAATATGTACATTAATTAGATTACACTCCTATATAATATTTATGATATTTACTGCTTATGCTCATAAATTTACTATCAATCAAGATCGTAAGCAAGAGATTACAATGTATGGATTTATGAATATTTTGTAAAGTAACATATATTTATCTGACAAGCTATACCCTCTAGAGAATATGACTACAAATTAAACCAGCACTACCTAAGATTCATGGCAAACATAAGGTTTAACAGAGTTAGATGCAGTCTAGGTATAAGGATTTTTCCGGTTATCCCACTATTTCAAATCTACATGAATATCAAAATAGATCATTGGTGTTACTCTAGTTAAAGTAGTCTTCATTCTTGGGAAATCTTTACACCAAAAGATCTAATATATATTTCATTGGATTAGTTTATTTGACACACAACCAATGCAACACATGACTATTTTATGATGGAATAAGGTAAAAAGGATCATTTATGAGCATATAGTATTCAGTGGTGAGATATATATTGATATAATTTTGTAGGATGAAAATCAAAGACATGAACTGCATTGATAACCACTCAGATAAAATTTAACACTTCCAAAAAAACTAAAATAAATAGAAAATATGTTCAATCTCATTACTAAATAAAAATCAAGTTCGGATACACTTTGAACCATATGAAAAGAGAAAATTTTTGTAAGTAGTCAAATTAAAGAACGAGTGGCTGAGATGAGATATAAGACGATTCATTACGTCTTTAAAACTTTTACGGCACATATGACATATCCTAAGATGATTCTTACATAGATATGAGGATTTGGCATGAAGATGCCTACTTTTCTAAGTTTCATTAAGTAAAGAATAAGAATATGTTAACTTTATTGATTTATATCATTCCAGAAAATATGACACAAAATGTTGTATGTCAAAATTTGTATATACAATAAAAAAAATATTGAATATTATATCTTATCTTATTATACAAACTTTGGTTACTTTACGAGAGCACTAACATATGTCAAAACTATAATTAACTGGATCACAACAAGTCTCAATGGATCAAATAGATTTTGACATGTGCAAACAAATATTTTGGATCATTTTGTTTTCCTAAATGAAAAAGGGAAACTAACAAAATATGTTAAATATTGTTATTTTTGACATGAGAAAGATCATTCAACTCAATAAGTCAAATAGATAAATCAGTACAAAAAATATCAGGTAATCTCATTTACAAAATATTTCGAGAATTGAAATAAGATTTAAGAATGATTGTTGAACAATTTTTCTAATTTGGTGACAACTGTTACATATAATGAGCAAGATAACAAATTTTGAGCATCAAATTGAGACAATATATATGCACTCCAAGAGAGTTGACTACATCATAACTAACTCTAGTGAATAATAAATCTCTGATAAACATAAATATGGAGAAATAAAGCATAAGAAAAATTAGACACAAGTGGCGGACAAACCATCCTTCTCACTATAGCGAACATTTAATCTTGTCTGCTACTGCGACCTATCTTTTACTATATCTCACTATTTTGTTTCTTATATAAACTAACATATATTTAATGAAAACGTATTTAATGAAACTTACATGCATGTTTTTATAGTTTTTGTTCTAATATTTAGCTTCTGACGCATATTTAAGAATGCATATATATAATAGTAGTCAGTAATGGTTAAAGTTTGGTGACATGCAAGAAAATTGTGAGAAGAGTGCAAGACGACATCCACTAGGAGTCTTCGTAAAATGGGATAAATTACAAAGTAAGAAAAAATATAAATTATGAGAGTTTGAATAAAAATGATATCTTTAGACTTTAGCTAAATCTTTTTTTCTATTTTCCATGTGCTAGAAAATGTGACGTTTAACTCAACTAACAAATGGTGTCTATGGACTATTTGTAATAACTGCTTTATTCTTGTGTTTCGATCAACTGATATAACAATGGTCGGACACGTGTTAAAAACGAATATGTAGTAACAATAATTTTGTGAACAATACATATTACTTAAGTTTTGAATAAGTCAATTTTATTATATTCATAGCCATTTTTCTAATGATACATTAATTTAAAATTCACCTTTTGATTGTTAGTACTGTCAAGAAAAAATAATTTATAAAATAAATCTTAGAAATTAAAATTATAGTCAACCAGAATATTACAACCAAAAAGTTACGTCATTGATTATTTTATATTTTCCTATACTCTTAGAATTTTTTTTTTGTATTGTTAAGATAAAATTCACCAAACATAAAGCCTCCTGAAATTAATCTAGTTCAAATATCACTTTATTAACATTATATATATGCTATAGTTTAAATTAGAATTTTCTGCTAAATAATATAAAACTTATTAATTTTTGCAAATTTAACATTCATCTCCATTTATCCGTAATGTTATTCACAATATAATCATCACGTTATGTAACACTGTTTACTGTTAAAAACGAACTTAAAAGAACATAAGGGTCAAAACGACATCGTTCAGGCTATAAATCCAACTTCGTTCTTCTATCAAACTCAGTCCAATTTTGTTTTTATGATCGCAAACTGATTAACTGGCAATTACTGTATGAAAATTTCTGTGCAATCTGAGATTTTTTTCTGAATAAAGTTGACATATTTCCAGAAAATATATTGATACCGTGGATGACAATGTTTTTTGAATCAATTGCACGAATGCCAGAATCCGAGAACTTTTAATCAGGCGTGTCATGTTTAATCAGACTGCCATCTATATGTGATGTGTCATTTTTAGAAAATTTAAACCACTGAACCTACCATATTTCTCTATTTGTTATTTTCAATTATATATATATATATATATATATTTTGTCGACTTTATAGTTTCATTAAGGATAAATTTTTTATTTTACTTGTGATGATATTAGAGAATAACTTTTTATTTTATTTTATGGCATTAGAGAAACAGATTCATTTTTATGTAGTTGATGCTGTTTCATCGGAAATAATTTTCTTGATAATTATCGAATTAAGTTTCTCCTAGATATAAACTTAGTTTAATTATTAAATGAATTATAACCCCGGTTTTTCCCGATGGAAACAACAACATTTGCAACAAAACATCAAGTAGTCTCAACCAAAACAATAGGTAACTTCAACTCACTCAAACGGCGTCGTTTAGTGGTTATTTTAGTTTTATGACAAAAAACAGAGATACATCTACGATATACGTAATCATTATATTGAAGGTGATTTTGTGGATGAATAGTTTAACTTGGACAGATTTGAAGTTATTGTCAAACTTGCAAATTTTAATAAATTTAATGGTTTTTAGGAGAAAAATAATGTTATATGACAATATGAACCTAAGGAACCATCTAGAAAAGTAGCAGTCTAGGTAAAAAAAAATGTTATTGGTCTTTAGATGTTCCAGAGGGAGAAACGAGTAACGCAGAAAACGAAAACAAAACTTGAATATTGAAAGAACTTTGTAGAAATTAAGCAACTTCATTCTCATTAACCAAATAACACACATTCTCTTTGTTTGTTTCACAAACGTTTCAGTTGGCTAACATAACAAATCATCACAACCATCATTATCCAATCACTAATTCAGATTTCAAACTTATTTTAAAACTATAAAATATCAATTTATTATTTTACTTATTTACGAACATCGTATAATTAAAGTGGAATTGCAAGCTTCTAACGTGCTTTAAAAATGATTTTTTTTTTCTGCAAGATAACGCTTCCAAAAATATCTAATTTCAATTCCGATTTTTAATTGATAAGCAGACAGCTGATAAAACTTTCATGCTACCTAATATATTTCTTAGATTTATATTTTAAATACAAATTATACCTTATCATAAATAAATGGTCTCAATTAAATATCGAATCATTATAAAGTTTACATAAGAATTTGAAAGAGCCAAAATCCATTGACCAAAAAAAAACTTGTTTTCAAATTTATTTGTTTCTTCTTCTTTTTTTGTTTTGTTTTTGGCAACGCATATGAACTTGCTATATGTATAAAAGATGTTTCCTCAAATCTCTTCCACAACAACACGCCATCTAATATTTTTTACTTTTCCATATTATTCATTGAAATGTTCCTGTAAAGAATTCTCAAATAAGATTATTCTTTCTGTAAATCTTTTTTTTTTGTTAATGACATATTTGTATTAAAAGTATCGAGTATATGGTCGAGAGAGATATCTGGTTGAAGGAAATAAATTATATCTATTAGTGGCTACCAAGTGGATGATATCATTTGGAATATTATCAGTCTATGAGAGTGGTGGGTTTAGAATACCACAAACGGAACAAAATAAATAAATAATAACAAGACAATATGTGATGTACGTAGGATCGGTTTTAGATTCTAGTACATCAGTATACAAGAAAAAGATTGTGGTGATGAGTTCACCGACCCTAGTTAATGCAAATCCTTAAACACTATATATATGTGTGTAGCCTGTAGGGCTCATAACATAAGAAGAAACATAAACATAAACAATATCAATTAAAATAAAAGCTACCAGTTTTATTTTATTTTTGCGATCAAAGATGTCTATAAATGTTAGAGACCCTCTTCTGGTAAGCAGAGTTGTAGGAGACGTTCTTGATCCTTTCAATAGATCGATCTCTCTAAGGGCTATTTATGGCCAACGAGAGGTGACTAATGGGTTGGATCTTAGGCCTTCTCAAGTTCAGAACAAGCCAAGAGTTGAGATTGGTGGAGAAGATCTCAGGAACTTCTACACTTTGGTTCCTCCATTTAAACTCTCCTTTGTCTCTTTTCTTCTGTAGTATCTTCATTGGTTCCTTACTCTTCTTTTTAAAAAAATTATTTTGGACATGTAGACACACAAAGAGACCTTAGTTAAATGCCCCCACTCTTTATTTATTTATTTTTTTAAAAATTATAATAAGTTATTTGGTTTTAATTTTACATAGCCAAATGGAAAAGTAAATTATTTTTCAGTTTTTCCCCCATGAAGATGATTATATTACATATTTCATCCAATCCCAATTTAAACGAGTTATTTTATAATTTACTACAGTTCCCTTCTCTACTAAATCCCAGATGTCTCCCAACATATTCTTGCATTGTTGATCTTTTTATTAGGCTAAGAATCTTGGGACTTTTCCTTGTATTTCTTAATAATTTAGTTTCTTTGTTTTTATTTTTTAAATTTACGATATTTTTAAAAGGGAAAAATAAATGGGGTTCGAATATGCAAAAGATAAAATAATTTACGTTCATTTAAACGAATATATATATATATATATATATGATGAGTCTCTGTAAGGAATATTTGATGACTGTTTGAATAAGGATACTGGTCTTTGAGATACTCTGCTATATATAGTATGCGGCTACTGACTTTTGTATTCATAGACTGTTTAGTTCTTTCTTGTGTTAATTTCTTTAAACTTACAAAAAAAACTAATACTGTACTTTCTCAATTGCTTAAATATTGAAAATCTTATCAATATAGTTTTTCTTCTTATTTGTACGTTTTTCGTGTTGATGGCTTGATGAAGGTTATGGTGGATCCAGATGTTCCGAGTCCTAGCAACCCTCACCTCCGAGAATATCTCCATTGGTTCGTCCACTAATTCACCTCTTTCATTCACTATAATTTATAGTCTCAAACATGATATACTTGAATTAGATAGATTTGTATATTGGAGACTTTGATATTGTATAGATATATTCAATCTCAAGGAACAATGCTATATATATATATGTGTGTGTGTGTATACGTGGGTGTAAGTGTGTTCGTTAGTATTTGACTGACCCCACATAGACTACAGAAATGTAGGACGTGACTTGTACTAAGATTTGGTTTTTCCACTTTATAGTGGTGTTTGTACGGAACATAATTGGCCTTGAAATAGCATGAGGTGTCTTATGTCTTGAAACTAGTGAGCAGGACTAGGTTCTCTGTTATATAACAGCTACCTCCCAATACAGTTCTTTTCTTAGTCTCAAGTTTTTTTTATAGGCACACCAAATTAACAAAAATTTCAAAGTAAAACCCATTTGAATGTTGAACCGCAAAATTTATTAATTATATTATTGGTTTGTTGTATGAGTCTTAAGTATAAGTTGCATTTTAATTATGTAGTGGTGTCACTACTTAAAAATCCATATGGGTATTCTCATTACAGGTTGGTGACTGATATCCCTGCGACAACTGGAACAAACTTTGGTGAGTTTTGCTCTATATATATATAAGAATATTCAATTAAATACAACTATGTAGTAACTAGGTACAAATAAATTAACGTTCATATGTGTTTGATGATTGTTTTCAGGCAATGAGATTGTGTGTTATGAAAATCCAAGGCCCTCTGCGGGAATTCACCGTGTTGTGTTGGTATTGTTCCGACAGCTTGGGAGGCAGACAGTTTATGCACCAGGGTGGCGTCAAAACTTCAACACTCGTGAGTTTGCTGAGATCTACAATCTTGGTCTTCCTGTGGCTGCGGTTTTCTTCAATTGTCAGAGGGAAGGTGGCTGTGGAGGAAGAAGAGTTTAAATGGTTTCTTCCACTAATCAATTGATATTGCATAACCTGAAGCATCTATATAGTATTGTAATACTCATTTTATGATTCGAGTAATGAACGGTGGTGATGATTATAGTAGCTTAATATATATGTAATAAATGAGAGGTGAGGAAAATGATGAGAGTGTTTTACTTATTTATATGGTGTGTGATGTTTTTATATCTTATAATATTCTACATGAAATAATATAATTATATAGTTACGCTTACGTGTATTTTCGTATATTTTTCTATGCAATGGATTCTTAGCATTCGGAGAAAAGAGGGAATATAAAACAAGCAGTTGCATTAGAATCTGCCTTTTTTGTACACCATGTAAGAATCCGTACATGTAATGTATTGCATTAAATAATTTTTACGTTGAATTGAATTGATAGGGATAAACTAGAAAATGAAACATTCCTTTTGGATAAAATTTTCAAACATTCATTTTCAAGTAACCTAAGGAGCATAAATAAATAAAAGTGACGAACAATAAAAAAACAGTGATAGCAAATTATAAATCATCCTTTGTTAGTCGATTTCTGTACAGACACATATTTTTTGGTCACTATAGAATTTAAGATACCATACTTAGTTATAAAACATTTTGAGGAGCAACGCCACACTCTTTTACCGACCTTTAGATCAACTATGACCTTTAACTCTTTAAGCCGTCCTAAACCCTTTCGATTTCTTTTGTGAACATCTTTTAGTTGATAAATATATTGTGACATAATCATGATACAAGAAAGAATAACCATAAAGGAAGGTCAGAAAAATAAAATAAAATTGGTGGAAATCTCTATCTATGAACCATATATGCTATGAGATATACCGGTTTATTTGACTTTTGCCAGTCTTACACAAAGAAAGCACTGTGGCCCATTCCTCGAGCCATTACATCTCTTCCCAACATCACAAGCTGCTTACCAATTTATCTAACTGGCTCATCCAAGTGATATTTGGTGTAGTAGTTGGTACAATGCCTTCAAAAAGGTGAAAAGTTCATGTTTTATTTTATTAAGGATTTAGTTATCTGATGCCGAAATTAATCACTAGACTTGAATTCCCCCCTAAGTTCCTCTTAAATAAAACAAAAGGGATAATAACAGTTGTTTTTTTAATAACAATCAATTTAATATAGTAATAACTAATAATACTTCAACACTAAAAACCAAATGAGTTAATTTTTTTAATTGGAATAAAACATCAAGGTTACAAGAATCTTATGCTTGTAAACATCCGTGTTTATCTTAAACATAAATAGCAAGAGGTGAGAATTTTCTTCCCAAACAAAAAAGGGAAGTGTCTAGTTTTATAAAGCAAAATAATTTAGAGATAAAAAGCAATATAAGATTTCAAAAAAAGAAAAAAAAAACTAAAAGGAGAGGTGGCATGATTTTCTTGGAAAAGAAGATAAGAGAATATTATAATCATGAAGATTTGATTGTAGCACACAATTGGTGCACGTGTACCACTACCACCTCTTGGGACTTGATCATTCGAATGTGACAGTACTATGAATATAACATGTCACTATGGTCAGTAACAAATAAATCAGTCTTACTTCATCTTACGGATAGTCTTGTCAAACCAACTGGTAACACTGCTCGTGTATCTAGTGTCAATGAAGTTATTTATGGATTTGAATAGTGGAGAATGTAACGCCTCGACTAGGATTGTTTTGTGGGACCCTAAATTTTAAGTTGACTAGTGGTTTGTAGTGTAAGATGATATTTATGTTTGACAGCTGGTTTAATATGCCAAAATAATTCGTGAGATTTTTTTCCACGTCATCACCATTAGTTTTTTTTTTAACTTTTTCATCACAAAAAATAATACATGTTAGTTTTTTTTTGTATTTTTCTTTTAGTTTGTATTTGCATGGTACACATTTTTTCGTATGAATGTAAAATTATATTTTATTAAAATCTGTTTTACAATATATGTATCATGAAAGCCAAAATTTTAGATTAATATAATATGAAAGCTTGAAATTTTTTTAAGTATGAGTGCACGTGTACCAACTAAATTATAATTTTTTTTTTAAACAATCTAATTAATAGTGATATAAGATTATTCACATCCCTTATATAATATGGGGGTTTTAACTTATATTTTAATATAAATTAAAGATATTTAGTAGGAAAGAAAAATTAATAATATTTTTATTAAGACACTAAGAACATCATTATCCAAGACCTCCATATGAGTGTATTAGATATAATTTATTGTTATAAATTAAAGACACTGACACAATAAGTGTCTATGTGCAGACCTTTTAATACATTTAAAGATACTCTCACATATATTTTGTATTTTTTAAGTTAAAGATCTACTTTCCAGTTTTAAAGTGCTGAAGACAAATATCATTATCTAATTTGCTAACTTTTAAAATAAAAATTAAATTAAAATAAAAAATTATTAAAGACACTATATACCTAAATAACTAATGCATATGCTCTAATGGTTGTAGTGCAGCTACTTAAAAGGTCATAGGTTCAAATTTTTCTCCTAATATTACTAATATTTTATGATCTTAATATTCGCGTTAAATTCAGTACATATGAAAATCTAAAATCGGGGGAGGTTAATATAGCAAAATAAATGATAATCTGTTATCTGATAAGAATCTAACATTTGAATAGACCATGAACACTACCAAACGTATGCCCTAAAAAGAAATGGATAAAAGATATGATAATTGATTCTTAGACCATATTCATTGCAGATTTTTTATGAGCGTCTTAAAATAAAAAATAAAAAATAATAATTAGAGAAACAAGAGAGAGGGTAAACTGTTCAGATATTCATATCTACAAATGTTAATTATAGATTGGACTAAAATAATCAATAAATAAATAAATAATTAATGATTTATCAAATTATTATTTTATTGTTTAGAGATTTAATTAGAAGTATAAGTGACGTGAATTATATTAGACTATCTCCAATGGATAGCTTTGATTAGTGTCTTAAAATATAATTAATAATATTTACAGTGCTTTGAGTCACTCTAAAATTTTTAAGACAGTAAGACCATCGTCATTCTTCATATTTTGAAGAATGTCTTATAAATAAAATATCAATAATATTGAAGACATTCATATTTTAAGTATCTAAAATGTCTTCATTACACACTTTTATACTAATTACTAATTTAAAAACACTCATTATATCTATTTAATTAGTTTTAAATTTAAAGATACTAACATGGAATTGACCAACGTATGTGTTCTAATGTTATTAAATTTAATATTAATTAATTGTATAAACACTATCTTTATTTTCATCGAGAAATGACAAAAACTAAGACAGGACATTAAATTCTGAACATTCAAAAGAGAAGTGTTGAAGAAGTTTGCTTGAGAATTTTTGTCACATCTAGCGTAAATTTTTTATATTATCATATGTGTGTGTATGTTATGTCATCTTATAATTATAATCTGTTACAATGCAAACTTAAATAATTTGATTAGAAGGCAGAGGTTAATTTGTTGTCTGAAATTTGAAAAATTTAAGTCATATATATAGGACATTTTTGGATTATTAGGTTGAGAAATTACCGGTTAGTTTTTATTTAATTATGTGGTATTAGAAAGTTGGAAATGAAGTCTATCTCATCAGGCATAGCTGGAAAAGACATCATTGCCCCTATACCGAGAGTGACAAATAATCTGGGCGGGATTGTACATTAAATGCTAAAGATATAACTACTTAGTGCATATTCAATGAAGTCTCTAGGTGAGAGACCCTATTAAAAACTGAATATTAAAGTATTTCAAATGAAATACACTCGTCACCCTATCATTCGATCAATGTTTTTAATTAAAATATTATTTTAAAAAACTTAAAAGACTCTAAGAGCATCATTATCCCAGATACTGATATAAATGTCTTCCAAATAATATAATCTTAAAATTTAAAAACACTTATTTAAAAGTGTTTGAAGTGTCTAGGCAGATATATTTTATTGGTTTTAAAGACACTTGATATATTTTTTTTTCAATTTTTTCTTTTCTTTCAAAAGTTAAAGACATCCAGTAAAAAATGTTGGATGAAAGTGATTTAAAGAGTTGCTCCCATTGTAAATGCTCTTATTTTTGTGGGAGATAATTAAATATTTGTCTGCTAAAATAGTGTAAATAAAGGTGTTTAATTTGCTAAATCTATTATGTTGCTATTGTGAGTGAAACAGGTAAGAGCACCCACATTATAGATCTTTTGTGGGTGTTTTAAAACATAAAATTAATTAAAAAAAATTATGATGATAGTATTTTTAATTGATGATGGTGTCTCACTAAAGACACTTAATTGATGATAGTGTCTTAAAATTTAATACTAAATAAATTTAAAGACACTTCCATGAAATGAAGATGTGGATGGTCTAAAGCGTTACTAAAAGCATCATCATTGGTTGGAACCCCATTAGGAGTTCTAACCAAATTTTAATTGAAATAATGCTAACACCATCTCCAATTAAGAGGTTCTTACTAATATTTTAAACAAATTTATTGACTAATTTCATATTAAGAACTCCTAATAAATTTTTATATATTTTCCTTCTCTAATGGTAAGAAGTCTATTTGTCAAAAAATCTTACAATTGTGTATATACAAAGTAGTTGTATCTTATGATTATAATTCTTCCTCTTCGTCTTTCTCCATTTTCTCTCTAATTCCGGTTCTGCCAGCACTGGAATCAACACCGACAACAGAAGTTCCCTAAATTGCTTGGATTTTTTAGTTGGGTTTTTGATTTCGGTATTTGGGTCGTCGTGGGTTCAATTGATCAAGTCAAGAAGCGATTATCGGAGTGTAAAGCAATGAGAGAAACAGAGAGATATGGAGGAAAGAAAAGAAAAAGTTTTTTTTGTCCCCAGCCTCTTTTAAGAACCGATTCTTAAGAAAATGAGCATTTATTACTTATTTATTTTGTTTTAAATGCTAAGAACCTCATTTAAGAGCCTGACTAAACCCCTAATTGGTGGTGGTCTAAAAGCTAAAGTTTAGATACTCATCTAAATTTCTATTTAATTACATCCTCCAATGGATAGAACCTTGAAAAATTGGTTTAAAAGTTGTTTGATATACAAATAACATATAACAAATAACAATTCATGTAGCTTATACATCAAAACCCATTCTATACAATTTATAAAACTTATCACACTAAAAATGTCACTGCTTCATCTCAAAGATCCAATACCAAACTTCATGTGAACAACACTTGCATCTACTTCAGCTTGTCTCATCACTCAACTTCAGTTTACAAGGTCTCTAAAGGAGTTATCATTCTCAATATAAACCAAACAATCTAATAAATGATCTAATCCATCTAGAAATAGTTCTAATTCCATAAAACCAAAGACAAAAGCAGATTTAACAAACCTGAATGAAATGGTCTTGTTTTCCATTTGCTGATCAGCTTGTTACACCTCAGCTGATCAGCTTGTAACATCATTATCAAATACATTACAGAAAGTTGAAGCATTTTAAAACAAATACAGTACAGAAACTTGAAGCAAATTCATTACAGAAACTTAGGCAAGTATATTACACAGACAACATGAAGACAAACTACAACATTTAATTTGCTAATTGATGCATCTAAAAACCATATATCACAAACACTTTCAACCTAACAACCATTTATCAATTTATCTAACAAATCCTAACCAATCAACCTACCAAACCATTTATCAATTTATCTAAGCAACCTACATTAATATCTTTTGCCCCTCAAAAAAATAATTCAAGACAAGACTTTTAGACAGAACAATCAAACACTAAGTATCAGACAAATTCTTTCTAACATTTCCATCCATTTATGCTACCACATTGGTTGCAGAATCCTGACTGCTGAAGCTGACAAATACAAAACCCCTTGAACTACCAGTCTCTCTGTCTGCAATCACAGTTGCTACACAACCAAACACACAAAAATAAAATTAGGAATCTATAATAAACATAATCAACATCATAAAAGACTCCCTCACCACTATAAATCCATATAAAAAAAGTTCATAGACCAACCAAAATCATAATCATTCCATCATAAAGCAATGGAGACAGAACCACAAAGGCTTACCTACTGTGAATTCACCAAAGTTAGAGAAAGCTTGATTTAAATACTGGTTATCAGTTCCCTAAGAGAGACCTAATTCAAAACCAGTTAAATCAAGGGACTTACCACCAACAAAAAGCTTCGTGTACATGTACCGGAGAGAGCCAAGCGTAGATTTCATTGGAACATTTGAGCTTTAAGAAACACCTTGCCTCAAAATACTGCTAAATTTATTGCAGAAAGCCATTTCTAAGATGTCTGTAAACAAAAAATCGTGCTTCATACAACTCAGACTCAAAAAAAATTGACTACTCAATCTGAAAAAAAAAATCGAAGAATCTAAAGAGATGATTACGTGAAAACGAAGATGCCATTGGAAGGTCTCTTACGTTTGTTTGGATCCTTAGCAACAGCTTTGCTTCCCTTAGCTGGCTTCTTGCTCACAAATTGAGTAATCTGGGAGATTGTGTTGGAATTGAAGGAGAGGTGAATGCAATTGTTTGGAAGTGAAGAAGAGAATAGGATCGTAGAGGAAAACAAAGAATTGCGAAGAAGAAAGAGAGAGCATAGTTTTTTTTTTCTTTTCTTCAAATTAACATCCACTCACGTCATGACACGTTAGATGATCCAAAAATTTAAGAACCAGTTTTAAAAACTCTTATTTAAGAACCGGTTCTAATAAATTTTGCTTATTTTGGATTAAATTTAATCACTTTTCATTCTCTTTAGAACTTCAGTTAAACATCTTCGTTAATCTTGTATATGAATAACTAAAATGTTATTCCTGGATCAGGTCTTTTAATGTCGATCGTTGTTAGTTTGATAAGAGGAAAATATAAAAGGGATGAAGACGGGTGTCACGAACATGTCGCTGATCTTGCCAGGTATTGCTTCGGTATCCGGATCAAGGAAACATACAAGTTTAGAAAATTGTTGGAACTCAGACTCTATGGTCCTCACATACAATCTTACCATTGGTATCATTATTCTTACCGGTGAATGCAGATCTGGAAGACGTAAGCTTGTGGGTCAGAGTCAGAAGAGACATATATGAGCGAACCATTAACAGTTATCGGAGCAACTGTGTTATTATCTGAAACCCCGACTCTCACCCCTGGGGGTAACCGGTATAGTAGCAGGTTTGTTATCCAAGAACCTGGTATCAAAAATGTTAACCGGGTGACCTGGTATTAAATGTCTAAAACACATATGTAACACAAAACACATAGATAACTTTCTAATTTTCTCCGAACCGAGTTTAATCTATAATTTTGTACCCCAATAGAAATCCAATAACCACACTGTCAGGTGCATAACTTATGTGGACAAAATTGGTCTAATACCATTTTGACCCGCTAAAAATGAGTTTTCCGTGAATTATGCACAGTGAGTTGGACATAGACGGGTTGTCCATTTTTACAGCTCTACCAGACGTTACATTCCCACTTGATTCCTACTCATTATAATAATTTACCAACTCCTTACGAAAACTTATGTTTCCACTCGTTTCAGGTTTTTCCAGACCTATCACGATACTACTCAGACTCAAATGATGGTGAAACAAATTTTCTAACACTGTTATTTTTCTAAACTGTATCTAGTTTTTGAGTTATTTTGTAAATTAACCCTAAAAACTATTCTCTATACACTTCATTTATATATTATTTTATGTTTAATTGTTTAACAGTATTGAATTTTGTTTTGAGTAAAAATAATTTCTGTATCAGCCATTTGGCCCAAATAGACTAAGTACCTAAGATCTGATACCAAGTGAAATGGAACAATCCATTATTCAATTACATGCTCTCTTAGTAAACAAGTAATACAAAAAATCGCAACAATATGATGAAAAATCTTTCATACTCTTTCGTATTAGTTTCTCAATAGTCAATAATAAACTCCAACCACTAGTTATTACTAGTTAAGGGAAGTTGACCTGATTTTTTTAAGTCCATGAGCTAAGAATGTTTCTAAAGATACTAAAATACTTCTGATATATAATCATATAGCATATTTGATTTAGTTACCAATTGTTGAATTTCTTATTTGGTATTTTAATTAGCAGTGAGGCAATACAAATATGTCAACTTCTTAGATTGGGAACATATCTTTTAACATTAAGGGTTTACATATTTATGATTTTTTTTCCTTTTAGAACAATAATTAAAAGTAATAATAATAATAATAATCAAGCACCAATCCTTTGAAACCGATTGCCAAGACATTATCCGTATGATTGAGATACCAGGCAAGTGGCCTAATTTCTCCACATAATATCCTTTTCTAACTCCTTTTCCATTTCTTACTTTTCGAAGGAATCAATTTTTTAATGTCAACCATTTGGTGGTCTTGCTACAAACCCCTTTACTTTACTTTAAACACATTATTTCAAGTTTGAATAGTAAAATCCTCATTCCATCACCTAAAGATTTATTTTCTAAAGAATTTTTATTGTCTCACAAAAAATGATTTTCTATATTTTATGATAAGTTTTAATAATTATTGTTAATAAATTTCAAATTTCAAAAAATATTAATTGAAAGTGTTTTAATTGTTGAATTATCATTGGTTTATCAATATTTGAAAGTATTAAATATATAAAAAGAAAGCATTTATTATTTCTTAATTTATGTGAATTAATCAGAAGAGAGAAATAATATATATAATATTTGGATTCAACGGAAAAAAGGAAAAAGAATAGTGATGGGATCATCTATCTACATATGCAGCCGACGATCCCCAAAAGGTAATTAAAGAGTAAATGTGATTTGTTAAAAAAAAAACTTAATGGCTGGAGAAATGTATATATTTAAGTAGTTAAAGTTTCATCTCTGCGATTTTTTCATCGGAATTCGACTCTAGATATTCTCATTATTCATCATGTTGAATGTCAAAAAAGAAAATTAATGGTTGAAGGGAAATCACTTTTTGAACTATCAAGCACAATAATGGTTGATATTTAATACGTTACAACCTTGCTATATCTTCTATAGTTTACATATTGTCTATGTTATAGACCTTGTTAGCCCACTACACAAGTAGCCAAGTAGTGAAATTACTTGGCAATTGTGGAGACACTAAAAACTTTAGAAAGTCTACTCTTTCTGTCTTTCTTCGACTCTCTACTTTGAGTTACGATTCGATGATATATGTCATGAAGGGAATATAATAATGGTTACGATTACGATGACATCACACGTTGCTCTTCTTCTATTTTCAGTCCTTATTTTTCTTCTTTTAATCGAGGGACAATGTAAAAAATCGTTCCGTCCTCCAGTTATGTCACGAATCGATGCATCACATTCAAATTCACGTAGAGGTCATGGCCCGTAGCAAGGTTCGTGCACTAAACGAAGGAGAAGAGCCGAGCGAGTAACTCAAAAGTTACATGTCCAAATAATATTTTACTACTTTTAAAGAAAATTATTATGGAACATTACGAGTTTGGTCATTTTTTAACATGTGAAAATATTATTTAGGGTTATGCATGTGATCTTAATATAGTCTATCAATGTGTTTTTTTCCCTTTCAAATATTTATCACCAGAACCGTTTCTAACGTTGGAAAAAGCATAAGCGGAGTTTCAAAAAATGTCATACTTTATATAATTTCTTTTCCGTAAACGATTATTATTACTCAAATAAAAACACATGTTTAATAGTAGAAAAACAAAAAAATATATATATATATTTCTCCGTTTATCTGATCCACACAATATTTTTCATGCTTTTTGGAGTCATTGTGCTGAAATTTTTAAAATTAATTAAAGTTACATAATTTATAAAATAAAATTATATACCAACAAAACTAAAATATGAATTAAACTTTCTTGATTATTGTTGATAAAAAATTAAGAAAAACATAAACTAATGGTATGAATGGAGATTTAGAGTTTGAAGAAGAACGTTAGAAAATAAGTTAGTTGCCCTAGTTTTTTATTTTTACTTTCTAAATTAATTTAAATTTTTTTTAATTTTCGTTTTTAAAATAATCAAAACTTTAAAAGGCCTAAAAATGAATATAATATAGTACTAATATTTTATAAAAATTAAGAGTCCTCAAAATTCTTTATAAATTTTAGGCCGTATGCCAAAGTTTCTAATTTTTTGTCCTAGCAACGTCTCTGTTTATCGCCATACTCCTTAAAATCATTCATGATCCATTTGTCCAGCTCCCGACTTAAAACAATAATATGTTAATTAAGCTGATCGTTATTAGAAGCATTTCCTTTTTCGATCATTGGTCCTCACAATTAAAGTAAGTGGACTGATTGTTTTTTATTTTCATATTTTTCTTTTTTATTGGCATGGGACCAATCTTAGGGTCTACTTCATTGTAAATCCTATACATTTTCATTTTAATGAAATATTTACATTCTTATAAAAAAAATTCCTCACAATCAAGGAAATAAAAATGAACACCAAAGAATTAGCGATTTTTCCAATAGCAAAACACAATTTCTAGTATATATGGATGAATAAATTCCATATCATCCACTACGAACTTGATAAAAATACTTTTTATTGAGATAATAACCCCTCCATGACCCTTAAATCTTAAACTTTGATGATGGTTTGAAATAACTAACAGTGAGGATTGAAAACACTACCATTTCTATTATCTTCGATTTGCTTCTCAATCCTTGACTCTTTATATTTTTATATTTCATTTTGATTATATATATATATGTATCTGATTTTACTAGGCCATACTAGATGTAAAATCAAATGCGCTCTTTCTGTCACGATCATTGGCCAAAGAACAAAGAAAAAAAAGTTAACTGAAAAGAAAAACCATGAAGAGGGCAAAAGGAGCAAAGCTACGATGAGGATGACAAACTGTTGTGGTGATTTTTTTTGTCATTGGATCTCTTCCTTTGCAAAAAGCCTATAATTTTTCTAACTTGTTCAATTATTTTTATAGGTTAATATTACCACCAACCATACTTGATTTCATACTATTGTATATTGTTGAAAACATTATACTCTAGTTGTCTTGCATTCAACATTGGAAAATGTTATACCTGCCTTCACGCAATGAAAATTTTGAAAATTTCATCCGGTTTCTGAATTTTTGTACCTTGTTTTTTTTTTTTCATGTTACGATTGCTAAACGTAACTCCAACATCAGTCCAGTGAAGCATGTGTATTTTATTTTCTATCTACAGTTTTCTGTTTGTTACTCTTTTTTTTTTTTTTTGCTTCATTTCTGATTTTATTGTTTAATTTAACACTTTTAACTGAGAAAAACATCTATTTTTTTATTAGGTCGTGCATAGGCAATCCTAATAGAGTAATACGTTAATTTGAGATGCTACGTACAACAAATTCGAAAACAAAAATATATTGAAAAAAGTTCATTTTCTTGGTTCCGTACTTCCCTTAATATGTTTGGTAGAAAAATAAAGTTGACTCTAAGGCGACGATTGTTAAGGCTATTAGTTTAGAATTTTGGGGTAGGATTTTAGTTGTAAAGAGGGTAGCTGTAGACGATATGATTTAAATTGAATTTCTTTGGTAAAATCCTAGCCGTTAGAGAGGGAGAGAGGAGAAAATAATAATTTACAACCGCTAGAGGCTTCCAAAACTATATTTTAGGTTGAATTACAATTGATATATTTTATTTTCATAGCTATATTATGATCTTTTGGAATAACGAGAGAGATAATCATTGGTATTTTTACCTATCCAAAAGTGAGAGACATTGGCAATTGTCATCCAGCTATTTCTTTGTCATTAGATTTGTTTGATGTAACCAAGATCATTTCTTTCTATTGTGGTGTGATGATTAGTTATTTTGGGCAAAGTTTTTTTTCTAATCATAATTTCTTCTTCTTCTTTTGCTGATTTGTTCTCTTGGATTTCAACAGGGCAATCTACAACCTTTCACATCAATGGTAGCAGGTGAAGCAACTGGGCAAATTTTCCAGTTTCCTCCATCAAGTTCAAGACTAGAACTGGTTGAAATTTGACAAGTTGTTACTTTCTCTCAATCAGAGATTAGTTGAGTATATCTAGTCGTTACCGATGTCGGCAATTAATATATAGTTCTAAACCCTCAAAACAGAGGTTCATAAAGGTGAAATAAGTAAACATATATTTCAATTTCAGAAGTCTACCAATTATCAAGCGAGGAAGTGAAGATCGGAATTTTTCAGCAAAGTTTATGGTTTCCATCGACATTAAGATAATTTATGATGTCAGAAAAATTGGTGAATAAATTAAGATTTAATTAATATAAAAATTAGCTTTAGCGGTTTTAGAAACTGTGACTTTTAAAGAAAATTTTTTGGGTTCAACCCAGGGGTGAATATATCTCGTTCACCCCCTTTTCATTAACCAATCAGAATTAGCCATCTAATACTATTAAATAAAATAAAATAATTAATATTATTTAAATAAAATAATTAAATTACTGGTGAGACATTAATTATCTTTTATGTGTATTTCTTTATTTTTATTAATTATTTATTTTTAATATAATATTTCATAAAGTAAATAAATAAAAACAAATTTTTTTAAAAATAATAATATAATAGTATTAAGATATCACAACTTGTTTTATTTATTTTATTTGGGTTCGTTGAGTTGTATCATTTAGAAAATATTTTTTCTATTTCAGCAAACCGTTTTGTTATTTTATTTAGGTTCGATAAGTTGTATCCTTAGGATATATATTTTTGTGTGTTTTTATTTGTTTTTATTTTTATTGTAATTAATTAATTTTATTTTATTTTTCATAATTATTTTTGAGTTTTATTGATTTTATGTAATTATTTTATTTAAAAATATTAATTTTTATTTTATTTGATAATATTAAATGGCAAATTCCTATTGGTTAAATTAAAAAGGGTGGATAAGAGATATTCACCCCTAAGAATTAACCCAAGAATTAACCCAAGAATTGTTCACTTTTAAATATTTTAAAAAACTGATTGGTAACAAAACTTTAGAAGCGGTAACATTTTTTGGTATACCTTATTCAAAACATAAACTCATAAATTCAAATTAACTCTATATCAGTTGATAATTTTATTACATATTTTGAATTGCCTTTTTGGCTTCATTACTTTGTAACTTCATTATTCCATAATTGCTAAACGATATTTATATAAAAATAACTAAAATATAATTTATTAACTTTGTGTGATTTCCCCTATGTTTCTCATAACTCATTTACTATCTATTTTAATCTTCAACATAAATTTATTAATTGGCTATGTGTGATTTTCGTTTATTTATTAGCTATGCATGATTTATTATTTTATTAACTGGCTATCTTTATTTATTTTCTTTAGGATTTTTTGATCAAATACTTTGTTTCTACACATATGACCAACATAATTCTATGATTATGTTACTCCATATTAAAAATATAAACTAAAAGATAGAACTAGTTTCGTTTTTAAATAGAATCCAATAATTACTCGTTACTTATTAAAATTCATTAATTTATTTGTTGACAAATGCCACAAAAATATGTATTTATAAGGTTTTTATTTGAGGAAATCGTTTCAGTTATTTTTTTTAACATGCATAACATTTTTTTAATGAAAGTTTTAAAAATATTATATATATAAATATATAAACGTAAGTTAGTTGATGTATTTATGTGTAATTTGTAATTTAATTTTGAAGTTTCGTTTTGCTTAACTAATGCAACAACAAAAAATATTTGAAACAATTATCATTTGAAAAAGTCCCTAACTTAAGTTTAAGAATAAAAGAATTTGCAGCGTAGACATTCTTATTTTGAGATTTTTTAAATTTACATTTACACTAATATTAAAGTAGAAGGAGCAGTTAAACTTTAAAAACTTTAGAAATTTTTTAAAAATTAAAATGTGTTTGGTAAAAAAAAGATGTTACAACTTTCTATCTATCTAAATCCTTAAAAATTTGTAACCAATCAACCCTAAGTGTTTATATATAATTGAGAAAGATCTAAGAAAACTACACGAATCTTGGCTAATAGGTCATGATAAAGAAAATCAAGTCATTGTTGCAATAGTTCAAAAATAAATTTGATTAACAAATTAGTTCTCTCAAATAAGTTATTGTGTTTGTTTAAAAAAATTGATCAATTGATCCATAGGGGGCTGGAGAAGTATTCATTTGATTGATATTTTTTTTTTTAGTTTTATTTTTTGGAGAAATTAATTTTCTAAACCTAAGGATCATCGACTTGCCTTATTTGGAATCCTTCGGATTTGCGAAACTTCAGTCATATTTTTGGCATCCAGGAGATTTGTAATACAACTAGAGGCTCCTAAGAACATATAAAGAATCATTCCCAGCCACTGGATCTAGTAGATTCAAATTTTCCTTTCATACACCAAAACTTTCCATATCAAGACATTAATGTATTCCAACAGCTATATTCCTTTGAACCTGTTGAAACTCAACTTGGAGATATTCTTAAGACATTCAGAGGCTTCCAAAACATGGATATAAAGAGGCTCCTACCAAGTTTTATTATTTGGCCATGAAATCAACTCTTACAGTTATATTCCGATTCTTAATCAATTCTATTCATGATCCTTGGTTTAGTTTCGAGTTAATTAGCTTTTTAATGACCATTAGTACTCAACCTATATAAGCTAGCTGATTATTAGTCTCATTGTAAATCCCACTTGATCATTGAAAGTTAATAAGAAAAGTTTTTTCTTGTAAAAGTCTGAGTACTTTGTCTTGTTTGTGTTTATTCTTTATTTCTTATTGAGAGATTCATTAAGGTCTGTTGAAGACCTGCATATTGAGTTTGTTGAGTGATTCAACATTCTTGGTTGTAACATTCCGCAAGATAAGCTTGGAATCTCGAGATCTTCAAATGATCAAAAGTTGGAGTGATTTGAATCTTACATCAACCCACGAGCCCACAAACACCAAAAATAATGCTCTAGTACGCAATTGGTTTCAATTTGATGAATTTCTGCAAGTTATTTTGTTGAACACATATGTAAAGTTATGAAGTTTTGATTCGAATTTTTTTTTGAAAACAAGTTTTTATTCAGATCAACTGCTCTTTGAAGATTTGACTATGCTAGAAATTGAAAAAGGATTCAGGAAGATTCTCCTTCTATAGTGAATGGCAGACTCTGAACTCTCCAATGTGATCAGGTTAGTGGTTTCTCCTTCTACTGTTTGGAAGCTTCAATATCGATAAGAGAGTCTTTTTTGTCTTTGTCTAGTTAGTGAAATGAGATTGTTAAGACTTAAGGTGTACTGTTCTGATGATTGATAGTTGATTATTGATTAATTGTTAGATCTTATCTCTGATTTTGTAGTGTTCTTGAAATCGTTTGTGATATGTTTATGTTTCTGAATGAAATCGTTTATGAAACTGTTTCTTGTATGTTTATATTTCTGTGTGTGGTTGCAGTGTATGAACTCAGCATGATTAGATTAGATTGGAATTGAGACAATAGATTATGTTGATTAGAATTGAAGTAATAAATTAGGTTGATTTTCAATACATCATGAATTGGCTCTGCATTTGTTTATATATGTTCTGGTTGATTAGAATGTTAACATTGACAGATTATTATTGTTCATGATCTGTTTATGAATTTTCATCATGAATTGGCTATGCATCTGTTTTAGATATGTTCCGGGGTGATGAAATAAGATGATGAGCAAAGACTTGGTGTTGTGTTGGTTTTCACAGATTTGGTGTGTTGTTTTGCTTTTAAATGTAAAACTCTGTTGATTCTTAAAGTTTAATCAATTGTTGTGTGTGACTTTGGGGGTTTATTGGTTCGACAACATTTAAAAACTTAAAACTCTTTAACAAGTGACTGTTATTCAATATTGACTTTCCAAAACTCTATTAAATTATTGTGTTATTGGTTTTGATTGTCTTAAATATTTTGTTACAAATATTAAAAATCATGTGTTATTCAAACAAAATAAATTTAAATGACTTTATGACTAGATTAAATTCTTGTAAAATATAGTTTCATTTTTTCATCAAAACTCAGACAGCTCGTAAAATATATTAACAACTATTGTATATCTATAATTGGTAGCAAGTTGTATTTAATCACCAAGAGAAATATAAATGAAAACAAGAAAATGGTTGATTTGATTCAGTTTCGATTTAAAAAAAAAAAAATTTAGAGAAGTGCAAGTTCAAAGTTAACAAACAAGTATATACTGGTTAAAATAAGTTAAACTAGTATCATAACATCAAACAAATATCAAAGATTATTTCAAAGTTAACAAAACTCGATCTTGATCTTTTTAAAATCTCTAAGATTATGAAAAAAATCTTTGATAAAATATTTACATGTATTCAAAAGTATTCATGAGTTAGCAAAACTTTCAATATATCATAGTCATTAAAACTCTACCTAAGTAATAATGGAATAACCTCCCCCCCCCCCACACCCCTAAGTTAACTTAGTAATAATAACATCAAACAGGTATCAAAAATTATTTCAAATTCAACATAATTCTATTTTGATATTTTTCAACTGTATGAGATTATGAAATTTTTTTGATTAAATATTTACATGTATTCAAAAGTATTCCTGAGTTAACAAAACTTTCAATTTATCATTGTCATTAAAACTCTACCTAAGTAATAATGGAGTAAACCCAACCCCCCCCCCCCCCCCCCCCTCCCCCCCTAAAAGTTTAAAACTTAGGTGAATGTACTTCACTAGCGATGAACCATTGGAGGAAAACTTAGGTGAATGTATGACTTTTAAAGATAAAATCTAAAATTGAAATTTTAAGAACTTCACTAGCGATGAACCATTGGAGCAAGTTTTGCTTGAAGTTTCTTAAGAGTTTATTAATTATTGGTTTTCAATATTTTGATTATGAATATTGTTAAGAACTCCTAATGGAGATGGTCAAAGAACCGATTCTCTACAAATTAATTAGTTTTGATTTATTTTAATCCTAATTTACACTAAAAATTCCACCTAATAAGAACCTTATAAAAACCCCTTATGGACATGCTCTTCATCACATACTTCATCAAAAATATCTTAAACTAATTTGATGTATTAAATATCAAATTAAAAAATTAGAATTAATCAAGATCTGACACATATTAAAAAGTATAATTAATAGAATTTCAAGTATCCTTAACAATACACTTATATTGCAAGCATCTTTAATTTATTAATTATAATAAATAAGATACATCCATTTTCACTAATGGAGGTGGTTTTAGATATAATATGTTAAATTGTAAATTTCAAAAGCATTTTTATTTTTCTCTCTCATCTACTTATTACTTGTATTTTGTAATGGTGAGAGACAAGATCAAAACTCAAGAGATGGGTATGCTCTAAGATCATCTCTATTGGCCAGATACCGATTTGAGTTTTTTACTAATAAAGTACTACTATTTTAAATATAGTTTAGTTAATTTAAATTTTAATTTAAAAAATAAACTACTAATAGAAAAACACGTGTACATATTTTTCTCACACGGTTTCTCAATTATTTGGTTTTAAGAACTTCTCAGTTACCTCTCTTTTCTATTTTATTTTATTTTATTATTTTATCACATTAGATACCCTTTAACATCTTGATCTTGATGTTTGATGTAAGTTATCTAGTTCATCATTTGCTTTTATAGTGACAACTGACCAACCGAGTTATCATACCCATTATCTTTTCCACTATACACATGAATTACATTTCCCTATAAACCACTTTACAAACACAAATTTTCTCAAGCCTTTTTGAAATTATTAAACTAATTTTTTTTTATAGTTATCATATTAAGAGGCAATCATTATAAAATGCACCTTACTAAAAAAACAGATTCCAAAGTTGACTCAACCAAACACATTCTCAAGTCTTCATAATTACTACAAAATAGAAGATGCAAGAAGACTACTGACTTTTCCTAGGCACAGCAAAAGCCTTAAGAGGATACTTCATAACAACAGTGAACTCAAGCTTCTCTGTCAAGTCAACTTCATAACCTTCAACTTCTTTCCACTGAAACGTCTTCACCATATTAGCCACATAATACTCCAAATGCAACATCGCCAACCCAATCCCTGGACAAATCCTTCTCCCAGCTCCAAACGGCATCATCTTAATCCCTCTACTTCCGGTTATATCCACCGCTTCTTCTTCTCCAATAAACCTCTCCGGCTTAAACGCCATTGGTTCATCCCACACCGTCGGATCTCTCCCTATCTCTGCCACCATGAAGTTAATAGTCCCCTTCTTTGGTACCTTATACCCTCCCAATACTGTATCTTCTGTGACGCTATGTGGCAATACAAAGTGTCCCGGAGGATGTCTCCGGAGACCCTCCAACACCACCGCTTTCAAATAAGGCATCTTACTCACATCTTCTTCTTCAACTTCCTTTTCTTCTTCCCCAACTACGTTCTTGATCTCCTGATGTAACCTTTCTTGGATTTCTTGATTTTTCACAAGATTCGCCATAATCCATTGCAAAGACGTGGCTGTTGTATCAGTCCCGGCGTTGAGAAACTCCGAGCATAAGCTCACAATCTCTTCCTCTTTTAGCTTTCTCTTCTCCTCTGGAAGCTCAAGCTCAAGCAGAGTATCAACATATGATTGTACATAGTCTTTGTTGTCTTCTTCATCCTCTGATCTCTTCTTCTTCCTCTCTTCAACAATCTTTCTCCGAGCACGAATCAACGGAAGCAAAACGTCATCTTGTTCTCTCCGAATCTTGTGAAACTCTTCCCATTTTTTTCGTAGAATCAGTTTGGTAACCTTAGGCCAGAGGTTTAAAATGTTGAATCTCGTGAAGCCAAGAAGTTGTTGTCTCTGAACAAACTCTACTTTCTTGATTTGCTTCTCATCAAGCTTATCTCCAAAACACATAAGAACAAGAAGCGCAAACATAGCGTACTGAAGATGATCAACGACAACAATAGGTTCGTCACCACCATGATTACGAAATCTATCAAAAAGTATATCAAGAACCCAACGACGAGCGTTGGAGTAAGATCTAACACGAGAAGGGTGAAGAATCTCAGAAGTAAGGTTTCTTCGAAGCAACCTCCACGTGGCTCCATATGATCCAGAGCTAATATTGTGTTGGTTGCTAGAAACAATCTTACTGACTGGAGCTGGTGGTGGACGGTCTGCAAAAACGGCACCGTTTAGGACAAGAGCTTGATGAGCTAAGGAACGATCAAGAACGAATATGGCAGGACGAGAAGTGATGTGGAGAGTGATGATAGGGCCAAGACGGTCGTGGAAAGTGCGGAGATAAGAGGT
This sequence comes from Nasturtium officinale, assembly GCA_963854855.1. Lineage (NCBI taxonomy): Eukaryota > Viridiplantae > Streptophyta > Magnoliopsida > Brassicales > Brassicaceae > Nasturtium > Nasturtium officinale. The sequence continues at coordinate 5,226,197 of OY978512.1, forward strand.
GAGACCACCTAAGCCTTGTCGGAGCCACTGGAGAGTTCCAAGAAAAGGTAAGAAGTTAGGATCAGGAGGTAGCTGAAGAGAGGAGGATGAGTTACATCGGTGAAGGAGGAGATGGAGAAGGAGAGAAACACAGAGAGAAGCCAAGATGAGTAACCAAATCTCCATTTTATTTTACTTCTGTTAAACATCTTCACTACATGTTTTTTTATATTTGTTTCCTTCTTCCTCTATTGGTAAATTACACGTGTGTGGCCAACTTTGTAACGTGAGATTATATTTGTTTATCAACCTACGTGTAATAATTTGATTCTTCAAGTGTACCAGTCAAGCTTAAATTGTTTTCTTTATACAATACGCAATATTATCTTCTTCCTTTCTTGTATCAAATTTTTGGAAGAAAATATTTTTTTTTTCGAAATTGGGAGATTTTGGTAACAATTTGGGAGTTCTACCAAATTTGTTGGTGATATGTCGGTTATAGCTTACGAATCACGAGATATTCTAAAGGAGAGACTTATCCTGATTGGCCCGATCGTGGGTCAACGTGAAGCTCCAGTAGAAAAAGTCAGATCATCTGTTAACTTCTTTTAGCTCTAAAAGCTTACACTCTAGAACAAACAAACAAGGATGTATCCATCATGGATTTTTGTGACATCATTGATTACGTATGTTACTTAGGTTTGTGATTCTTTTCTTTATTGTATGATTGTCTAATTTAATAAATTGAAAATCTCTCCTAATTGAAAAATAGTTTAATCACTAATAGTAACAAATCACTTTTATAAATTCACGGAGTTTTGTGGGCTGTTGCTTTTCCTTAATGTTAAAGTTTTATTTTGTGATTCAAGAAAAACAAAAAATGCTTAGAGTAATTACCAATAAAAGAGATAAAGTACATAATATATTTTTTTAACAAAAAAATAAAAATAAAAGAGATGAAGTATTATGCAGTTTTTGGAGATTTCCTAAGATCAAACTGCAATTTTTTAGAAATAAATGGCATGTGAATTTTAGAGATTATATTTTAATTACAAAATTTAGATTTCTAATTTTTATTATAATTTATTTTATAAAAAACTTGGGTGGCCTTCTGTTAACTACTGTATAGTAATAGGATTCTACATAGTAAAATGTTAAATAAAATGAATTGGATTGTTAAAGATTTAATTAAGATTTTTATTATTGAAATTCCATGGTTAACGAAAAAACAAAGTCCCCAAACAAAATAATATTTATGTTTTTTTTTTCTAAAACCAATCATGTTATAAAATTTGACAAGAAAGACTAACTCCTCTACATATGTTATCTTCTTGAGATCGCATATTGATTAGTGTCTTCCTTTGTTATTGTATAATTCTGTTATTGACTAGTCTGACTTTGCTTAATATATGTTATTCTTGAAAAAAATATGAAGATTAGAGAAAACCCCATGCACACACGGATTTACAACTTACAAGTTCCTTTGATCAAGGTACATCGTGAAAAGTGAGAAATCCTCTTCACCTACAAGAGGAACCCACTAATCTTCAAGTTTTAAGATCACAAGCAATAACTTGGTATAAATTTTCTTAACATTAAAATAAATAAAAAATAAAAAAAAACTTGGTATAAAGTACAACATGAAAGTAGAAAAATGTCATTTAATTAATAACATTATGTTTTTTTTGTTAATACTTAATAACACCTTTGATAGCATCTTTTTTTTATACTATCACCTTTGATAGCATCTTTAAACACAATTTTAATAAATAACTAGAATCTAACACACGGTACACCGTGGGTAAATTATTTAAATATAAATTTATACTTTTATTATTATTATATTTTTAATTTATATATTTTCATATTTTTATAATATATTTATAAAATTATATATTTTATTATCACTAAACAATTTCAATTTCTCTTATTTTAAAGTTTTGGTGTTCATTTTGTAATTATAATTATTTTATTATATGATTATAAATTATTAGTCAAGTTTTGTCCAATGTGAGACATATAATTGTCGAAATGGTCAGTACACGTTCGTTAGAATTGTCAAAATGGGTTAAGCTTCCCAGTGTTCGTCTATATCCAACTCATTATGCACAGTCTACGGAAAGCCCACTTTTGAGCGGATCAAAATGGTTTTATATCCATTTTGTCTATAAAAATTATGGACATTAGATTTTTATTAGTTTACAAAATTCGAGATCAAAATCAATTTGAAAAAAAGAAGTTCACTCTCTTTTTTTTAAATCATGAAATTAGAAAAAATTTAAACCATTTACTTTTTAAATTCGGATTTGAAAATGGTGGAACTTGCGGATATCTCATTTAGACTTTATCGTTTATGGGTTTAGACCAAAATGAGTTTGAGTCTAATTGCATATGGATATCAATTTGTCTATAATTATTATGGAAAATTTTAGAAAGGTCGAAAATGAACGTGGAAAACCCAATTGATAGTTTTACGTGTCAGACACTATTTTCTGAATTCTAATAGGAGCACGTAAAACTCGTACTTAAATAAACTTTGTCCGCGCATATCTCATTATATCTAATAGATTAACTGACTAGACTACAAACTTAATATTTATATATTTAATATTAATTTTTTATAAATTTTGAAATTAATAATATTTAAAAATTAAATAACTTTTAAATATCACATTTTCTTGTAAACATTATAATTAATATACTTTAATTTTTTATATAACCACATATTATATTTTTAAAACAATAGAAAAGTATTTCTCTATACAAATAAACAATATATTAATTTTATTAATATTTATAACCCGTAAACCAATCCGTTAATCCACAAACATAATCTGATAAAATCTGCAATTCATTTGAATTTACCCATAATATTCACTTTTTAACGATTTAATAATTTTTTGTATATATTATTTTTATGCTAGCAGACATATTCATGTCTATTTTGATATTTATATTATGAAATTGGTCAAATTAACACAATATTTTCTTTATCAATTTTATAATATATATTTATATATCTATTTAAAAACATTCTAATGAAAGTATGTGAAGTATATATAATTTTATTAACTTATGATCAAATTAAAATGAGTACGAATGAGTATTTATAAATAATTAATATGATTTAATTGGAAAATAAATAGGAAGAGAAAAAAAATATTAATTAGATATTTTCGAAATTAAATATTTAATATAATTATTATATATGAATAACTGTATTTGATTAATTAGATAATAATATTTCATTAAAGAATTCTTCCTATGTTTGGAAATAAATATTATAATATTTTTTTTTAATAAGAGAGAAGATTGGTAATAACTAAAAAGTAATAAATAACACATACCTTGGGCCTTTTCTTTTCAGATCGTTCTTTCTTTAGCCATCTTCTATTATGACTCAGCCCACTAGCAATAATACAGAAGTCCAAAACCCCAATACCCAAAAGCTCTTATGCTCATTCGGGCGAACGTTAGGAAAGAAGAAGAAGAAGAAAAAGCCTCATGATGACCAGCTCAAGTTAATCAACGATCACTGATGGTGGAACTGAAAAGTAATATGTATGAGTCGTTGTAATTTTTTCCTAGATAAGTCAAAGTTATTCGACAATCCATCTAAAATCCCATTATCTCGCATATAGGCATGCTAATTTGGGTAATCACCCACGGGCTCTGCCCTGTTTGATCCGATGCGGATTGTAAAATTTGAGTTTAAATTTTAGCGGGTTATGCGGGTTGTGGGTGCGGATATTAAATTTGCAGATGCGGGTTTAACGGGTCTGGTGGGTACCCGCTAAATTTTTTTTTTAATTAATTTTTTGTTATGAGTTTTTAAAGAAATATTAGGTTGTTTAAATTTTTTTTAAATAAACTACTTATAGTTTTGAATTTTTTTTTATGTTTTGTATTTTTTTTTTTATTTTATAATTTTTTAGATATAATATATATTTTTAAATAATTTAATTTTTTTTTAATTTTTTTAGTGAGTTTACGGTAAATCCTTAGGTTACCAGTTAATTAATGCGGATCAGTGAATCGCGGGTTAACCGACCCACTTAACAGGTCTACTCGCATATATAGTGACACGGAAAATAAGGTGTCAAGTCGTTGTTATTTATATACGTAAGTCAACTTACATCACTAGTCAGCTCAACTTTAATCTTATGGCATAGAAGTCTCATTTGGCTTTTCCAAAAGAAAGGACCAAAACTTATTTCTAGTAAAACCAAAAACACTTCTGTCCTAAACTCAAATCATGTAGCTAATTTAGAAACCGTGTTCATTTGTCAACATTTAGAAATTAAATAGAAAAATCAAATAAATATGTAATATTAGGAGTCTTCTATATATGTATATCAAAGGACTTGGACCAAAAACGAAACGAAGAAGAAATGGGTTCGAAGTCGCCAACTATTGCTGCACATGTGTTAGCATTACTTCTTATACTTTTCACTCTTTCCTCTCAAGTTGAAGTCGTGAATTGTACTGGTCGCAAACTTGGTAAGTATCGTTGCAATAAATACACATATTTCTCAACCTAAGTAATAAAATATGTAAGTTAAAATCTCTAAATTTTGGCAGTGTGGAGCTTCAAAGGAGCACCTATAGTGTGGACACCACCCTCAAGTTCATGTGGAGATTCACCAGCAGCAATGATGTCTACCGAGTGGATGGGACGCCGACCATGTAGACGTCGTCCTCCAGGAACTTATATTCCTGTTTCCCAATCTCCTTAATACTCACCGAAGACTTTGAGTTTGTTTCTGTGTCTCTATGCCAGAATATTTAAGTTCTACGCAATAATAAAGTGTATGTGGTTTTCTGCTTTGGTTTCTTGTCTCATATGTGGACGAATGGTTGATGTCACCTACTATGAATCAATGAAAGAACTAATATTTAACTACGAGTCGATGATCAATTATTTATGTTATTATTCATCATCCTAACCTATAATATATATATATATATTTTTAATCGGGTCATGTTGGACTGTTCTATACATGTAAGTAATAAAATGCATCTAAGAAATAAGAAAATGTAACAAATAATAGTATGTCACCATAAAAGAACATGTTTTTTTATGCTTATAGAAAAAGTATACTGCAAAAGTTATTAACATGATACAAAAACATTAAAAAAAGGGCATTAATAGCATATTACAAACAAATATACGGTCTACATAACTGACATTAAAAAGGATATAAAGTCAGACTACTTTGTAATGGAACTTTAGAAATATTAAACATGAAAACGATCAAAAGGGAAGATCAAATGATTTTTGCGAGCCAGTTTTTTCATTCAGCTACCATTACATTTCATATATTTGTTTTAAAGTTTTTTTCCTAAGGGCTTTTTAAATAGTTTTTTCATATGTCTATTCATTTTCTCCTCTCTTGTCTATATAATTTTCTTTCTTCATTACCATTGTTTTACACTTTAGAGTTATTTTTGACCTGAATTTGTAACAGTTACTTTTTAAATTTGCCACTTTTATAGCCGTAAGATTAATAATGGATCCATAATTAGTTATAAATAAAATTATCACTTGAATTCGCCAACTTCTGAATATATGATTTTATTTTGTACTTTTGTAAATTTCATGTCTTATTATTACTATTTTTTATTAAGTTGGAAGTCGGGATCAACCTTTAATAAATGATCTATTCGAATGAGAGTTGAACTCGTGTCCCCTAAAGACTTATATTATCTTATGTCCAATAAAAGTCAAGTTTCAATTTTTAATGGTTTTAAATTCATTATATAAGAAAGTACTATGTAATTTTACAAAACCTCTGTAGAAAATTAAACTTAAAGTCTAAAACATTTAGCGCGATTATAAGATTTTAATTGCTTAGTGGTATATTAACAAAAATCCATAATATATATAAATTTTAAAATTCAATATATAATACTTTCATCAAACGTTGATTTCAATCCCCAAAAATCTTTATAAGCCCTTTCTCTGCCGCTCTCCATCTTTCCGACGATATTTCCGGCGACATATCTGACGAGATTTCCGACGAAATTTCAAGCAAATTTTTTTGGCGATATCTTTCTGGCGACAAATCCGACGAGATTTCCGGTATCATTTCCCACAAGATTTCTGACAACATTTTCGACGAGATTTTTGGCAATATTTCCGACGAGATTTCCAGCGACATCTACGACAAGATTTCTGGTGACACTCTGACGAATGTACACCCAAAGTGTATACTGAGATATGGTGTATACTGGGAAATGAGTGTACACCCTTCCAAGTGTACAGTCTGGGTGTACACTGAGAACATGATATACACTGGTAAACAGATGTACAACAGGGTGTATACTGAGATATGGTGTGCAATGGAAACATGGTATACACATATAATTGGGTGTACAACAGGCTGTACACTGAGATATGATGTACACTAAGATATAATATACATTGGTAATCGGATGTACAACAAGGTGTGCACTGGTATTCGGGTGTACAACAAGGTGTACACTAGTATTCAAGTGTACAACACGGTGTACACTGAGATACATTGTACACTGTGAACATGTTTTACATTGGTAATCGGGTGTACAACATGGTGTATACTCTATTTGCAAGATATAATAGGGTGTACACCCAGAAAAGTCATCGGAAACGGTACCAAAAATATCGTCGGAGATGGTGCCAGAAATTTTGGCGGAAATCTTACCAAAATCTTGTCAGAAAGGTCATCGAAAATATACCCAGAAATATCATCGGAGTTGGTGCCGGGAATTTTGTCGACAATGTTGGTGGAATTGTCATTTGAAAATCTTGCTGGAAATCTCGCCGGAAATATCTTCAAAGATGGTGTCTGAAATTTAGTCGGAGATGGTGCCGGAAATATTGTCGGAGATGATGCCAGAAAAAATCTTTGGAAATGGTGCCAGAAATGTCACCGGAGATGGTGCCAGAAATTTCACCAGAAATCTTGCCGTTAAGATAGTTGGAAATCTAGCCGAAAATATCGTCGGATTTGGTATCACAAATTTCGTCGGAAATATCACCAGAAATCTTCCTGGAAAGGTTATCGAAAATCTAGAAATATCATCGGAGATTGTGTCAGAAATTTCATCGGAAATGTTACCAGAAATACGCTCAAAAATCTCGCTGGAAATTTTATCGGAGATGATGCCGGAAAAATCATCGGAAATGGTGCCGGAAATGTCGTTGGCGATGGTGTTAGAATTTTTACCAGAAATCTCACCGAAAATCTTGCCGGAAATTTCATCGAAAATATCGTCGGAAATGTCATCAGAAATCTTGCCGAAAATCTAGCCAAAAATGACGTCGGAGATGTTATCCGCAAATTTATCCTGAAATATTTTTGGAAATCTCATCGGAGATGTGACAAAAAAAACGCATCCAAAAAACTTATTTTTCTTTTCCAATTCTTTTATTTTTCTATCTATAATTTCTATCTCTTATAGAGATAGGGTTAACTATGTAATTTAGTTTTCTCTCTTATTATAAAACTACTTTATTTCCAAACATAAACTTGTAAACTACATTCTTTCCAAATTAAAACTTAAAAGTTACCTATTAGCAAATTTACCCTTTTGTTAAACAAATTTGGATCCTTAATTTTTTTTGAATGAGTCATATTTTTGTAAATTTTATAAGGAAAATAATTTTAGACCCTTTTCAATCTAATTTTAATATTTATTTAAAATGTCTTTTGATTATAGAACACGAGCAACATGGGAATATGGACTTCCGGCCATTGATCCTTTTGCACACTCATATGACCCAGTCCCTCCTCGCATATAGTGACACACAGTGTTCAAAAAAGCGGTCGAAGAGGCCAACTTGACGTCGTCTAGGCACTAGGTGCTAGATTCCCATTACCCACTTAGATTAGCGTCTAATCGGGTTAATTTTAAAAAAAATCGGTTACATTATATGAATAATTAGATTTAAGAAACAAGCGATTATTAAATGGATTAAACACTCATTAAACGGTTTATGCAAAATACATGGATTTAATATATAATTTAATATCTATATTTGTATATAAAAATTAAAATAGTATCATTTAAAAAAACTTAAAATTACAAAACATTGCTATTTTTATATTTTTATAATTTAATGTTTTTAAATTATTTAATTTTATAATTTTATTATGTTATACTATATTTTGTTAATATATATGTATATATATCTAAACTTATATTTCTTTTACTAAAACTGATTAAACCGCCTAAAATCGCTTAAGTTCCGATTAAACGTTTTAGGCGTTACGCGGAAAATCATCGCTTGACTAGCGCTTAACAGTTTCTTGAACATTGATGACACAAAAAAAAAGTATTCTAGTTGTTTTGTTTTCGTTAAAATTTATGGTTAGATATACTAGTTGTTGTATCTAAATTCAAAATTTAACATACATCACTAGTCAGCTCAACTTAATATTCTTCTCTTGACTAATATGAAATGGCAAAGAAGTCTTAGAAACCGTGTTTACTTGTCAAAATTTATAAATTAAATAGAAAATCAAATATATATACATGGGTGGACTTAAAGTCAAGGGAGGGGAAGCATGTGACTTATACTGTTTTCTAAAATTAATATAATTTTTAGTTAAAATTTATTATATATTTATTGAAACTAACAGAAATTTCAAATTTATTAGAATAGTGTCCCATACAAGTTTATTTTATTAGAATTATGTCTGACATAAATTTATGTCATCCATCCGGCACTGTATAAATATATATATATATATATATGTATAAATGATCGTTAATAGTCTTCGATATATGTAGATCAAAGGACTTGACCAAACGAAACGAAAAAGAAATGGGTTCGAACTCGCCAAATATTGCATTTTATACAGGTCGCAAACTTGATAAGTATCGTTGCAATAAATACACATATTTTTTAGCCTAAGTAATAAAATATGTAATTCAAACCTCTCTATAATTTGGCAGTGTGGAGCTTTAGACCGCCGTTTATTGGGTTGACACCACATTAAAGTTCATGTGGAGCTTCTCCGGCAGCAGTAATGTCTACTGAGTGGACGAGGGCCGACCATGCAAACGCCCTCCTCCAAGAACTTATATTCCTCCTTAATACTCACCTAAGTTTGCTTGTGTCTCTGTGTCGCAGTAATGTCTAAGACTTTGAGTTTGCTTGTGTCTCTGTGTCAGACTATTTTAAGTTATATGCAATAAATAAAGTGTATGTGGTTTCTTCTCTCCTGTGGAGACGAATTAATTTTATTTCTTATGAATCAATGAATGAACTAATATATAACTAAGGGTCGATGATCAATTATTTATGTTATCATTCATCATTCTGACACATATAAAAAAATTTAGTATATTGTTTTTGAATCGGGGTCTTGTTCGACCGTTCTACTTGTAAGTAATAAAAGGCGGTCTTTAACTTTTAGAAAAAGTATGCTGCAGAAAATAACATGACACAGAATCACTTAAAAATATTATAAATTTTTTTTTTGGGTTAAATAATTAGACATTTCAGCATATTACAAAACAACACAGTTTACGCAACTGCAATTAAAAATGACACACAAGGTTGGATTACTTTATAATAGCATTTTAGAAATGGTAAACATGAACATAAAGCTTATGATAAATGAGCTTTAAAAAGCTGATCAGCGGCAAATCCATAACATAATTTTACTGGAGTTAAAATGACATAAAATAACTAATTAATACGGTATGATTAAAATTTAATATAAAATTATACTAGTTTTGAAAAAAACAAAGGGGCACCTCTAGCCCCCACAATGTACATCAACCCCTGAAGCTGAAGATTCAAAGAAGCAACCTTTAATAAAAGGAAAAATGTGACTAAGTTGATAAATAAGATAGAATAAAAATAGATACAACGGTTCCAGGTCAGTGGGGAGGCCGAGGTCAGTGACAGTTCAAGGTCTATTTCGGTGTCTCCTTCATTTTTTGGTGTCTCCTTCTGTCTTAATGATTAAGAGGTTTATTATTATTTTTTATATATAAAGAAATATTCTTTAAAATAGATTAAAAATGGCCTAAAAGTATATTTAATATGTATATTTATTTTCATTATAAAATCTACAAAACTAATTACTCAAGAAATGTTAAAAGGAATCCTTTTTAGGGAAACACTAAAAAAATAATTTTTATGTGTCAATTTTTTTTTTTTGACTACAAGAACCATGATAATGTTGAACCGGTTTTTCTTAACTATTATAATTATGAGATCATAGCAAAATTGATTTGAATGTCTATTGATTTTGGCCTGTCCGTATTTATTTTTATTGGACAATCTATTCAAAGTATCACACTTAAGAGCATTAACCTTATAGTAAAATATACTCCCATTAAACATGCAATAAGTACATCAATAAATTATACTTCCAAACCGAGTATTTTGAGCCAATATTATCCTAATTCCTCGATTCGTTAATCCAAGAAATAGGAAAGAAAGTCATAAATCGTTGATTATCGAAAGTCTACCTTTAATAGTATTTTTTTTTAAAAGAAACTCTATTCAGATTCACATTACTAAGAAAAAAATCTCCTTTATATCTATATATATCTCTCTCTATATATATATGAATATGCTACATTACATGATCGATATAATAAGAATGGGTTTGAAGAGGTCAATCAATACCTTTATCCTATATTTGTTTCTTGTACTTCTTTGTCTCTTTTCTGAAACTCGAGGGTTTAAGATCACTCTCCGGAGGTTAGGTCAGGGTCTCCTTGTATATGTTTCTATTTCTTGTTTTATATTTCGTTATAGCTCAAGTTAATATAATTAGCTTTCACTGAGTTTGTTTTCTCCGGCGAAGAAGATGTTTAGTATCTTAAAGGGCTTATTAAAATTCGAGGTACTTTTATACTAGAAAACGATCAATTATTTTAGATGTACGATGATTAAGTTCCTAAAAATGAGTGTTGTAACTTGTATGGTTATTTTTTTCACACAAAAATATTTTTATGAGTGTTGACAAAAAGGGATTCTTTTGATAAAACATTAGGTTTTTTTTTTACTTGTACGCACTGTATAAAATTTGATCTTATTCAACATTTATAAAACTTATCTCATTTCATATTCATCCTTATCAGAAGAATTTCTTATAGATCTAACTGCATGGAATAGGTCCATCTTGTTCATGCGGATCCGGACAAAAGAGTGAACCGCGTACATCACGTACATCGCGTACATGCCCACGGCCACGGCCATGCCCACCTCCACACCCACATTGAAGACGTACTAAAGCCCCTTGAAAAAGAAGACTATGAAATAAAATATTCGAAGTTTATCTTTCTGATTTAATTTTTATTTACATGTTGTTTGACATTGTAAACCATTTTCCTATATTTATTACCTTTCTTTGTTATATTTCTCCTGTTTAAAACCACTCTGCCAATTGTTTGGCTTGAAAAACATATGCAAATAATTTTCTTATTAGGGAATTTGTAAGTGGAACTGGATTTGCCGATAAATTTAATACAATATCTAGTTTGAAAAAACATTAAAAACAAAGAAAATTTGTTTGTTGTTAAGTTTGCTTTTTGCTATAAAAATTGACAGTTTAGCCGTAGACTGCAGTTTAATCGTTTAACAATATTCTTCTACAGTGATTTTTTTTCAAAAATAAAATTTTGGTTTTTTATTCAAAATATAATTTTATCAATTTAATAAAATTTGGCCCAGTTACAAAAAATAGTAATAGTCCATTTATTTTTATTCGCTCCAAGTGTAATCTTTTATTTTTCACCATCATAAAAATTAAAATACAAAACAAGATCAAAGTATTGATCAACCTTATTACCATGTTCATGCGGAAAAATAGTTTCATCATCAAATTGAGTTGCGAAAATATCAAATCGATATTGAAACTCTTTTCCCACAAAACATAGTAATTATTGTAAAATTTATTAATATATAGTTTAAACATGGTTTAAGTTGTTTATTTTTCTTCCTTATACATGAACACTATTTCCACCAAACTTTGAGGATTTCTTGAAGCATACAACATGTTTATTATGGAGTAAAAAAACTACAACTAATAGTTTGGAAACCATATAAAATAAAATAAAGAATTAATTTCAAAAAAATAATTAGGAATTATAATGATTGTAACTTAACTGTGGATGGCAAACCGCTTGTTAGTGTCTTCACTAATAGGTAATCTCATGGCTTATCTGAGATTTTTCACTTCCAATAACTGTGAGGAGTTATTCAAACTGAGAATTTGCAACGGTAAAATGTAATTACAGAGACATAATTTAAACCATACTAACCTTTTTCCTAGATGAGTTAGTATTTCTCATCATTGCTTCTAATGTCTTCGGAACATTACTGCATGGAAGACAGCAAAAAAGATGAGTTAGTCTTTCTCATCTTTGCTTAAAAGAAAAACTATATATTGAAGTTTACATTGCTCTATTTTATATTTCTACATACATGCAATGATACATGATAGAATAAGAATGCGGTTTAAAAGGTCAAGCAGTGGTCTTCTTCTGTTTTTGTTTTTTTCACTTCTTTGTCTCTTCTCTGAAATTGGAGGCTTTGAGATTACTAGCCGGAGACTAGGTCAGTACTTCTTTCTTTTATCTGTTTATATTCTTTGTTCTATATTTCACATATCTCATCACACTAAGCTATCGCTGGGTTTGTTTTCTCTCGCGAAGAATATCTTTAGCATTTTAAAGGACATTAAAATTCGTGGTACTTACAGTAGGAAACGATCAATTATTTTAGATATATGAAAATAGAGTTACTAAAAGTGATATTTGGACATACTTATATTGGTTATAGTGACATATCGATGATAAACAGTCTTTATGAAAATATTGAACCGGTTCTGCCTAGCAAATATAATTATTAGATCAGAGAAAATGGAAAAAACTATTTTTCTGTTAATGTTCCTTGAAGAGTATTATAGCACATCAACCAATGCCATTTGTGTTCTCGGGTTCATTTTTGGGATGTCTTTAATGTTCTAGCCATTTCTGAGGATATATATTTTTGAATCAGATTGGATCAAATCTCATATATTTCTCCAACTCTTAACTACAACATAAATAGAAAATAAATATTTTATGGGAATTGCGGTTAATTGCCATGCAAGAGCATTTGGTATGAGTATCTAAACAATACAATATTAATATTTTTAAATTTTTTAAATTTTAGAAACTTATACTAATATTTAGTTTCATTAGTGAGATACCCTATTGATCTCTTATTAATATTTTAATTTAATACAGTAAATTTAGATATTAAGCTTTATATCAGTTTTTGCTAGAGAAAATTATGATTTTTTAAAAATACTTATATAATTTTAACTTGTGAATAATGTAGGTTGACTTATTGATAACTTTATTTTATGAATTTTTTAAAATAATTATATCAAATTATTAAAATATAAATAATTTATTTGATGCTATAAATCATGAGATAATTGATTTCCAAACAAAATATCAAAACCAATAAAATAATAAGGGTTTTCTGCTAAAAAACCACTAACATTTTTATTTTTTGCAAGTTTGACCATCACCTCAAATTTGTGCAAGTCAATCATCTGAACTCGAAAGTCACCCGCAATACGATCCCTCTCTATATTGTCGATATATCTCCATTTCTCTCTGTTAGAAAACTAACAGAATCAGCAAAACAACATAGTTTTTGGGATTTTAAACTACACGATGTTTCTTACTCGGCAAAACATCAAAACAACATGATTTTCACTTTCACTTTCTCTTTTCCACCATTGTTACTTTCTGGGAAGCTTTCATGTCCACAATGGAGACTTATAGTAATCACCAACGAAATTATTCATGCAAATTTTTATCTATATTGGTGGTGGTGTTCCCATGATTCTCACCACTGTACATAATCATCATCCTCTCAAATAGTTAGATCCAAGCTAGGGAACACATACCAAAACCACAAGTTGTTATTGCTAAGAAGAAATATTTGAATCTTTTGTTATTTATTTCTCTTGTTTTCTAAATTAAAAATTTTGGGTTTTTATTCTTATAATTTAAAATTTCTGGATTTTTCTTCTTGTTAATTTAAAATTTCTGGGTTTTGAAACTTATCAATTACTGCTTAATATGTGGTACATTGATTTAGTGTTGGTTGAAACTCTAATCTGGCAATTTTGTTAGGTTACTACACGTCTATGGCTTCTCTTCACGAGCTCGTTTATGTGCTCTTCTCCTGAAGACACGTTCTCTGTCTCCAAGATCGCTGGTTCAATTGCTTCTCAAATTTGTTCGTAGCTTCCTTATCTTGTTATGTTACGCTAGATCCGTGGAAGAACTGGTAACTATGGTCTCTTATAATTGGACCTGTCATTGTTTAATTCGATTCAATGTTTTGTAACATTCTTGATTTGTTTTAATTTCTGATTCTAGATCTGACACTGGATTTAATTTCCAATTTCATATGAATTAAAAATTATGTTATTTTGTTTAGTTAGAAACAACAATCTCTCCAAGGAAAACACCATGCAGTTTCAATCAAAAATTTGTATAGTTTAAAATTCCAAAACTTTGTCGTTTTGCTGATTCTGTTAGTTTTCTAACAGAGAGAAACGGAGATACGTAGACAATATAGAGAGGGGTCGTATTGCGGGTGACTTTCAAGTTTAGGTGATTGACTTGCACAAATTTGAAGTGATGGTCAAACTTGCAAAAAGTAAAAAGGTTACTGGTTTTTTAGCAGAAAACCCAAATAATAACATGTGTAAGAGAGAGGGGTTTTCAATGGGTCTTTCAATTGAGAAACCACTCTAAACAAAAATCGTTAAATTTCCATTTTTATATATATTTTTGTGTTAAGAGTCTCTAATCTAAAAACTCCATTAAAACAGCTCTAATGATCCTAATTACGGTCATATCAATAAATGAAAAAGTAGTTTGATGATTATGTGCTTCATCAACTATGGTGATGCCACTCATTTTTGATTTGAATTAAGACTTAATTAGTAGTACCTTTATCATATCATAACTATTTAAGAGCATAAACAGTAAATAACATAAATATTATATAACAGTATGTTTTAATTAATTTTAAAATTTAAGTGATTGGTAAAACTATGTAAATAATGAAAGACTAAATTATAAGAAAATATTATATTTACATATTTTGATACAATATTCTTATATATGAATATATATATATATATTGATATACACATAATATTTTATAATGTTATATCTATATTTTATTTAATTAATTTATAGTTTTATTATCATATTCTTTTACTTAAAATTTAAAAATACGAAAATTTTAAATATATATTAAATTAAATATGTAAAATTTATAATATATATAGATTTAATATGTATTTTATATTTTATTTTCTTTAAAATAATTTAATAAATCATAAATTTTAGCATCTTATTCTAGCATATCATAAAAATTTATTAAATTTCCAATTTTCAAATTAAGAATTAAGATATATATATATATACACATATATATACATATTCTGGCAAATCTTCTACTTTGCTTGCCTGAAAGTGCTTTTAGCTAGGTCAAAAAGGTTCCGTCATATATATAAATATTTATTTATGTAATTTATTATTTAATATTTTATATAAATTATAATTTATTTAAATAATGAAATTTAATAAATTATTTTTTTATTTAATTAATTATGTAAACTTATTTATAAATATAGTTAATTATAATGTTTGGTAAATGCTCCAAAATGAAAGAAACAAATAACTCGGTATGGAGTAGGAAAGAATAGAAATCTATATTTATATATATATATATATATATATATCTATACTATTAAATGTGAAGCACATTTAAAAGAAAATACTCAAATTCTGAAGAAATTATATGTAATGCCATTATATAAAACTCATCATTAGAGAAAAACAATTCTCTAAATCTAATTAGTTATTGAAATCTCTAAAACTGATTTTAAATATATATTCTCATCCTATTAATATGGAATATTATATTAATTGAAAACTAAATCTGGATTTTTAAAAGATTTAAATATATAAGTGAGAATATTTAGCCTACTCTTTTCATATCTCGAATTTTATACTACTTTAGCAACTATTTTCATATCTCTTACATTCTCGCAAAATGGTTGTCAATGGTTTCTGGCAGATTTTGACCGAAAATGCAATATAGGAACAATATGTTTCGTTTAATTCTGTCAATGCTATGTTTCCTTTCGTTTCTGCAAAAAAATATGTGTATGTAGCTCTGTATGAGGCTTGCATATGTGAATATACCATCTGGCATTTACTATATTCTTTGTTTTGGTTTATTTGACCATTGACTATGTGTATGATTCTAACTAGAGTCGAATACGCAGTACAGATTAATTATTTTAATTTTATAGTTTGATATCAGAAACCAAGGAAACAAATTATTTTAATCATTAATCACTAATTAATTAATTTTATTTTAAATATATTAAGAATAGATTTCTAATTTCTATGATATCAATTTACTAAACTTACAATATAATATTGATTACTTTTTAAAATAAAATTTAACAGACTTTTATTTTAGTATGTCCAAAGTATTTTAAACTAAATAAATATTTATTTACTTACTATACAGAAATAGTAATTTTCCTTATCAACAAATTTTGTAATTTTTGATAATTCCACAATACTCTGAATTAAATTATGAAAATATTACGTTGATTGTTATGATTTTATTTGGAAAAATAATTGATAACAGATTAATTAATTTTAAATATTGATAATAATACCATATATTCCTACAACCGGGATTTAGAAGAAAAACATTTATTATTTTGAAAATAATTATTTTTGAAAAATGATGATTATTTTTAGGGATTTTTTTTAAAAATACCCTGTTTATCTTTTATATTTTGAAAAATACACCTTTCATTTAAAATATAAAAAAAATTAAAATCAAATGAGGGTAAATTTGGTAAATCATATATGTATATCCTTAATAATTAATTTCTATACAATTATTATAAGAAATTAAAATTTCTTTCGAGATAAAGATCTTATATTTTAAAAGTTTTTGAATATTTAAATCAACAGATAAATCTCTATAAATTAAAAATAAAAATGAAAGATAAATATAAATATATTATAAGTTTATCTCAATTTTCATTCTCTACAATATATATAGAAGAGATATTATTTTCACGTTCTTGAAAAGTAATTATGACTCCAACATCAACAAATAATATAAGGTTGCAAGGTATACTTTAATCTTCAAAAATTACTTTCTTAATTATTTAAGATATTTTTGTTCTCAATAGATTTATGATGAGTTTATTTTTCATAATCATAAATGGCTTACAGAGGTCGGGAGAATATAATGAATAAAGAAAAGCCGAAGAAGATCAAAATTACGACAAATTGAAACACAAGAAAAAACTGCCCCGACCATGGAAATAATGACAAAAGAATATTTTGACGAGTGTATCACTCAATTGGGTGAAAATGTTAACAATAGATTTGCAAAACTCAGCTCAGAGATCTTCTACGTGAAGACATATCTACAAGTTCTTGAAGACAACTTTAACAATAATTCGGTAATTTACATGAATATTTATTTTTCATTTAATTCTTATTTAAATAACGAGATGATTTTTTCTGTAGAGAAGAAAAAATGACTTGAAAAAATAACTTTAGTAAAACAACAACGGTTTTTTTTAAAAAAATAGAGGAAATAATGTGAAAGTATTTTTCAAAATATAAAAGATAAACAGGGTATTTTTACTAATTTCCTCTTATTTTTATGTGTAAAATGATATTCGTAAATTAGAATATTTGTAATTGATGGATAGAATTAAAATAGTTTCATATTTTTAGAATTAAAACGGGAAACATCGAGTATTAATTTAGATGGAAACGGATAATTTGGATAATGAAAAATACTAACTGAACTATTTTTGATAAAAATATATTATGAGAACTATATATAACAGGCAAAATTAAAAGTTTTGGATATCTAAATTCAAATTTAAACAATTTTCATTTATGTGGTGACAAAAATAAACACTTTTCATTTATGTGGCGACAAAAAAAAACACTTTTCATTTTTCTAAAATATGTAATGTTCAAACGAGAAATTCTGATATCCCGTCTAAATCCATGACCCATTCTCTTATATATTGAACTAAAAATAAATATTGTCAATGGTAATTATTTTTTTAAAAAATGGTTATGACAATGAGAAATTCTCAACAGATACGGGATGAGATGGGTTTCCTGATCTGAAATGGACATGCCTAACTATCTCTTATTTTTTATGTAACATAAACATATTTCATCACATCATGAAATGTTTATTTTCGTCCAAATGATCAGATATTATTTTTATTTGATTTCCCGATTGGCAGGGATGAAACGGCATACCACCTCGATTTTTTAGGAAAAAATAATTACTGAATCACAGTCAAACAGTTTATATAGATATTTGGTTTTGTAGTTCACAAGTTTAATTGAAATGGAATCATTAGTCATGTTCAAGATCGATCTGAGTCTGACTGCTAAAACCATTATTATTTTGAACTTTCAAACATTTATAAAGCGGGATAAAACCAAACCGAATACCAAACTGGTATGAATATTATACTAAATAAATATGTATACAAATAAAACTATATATAATTTGATAAATATTTCCCCACGTATGTTAGGTTCAGCCTGTTTGACATCTATAATCTCTGCATATCATGATTGTTAACGATTACAACAATATGTTATCAAAACATTTCATGCAAGTCTGAATCCAGATATCACCATCTTTCTTCCTTATTACAACAATATGATTGTTAATGATATATTTTTGTAAACTATATTAAAACAAAACGAATACTAAATATCAAACCGATATATATCTGAATTATGAATGTTATAAGATTACAAAAGTTTTATTTCAGAAATTATAACTCCGCACTTAAGTGCGTGGCTCCTAATCTAGTATAACATTAAGTGGAACATTTTAAAATCTTTAAATGTTTTTTATGATACACTTATATTAATTGATTAGCAAAGAAAACTTAATTTTCTTTTTTCTTAATGCATTATTAATCAAACATAATGCTATTCTTAATAGTCTATTAATGTTGGCCTGTCCGATAATTATTTTTATTGGAAAAATTATTCAAAGTATCATACTTAAGAACATTCATAGAGTCAGTAAAACCTCTATAAATTAATAATATCGGAAACAAAGTAATTTATTAATTTAGAGAAATATTAATTATTTATTTATAAATTAATAATTTATTAATTTATAGAAAGTTCTTCTAAAATTCAAAAAACTGTTATATAAAAATTAGAAAAATTAAAATAATACTTTATTTTATTTTAACGTATTTACATATTAGAAAATAATCATTGCATATATAATTTTAATAGTTTTTAATACAATTTGAGAAAATAATATTATATATTAATATTTTTAATTCTAAAAATTACAAATTTACTAATAAATAAAAAATATTAAAGGATACGAAAAAGGTGGTTCCAATGTAAAAGGTTAACACATGACAAGCCGAGATGCCCTTTCAACCCAGAAAAGCGGCATCTACTGGCAACAGAGAACTTCAGATCAGTGATATCACGTATGGGGCTCAATGTGCCAAAAATAAGCCTGGATGATCCATTGTATGAGGTACTAACTAACGAGGATGTAGGTATTGATCCTAATACCGGCAGACCTAAGATCACGAAGGAGGTTTTAGATGAAATGCGAGCATCTCTATCAATATCAGACCTGACAGAAAAGCAAGCCAGAATGATGCGTATCGGAAGATCAGTATGGGGATTAGAGGGCGACTCTAAGGGCCAGAAAACTTTATTAAGACTAGAGGAACCAACTGTGTTTACTTGAGACGTTGAAAAGGGAAAGGGAGAAAATGCTCAGGAAGATACCATAACCAATGGTGGGAAGCTTTTATCGACGGCGTTAAAAGCGGGTTCGGCCTTAACTCGTCTTTTTCCCAGATTCGAGTGGGAAAAAGTATCAAAAGAGGGTGAAACTAATTCTGTTTCAACGGTTATAGTCCTATTGGCGCTAGCTCTTCCGGGAACAGAATTGGGTTGACTAAAATTAGGAGAAGGCCAAACAAATGGAAAAGAAAAACTCAAAAATCTAATCAGATTGTAAGGGTTTGTAAAGAAAAGCACAGAGGAGGGGTTAGTGTCAAAAAGAAAAGCTATGGATGAAGCTGAAATTCCATCAAAACTCGCAAAGCGAGATGAATCAAAGGTGGGTCCGCATGAGGAACCGCCGAGCCAACTATGAGTATTCTGAGCTGGAATTGTCAAGGAATGGGGAGATCCTGTTCGCAGCCAACGCCAAAGAGTTTGGAATGAATTAGTTATGATTGGGGCGACAAGAGATGATCTATGGTTGGTGATTGGAGATCTAAATGAGTTAGTGGATGATTCGGAAAAGATTGGGGGACCTGTCAGAAATGAAGCATCTTTCTTCCCTTTCCGTAACATGATGACTGACTGCAGACTAAGGTCAATACCTACTAAAGGATGTAGTTTTTCTTGGGTGGGGGAAAGGAATAAAGAATGGGTACAGTGTTGCTTGGATAGAGCATTGGGAAACTTGAAATGGTTTCAATTATTTCCGAGAGCAAATGGGGAATTCTTTGAAAGGATAGGATCGCCCACTTTTTTGCAATTCACAAATGAAAATTCATCAAGAGCAGGGAGGTTTATGTTTGATAAAAGATGGATATCAAAACCAGGTTGGGAAAGTGAAGTAGATGACAGACCAGGGGAGGGAGGATAATGGACAGAATCTCAAATGTTTGCAGGGCCTTATCTAAATGGAAAAGAGTTTCAGGATCAAATACCAAAACAAAGATTAATCAGCTGAGAAGCCAATTGGAAGAAGAAGGGGAAAAGCATCTTCCAAATTTAAACATGCTGAAAAACCTCAGATGGGAATTAGAAGATGCATATAGAGAGGATGAAAAATATTGGAAACTGAGAAGTAAGGAAGCATGGCTAGAACAGGGGGACAAAAACACGAGTTTTTTCCATGGTAGCGTGAGGAAACAAAGAGCTCAGAATAAGATACTTTCTTTGATCGATGATGATGGTCTAGAGTATTACACAGAAGGTTCGAAAAGAGATATTGCAGTCTGTTTCTTCCAAAAATTATTCACATCTTCAGAACCTTCAAATCCAAATGAATTGTTAGAGGGGATGGAACTGAGAGTAACAGAAGCGATGAACAAAGATCTGATCAAAAGTGTATCTTCAGAAGAAATAAGAAGAGCGGTCTTTAGCATCAAAGGAGGAGCAGCTCCAGGGGCTGACGGAATGAATGGGGTCTTCTTTCAGACCTCCTAGTCGGTTGTTGGAGATCAAGTCATAAAAGAGGTTAAAAACTTTTTTGAAAAAGATTATTTCCCCCATGAATGGAATTTTACTCAATTGGTTCTCATTCCGAAATCATTAAATCCAAGGCAAATGACAGAGCTGAGACCGATTAGTTTATGTTCAGTACTTTATAAAATTATATCAAAGGTGCTATGTGCAAGATTAAAAAAATATCTGCCGGATTTAGTGTCTGAAGCTCAAGGTGCCTTTGTCTCCGGCCGTCTTATTTCAGACAATATCCTTATTGCGCATGAGATGGTTCACACATTGCGAACAAACTCAGATGGTAATGAAGAGTTTATGGCCATTAAAACCGATATGTCGAAGGCATATGATCGAGTAGAGTGGGATTTTATGGAGGATTTATTCAAAAAACTTGGTTTTGATAAGAAATGGATAAAATGGGTTATGTTCTGCGTGCGTTCTGTATCCTTCTCGGTGCTGTTCAACGGCTGCGCATATGGGTTCATTGTACCTTCTCGCGGACTAAGACAAAGAGATCCTTTATCCCCTTTCCTCTTCATTTTATGTGCAGAAGCTCTTGTACATGTGATGAAAAAAGCCGAGATACAGCAAAGAATTACAGGGCTTCGACTGACAAAGAAATGCCCATCGATACAACACTTGCTATTCACAGATGATAGTCTCTTCTTATGCAAGGCTAATTTCAAAGAAGTGTTAAGGTGTTTAAAGCTCTATGGGAAGGCGTCGGGACAAGAGATTAATTTCCATAAATCATCCATTACATTTGGAAGAAACTTAGAACCCAACATGCGAAACCTCATAGGGATTTTCATGGGAATAACAAAGGAAGGAGGAGCTGAAAATTACTTAGGGTTGGTTTTAGCAGTTCAAAACGGGAGATTCTATCCTATATTACAGACAGGTTAAAGTCAAGGTTAAGTGGATGGTATGCTAAAACACTTTCACTCGGAGGAAAAGAGGTTCTGTTAAAGTCGGTGGCAATGGCACTCCCGATCTATGCTATGTCCTGTTTTCGATTGACAAAGGATCAGTGCAAAAAGATAACAAGCGCGATGGCTAGCTTCTGGTGGAACTCATGTGAAGATAAAAAGAAAATGCATTGGATATCATGGGAGAGGTTATGCAAATCCAAGCAGAACGGAGGATTAGGATTTAGGGATCTTAGTAACTTCAATCAAGCGCTCTTGGCCAAACAAGCTTGGAGGTTATTATCGGACCCTTCATCCCTTCTTGCTCGAATATACAAATATAGATACTATGCTAAGAAGGACTTTATGGAAGCTGGGGTAAGTTACAGACCATCATTTGCATGGAGAAGTATTCTACACGGAAGGGAACTGTTAAAAAAGGGTCTGCTGAAATCAATTGGAGATGGAAAAAATACAAAAGTCTGATATGAAAAGTGGGTATTTGATGAAGTTCCTCGGAGACCTCTAAATCTCCAAAATACGGTGGATGTGTCTCTTAAGGTGGCAACACTGATAGGAGACGATGGACGATGGAAAATAAACATGTTAGAACGGTTATTTCCACCAGGGGAGATTAAAAGAATAGTGATGAATGAACCGAGTATCTCATGCTCGGATGCATATATTTGAGCTTTTTCAAAAGATGGATCGTATTCGGTTAAGAGTGGGAATTGGGTGGCAAGTAATTTGGATGTTGCCAATATGGAAGTGTCAGAACGATCAAAGAACGAGATGAATATCAAGGCAAAAATGTGGAGAGTACAGACAGTTCCAAAAATCAAGATGTTCCTGTGGAGGGCTTTATCAGGTGCTCTGGCGGTGGCTGATTGCTTGAACAGAACACCAATGCAATGCAAAGTATGTAATCAAGGGCCAGAGACCGTAAACCATCTGCTCTTTGAATGCTTACCAGCTGTGGATTCTCTGAAATCATACGGGCGATGTCATCTTTCATGCGAGGGAATCTTTTAATCATGCACCGTCTTGTTTAGCTGCGGAGTTGCGCTGCATAGTTTGGGTCTTGAAAAGTCTAAGAGATTTGAGAATATCATCGTGTGAGATTTGGTCGGATCTATTGATAGCAGTTGAGGCGGTCCATAACAAGGAAAAATGGCCAAGGCTCAGAGGTTATTTATCTCAGATTCATCATCTTTGCATTGAGATGCAGGATTTCAGGTTTTTTCGCATCTTCTTTCCAAGCTAACTCGGTGGCTAGAGAGATCGCAAGAAGTGTAACACGAGAAGGTCGTTTCAGAAGCTATCTCTCAATTTGAAGTCCAGCTTGGCTACAACTGAGGGTGGAAGAAAATAAGAGACTTTCTATATCCGTAGTTTAAAGCGAGAGAGGCTTTCATTAGAGTAGCAGAACCTTTTATGTGATAGGGTCTGCTCAAGTTTTAATTTTCCCATGTTCCCTTTAAATTTGTTCATGTTTTCCCTACTGTTCTTTATTTTGCTACTCTATTTTCGTTTTTACTAATGAGACGACAAAAAAAAAACATGTTATAAGTATACCAATAAATTATACTTCCAAGGAGTATTTTGAGCCAATATTATCTTTATTCTTTGAGTCGTTAATCCAAAAAATAGGAAGGAAAGTCATAAATGGTTGATAATTAAAAGTCTACCCTCAATAGTTTTTTTTTTTTTTGTTAAAAAAAACACTATTGAAATTCGCACTACTAAGAAAAACATCTCCTTTATATTTTTATATATATATATACATGCAACATTACATGATATAATAAGAATGGGTTTGAAGAGGTCAAGCAATACCTTTCTCCTATATTTGAATATTCTACTTCGTCTCTTTTTCTGAAACTCGAGGGTTTGAGACCACTCGCCAGAGATTAGGTCAGTGTCTCCTTGTATATGTTTCTATTTCTTGTTTGATATTTCATTATTGCTCAAGTTAATTAGCTTTCACTGAATTTGTTATTTCCGGAGAAGATGTTTAGTATCTTAAAGGGCTCATTAAAATTCGTTGTACTTTTATACTGGAAAACGATTAATTATTTTAAATGTACGATAATTAAGTTCTTAAAAATGATATAATTGGTTTTCTTTGATTGTTAACACACAAAATACATGCAATATGCGGATTGAAATTCAGATAGTGGCACATCAACAATACTAATACATTCTAAATGGTTTCAACTTTTACGTTTATTTTTTTCACCAAAAAGGATTCAAATGTTTTTATTTGTACGTACAGTATAAAATTTGATCTTATTCATCGTTTCTAAAACTTATCTTATTTCATATTCATCCTTATCAGAAGAATTTCTTATAGATAAAACTGCATGAAATAGGTCCATCTTGTTCATGCGGAGCCGCACAATGGCGTCCATGCGTACGGCCACGTCCATGCCCACTTCCACGTCCACGTTGAAGACGTAATAAAACCCATTGAAAAAGAAGACTATGAAATAAAATATTAGAAGTTTATTTTCTGCTTTAATTTTTTATTTATATGTTGTTTGACGTTGTAAACCATTTTCCTATATTTCTGACCTTTCTTTCTTACATTTCTCGTCTTTAAAAACCATTCTGTCAATTGTGTGGCTTCAAAAACATATGGAAATAATTTTCTTAAGAAGGAATTTGTCCGTGGAACTGGATTTGCTAATAAATGTAATACAATATCTAGTTTGAAAAAAAAAATTAAAAAACAAAAAAATTGTTTGTTGTGAGGGTTGCTTTTTTTTTTCTATAAAAATTGGCAGTTTAGCCGTAGACAGCAGTTTAATCGTTTAACAGTATTCTTCTACAGTGATTTTGTATAATCAAAATAATTAATCATTGAACTGATTTATTTTTGATTAATCTCTAATTAAACCGGTTAATTTCAAAAATAAAATTTAATTTTTTATTCAAAATATAATTTTAGTTTTTTTTATTCAGAATATAATTTTACCAGTTAAAAGAATTTGGCCCAGTTACAAAAATTCAATAATAATCTATTTCTTTTTATTCATTCCAAGTCTAATATTTTATATTTAATTAAGCTATTTATTTATTTATTATATTTAAATTAATTATTCTCTAATATATATACAACTTAAATAATCAAAATAATTGTTAAATAAATTATTTTTATATTATTTAGTTTCAATTATTTTATGTATAAAAGTTATATTTTAAATTTTATAAATTATGATGTATTTTTAAAAAATTTGATAAAATGTAAGGTATATTTTTCTCTATATTTTTTAATATTAATGAAAGACTTATTAAAAACCTCCCACTAAACATAAGTACATCAATAAATTGTACTTCCAAACATAGTATTTTGAGCCAATATTATCTTAATTCCTCGATTCGTTAATCCAAGAAATAGGAAGGAAAGTCATAAATGGTTGTTTATCAAAAGTCTACCTTTAATAGTTTTTTTTTGGTTAAAAGACACTCTATTCAAATTCGCACTACTAAGAAAAAACATCTCCTTTATATATATATATATATTTATGTACATGCTACATTACATGATCGATATACTAAGAATGGGTTTGATGATGTCAAGCAATACCTTTCTCCTATATTTGTCTCTTGCACTTCTTTGTCTCTTTTCTGAAACTCGAGGGTTTGAGATCACTCGCCGGAGATTAGGTCAGTGTTTTCTTGTATATGTGTTCTATTTCTTGTTTTATATTTCATTATAGCTCAAGTTAATATAATTAGCTTTCACTGAATTTGTTTTCTCCGGCGAAGAAGATGTTTAGTATCTTAAAGGGCTCATTAAAATTCGTGGTACTTTTATACTAGAAACGATCAATTATCTTAGATGTACGATGATTCAGTTCCTAAAAATGATTTATTTGGTTTTCTTTGATTGTTAACAGACAAAATACATGCAATATGCATATTCAATTCAAATATTGACACATCAACAATACTAATACATACTAAATGGTTATAAATTTTATGGTTATTTTTCACACAAAACTATTTTATGTGTGCTGACAAAAAGGGATTCTTCTGATAAAACATTAGTTTTTTACTGGCACGCACTGTATAAAATTTGATCTTATTCATCATTTCCAAAACTTATCTCATTTCATATTCATCCTTATCAGAAGAATTTCTTATGCAATAGGTCCATCTTGTTCATGCGGAGCCCCACAATGGCGTACATGCGTACGTCCACGGCCATGCCCACCTCCACGTCCACGTTGAAGACGTACTAAAACCCCTAAAGAAGACTATGAAATAAAATATTAGAAGTTTATTTTCTGCTTTAATTTTTATTTTTATATGTTGTTTGATAATGTAAACCATTTGCCTATATTCCTTACCTTTCTTTCTTATATTTCTCGTGTTTAAAACCATTCTGCCGATTGTTTGGCTTGATAAACATATGGAAATAATTTTCTTATGAAGGAATTTGTACGTGGAACTGGCTTTGCCAATAAATTTAACACAAAATCTAGTTTGAAAAAAAATTAAAAAAACAAAATAATTTGGTTGTTGTTGAGTTTGCTTTTTGCTATAAAAATTGGCAGTTTAGCCGTAGACAGCAGTTTAATCGTTTAACAATAATATTCTTCTACAGTGATATTGTCTAATCAAAATAATTAATCATTGAACTGATTTATTTTTGATTAATCTCAGATTAAACCGATTAATTCCGTTTAGTCGATTTTTTTTTCAAATATAAATTTAGTTTTTATTCAAAATATAATTTTACCAATTTAATAAAATTTGGCCCAGTTACAAAAAAAACAGTAATAGTCCATTTATTTTTATTCGTTCCAGACTTCCAAGTCTAATCTTTTAGTTTTAACCATCATAAGAAATAAAATACAAAAGAAGATCAAAGTATTTATCAACCTTATTACCATGTTCATGGGGGAAAATAGTTTCATCATCAAACTGTGTTGTGAAAATATCATATCGATATTGAAACTCTTTTTCCTCAAAAATATGGTATTTATTGTAAAACTTATTAATATATAGTTTAAACATGGTTTGAGTTGTTTATTTTTCTTTCTTATACATGAACACTATTTCCACCAAACTTTGAGGATTTCTTGAAGCATACAATATGTTTATTATGTAGTAACAATCTACAACTAATAGTTTGGAAACCATACAAAATAAAATAAAGAATTAATTTTGAAAAATTAATTAGGAATTATAATAATTGTAACTTAACTGTGGATGTCAAATCGCTCGTTACTATCTTCACGAGTAGGCAATCTCATGGCTTCCAATAACTGTGAGGATTTTTTTCAAATTGAGAATTTGCAACTGTAAAGTGTAATTACATACACATAATTTAAGCCATACTAACCTTCCTCCTAAATGAGTTAGTCTTTCTCATCTTTCTTTGAAATGTCTTCGGATCATTACTGCATGAAAGACAGCAAAATAAATGAGTTACTCTCTCATTTTGATTAAAAGAAAAACTATATATTGAAGTTGGCATTTCTCTCTTTTACATTTATACATACATACATGCAAAGTTATTTGATAAAATAAGAATGGGGTTTATAAGGTCAAGCAGTGTTATTCTTCTGTTTTTGTTCACTTCTTTGTCTCTTCTCTGAAATTGGAGGCTTTGAGATTCCTAGTCCGAGACCTAATCACCCGCTGCTGTACCGCTATCGCATATAAGCATCGAGGACTTCATTTCTCAACCGGAACGAGAGCGTTTAGTTCGATTTGATCCGAATTAAGTTTGCGGATCGAAGTGGTAAATTCAATAATTTTTAACTTCTTTTTATTATTTAAGTTTTCTTGTTTAATAGAAATTAATTAATTTTATTTTTTGTAGGTTTCAGTTTTCAAACAATAGTATATCCAAATCCATCAATCAAATGCTAAACGGATTACTTCGGGTTCCGTACGCGATTTACTCCACTATACCGATAGAAAATTACGATTTATGGTTTCGCCAATTTGCGGTAAGTTAGATTTTTAACTAAATTTACTTAATTCTCATTTGATAATAATAATTTATTTTCTAAAAATTATATATTTTTGTAGCAATATTTCACTTGGAAAAAAAATCTTACATCATCGTTTATATGCGAATTCGACGCAAATGCTGCTTTATGTACTCTAGGAAGATGAACGAGTGGAAGGACAAGTGAAAGAATGTTGAGGTGCCTAGACAGATGACTGTGAACCCGAAGTTATGGCAAGGACTCATTGCCTATTGGAAGATGGAAGAGACATAATCGTTCTCCACAACACATTCCACCAATCGGAAGAGCGATCGCAAAGGTAAAGGTATCTCGATTCATAATTTGGGTGCAACGAGAAATGCTTCCCGCGAACGATAACTTGTAAGTGATTCAATTTTATTTTTATTCTTTATTCAATTATATTTTTGTATTTTATATTATAAATGTTTATGTTTATGTTTTCATGTTTCGGCAACATGGTGTACCTCCGTTTCATCTTCAATTGCTTAAAGATATACACACCAACCGAAAGACCAGTTAATTTAAGATATTGTTGTTCGAGATATCATCGATAACGTGAGGCGTGTTGGGGATGATTTTCTCCAACTGCAACCAAATGTTGAAGAAACTCCTCCATGCACCGAAGTCCCACTCGAGAAGATAAACAAATTCATTTATGAGGTAAATTACATTTTCACTTTATTTTACTAATTTTTTTGGATTTCTTATATTTATCTTCTTTATGTTTCGTAGGCGACTCTAAAGAACAAAAATCGATTTTACGGCCTTCCACAAGAATAGTACTCTTCTCCATCTTCTGTTTCTTCACTCTATGTAGCTCCCAAACTGGAAATTCAAGAAGCACTCAAGAGAAACCACCAAGCGCTCGAAAAAAAGATTATCGAGATTGACATCTTAAAGAATATGGGTGCAAATCTTAGAAGATGAGCGGCTCGCGGACAAAGCGTGTTTGAGAGCAATGAAAGAGCGGATGGATGCATGGTTTGTACAAAACTCCCCTTAGCCTCCGACCGATTAGTTTTCTTTTTGATGTTTTAAAAACTATTGAAGTGTTTTAATTTATGTTTTTAAGAATTAAGAACTAAGAATTATGTTTTTATTTTATGAATGATAATTTTATTTTGAATTATTAATATAATTTATATTTATATTAAATTTAAAATCAATGTTAATTTCAAAAAAAAATATGTTGCCATTGAAAATCCCTTGGAAATGAGTCGTCGAAAATATGTCCGTCAGAAATATATCTGTCGGAAATCCGTCGGTTTTCGAACTGTCTGAAATCCGTCGGTTGTCTGACCCGTCTAAAATTTTTCAGATATGTTATAATCGAAAGTTTATTGGAAATCGGTCGGAATTTACGATTAATTTCTGACAAAAATGTCAGTCAGTTCTGGTTGATTTCTCATATTGTTACTAGCCGGAGACTAGGTCAGTACTGCCTTCTTATATCTGTTTATATTCTTTGTTCTATATTTCACTATAGCTCATCAAAATAAGCTATCGCTGGGTTTGTTTTATCTCGCGAAGAATATCTTTAGCATTTTAAAGGACATTAAACTTCGTGGTACTTACAATAGAAAACGATAATTTATTTTAGATATATGAAAATAGAGTTACTAAAAGTGATAACTGGACATACTTATATTGGTTATAGTGACATATCGATGATAATCAGTCTTATGGATATTTTTCGTTCAAAATTTGTTATGTCCCATGATCAGGCGTCTCCTTTAACACACAAATGAAAAATGATATCCAGTTTCTATTTCTCTATTAACGTCGTTTTTATTAACTAGAAAACTCTTCTACAATCCTTGAATATGGACAGCTCCGATATTAAAAAGTTTGAGAAGTAACATGTTGATTATGGTTTTTCGAAAAAAAGCATGTTGATTATGTTCTAGTTAGTTTGACCAGCATATCTGCACTCATATTGCATCTTCGATCAACTATAGCGAAAGTAATTGTGGTAAAACGATCAATAGAATATTGTTGAGAGTTGATTCCTTGATTAAATCTTTCAACAAAGAAATCAGCAAGAAAAATCAGTAAGAAGCAAGGAAGTGAAGAAGAGAAGAAAAGGATCAAAGAGAAGAAGTGTGTAACGTGGAAGAGACAAGACAAAAGTCAAGTGGGCATGATATGATGCAATATATGTTGGGCCAGCGAATTAGGACAAGTCCAAGTAATAAGTTATGTTTAGTTAAGTTATAACTAAGTCTTAGTTAGAGTCTTAGGAGTTGTTGTGTTTGTTAGAGTCTAAGTGAGATTAGTAGAGTAGGTAAGAGTGGTTGATTAGTAGTGTGGCTTTGAATAAGAGCTTAGAGAGTAGTGGTATGGATCAAGTGTATGTATGTAAGTGATTACTTCTATAAGTATCACTATGTAAGATATTGAAATATATGTGAAACAATATAGACATTAAACAAATTCTCTCTAAGTTACAAAGCAAAAAAACTAGAGAGAAAGAGTGATATAACCTCTAAGTGATGAAGATATTAGAATAATACAACATGGTACCAGATCTTCTATGTTCTTGGAGCCTGTTCAAGATAGATGCAAAGAAGTGAGTCAGTCCAAAAGAAGGCTGAAGAAAGTAAGAGAAGAAGAAGGCGACAAGAAGAGGTCGTGAGAAGAAAACGAAAAAGAAAAGAAGAGAAGAAAAGAAGAGAGGTACAGACCTGAAGCTTGGTGAGAAAATGCCAAGAAGATTCAGCCATACTGAAGCTGAAGGGAGAAGAAGAAAACAAGTGAAGGCGGCAAAGAAGATGTCGTGAGAGAATAGAAGAAAAGAGCAATCCACTGTCGAAAAAGAAGAGAAGGAAAAGAAGATGGTGACAAGAGAGAGCACCATCAACTTTCACAAGCGCATTCACAGTTATACCTCAAAGAAGGCGGGCTTCATGTGCATCCAAAGAGACGAGGAGATCTTATGGAAGAAGCAATGAAGACAACGGTGTGGAGACAAGATTGTGTAGGAGATTTCTGTTCCTATTCGACATGTCTAGGTGAAGCATGAAGATGCTTGTTGAAGTTGAAAATTCAAGTGATTCATCAGATAAACAAGAATAAGAGAAGAGATCAAAGTTAAGAAAACTAAGGTAGAGATTCAAAGAGCCAAAAAATCTAAGGCAAAGAAAGCTAAGATGTGATTAATGGAAAAACGTAAGAGACTACGGTTGAAAGCCGAGTGATGGTGCCAGAGTTACAAGTCTAGAGCTAAAGTCGAAGTGATGGTTCTAAGATTCAGAATGAAAGAGCTGGTGATCAAATGACACCAAGCAAAATGGAGGCCCACCTGAATGAGGGAGCTGAAGCCGGTTGCAAGGACAGCTGAGAAAGATACGTGACAAGTGGTCACGGAGAAGAAAGCCAATGGAGACCTAAGGAGTAGCTCACATATGAAAGAATCTTGGAGAAGGCTGCGAAAAAGGATGAAAACCCAAAGTCAAAACCAAGAATCAATAGACAAGAACTAGTCTATTGAGAAGAAGAAAGAGAAACAGCAACATCAAGGTAAGGGAGTGGTAAGAAATATACCTTGTGTGATAAACAGAAATTGACCAAGGAGTAGAGAGACAAAAGACTTCATTCCAGAGCATTGGCAGTGAGAAGAAGCATTATAGAGATGATGAGAAGGCACATCATCGTAAAGATGAAGACATAAGCACATGGAGACATGATAGGTTCCACGAGAGTGACGAACCCAAAGAGCACTCTCTAAAAACAACTGAGACTTCCGTGAGAAGAAAAATCCTGAGGAGGCAAAAGACACAATTCTAAACTATTGTTGCCAGAACGAGAGAAACTGGAGGAGCAATATACAGTCAAAGGGATACGAGAGATTGAAGAGACAGAGTGTGGAACAGAGAAGATGAAAGACGAGGCAGAAGCAGACAGAATAATCAAACTGAAAGAGACAGATTCTGCAATAATGAAAGAAAGGAGTAAGCTCTAAAATTACAAAGGGAGAAAAGAAATATGTCGAGGCAAGAGAGAAGAGTTTCATACCCAAAACGTCAACGTTCTAGATTCAACCCCAAGAAATCAAGAAAAGATGGCAAACCGGATGCTGAACGAGTTTTCAGTAACAAGGATTTCGATGTTAGAGATGCTTCTGATATTGAAAATAAACCACGTTAGTCTCTCAGAGATGCTGTACCATTAGAACCTGATGCTCATGGTTTGAGAAAAGATATTGAGAAAATGCAATGAAACTCAAATCCCTAAAATTAAAACTGGGGATTTAATCAAGGGCTCAAAAGGGAGTGTTGAGAGTTGATTTCTTGATTAAATCTTTCAACAAAGAAATCAGCAAGAAAAATCAGTAAGAAGCAAGGAAGTGAAGAAGATAAGAAAATGATCAAAACTCAAAGGAATAAGGAGAAAGTGTGTAACGTGGAAGAGACAAGACAAAAGTCAAGTGGGCATGATATGATGCAATATATGTTGGGCCAGCGAATTAGGACAAGTCTAAGTAATAAGTTATGTTTAGTTAAGTTATAACTAAGTCTTAGTTAGAGTCTTAGGAGTTGTTGTGTTTGTTAGAGTCTAAGTGAGATTGGTAGAGTAGGTAAGAGTGGTTGATTAGTAGTGTGACTTTGAATAAGAGCCTAGAGAGTAGTGGTATGGGTCAAGTATATGTATGTAAGTGATTACTTCTATAAGTATCACTATGTAAGATATTGAAATATATGTGAAACAATGTAGACATTAAACAAATTCTTTCTAAGTTACAAAGCAAAAAAAAGCTAGAGAGAAAGAGTGATATAACCTCTAAGTGATGAAGATGTTAGAATAATACAACAAATATATATGATTGATAGATTCAATCACTATGACACCGTTGGTAAGTAGGATCAATAGGGATTCTTCTTTTATTTAGTTACTTTGTGCAGGTAAGAGTACACTCCAGAAATAACGTTTTCGCTTGAGCTTCCACTTCGGTGAGATGATTTTTTAATCAATACCCTGACTTTACAGAATAATTTTGATCTTAATTTTATAAGTGCCATATGGGTTTATCTTTACAATAGTGTTGCGAGAGATATAATTTCCTTGCAATATGCTCGTGTTCATGTTCTCAGTGGCCAACCAAAGTTACAGACCAATTCGAAGATTTATTGATAGTGGCAATAAAACTAAGGTGTACAAGTCCTTGTTATTTTTATTTTTACTTAAGTCAAAGTCATTCATCTAGAATCCAACAATCTTATAGACACTAAATATGTGGTATACGAGTCGTGGACTACATACGTCGGTCGATGCAATGCACCATATATATATTAGTCAGCTCAACTTTAATATTCGTCTCGACTAATATGAAAATGGCAAAGAAGTCGTATTTGGCTTTTTCCTAACAAGGGACAAAGAACTTATCTCTGTCAAATTTTGAGCCATTCATTTATCAATGAGGAAGTTTGTGGCTAATGCAGAAACCGTGTTCACTTATCAACATTTTTGAAATAATTCTAGCTTTGAAACAAAACTGAAAAGAAACAACAAAACAAATATCAAGTTAAGTGTCTTCTATAAATTTATTACAAAACTTACAATAACCAAAGACACAAGGAAGAAGCAAATGGGTTCGAAGTCACCAAATATAGCGGCACTTGTGCTACCTCTACTTCTTATACTTTTCATTTTTTCCTCTCAAATTGGGATAGTAGAATCTACAGCCCGAAAACTTGGTAAGTGTTTTACTGTTTTTACACCATATATTAAAAAAACTTGTGAAAATAATAAATTTGAAAGTTGAAATGGAATTCTTCACCAAAGTAAATGATACATTATACATATCTCTCTACAATTAGATTGAACGTTTATATATATATATATATATATATATATTGCAGCGTTTTGGGGAAAGCCTATTGTGTGGACCCCACCCTCAATTTCATGTCGGACTTCTCCAGCGTCAATATTGTCTTCCCAGTTGACGAGAGGTAGACCATGCAGACGTCATCGTCCTCCAGGAACTAATATCCCTGTTTCTCAATCTCCTTAACACTCACCTCTTACTTCGAGTTTGTGTGTTTTCTCTGTGTTATAATATTGAAGTTTTATGTAAGAACCAAGTGTATGCGGTTCTCTATTTTAGTTTCCAAGTGTAGACGAATGTTTATCATCTATACTATGAATAAATAAACTAAAAAAATACTTTGGGTCGATGATCAATAACCAAATGTTATTATTATCATCAATACTAATAAAATATAATATCAAGAGTGTTATCCAAAAACAAATATATATAATATCAAGAGGGTTGGGAAATAAAATAAAATATGTCTCATATTCCATACTTGGTGAGACAACTATTTTTATAAGTTCATGCATGAAGCCAATTATCGAATTATTAAAAGAAGCTAGATGTCAGAACTGTAGTTGGCAATTCTTCAAACCACGTCAACCAGAACCTGTCTACTGAAATCTCGGCTTTATAAACTAGAGACATTTTTATTTTGAAGGATTACGATATTGAATTTTATAATTTCAAAGAGTTAACGAGCAATATATCACAATTCGAAAAAATATATACGAAACCAGCACTATAAATCGTATATTTGCAATACAAGGGAGAGAATTAACTTCTCATATAAAGAAAGAATTGTCATCCTAGAAAGGAACGAGGGAGTTATGAACAATGGGAACAAAGTGAATGTGTCGCCGGTTCAATTATAGATGACCACATGTGGGAAGATCTAGTATGACTCACCCAAGTATTGCACTTGAGACACAACTATTTATCTTATAGAATTATACTACTATAGAAAATATTAACAAATGTATTACACCACTATACTAAAGAAAATATGAACAAATGAATGCCGAAATTAAATTATAATAAGTGTGATCGGTCGTAAGCATGGACTTGGTTTGGTTTGGCCCAAGTGCCGGTTCTGGTGTAGGCAAGACAACAATAAAGACTTGATCAAAAGTGCATGGTATACTTGATCATTTTTTTTTAAAGACGATATATAATTTCGTGCTATAAATTGTAATATAGACTAGGTATATAACTTCGTGCTATAGTCTAGATATATGGAAACCACACCGTTGTAAGAGATTCTGAGGTGTAGATTGTTGTAGTAGCGAAGGAAGAAGTCTTTTCCGAACTATTTTTAAAATTATTCATCTTATATTGTGATTAGACTTGAATATTTATAACTGTTTCCAATAATATTGATAATCTATGGTTTTCTTCGTCACATGTTGTTTTCGGGTTGAACATGACTTTTTTTTTTGTATACATGGCAGTGTTATTGATCGTAGTTCACTTGATCTTGTACCTACTAATGAAATTATTAAATGTTATGTGATAACTAGTTTGAATTGAATGTTATTTGATAACTAGTTTGAAATTTTCAAAAAGGAATAATAAACTTGGGATTACCTATGTTGACGACATGTTATGAATTTGTCATCTTTTAAGTCATATTTCATCATTTGTATCTTGCATTTAGTTTTATTTTGCGTGTCGTTCACTTTTATATAGGTGTTGCATTCAAAAAGATACAACAAGAAAAAATGATGTGAAAAAGAAAAATGATGATGTAGAATCAATCCTAAGTGTCTCAAACATCAACTGCTATGAAGACTTTTATTTGGAATTTAATTCAAAAGCCCTTCACCAAAGTTATAGAAAATTGAGTTAGCTTTCACATGTAAGGAGTCCTGAGGGATTTCAGTATGTGGTTAGGGAGATACGACCCATTTACCTCCAGCGGCCAGCCATGACTGATCGAAAGTGGGAAATCTCTCCCGGGAATTTTATCGACTAAGTTCAACGACCAGAGCCAACCAATAGAGGTCAGCGACTATTCTTAATGACCAAACCTGGCTGATGGAGCTCAACGACCATTCCCAACTGTCAGGGATGGCCTATGAATCATATTCGACTTTTTGGTTTTCTCTAAACCGGTCTGATTTTAATGTTGAACCAAACTTGTATTTTGGATATAAATAGCCTTTTAACCTAAGTTTGCGGATAATCTTATATGATATTCAAGGATCTCTTAGCGACTCTAAGCTTTCTTAAGATTTAGTATTTGAGATCTTTGAGCATTTTTATCTTTATAAAGTTTTGAAATCTTTTTATTTTTGAGTTTATTCATCTTATATTTATGATTATGCAAAAACCAAACTATATTGTTTTGTGTTTTCATCACCATAAGTGAGTAATTTCTTTTAGAACTTTTTAGGATCTTACATATATGTTGATTATAAAAACAAAATTGGCTGATGTGTCATATGTGGATTATAAAAAAAAATTCATTAAATGATGTGTCATCACCATAATCAACAAAATTGGCTGATGTGTCAGCAAGTTGGAAAGAAACTATCTTATTATAGAGAGAATTTAGACTGTATAACTAGATTATATATGCATGTTTTCATGCGTTTTATTTTTATATAGCTTTTGGAGTAAAAAAATACAATAAGCAGAATAAATAGTGTGAGATAAGAGAAACGAAGATGTAGAACCAATTCTAAGTGTCTCGAAGATTGATTCGGATGAAGACTTTCCTTTGCGATTTAGCTCCATAGTCATGCATCAAAGTTATATAAAATTGAGTTAGCTTTCAAATGGAGGTGGTCTTAAGGGAGATACATCCAATTAATCTCCACCGGTCAACTTCCAATGGCCAACCATGGCCGATAGAAAGTGGGAAATCTCACCCAGGGATTCTACCAACCAAGCTCAATGACTTAAGCCAAAAAATAGAGCTCAATGACCATTCTCAATGACCAAGCCTAGCCGAGATATCTCAACAATAATTCCTAATGGCCAGAGTTGGCCGATGGAGAAGATGCGATTTTTTGGTTTTCTGTAAACCGGTCTGATTAAATATGATTTTAATGCTGAACCAAGTTTGTATGTTGACTATAAATACTCTTTTAACCTTATTTTGTGAATTATCTTATGTGATGTCCAAGGATCTCTTAGCCAGTCCAAGCTTTGAGTTTAGAGCAATTTTGTATTTGGGATCTTTGAGCAATTGAACTTTATAAAGCTTTGAGTTTATTCATCTTATGTTTATGATTATGCAAATTTCAAGCTATTTATTTTGTGTTTTCATCACCACATGTGAGTAATCTCCTTTCTGAGATGTTAGTTCTAGGTTGATTAGTGTTAGATTAATAAAGTTAGACTTGTAACCTGTTAGATTTATGATTATTAGGTTGATTTACTACTTGATAGCCCTTGGCATTTGAGTATCTGGTGGGGTTTGGATAGTATCCATTTGGTTTTCGGTTCGGTTCGAGTTTCTGTTTGAATTTTCAGATATAAAAATTTAAGACCCGTTCATGTATTTTGTTAGCTAAGTTTGGGGTTGGTACTATTTTTTTGGGTGGAATTCAGTTTGGTTCTTCGGGTTAGGATATTTTGTCCAGACCTACTACTAGATTAGCAAGAGATTATTATTTAGACCATAAGCATTTTTCACTTGATGATTGATCCAAAATCTTTTACATACTAACCGATTCTAGTGAATGATGATTGATGTTTAGGATGTTGAGATACTAAGAAAACTTATTAGTAATGATTATTGATCATTTAATGTTGATGAGAATTATGAACATCTAAGTGATTAGTAAAGTGATTAGTATCATAAGAGTGGATTAGTCAAGTTTAGTGTCTTGGAACCAATGAATTAGCTTAAGAAGTAGATTAAACCTCCACTATCTTAACATTGATTATCTTAGATTACTCATAACATTCACAAGGGTTATTCTTTCTTAAGTTGATTGCACAAACCAATTTAGTTATTTAACTTTTCAAATCAGTTCCTTAAAAACCCCAAAACATCTTATTGCTTATGAATAATCTCAAATCTCATAATCTTGTTGTGTTGTTCTTGTGGATTGACCCTCAAGTACTCAACATACAAGAGGTTATTCGTAACATTTGATTTGCAAAAATCTTCCCGTGCCTAGTTCAATCTTAAATTCGATTTCAATATAAGAAATTTAGTTAGCTTTCCAATGGAATGGTCTCGATTCATTTGGATATAGATTTCAAGAGGTATTGTTGAATTACTGGACACATATCATCTCTTTCGTGATGTTGATCAAAATGTTCTGAGTTGACCCATCTTTTTCTTGTTTATTTCATATAAATAGAAAATCTTGCCTAATTTTTCATTTGCTTAGAGTTGGTTTTAGATCCAAACTTTATCATGAATGCTTTGAGTTTGGATTCATTTTCATTACAAATGACACTCTAATGAATATTTCTTCATCTAAATCTTTGTAAATCCATCTCTTTATCTTTTCCTTTTCTCTTATGTTCATTTATGTTATTAGTCTTCTAGTTGGAACATGTGTTATGCTAGACTAGGATGAATTGATGGTTAAATCTTAATTTTAGGTTGTTTATTGTTTGATCTTTTATTTAGGTTGTTCTTAATGCTAGATTAGCTAAGACATTGATAGTTTAGAGTTCAAGCATTTCCACACCCATAAAGTGTTCAATGAAATATTTGAACCAAATTTTTTATGAGATTTTCTTCCCAAGCCAATAGAATTGATAGAGAGATTAGTGAACTTATTTAAATTGATTCTTAATCCTCATTGATTATGAGATTGCTAACAAAAGTTTTGTTAATATTTAATTAGTAAAATAATTAGTGTCACGAGAGTAGATTATTCATAGTTATAAATTCCATAATCTAAGATGGTTTTTAATGGAATATATTTCATCATTGTGTGATTGTTAGTTCATTCCCTTGATAGTAAAACTAAAACCTATGAACTAATGATTTTCTCTTGTTTTCCTTTTGATTTTCATTTCTTTTCATTCTTCATTTACAAAACCAAATCTCTTTTAGATTTATATTAGTTTGATTCTTGTATATATAGTGTGTGATTTCTAGTCTTTGTGTATTCATACCTTTTGTACTACAACGTGCAAAAGATTTATTTGATGAATCTAGTGGAAAAATCTCAATATCGACTAACCAGATGAGAGTAGAAAATAACAATCCAGTTTTAGAAAAGGTCCTAGAAAAATTAAGATATTGGGCAAGTAGATATTTGTCTCTTGGTGGAAGATTAAAGCTCATTTGGTAAGTGATTCAAAATTTAACAAACTTCTAGAATTAGAAAGCAAGCTTTAAAGAGAGAAAAAGTGACTAAATTGGGTTTCAACTAATTTAAGGATCGATTGGTAGTTAATTTTGAAGATTTTAAAAAATTAATTTTTTAAAGTTATTTTTATCCAAAAGACTTTATTTTTTTTTTTAAATTTAAAACCTTAAAAGTATGACTACTTATTTTAAAGTCTCTTTAGTTTAATTTTAAAGTCTAAAA
Source organism: Nasturtium officinale (assembly GCA_963854855.1). NCBI lineage: Eukaryota > Viridiplantae > Streptophyta > Magnoliopsida > Brassicales > Brassicaceae > Nasturtium > Nasturtium officinale. The sequence continues at coordinate 5,265,723 of OY978512.1, forward strand.
ATAATATTTTATAGGCTATAAAAATCATACATAACAATTGATCAAATAATTTTTTTACTTAATAAAAATAATAAATATATTAACAGTTCCTATATTCACAGTCTCTACAACCATATTTTCTACTACCAAAAATCTAAAATATCTATAACCACATTTTCTACTACCAAAAGTCTAAAATATATATAGCCACACTTTCTACTACCAGAAGTCTAAACCAAAATCATAAATTAAAACTTCTAACTAATCCGCCCTTAAAGTTTTAGGTTAACAACTATGTAGCATGGAAACGGAAACAAGTACGCGGAAACGAAACATGTGGAAATGTGGAAACGAATTTTTTGAAAAAAATAAGAAACGAGTACGTTTTGGAAACGTGAAAATATATATATATATAATTAAAAGTAAATTCAATAAAGTTTAAAATAATATAAATTTTAATAAATAATATCAAATTAATTAAAAATAAAATATTATAACGATATATATATTGGAAATGTAGACAAAATATTTATTATTTTTCAAATTATGATTTTTAAGAAATAGGTGGAAACGTATTTCTATTTCCTGGAAATGTGTTTCTATTGTGTTTACAAATTAAGATTTTTAAGAAATGTGTATAAACATGTTTAGATAAAATTTCGGAAACTGGAGACACTTCGGAAACTGGAGACACTCCCTACTCCTAAAGTGAGCTTTAAACTAAACTTTAATTTAAAGTCATTGTCAGATTTTTTCTTCATGATTGAAGGTGCACAATAACGATAGGTGACTTTTTCCAAAAAGTTGTATTTAAATTTTCCAAGAAAAGGGACCACACACTATCTCTTAAATTATGTAATGCGGTCACGGGTCACTAGTGGAAATTATGTAATAATGCTGATTTTAAAAGAAAATAATATCAAAAGCAGAAAAAGGTAAAGCTAGGCATCTTCATTATATTTATCTAAGGATTTACATGAAAAGAAAAAAAACAAGATGGAGAAAAAAATGGGATCAAAGTTGCCAAATATTGTTGCAATCTTGTTACCTCTGCTTCTGATACTTTTCACTCTTTCATCTGAAGTTGGAGTCGTGGAATCTGCAGGCCGAAAACTTGGTAAGTCTCTTTGCAATAAATACCAGTTGCATTAGTCAAAAGTTTGTGCTCAGATTATGTAAAGATGAATATCTTTTTTTTCTATTTTTCTTGTACATATCCTTTCTGTAATCAAAGATAAAATGAACATGTTTTAGATACTGAATTGAGTCTAATGACTTGCACAAATATGTAGCCGCTTGAATATACAAACGGAAAGAGAATATATAGCAAAAGAACTTCTAAAGAGAACCAACATTTTTTTTGTTTAAGAAAAAGAAAAGAACGAATTTGAAATACAGACCACCCCCATTAGTCATACTTTGAGGATCTTAACTAATACTTATATTATAAACTTAAAACACTCTAATAGAGAGAGAAATAAATAATATCTTCCTTGAGACACTAAAAACCTTGGTTAAGACATATCTCCATTTGTCAGATATTTATTTATTAGTTTAATAAAAAGAAAAATAAAATTAAAATTAAAATCATATTTATTAAGAATTTTTAAAAATGTATTACCGTTAAAGATACTCTTATGAAACTGATTTTCTCATTATGTTAAATCAATGAATTTGCACGTGTTTATATACAGTTTAAGATTAATTTATAGCTAGACTTACTAGAAATACTATATTTAGTTTTTTTTCAGTAGTGTACAATATAAAGATTTAATCTGAATAACAACAGAAAAAATATCGTTACAAAAGTAGAGAATCTTCTCCATAATTTTTCTGTATTTTATTCACTTCCATATTGAATCAGATAGATCTTATTGATCATTTCTAACATAAAATATCTTATCTAATTCTTCATTTATCCTTGGTAGAGGAACCTATGAGAAAGCTAAGTCCAGCAACTTCATCTTGTACATGTGGAAGCCGAAGACTTACACCTGGAAGACCACATCCACGTCCATGCCCACGTCTACGTCAACGTCAATGCGCACCTCCACGTCCACGCTCCTCAAAAATATTCACTAAAGAGTAAAGACCCTTGAGAAAGAAGTAAAAATAAAGAAGAGAAAACTAAGATATTTGATTTCAATTTTGCAATGCAATTTTAATTTCTGTTTTGTTTGAAATAAACGATGTTTCTCTTTTATTTCCTTTAACAGAAAAAACTGTTTGATCATCGAAAGTGGTACTCTTTAATGTTTATAACAGAACATGACAAAAAATGCAAGTGACTAGGGGTGGACACAGTCAAAGAATCATGGTATCCGAATCCGGATTCGAAAAATTATGGATCTGATCCGATCCGTCAATATACACGAATATCCGACAGGATCTATGAGAAATAAGTAAAATTCATAAAATAATAATATAAAATTATTAAAAAAATGAAAATAACATTAAAATAATTAAAAAAAATATTTTAAATTTTTTTACTTTACAAATTTTTTAAAATATCCAAAATTCTCATATAAAATTTATTTTTATTATATTTTAAGTAATTATATATATACTAAATAATATATATTTAAGTATAATACATATATTTTAAATAAAAATTATACATAAACACGGATCCGGATATCTGGAGTTTCAAAATAAAATATCCGGATTCGGATCTGGCCACCTCAGATATCCTCTTTTTTGGATCGGATCAGAACAGATCTCGGATCTCGGATAATTTGTCTAGGCGTACAAGTGACAAACATTTTGTTTGTACTTTAAAAAACAAGGTTTTTTAACATCTACTAACTGTCTGAGGTGAAAATGACTAAACGTGTAAATATTTTCTTACAAAATTATCTGCCATTATTGTCCTAATATGTTCCTAAAAATATTATTGTTTTTATTTATGAAAATAAGTGTATATAGAAGCGGAGTTGTGAACATTATTTGAGATTATAATTTTGTTTGTTATGCTGGATAATAGAGTATCATGGATATAAATTAGAATACAAAAATTAATATAAGAATAAACGAATTGATAATTTTAGAGAAAATCTATGAAAGTTAAAAATTTTAGAAGAGAATGTACACTACAAAAAAGTTAAGCGGAAACATACCAAACTTCTGATGGGTTTCTGAGGCTTCAAAATTTGCAAAGGGAAGTGCTGGATTTCTAAAAAAAATCAAATTCCTTCCAATATGCATCATATTTTTATCCATCAGAAACTATGGTCATGTTCGTTTACCTGTCACTGGAGATTAACGATAGCGACAAGTAAAAAAATATAGCCTATATATATGTTAATATAGCTGTTATGTAGGCATTTAAGATTTATAATTTTGAGATGAATTTTTGATGAATTTCTAATGGATTTTATAGTTTCTGTCAGATATTCGTCAAAAATATACATTAATATATATGTTTGAGATTTTGAAAATTTCTGATGAAATATATTCCATGCTCCCACACACATTCATAACTCACTAAAATACTAAAACTTATTTGAAATCAGTAGTACGTCTTCTTCAAGATATTATCGATCATGGTTAGACTAACCGATGATGGATCCAGAGTCAAATATAATGAAAGAAGAATATGTCCGAGGTATATGCGAGTTCATGGAATTGGCCGGAAATCAAATGGTGGGGGAAAGTCATAAGTTGAAATTTCTATGTTCTATTTGTCAAAATTTGAGATTGTTTGAAATCATTTGTATATGAATTGGTTTATGTCGGATTACAAGATTTAGTATCAACATAGGTAAACAATATATGATTATGGGAGTACTAGTGAATCATATGTTGTGGATACCTTAGGAGAAGAAAGAATGGAAGTAGATTTTGGTGAATGTACCAAAGCGTGGAAACATGGAACATTTTCAATTGCACCTGGATTTTGCTTATGAGAAGGAATGCATACCTTGAATTATATATAGATGATTTTTTGTTTTTTCGTGCTTGTTCCTAGCCCATAAAATCCTAAGAGATCACTAGATTTATTTTTCCAGTCATTGATCTATATGTTACAAATCTTATGGAGTCATGGTGTCAAAACCTTCTTTCTTGTTAGCAGAAATTTACATATCCGTGTGGTTCTTATGTGAACCATAAATGACTTACCAACATATGGTAAATTATCTGGATGAACTACTCATGAAAGGTTTTCGTGTCTATATTTTCAAGACAACACGGATGCATTTCAATTGAATCATGGGAGAAAGAATTGTTGGTTTGATTGTCGTAGAAGATTTCTACCAAGCAGTAATTTGTATGGTCAATCGAATACATTGTTTACGAAAGGTAAGCAAGTGTTATATTGTACATACTCCTGTTGATTTGCTTCAATAACATATATTTAAACAAGTGCATCATCATTTTGAGAGTTTTAAAATGAAACATATGGAATATGAAATAATTCATGAGCTTCTTGAACAGAACCATAAATAAAGAGATCCAGCTAGCTTGTGATCACATAACGTAGAACATCAATTTTGGATTTACTTGTCAATTTGTTTGATGATGATTCTTGGTGTAGTCAATATTTCTCCATGACTTTGGGCATTTCTCTCTCTTTGTAGGGAATAGACAGTGGATTGCAAAGCAGGTTAGAAACAGACTACACATAACTAGAATTTTTTCAGAAATAAGAGGGAGGATATGATTTTAATCTGTTGTGAACTTAGCTTTCAATAGATCTTGGCTAATGATTTTTAGATATCCGCTGAATAAGTACCAAAGAAAAAAAAATCTGGCGTGTTTCCATTGGATTCCCAAAAAAACACATGAGACATTAGCTCCCACATTCCAATGGGACATAAGAACACCGGTTGTTAAACAGTTGTGATTCGCTATCCATATACATAGTGAGAATTTTGGAGTTCATTTTCCAAAACATGTACATGTGTGCCAAGTAACAGATGGACATGATTTATGAATCAAATACCACATATTTTTGAGCATAATTTTGCTATCATATTTTCAGTGGGAAAACGAGATATCTAAATCCCCAAGATCCGATTGTAACTTGTGAGATTCAAACTCTATTTCTATTTGTCATAAAATCTCAGTATGGTGTCGGCGATGTCTTCTAAGTGACCAACCTGAAGTAGTAGATGCATTGACCACGATTCTCAGGTCAACAACACCCCATAAACCAAGTTAATCATGAAAGTAACTCAGATTAATTCGACCATATATCAAACCAGAAGGAAGTGTTTTCCCTATTTTGAGCATAAACATTATGTAGGGTTCGAGTGAGAGGTCAAGCTTTTAGAAAATATTTTCACATCTATGAGCCTATATTAGTGTTCTCTCGTACAGAGCAGAAGGTATAATTTTAATCAAATAGGTTTGAACCCAATTAACCTACATTGAAGGTTTATAGGAGACAACTCTCAATATCAGCTTGAGACAATAAACAATATTGATGGACGCAGACCTGGACCTCCTTCTTGCTTTGGTTTACTAACAATGTCCCATGCCGCCTTAGTTTTCTTTGGATTCAATGTTTGACTCAAGCAAAGAAAAGCATAGCATAATTTTTGATTTCGAGAATACACTTTTTAGGGAACCAAAATGCTGATAGCCAGAAGTTTAATCTCATTAACACACAATTTATGAGCTGAAGCCTTCCCCCTAGTCATTAACACAGAATTTTTGAATGTGATATATAAGTTGCTCCACCACATCAATATAACATGGGATCTTAATGAATGTTTAAAAAGTATGTTGGATATTAAACTCCCTTGAAGTGGAGACTGTTCTTTCAGTGAGTCAGTATATCCAACATAAGGGAGAGAACATATGCAGCTGGAAAAGAAATAGATTGAAAGGAGTTATCAATGTTTGATCCTCATTCTATTAATGATGCTAAATTATAAAGATAACTCAAATAATAAAGATAACCCAAATACTATAAGGGTAGCGTATTAATGCCAGATGCTTACTGACCGCAATTTAGTGAAAAAGTCACATATACCATATGTGCTCTGATTATAAGAACAATAACAACTGCAAATGAGTTCCAACGAAAAAGTCCTCGGAAAAAAGGAGCAAGTATTAAAAATGGTCGGAACGAGGTAACGAATCTATATAAGAGATGTTAAGGATCTTCAGAAGAGACATTATACATAACAAAGAATGAAATTTAGGTACCTGGTGATTAAGTAAGAGATTTCAACTAGTTGAGTTATGTATCAAATAACGTGGAACCATGAAACAAATCGATGTCGTAATATTTGTGAATGCAATGTAGCAGTTGATGTAAGGATAAAATCGAGGATCATAAACCGCGGTATAGAAAATATAGAAAAGAAAAGTTGAAAATGTATACAAAATGATTTGACCAATCATTAAAGATAAGTATTTGGACCAGTAGTCCATACACATTAGTGTGTAAAACAAGTGGGACAAGAGGAATGGAAAATATAAAATTATAAGAGATATGAAACTCTCATGTGGTGGATGCAACTAGTTTAAGATTCCTAATTAGTGTGATAATAAGATAAATAATTTAGTCCCAAAAAAATATTTAATCTGTTCGAAGCAACCCAGAAGGATTTGCATGATTTTGTACAAATATGATTTATTATGATATTTGTAAATATTATATCTAGTGATACTCAAAATTTGCACGAACCATGTTTTGCACAAAACAGATAATGATGGTTTTATATAACCCAAATTTTGTACGAATTTGATATCTTGGATATATATGATTATACTCGAATTTTGCACGGTTTTCAACCTGCACGAATTTTTTACATATCAAAGAGATGTATAATTTTAGGTCAGCAAAACTCTTGAAGAGTTAGTGCAGTACATGTATTATTATGAAAATAATATGGAATAAAGAACCTTGGAAAGATATAATTATCTTCATATGTCTTATAGTGAAGATGTTATCTCTAAATTTCTTGACAGATTTATGTATAGATGCTGAAATATATTTGGTCCGAATATACCATATTAAAGTGCTACTTGAGCAATATATTTATCTCTTTCATGTTTGAAAGATGTGTATCTAGGGGAGATTGGTAAATCTTAAGAGAAAAATATGAATGTTTGGAACATCATATGCTTAAGAAAATTTGGTGTGAGATCCAAATATATGGAACATAATCTATTATGTGAAAAAGATGCTATAGATTGGAAATCTAATAACCAGAGATATTTTGACAATAAGAATTTGAGCTTAATAGCAATTACTGATATGATTATGTATATATCTGAAATACATCTCTTAAGGATAATGATTTCAGAGGGAGAAATATGAATATGTGTGATTGTACTCTTTTCTTTTATCATAGTTTTTATCCCACTGGTTTTTTGCATCAAAAGGTTTTTAATGCGACAACAAAGAATACACATATGTAGTATTATACATATATTTTACAGGAAACTATATACTACATAATATAAGTATTACTTAATAGATAGAAAATTAATTAAAATATAATAAAAATAAATTTTACAGGAAATTTTTGTGTATTTTTTAATCTTTACAAAGTAAATATGTTTTAAAATTAATTTTAATGATATTTTTAATTAATTTTTATTTTTTGATTTATTTTTTAAAAATAATTTTATAATATTATTTTAAAATTTTTATCTATTTCTGCCGGATTCAGATCAGATCTTCAATTCTTCGGATCAGACGGATACTGATCCGAATCTGGATCTCTTGAAAATCTCGGATATCCGATCAGTACCCAAAAACAGATTAGATGAATGGACACATAGTAGACTATGTTATGTTTTCACAATAATAATATACAATTATCATTTAAATTTAAATTATAACTCATTTTTTCAGCTCAGTTCAGGTATCTATAATTACTAACTCAATATTGCAACACTTACATAATTATACACAAAAACGAAAATACTAAAGTTAAATTATATCAAAAGAGTTTCGGTTACACACATAATACACAAACAATAAGGTTACATTGTACAAATTACAAACCCAGTACTCAAAAGGATTAATGAAATAACACTTTTATAAGCAACGTAAATAGCCTCTTAAACAAAAAAAAACGTAAGAAGCTAATCTTCTCTTTTCTCTTTTGATTTCACACAAACTCTTCCAATTAAACACACAAAAGACACGTAAACGAGGAGGCTCCGTTCTCCTTCAGTTCATCATACTGTACACTTACAACTTTGCTCTATGGACTGTGCAAGTTTCTAAGTTGCTCAACCACATCAAGAGTATTACTTAGCTGTTGATAATCGGATCGATGAAGAGCGTTTATTTGAGCCGAGGTTTTGGGTCTATCATCATTATAATGATTATTTCCGTATCCACCATGAGGGCTATGACGAACACGGATCCTATGGTTTTTTGTTTCAGTAGAAAACCTTCCGTGTACCACTAGGACTAATATGACTTCCTCGTCTCTTGCGTCTTCGCACCATGAGTTCTGAGCTACACCGTCTACGAACTCTTCTACTGTTGGGAAGTCTTCGAGATGGATTGAGACCTCCGCTATTTGGTTTGGCTTGATTGCGCCAGTTCCTGGAGATACCTGTTTAATGTATATAAGGATTTTAGTTAACTCGAGTCCAAGTTGATTCTGAAGATCCACAACATGATTGATCTATATGCAATAAACAGCTTGCAGATTTCAGATTATTTATTTACTTGGGAGTGTTTGATCCGCATAATCCTAAAAGATCCGATATGAACCCAAGAAACCGAACCGAATAAGCAAAATGATACAGTTAACAAAAAAAACCAGATTGAATACTCCTATATAGCCGCAAATAACTATGATATCTACCCTAATCTTTAGTTTATCTACTTGCAAACTTAACTCTCTAAGTTCTTTAAGTCATCAAAAGAACCGAGATCATTATTCTGCTTAAGTAACTTTAGGAAAATACTAATTGCGTCATAAGTGTGTTGTTGTTTCTTAAGCAATAAAATAGTTAAACAGTAATAACGAAAAGCTAAACAGCAAGTATGAAAGAACAACTAACCTCTAGCCACTGGGGAAACCCGAAAGAGCCTCTTGCTCGGTGTTTGTGTGCCTGACCATCCTCTTCAATGTTAGATTGGCCTTCACAAATTATTTTGAAGAAAGCGATGTTCTTCTCACTCTTATTTGTAATACGCAGAATAGTTGAATCCTGATTTTGAAGAATTATATTATTGGTACTGACAATTGTTTCTGGAACCTTGCTTAACTCTCCAAGCATGACCTTGATTTTCTTATTCGAGTTTATGATGTTCCCAAATTCTTGTCTCCTGACTGACTCATCAACCCGGGCGATTTTGACACTAAATATACAGCGGACGGGCTTGTGATCACTGTCTGTTACATCCATGCAGGCATCATACCTTTAAGAAAGAAAAAGAATTCTAAAGCTTAATCCGATACACCATAAAAGGTCAAAGAAAAGCATGATTTACTCAAATCTATATCTCACACACTCTAGACACAAGTCTCTAAAATTATAAATTAGTCTTAATGTTTACACAAAGAAAATTTGGTGCTGAAAAGAAGGAACGTCTGACAAATGTAAGGTTTCTGGCCCTGAAGGCTCCTGTGAATCAGAAGTCATATAAAGTATGTGCAACACTGTCGAAACCAGAAATGCAGATACAGTATCTTTTTTTTCTAAAATAAGTCACGGAAAAAGTGCAAGCTACAAAATGTTTATTTACTGAGTAATCATATGCAGATTAGGCTCCAGAGAAAAAGTGAATGATTGATGAATATTGCAATCCAAGTACACGAGCTGATGGAATTGAAAAGAACATAGGAAGCTGATAAAATAATTTGTTACAGCTAATTACCTGAAGAACCTATAACCCATGTATAAGTCGAGGACTGACACGCTATAATCTGTTACTAATCTAATAAACCATATGGAAAATTAAAGTGATCCTGTCTCCAGCATGCTTTCTAGTTACTACTGTTAACTGACAGGAAACCTATTGAATGATCCAAGGAAAAACAGGAAACTTACTGTGATATGGAGGACACAACTGGACAATCCAAACCGCAGTCAGCTCCCAACTGTTTCTTGCTATCACGATATAGAATCCTATCACACCAGGCAGGAATACGCTTCTTTTCCCCAGAATCGTATCCTGCAGAAACATAACTACAATCGTCAAATGCAGTTTCAGCAAACTCAGTTCCCTGAAAATTACAAAGCCCTAGATAGGTTCCTGTTGCAAAGAACTTCATGACAATATCATATAAGCAGCATGAAATTTTCTCCAACCAGATGAGAAAAATAGTGAGAGCATATCTGTGTGAGCATATTTTTGAAATGCTCTTAGCTAGATGCAAGGTTAGCTACATATTATTGAAACCATGGTATAAATTTGGAAATCACCAGAAACTAGCCACTGACCTGCTAGACCAGCTTGGTGCCTTTCAAACTTGTATGTTGGAGGGAACCTGATAATGGCTTCACGCATCCCTTGAAAAACATTACCAGCTTCCATTTCGATATGTAGCTGATCTTTTTCCCTTAACCAATCAAAGCATCTTTGAGAAATGAAATCCCTTGTTTCATCATAACTTATATCATCCAAGCGGTAATTAAAATCTCCAAGAAATATGACCATGTCTGCCTCAGATAATTCAGGCCTTGCTTCAACTGTATTGATACCCATACCCTGTAAAATGATAGCTCTTAGACTTAAAAAAGATAAATAAACATAACATATCTGAAAGAAAATGATAGGAACTATACAATCAAAGTAAATACATACATTGCCACCACGAGGCACTGAAACACCAAATGAAGCACCACCTGCAATGGAGGATACCAATGACAAGAGTGACCAATGAATAGGCAAAAATTAATAAGCTGAGTAGGCAACACAGCATGATAGAATTAAATTTTGACAGCATACCAACTCCTGAATTGAGTGAAGTAGACTGCCGTGAGAAGGTCATTGTTCGATAAACATGGTCGAAGTCAGCATTTCGCCGATTAACAGCTTCTAGATGTGCAGCAAAATGACAATTTACAAAGCACACTACTCGATCATATATTCTGAGTCGCACACCTACAGCTCCCTAGTGAGACAAAAAATTTCTATCATAGTAAAGATAAGATGATAAAGAAATGGAAAAGGGACATCATAAAGTGTTTAAGATAATCCACTATTTCACTTTTATGACATCTTTTTATTGTGAAAAATAATTTTGAGCAACTTTTGTGAGTGTGGCGCCATACCTTGTTTCCAAATGTTCGTCCAAACCCACAAGGAACCGCAGCAGCATCAACATCTCCCACATGAGGTTTAAGGTCATTTCTTACCCTGAAAATAAACGTTCCTCTATAAGACTATAACTTATTTAGTTCATCCAATACTAACAAGAGAAATTGGAAAAACCAATTCCCCAGCGAGAAAGAATGCAGGATAAGTAACATTAGACTCTTACTCTCTTTTTTATAGCTTTAAGACCAAATATTTTAAGAAATTAAATACTAATCAATGAAATATGAAGTAAAATAATTTATACTAACAAGTTGTGCTTATGATGTTATGTCTCTGTGAAGATTAGTCAAAGCAGGATTCAAAGAGAACATTTGGCATCTGAGAATTAAACGATCCAAATGAGCACAACTAGGATGAAATATGCTTAAAAATAAACGTAAGTTGTCACATTATGAATAGTAACCGATGCTTGCAATAAATGATAAGAAAAAAAAGTTACATCAGAATAAAATACTAACCACACACATATGAGTAGTCCTGCCAGCTGCCTAGAGCCAACACGAACGAACGATGAACCCTCATCTAAAGTTTTTCCAATCATATCCAGCCACCACTGACCAAGTGGACTACCCTCAAGTCCCACCTGCACTCGAGAAACGGATTAAACCAGAAGCTTAATTTACAGATAAGCTCATAGGTTTAAAATTATAAAACTTTGCCCCTTGTGTAACCAGAAAGATAACAGATAAGGGGCGTACGTGTGAGCACCCGTTTTACTGTATGTATTGAGAGAGTGGAGGGGTGGAAATTATTTGTTATTTAATGTAAAAGCAGAACAGAGGACTCGAGGATTATGCAAAACAAAGACAAACCGATTATAGAGACTGGTATAAGCCTTAAGAAATGCATTTTTCCCGCTTAATAGTAGGTAAAAGAAAGCTTACCGTTTCTTTTGCTGCAGACATCGCAAAAACTCCTGCTCCCATTTCAACTTCTTGCAGTCCAACAGCTACGATCTCAACTTCAGTTGCAGCACAGCCTAGCCAAGATACAAGTGAGTCGGTTGATGCTCTCCCCTCTCCAACATTCCATGTACCAGCTAATATTTTCAGATTCTCTATCCTTGAATATAAAAATTCTTTCCCAGCCAAGTCAGCCCGCAATACATTGTCAATGGGCCCTGGAGAAGTAACATTCCATCCACGAATACCTCCATGATTTGCAAGTGTAAATAAATAACCACCCCCAATAGCCATTTTTATTACAGGACCACTATGAGCTACCCATCCTCCAAGCAGTTTTCCCTCAAGGTCCAATACCTGAACAGTGCCGCTGGAATAACTAACCCACAGTCGAGAACAAAAAGTGAACATGCAGAGAATACCAGAGGACTGGTATGAGAACTCTTGCAAGCAATTACCATTTCCATCCCATCGCATAATCAAGCCATTTGAACTTCCAGTCCAAATGATTCCATCAACTGACACAACAACAGCCTCAGTTTTCCTACTATCATCACAAAACCCCCCTTTCGCTGCAGCACGACGAACAGCATCAGCTGCTCCCAAAAGGGCATTACGAGACCGCTGAAAGAAACCAAGGGAAGATTGAGCTTTCTCTTTATTTGACGCAGTTATCTTCATTTTCCCCTCTTCCTCATTCCCAAAATCAGGATATAGAGAATTGTCAGTTCGATTCTCAAGCTGCCCATCAATATTGAAGACTTTGATCAAATCCCTTGTGCGAGCATCCCTGCCATGCAATAAATTAATAGAAAATAAGAAAGCACTAATCTATCCACAAAAACTTATGGGTGTGGCTGCTAGAAATTGAAAAACTACAGAGCTAACTGCAAGAGATATTATAGAAAAAATATATATAATTCTCATTAAGTTTATTGCAGTAATGGTGGTATAGTATTGACGACCAATCGGAATAAGAAAAATGATGTATAAAAAAGCAGACAAAAAGTCTCCAATTTACCACAAAGCAAACGTCAGGGGACTAGCACTCCATACTCTTGCCCTTGTATGATCAGAAACAAGAAACATAACATCTGCCGTTAATGTGTTAGCAAAACCACTGGCCGAAATCTGGCTCCTAGGATCAATATACGATCTCTCTACTGATAAGGCAGCCATGTGCCTTTTTTCCATCTTCAAAGAAATAGACTTCCCAAGAGCATCATCCCAGGGCCACACTTTAAGAGCACCTCCCTCCGACCCTGACCATATATCTCCTACATATTTGATAACAAAAAGTTGTGTTACGAGAGAAGGTTAAACAACAATCCAATCATCCGCAAGGTTGCCATAGTTTATTAATATTTTGAAATTGCACGAACTTAAACTAAAGAGAACGAAATAGAGATGTCAGTAGGCAATAAAACACTAACTCAACCAGATCATCTATCTATCCACCTAAGTAAGTTTCAAGGTAAGAATCAGAAGCCACCCTTTTCACCAAGAAATTTTAAGTAAGTAACAACACTTTCAAGTGAAAAAATGAAACATTGAGCAAGAAGAATTTATTATTTACAATTTTTCTTCACACGAGGTATGTGATCTTAGTGTCACAAAAAGGATAGTTTTGTAGAGTCTTAAACTATTCATTAGTGAAAACTTGAAAGGTGATCTTAGTATCACAAAAGGATAGTTTTGTAGACTCTTAAGCTATTCAAACTGTACCAGCTACGACATGATCACTCAAGCCAGCTTATCAAGTGGAACTAAAGGAGCCAATATATGTATTAGTCAGCATAAATAATCCACATCAAGCTAAACAAAGACTTCCACAATAAGAAACTCAATCTCAAGATTCCAAATCCTACTTCCATCTAAATCTCTATTACTAAAATTTTCTAAACAAGACTATAAACAGAATCTTGATCACTCACCATAAGCAGAGATAGCAATGGAAAGAACAGGACCACGATGAGCTTGCCAAGACAAAGCTTCTTCAATACCAAGATCACCTTTCAATTTCCAACACTTAATTCTCCCATCTCTATGTCCACTCCAAACAACTTTACTACCTTCATCACCAATCATACAAACCACAGAAGATCCAATCTCATTCCCTAAAGTCTCTTTATACGGCGCCGTATCTTCTACCTCTAATCCTCTCCCACTTCCATACAATTCACTAAACTCCCAAACTCTCACCACACCATCTTCGCCACCACTCCATAATTGTCTCTCAGTACTCGTCATCGTTCTCAAAAACCTCCCAATTTGAGTTTCTCTTAACGGATGAGGTCTAACTTCAAGACTCGGCGGTCGATTTGGATGAACTGATGACCTAATCGGAACTTTGAAGATTCCAGTATCTCCACACTTCCCTACGAATTCCGGTAAGGAGTTAGTACCGTTCTCCGGTCCGATACCGTCGAAATTACCGTCTTCGCTAAGTCTCCGATCGAGAAATTGGATCATGTAATCGATTCGTTTGTTACTATCGTCGATTGAAGGTTGAGAGTCTTCATCGCCGGAGGAAGATGAAGAGGAGTAAGCAGAACGGTTGAAAAGTGTGGATGGTGTAGCTGTTGCGGTGAAGGTTGAATCGTGAGGAGGAGTGAAGAAGGAGAAAACGTCATCGTTTTGATCGTTTTGAGGATCTGCCATGAGAATGGACTTGAAGCTTTGAGCAGACGAGAGAGGGAGAGAGGGAGAGAGAGAGAGAGATGAGTTTTTGGGTGATAAGCGTTGATTGAGATTTTTTTTTTCTGAAGCTAAATTGCAGAAATGGCTTAAACGTGTTATTACGGACCTCTTGAACTTTTATTTTTCGATTTTCGAAATTTTATTTTATTTTATAACAATAGAGTTTTTTTTATAAAACGTAGTATAATCTCTATGAATTAATATCTGATCAACTAATAACGACTATAAAATATTTTTTTTAAATTGCAATTTCTAAATGGATCGATGGAAAATTATATTTTTTCATTTATGAAAATAATAATTTTTTTAAAACTAATAAAAGTTATATTGACATATTGTAAATGTAAAGAAAGTAGCATTTAAACAGATTTTTAGATAACTGTTTTAACTTCTTATACATCCACTCCCTAATATGACAGACACAAGATAATAACTAGTGCGTTGAGTGAAAGAAAATATAAGTAACATTAAAAATTTTAATAAACTTAATTATTGAGATGGTTCTGAGAATTTGGTTATAGATTTAGATTATTTCAAGTTATGTTTGTTTTTGGGTGTAGGCCATCGAAGTAGAGCTAAAGTATCCAGGTATTTTCTGTATCCAATCTGATTTATTCGAATCTGTTGGGAAAATTCATGTTTTTAAAAGTATGTCTTTTTCTTTTATTTACATCTGTTTTTTGCTATTTATATTTATATATTTTGGAATAGAAAACTTCCCGTCATATATCTATCAAAAAAAAAAATTGTCCATAAATTATCCATTCGAAAATGCTTATTACAAGATAGTTGGTAACGGTTTTAGATATGATACCCACCTTTCCCGTTTGAATACTTAATTTTATAAAATTATACAAAAAACTATAATTCTCAAAATTCTTTAAAATTTTTTAAAAATTACTGGAAATTTTCAAAATACATGATTAGAAACGGATTTATACTTAATATTCTCTCATAGCCTCTTTAATAAACTAAGAAAAGTAAGCAACTAAGCACTATTTTGTATGTCTTTTCTTATTTCATAAGTTTAGCGCCCCGACCGCCATAGTCTTTTTTAGGTATGTGGGTTCATACCTACTCTATGTCCATGAGTCCTATATCATTTCTAAACCCGTTAAGTTCACTTTTGTCCAACGGTTGACTGCGGTGAGAGACAAGATTTTTACAAAAGATTTCTCAAAAATGAAAGAAAAATTGCCAAAAACCAATAAATGAGAGAAGTTTTTTAATTGTCAACCAATCACAAGTCTCCACGTCACATTAAAGTATGTTCTTAACTAAAAAAAATGAGTTTTAAAACCTCTTTAAGGATCTATTGTTAACAGAATTGGCATTTGTTTATTTTTTTGGGTTTTAATTGTTTAAAACCTTATTTAATAATCACTCAAAGACCATCTTTATTTGATATACTATGAGTCTATGATAGGTGTTTTGTATATATTTTAATATTTGAATTTAAAGACACTTAGCAATTTGGAGATCTAAAGTGTCTCTATACAGACATATAACTCTACTTTAAAGACACATTAAGTTTATTTTTCATTTTTTTATTAAAAAAAATAATTAAAGATATTCTTACCATTCTGGGATAGATGTGCTCTAAACCCTCAGATGGTCTAACTTTCTTGAATAAAAAATCTTTACTTATCAATTAGTATATAATTTTAAATTAAATATATCAAACATTAAGAACCTGTTCTTAACAACAAAAAATGAGTTCTTAAAACCTTTTTCAAGGACATGCTCTTAACATAATTTACATTTGTTTTTGTTTTTGGTTGGAGATGGTCTAACTTTCTTGAATAAAAAAACTTTACTTATCAATTAGTATATAGTTTTAAATTAAATATATCAAACATTAAGGACATTGAAGGATTAGTAAAGTTTTGAAGGAATAAGTGTTGTAAAGTCACCGGAAGAAAGGGAGGATGTCAATTTTGACTTAAGTTGAAACTAAGCCAAGTGAGAAGCTAGACACATAGGAATTAAAAGAAGTTGTTAGAGCATGTCCAACCGTGACTCTTAACAAAGGTTCTTAATAATTTAAAATTGGAAAAATTGATAAAATATGAGAGAAGAAATAAACTAAGAGAACAAGTTCTTATCTAAGAACCTTTGTAAAGCAATTTCTAACAACTTGTCACTTATTGATTGGGTGAAAATATTTTTATGATTTAAATTTAAATTAAATAATAAAATTATGTTAGAAATATTATTAATTTATTTTTAAGAAACTTATGTGAGTATATTAGGGATGGAGATGGTCTTATGCTTTATATTATTCACTCTCTTTGTATCTTCATCTTATTTAGCAGGAGCTGTATCAAGAGAGAGAGAGAATCTTCTTCCATTGTTGAGAAAACTAATAAGCTCAAGTTTGAATTTGGATCTAGTGGACTCCAGAATAATTTCCGACGAGACATAGGAGGAAACTCCGAACTCATAAAATTGTGTGTGTTGTTTCTGTTCTTATTGATTCTTTACAAATGAAAGATATAGTGATTGTGAAAAATCGAATCCGATATTTTCAGATTAGTAAGACAATCTTCAGAGACATGTTCTTAATAAAAATGAGTTCTTAAAACCTTTTTCAAGGATATGTTCTTAACATAATTGGCTTTTACTCTTTTTATATTGCTTTTTAGTTGTTTAGAGCCTTAAGAACCTCCCTAGACCCCTGGGCTAGAGATGGTCTAATTTTCTTGAATAAAAAATATTTACTTATCAATTAGTATATAATTTTACATCAAATATATCAAACATGTTGTTAACATAGTTCTCGATTGATCAAATCAATGAAAATCACATCCACAATATAAATATTACCTACAACTAACCAAATTCACCTTATCTTTATATTATATATTTATATAATCTAAAATGAGCACAAGTTTACTAGCGGTATAACTGGATAAAACTGTTTTTAAAAAAAAAATTAGGTATCACATAACATGAGATTATTTTACTGTGGATTTTTTCCTCCATTAATCTTACTTTGGTGCAATTTATCATTTTCCGTTCGACGTCTAACATACATATTTATCAACTGATAAAACATATTAATTGCATCAGCTAACAAGTATAATATAGAGTGCTACAAAATAAAATACAAAGTATACTTTTACCAAAAATATATTTATATATTTTACTAAACATGTTTATATATTTTATTACGTATAGTTTATTAGTAGAAAAAAATCAGCTAACTCTGAATGTGTGTACAATTAACATGTTTGTCTATATATATAAAGAGAGAGACTTCTAAGTTCTGAATGCCTATATTCTCCTTCAGTTTTACTAAACATTTTTTCTTTGATTCAAATATTTTCTTTCTTTCATTTCAAAACATTTCTACTATTTTCATTTTCTTTGCTATTTTTGTGTTACTAAGAAGAAAAAATGAAAGGTGAAGGAGCAAAGATAGCCGGAGTTTTGCCGCTGTTTATGCTATTCATCGCCGGAGCAGTCTCCGCCATTGAAGACATCGAGGAGTTGAGGATTTGGCCGTTGCCGGCTGAAGTTAGCTACGGTGGCCGGAGAATGATTCTGAGCGGAGGTTTCAAACTTGTTACTGAGGGAAGCAAATATGAAGATACTTCAAGAATTTTGAAAGAAGGGTTTGACAGAATGCTCGGTGTTGTGAGGCTAAGCCACGTCATCTCCGGTGACCAGAATTATTCAGGCTCTGCCGGATCTGATTTGCTTGAAGGACTCCACGTCATCATCTCCTCCTCCAACGATGAGGTTAGTTTCATTCATTACATTCTCCTCATGTTCATGATTTAGTGATTATTCATAAGAAAAAATTTGACGTTTTAGTGCCATTATTAGTTGCAATTAATCACATTAATATTACAATCAAGCAAAAAAACAAATTGTCTTTATGAGTTATAAATTGAATCTTATTTCTTTATCTTTGAGTTTTTTTGTTTGTTTCTAAAACACTTTGTATCCACTAGTCCAGTTATCTATTTTACACTAAAGAAAAGAAGAGAATCTCTCTATGTTATCTTAGGAAAATTATTTGAAGAAACACTTTTATATTTTGGAAATGTTACTTTCTTAAATTATTAATTTTGAAAATAACTCAGCATGAAAATAACACATATCCTATAGTTCAGTATCTACTTGGTTCAAGTGTATTTTATCTATTTTATTATAGAATATTTATAAAATCAATTAGAATAATTATTAAAAACAAATTTGTAATTTTTATTAAGTTTAGAGATTGTAGTAATACATATTCATCTAAAATATTTAGAGACAAAAAAATCTGAGCTGTTTCATCATATCCACACTTTGATTTTGGTTCAATTCACATTTGTAAAAAGAACTTACACCAAACTAAAAGAGATTAAATGTATGGTATATTTTTCTTAAATCATAGTCTTGAATCATAATTTTGAAAGTAAAAATTAAAAAGACGACGAAGAGAAGAAGAAACAGTTCAGTTGACTCGTTTGTTTTGTGTTCTGGAGAAAAATGTTAATCTTCCGTTTTTGGTTTTCTCTTTTTCCATCGAAGTTATGCTGAAAATTCACTACTCTATCCTAATTGATGTGAAAAGAAAAAAGATTGAAATTTTTATTCCATTTATTTTCCTAAAACGTGTTCACCAATCACCAACTGGTATAAATTTTTTTAACGTCTCTGGTATAAATATTATTATTCTTTTTCAGTTATAACAGGTTATAAAAAAACTCCACTTAATAAATGAAGTTCCTTCTTCTTAAACAAAGTTATTCTAGCATTATATTTTACAAATTGGATCTCTAATTTATACAACTATGTCATTGAGATGTGTCCATAAAACTGCTAGGTCCATAGATGTATCGATTCTCCAACTTCTTATTTATTTTATTTTATTGTTTGGTTGCTTGGCTTTGCTGATTGGTGTCTGGCGATTTGGTTGTGTGGTGGTCCACCGAAGTCACGGACATCCTCGTAATTTTCATCAGATCATTTTATTTATTCTTTTTAAAGATCATTATTACATTCCTAGATCATTATTACATTCTTTTGGCTTTGAAGCCTTTGATAGACAATCTAATATATTGACTTTGTAAGTTTTAATATATTTATATACTTTCTCCGTCAGAAACTATGATGTTTTAAATTATTTATTTTGTTTCTCAAAATTTGATTTTGTAGAGTTTTAAATATATTTTAAATACTTAATATTATTGTATTATAAACTTCAATAAATATTAATTAAATTTTTGAGTTATGATTGGTTTATAGATATTGGAAATTGAAAAAAATAGAAATAGAATATATTATTTATTAAGTATTAATTATTTCTTAATATGTGTGAATTAGTTAAAAAATTAAACATTTTAAGACGGAAGGAATACATGCTCTGAAGTTTTTGTTATGAACAAAATTAATAATCATTACTAATTGACATAACTCTTAGAACAAAAAATGAGAAAACTACAGAAAACAGATGATTGGTTAATAATTGGAAACTATTCTTTGTATTTAAAAACCAACAAACAAACTATTGAATGTGTGAGTTGATACTAAATTAAATGTGAAGTTGTTAAAATTTGTGTGGTTCGTGTTGGTGCAGTTGGAGTATGGAGCAGACGAGTCGTACAAATTAGTTGTTGCATCCCGAGTGAAGCCGTCTTATGCGCAACTTGAGGTTAGTAGGTCACACTTTAACACCTAATTTTACCTTTTCATTTTCTCCAACCTAACTTTTTTTTTTCATTTTCTGCAACCAGTTATATCCATAAAATACTTAAATGTAAATTCAGCTTTATAACCAAAACTACCCTAACTTAACTTTTTTTAATATTCGCTTTTTTCTTCCATTTGTTCCGTTTCCATTATAACTAGATTTGGCATCTCATCAGTTTCACCACAAAAATATATTTTTCATAAAGAAAAAAAACACTTCTTTTGTGTTGTTTTATATGCAAATATTTAACATTTTTCTCCACTATAGAGATTCATGCAGCATATGTAAGGGGACCTGAGATAGTGTGGTCATCACGTGAACTCCAATAACCATGATGGGATTAGTGTAATATTTTTTAATGTTTTTTTTTGTCTTAGAATACAAATGGATAAGCAGAACAATTATTTAGACAATAGGACAAAAAACATGAAAATGATATAATAGCGTAACTCCACTACTCTTGGTCTTCTGTATTTGTTGGACTATAAATCAATATCACATATCGAATATTTAGACAAAAAATATCTAATATATAAATAGAATCAATCACTAATTAGTTTAAAACTTTTTGGGATGGAGTCACATAACCAAAACCGTACATGGCTAATTAGGTGGTCCAAAGCGGACAATATCATACTAATAGTAAGTTGAATTGAGGTTAAAAAAAGTCTAATAAATGGCATCAGAGCCTACTTTCAAAGAAGTATATCTGGTAACCGATGTGGAAGAAGCCCTCAATGTGACACGATGAGACTAAGTATCATGGTCCGTGGTTTATAGGAGAGATTGTTGGAATGTAAACTAACGTCCAACATCGGATAATTAGAAAAAAAGATTCTAATATATAAAAATAAACAATCACTAATTAATTTGAGATATTTTGGGAGGAAACCCAATAAACAAAACTATGCAGGCCTAAAGAGTATGCCAAAAGTGGATAATATCAAACTAATGGTGAATTGACTTGGGCTTTGAAAAACTCAAAAAGTGGTATCAAAGCAATGGTTCAGAGAAAGTGGATCTGGTAACCGGTATGGGAGAAACCCTTAACGTGACAGAATTTGAAGAGTCCTCCAGAAGAGGTTAAATATCGTGGTTCGTGGTTTAGAAGGAAGATTATTGGAGTGTAAACCAACGTCTCACATCGGATAATTAGACAACAAATATCTAATATATATGGAAAGTCAATTAATAATTAGTTTGAGGTCTTTTGGAAAGTAGTCCCATAAACAAAAACGTATATGTCTAACTAGGTGATCCAAAGCAAATAATATCATACTAATAGTGGGTTGATTTCAGCTTAAAAAGTCCAATAAATGGTATCAGAGCCAAAGTTAAAAAAAGTGGATCTTGTAAGCGATATAGAAGAAGTCCACAATGTAACACGATGAGAAAAGTTATCGAGAGTAGGCTAACTATTGTGGTTCGTAGTTTAGAGGGGAGATTGTTGGAATATAAACCAACTTCTACGTCGGATAATTAGATAAAAAGAGTTTAATATATAAAGAGAATCAATTATTATGCATTTTTGGAGGAAATCCAATAAATAAAACTGTACGGACCTAAAAAGTAGACACAAAGCGTACAATATAAAACTAATAATGAATTGATTTGGGTTTTAAAAATCTCAATAGGGCATAATCAAATATTATATGAAAAGTTAATAATTCAATCATGAACCTCTCTCGGTTGATATTTGTGTTACAACACAGGCAAAGAGCGTTTACGGTGCATTGCACGGTCTACAGGTTTGTGTTTATTATTTTTTTCTCAATTTGGTTTTAATAATAAATTAATAATTAATTAAAGATGTTGAATTATTGAAGAAAATGAATAAATTTAATGCAGACATTCAGCCAGTTATGTCATTTTAATGTGAAGAAAAAGATAATAGAGATTCTAATGACTCCATGGAATATCACAGACCAGCCTAGATTCTCTTACCGTGGCCTTTTAATCGGTTAGCTATTAATTAATTTAACTTCTTCCCTAATTACTTAATTATCACACACATTATATAATATGATTTTTCTTTGTTACTACACAGATACATCCCGACATTATTTGCCACTTCCCATTATAAAGAACGTAATTGATTCCATGACATATGCCAAACTCGTAAGCTCATAATTATTTTTTTTCAGTTTTGTTGGTTAGTGAAACTCACCATGAAATCTATAATTATGTAAATAATTTGGGTTGTTTTGGTGTAGAATGTGTTACATTGGCATATTGTGGATACACAATCATTTCCATTAGAGATCCCTTCTTACCCAAAGCTATGGAACGGCGCTTACTCTTCATCTGAGAGATACACCTTTGTTGATGCTGGTGAAATTGTCAAGTATGTTGGAATTCATACTCGCTTATAATAAACATTTATCACTAATTCTAGTTTTTAATATTCATGAAAATACTAAGTCAAATACAAATTTGAAGACTTGAATCATTCCTTCTTATTCTATTTTTATTAACAAAATGAAAACATTTTTTTATGATTTTATGTGTATATATAGTTATGCTCGGCGACGAGGGATCCATGTCTTGGCTGAGATTGATATTCCAGGACACGCACGCTCATGGTAATTTAATTATTTTTTATATTTTTTTTAATATCTTTTAATTATAAAGAATATGTATTAAAGGTTTTATTTGTTTAAGTTTCATATGAAAAATGACAGCTTGTTTACAGTTTTGCCACCACTATTTTGTCTGCCAATTATACTAGAATATTGGTTATTTTGCAAATAAACTCTCTATTTCTGACATTAAGAAAATAGCTTATTTCATAAATTTCACATTTTAATCTCGAGAAAAGTAACTATAATAAATTTCATTCTTATAAACAATTAAAGGGGAAAAGGTTATCCTGCATTGTGGCCCTCCAAGGATTGTCAAGAACCACTTGATGTGAGTAGTGACTTTACATTCAAGCTTATTGATGGCATTCTTTCTGGTAAAATCTTTTAAAAACTTTCTTTTGGCTTAAGCTTAATATTCATTTTTCGAACTTCTTCTAATGAAAATATTTTTTTTTTTCAGATTTCAAGAAGATCTTTAAGTTTAAATTTGTTCACTTGGGAGGTGACGAAGTAAACACAAGTAATAAAAATCTCCTATATTTAAATATCATACTCATTCTCTATAGTGAAAATTTTGATTAAATGTACTTCGTTGCAGGTTGTTGGTCTACAACGCCGCGAATAGCTCAATGGTAATAATACTCAGACACTTTGTATTAGTACTCTAAAAACTTTTTTCCTCATGGTAACCCCAAGTTTCTAATCTTTAGGCTAAAGAAACATCGGATGAGTGAAGGAGAAGCATATCAATATTTCGTGCTGCGGGCGCAACAAATCGCTTTATCTCACGGATATGAAATTATCAACTGGTAAGTTATAGTTCATTTTTAGTATCACTAGTGTTCTAAAATATTTCTGTAAAGTAAAAAAAAACTTTTTCAACTTCTTAGTAGATTTTGGTCTAATGTTATAATGTAGGGAAGAAACTTTCAACAATTTTGGAAGCAAATTAAACCCTAAAACCGTGGTTCACAACTGGTAAATTCCATACGTAACAAAAATATTACAAAATTGTAACTCAACGTTGAACTTAAACTAACTTTTTTTTTACTTTGGTCAAATAAGGCTTGGTACAGGAGTAGTTGAGAATGTGACCAAGTCTGGTTTCAGATGTATAGTAAGTAACCAAGACAAATGGTATTTAGACCATATAGACGCACCTTGGCAAGGCTTTTACGCAAACGAGCCATTTCAAAACATAAAGGATATAAAGCAACAAAGTCTAGTACTTGGTGGTGAGGTTTGCATGTGGGGTGAACATATTGATGCTTCTGACATTCAACAAACCATTTGGCCTCGTGCTGCCGCAGCTGCTGGTACATAAAAAAACGTTTTCTTATATATATATAAATCTTGCAAAGTAATTTTATACTAAATATTGTATACAATTAGTAAAGATTAACAATGTTTTGTTGTGTTTGAAAGAGCGGTTATGGACACCCTATGCAAAGTTGCCTAATAATCCCAACAAGGTAACAAAGAGGTTGGCTCACTTCAGATGCTTGTTGGATCAAAGAGGGATCGCGGCTGCACCTTTGGCTGGTGGTGGACGAGTCGCTCCTTTGGAACCAGGTTCTTGTCTCGCGCAGTGATTCTTGAAAATGTTAAAATTGTAGAATACATTACAGTGAGCAAGACCTTGTTAGGTCACTTTATGTTGGAATGAGTCCCTACAATTCAGGGATACTTTAAGTTTGTTTTCTTGGTTGTTTTAGTTGTAGAAATGTTTCTTCATATTTGAAAGTATTTGTAGCAAGACTATTTAAGAGCCTTAGTTATTTATATGGCTTGGGTAAGAATACGAGTTTGCACCACTCTCTCTCTCTCTTTAATTCACTATAACCGCTTTAGCTTCCACCTCAATCGTGTTCACCGAGAAACCAGACTACGCCATAAAGCTCAAGAAAGGCGCAGAAGTTATATATCCTCTCTTCAGAAGCATGTCTAGAAGTAAGGCTACTCCGATGAACAGCCAACAACTCAAAGCCTTTTACGACTCAACTAGTATGCTCGATGAGTTCATGTGTGATGGTCAGCATCGGCCCAATATAGTTGGATGCCCGAGCATAATTTTAAAGTTTGGAAACCGCAGAATCTCCATGATCAGGTGTATTCGAAGAAACCACAAGAAAACTTTGCTGGAAGTTCTCAAGCAAGAGGTTTCAGTGTGTACAATTCATTTCAGAAGCCGCAGTTCACAGTTTGGAAACCATGATGCTACAACTTAAGGATAGTCAGAGGAAAAGTGTTTAGGATATCAACACCAAGATTGATGGGATGTACTAGAACTTGAATGGAAGGATCGAAACAGTGAGTACACATGTCAAGGTGTTGGAGAATCAGCTAGCTCGGATCACCTCAAAGACCATAATACCTCCAGGAATATTACCAGGGAAGTCTGATAGGAATCAAAGAGAACAAGTGAATGTTCTTAGTCTGCCTTAACTGATCGGTACAGACTATATCCTCTACTACCTATCATATGTTGCTGCAGCTGAATCTAAGGGGAAGATACTTCTTAAGCTTAGCGATCCAGGAACATATTATGTCCCATGTTCCATCTTAGGTAAGCGATTAGACAACTCTTTTAGTGATTCGGGATCAAGCGTCAGTATCATGCCTCTGAAGATCACTAAGGAGTTGAAGCTGCAATTTAAGCACCTCTGTGCCCACTCAAACCCCCGCATGCTTCATCTACAAACCTGAGGGGCTTCATACCGCATCTACTCGAATAATTGGGGATTTCTTAATGCCGGTTGATTTCTATATCATGGAGATGACCGGTGATGATGACATGCCCCTCGTTTTGAGAAGATCCTTCTTGAATCCTGTTGGAGCATGCATTGAGAATGAGAAGAATCAAATTTCTTTCAACAAGGTTGATCTAGATGTGTATTATTTGTGGTGTCAACTACACATAAACATGTCTTGGTAATTTCTGCGGGAAGCTCACAATCAAAACCAAACAGATCAAGGTATCTGAGACTCCCTACTTTCCCATTTGAAATATTCGCCAACTCCTTAGGAGAAGAGAAAGATATCACCTATGAACTATTCAAGCTTCACAACACAAGAAAAAGAGTTTTCCCGATGGGTTAATATTTAGGAGATGGTTCGCTCAGAGTGAAGATGAAACCATGAATGAGACAGAAGATATATTTCATGTTATACAGAACAAGAATCACAACATACGGAGAACTTTGTGGTGGGTTTGCGGAACTTTTATTGATGAAAGATTGGAGAAATCATCAATCAATAGAAGGAAGAATGGGATAATGAACAAGGCTTGTGGCCTAGTGGTAATGGGCTTACAGCTGTAAGTTCCGGCACCATGTTTCGAGTCTTGGCCAATGCGGATTTCACATATGGGCTGCAGCGTCCCAGGAGCCGACACGTAGAGTGTCATTTGGTCGTCCGCGTGGCTAGTCTAAGTGAACCAATTGATACTGTTGGGAAACCGATAGATTCGGTTGGTCGGGGAGCGTTAGGATACCTGGATTATCAAAAAAAAAAAGGAATGGGATAATGAAAAAACTCATTGAACAAACAACTCTTAGTGGTGTTTAAGCTTGTATGGTTGTTAATAGTCGGTACAAACCGGTTTAGAACGTGTGGCCATCAACCGGAAGAAGTCATGAGGTTGTTTAGAGGTTCATGGGTGGATAAAAAAAACATCAAGAATTGTTTTGGATCATATGCCCTATTTGCAAGCAAAAATCACAAAAGAAAGAAAAAGTGAAGAAGCTAACTCAAAAGAACAATGAATCTCAACATGAATTTACATTCACATGCCCACTTCAACAACAATTGGTTTAGTTGAGATTTATGGATCTCTTGAATTAGCCCTTCAATTATTCTTTTTATTTGGTGAATTTCACTTACAAATTGGCTGGAGGATCCAAGAATGTTTTCGTTTGTTAAATTTCCACCACCTTCATGAAAGTTAAATCACCTCTTGAATGCCCCTGGGTGATAGCCACACCTCCATAACCTAATTGTATAGACAAAATAGCTCTAAAAACATGAACATCACAAAGATTATGAGTTCTTGAGTCTTTTCATTATTCCACTCTATTTCTTCATGAATAATGCTTTTGTTGTTGTTTCATTAGCTATGTATGATAGCTTGAATTTTACCTCAAAATTTTTAATGATCTTTTTTTTCTTTTGTGTACTTTTCAGTTTTTAGTTGTGATAGACCAGAAATTTTCATGTTAATATATAGGCATATAAAAGTGTTTCACGTGAAGTATCCTATCACCCATAGATGTGATACTTATCGTGAAAGAAAACGTTTCTCCTAACTTTTCCTATAACCTTTTTGGATATGACATTTATTGTGAAAGGTGATGTTTCTCGTGAAGCATCGTCATCTCGTGAAATAACATTAAATTGTACGTTACAACTAGTCATTTTTATTTATTTACTTTATTAATTAACCATGTAACTATCTATACTAAATTATTTAATTATAGATCATAATATTTTTCATCATTCATCAAAATTATCTTATAATCCATTGACAAAATATTTTTAAAAATATGTTCAATATACCCCGTAAAATATTTACGTATGGTTATAGTGAATTGATAAAGCTGGCCTTAAATCTAATATCATTGTTCCACCATGGATTTGCCCAAGTTGATGGAGAAAAAATGCAATGACCCAACATCTATCTACAAAAACTATAAATCAAAATAAAAAGTTTAAAAATAATTAAGAAAATGCCCAACATCCGAGATTACTATATTCTTTTGAATAATTTTAGTTTCTAGCATGTTTTAAGGTTTCCAAAGAATAATGTATCCAATCAATATTATATAATTCATATTTTAGATGGAAATACATTCCCATATTATGCACACTTCAATTTCCATTAAGAACCAAAAGTTCATAAAATCGTATTTGAGAAAACATTATATTAGTAATACGATTGATATATCATATCAAATAAAAATTTGATTTCAGAAAAGGTCGACACGTGTCAAAAATATAATTAATATGATTATGTAACATGTCAGATTGATCGAACAGATTTTGAAACATAATAAAATATGGTATTTCATGTTTTTATTTGAAAAGAAAAAGTATTGAAAAATAATATCTTTTATATCCAATTTTTCTAATAAATGTTATATCTTATTATTTTGTAGGTTTGTTTAAAAAAATATATTTGAAATTAAATACTAAGAAAATATGCATTTTTTATTTTTTTATTTATATAAATAAATTAATAAATGTACGTCGCCATTATACTCTTTTAAAGTTTTGAAATTATTTAATTAGAATTATAAGATCACAGTTTTGAAAATAGAATAAAAAGTGTGTAATGTGGGATAGCAATTGAATCTAAAATATAAATTCAAGATTGAGTATCTGACAAAACCAGAAGGGACAAGGCGAGACTGGAATCATAGTAAAACAAATCTACCCCTAATTTTTATTTCAAGATTTTGTAAAACAATACTAAATATATGTGTCATTCAGATCATAGTAATAAGATAAAATGGATGACATATCATCAGTTCAAACTGTACTATCCCTCATTTATAAGAATTCATCAAATTTTTATAGTTGGTATATGAACTTTTTCAATTCGATATTTTCAATACATAAATTGGCCTATTACTATAGTTTCCGTATGATTTGGAATTAAGGATTATGTTTAGGTATAAATTTACTAACTCCCCCTAAAAACTGATATTAGTCAAGAGAATAAATAAATCTAGTGTGTTGGAATTTTTAAATTAAGTTTAAAACCGTTTATTTTGATGTGTAATACTTGTAGTGATTA
Source organism: Nasturtium officinale (assembly GCA_963854855.1). Classification (NCBI taxonomy): domain Eukaryota; kingdom Viridiplantae; phylum Streptophyta; class Magnoliopsida; order Brassicales; family Brassicaceae; genus Nasturtium; species Nasturtium officinale. Next base: position 5,294,614 of record OY978512.1, read on the forward strand.
TGAGTTGTTTAGTGATTGCATTTTTTCTCTCTAAACTTGGCTGAGCCCTTTTAGTGGTACATTAATATTATAAGATTTAAGGCCGATGGTCTCAATTCACTATAACGGTATATACAATTTAAGATTATACTCCTACGATTATAGTGTTCATGTATTTTAAGATAATTTTGACGAATAATGAAAATTTTATATGATTTTATTAAGATAAATTATGTATTTTCAACTTAAACTACTTCCAATAAGAGTATGTATTTTAAGAAGTTAATAAGTCAATAACAATTATTATCTATACTTAATATAACAAAATTAAAATTCATGTTAGAATTATATATATATATATTTTTTCTTTTAATAAAACTAACTTTCTTAAATAATATAATTTTTATCTTAAAATTATTTTTTTTCTCTTTATCTGTTATACAGTCACTTTGATTTTGGTTGTAACGCTTTTATATGTGGTGGGGTTGCGGAAATTTTATTGACGAAAGATTGGGGAAACCATCAATCAATAGAAGGAAGAATGGGATAATGAAAAAACTCTATGAACAAACAACTCCTAGTGGTGTTTAAGCTTGTACGGTTGTTAATAGTCGGTACAAACCGGTTTAGAACGTATGGCCATCAACCGGAAGAAGTCATGAGGTTGTTTAGAGGTTCATGGGGTGGCAAAAAAGCACCAAGAACTTTTTTGGATCATATGCCCTATTTGCAAGCAAAAATCACAAAAGAAAGAAAAAGTGAAGAAGCTAACTCAAAAGAACAATGAATCTCAACATGAATTTATATTCATATGCCACATCAACAACAATTGGTTTAGTTGATATTTACTAATCTCTTGAATTAGCTCTTCAATTATTCTTTTTATTTGGTGATTTTCACTTACAAATTGGTTGGAGGATCCAAGAACGTTTTGTTTTGTTAAATTTTCACCACCTTCATGAAACTTAAATCACCTCTTGAACGCCCCTGGGTGATAGCCACACCTCCATAACCTAATTATATAGAGAAAATAACTCTAAAAACATGAACATCACAAAGATTATGAGTTCTTGAGTCTTTTCATTATTCCACTCTATTTCTTCATGAATAATGTTTTCTTTGTTATTTCATTAGCTATATATGATAGCTTGAATTTTACCTCAAATTTTTTAATGATCTTTTTTTTTTCTTTTGTGTACTTTTCAGTTTTTTTATTTTTATTTTTGATAGACTAGAAAATTTCATGAGAAATGTTAATATATAGGCATATAAAGGTGTTGTTTCAGGTGAAGTATCCTATCACCTCTAGATGTGATACTTATCGTGAAGGATGACGTTTCTCCTAACTTATCCTATAAACTTTTTGGACACGAAATTTATTGCGAAATGTGATGTTTCTCGTGAAGTATCCTCATTTCATGAAGTAACAATAAATTGTACGTTACAACCTGTCGTTTTTTAATTATTAATTAACCATGTAACTATCTATACTAGTCTTGTTTTTTTACATTTAAATATTTCCAACTTACTTGAGTAATATATCATCAATGTAAGTGTTATTGGCTTGTTAACTGTTAAAATTACATACAGTTACCGGAAATTAGTTTATGTAAGGATATTTAGTGACTTATGTTTTTAGTAAAGTTTCTTGATTAAAATACTAATATTCAAATCTCATGGTTTCAAAAAGATAGTAAAACTTTTAATTATAGATCATAAAATTTGTCATCGTTCATCAAAATCATCTTATAATCCATTGACAAAATATTTTTAAAAATATGTTTAATATACCCCGTAAAATATTTACATATGGTTATAGTGAATTAATAAACCTGGCCTTAAATTTAATATCATTGTTCCAGTATGGATCGGCCCAAGTTCATAGAGAGAAAAATGCAATGACCCAACAACTACAAAAACTATATATCAAAATAAACGGTTTAAAATAAACAAGAAAAAGCCCGAGATAACTACAGTATAACCTCTATAAATTAATATTCTATAAATTAATAAACTCTCTAAATTAATAAATTATCACGGTTCCGAGTCGAGACCATTGTAATAATGGATACATTTCGATAAGATAATAAGATAATATTTTTCTTTGAAATTTCTATGTAAATATATGGTCTTGTTAATAACATAAATTAATAAACATATAAATGTATTATATATATAATATATTTTAATGAAATATAGTTTTAATTTTATTTATTTATTAGTAAATTTGTAAGTTTGTGGGAGTTTATTTCAATTTTTCTTAAAATATCAAAAATATCAAAAATATATGATATTATTTTTTTTAAATTGTATTGGAAACTATTTTAAAAACTGGATATGCAATAATTATTTCCTAATATGTAAATATATTAAAATATATCAAAGTATTGTTTTAATCTTTTATTTTTATGTAATATATTTTTTAAAATTTGGAAAACTCTCTATAAATTATTAATTTTATAGATAAATTAATACATCTATAAATTAATAAAATTTTCCGGTCCTGACATTATTAATTTATAGAGATTTTACTGTATATTCTTTTGAATAATATTAGTTTCTAGCATGTTTTAAGGTTTCCAAAGTATATTTTATCCAATCAATATTATATAATTCATATTTTAGATGGAAATATATTCCCATATTATGCACACTTCAATTCCCATTAAGAACCAAAAGTTCATAAAATCGTATTTGGGAAAAACTTATACTAATAATACAATTAATATATCATATCAAATAATTTTTTTTTTGCTTTCAGGAGAGGTAGACATGTGTCAAAAATATAGTTAATATGATAATGAAACATGTCAGGTTGATCGATCAGATTTTGACACGTATAGATAGTATTTTATTTTCTTATTTGAAAAGAAAAGCATTGAAAATAATATCTTTTATATCCAAAGTTTCGAATAAGTATTATATCTTATTATATATAGGTTTAAAAAATATATTTGCAATTAAATTAATAAGAAAATATGTATTTTTATTTTTATTTATATATATTAATTAGTAAATGTACATAGCCATTTTACTTTTTAAAAGTTTTGAAATTATTTAACTAGAAATATAAGATCACAGTTTTGAACACGAATAAAAGTGTGTGTAATGTGGGATAGCAATTGAATCTAAAATATAAATTCAAGATTGAGTATGTGACAAAACTAGAAGGGACAAGACGAAACTGGAAAGATTTCTATCACTAATTTTAATTTCAAGATTTTGTAAAAAAATATAAATGTCGATGATGACATATGAAATGGATCCACATCATAGTAAATATATGCAATGGATGACATATATCAGTTCAAACTGTACAATCACTCATTTATAAGAATTGATCAAATTTTTTATAGTTGGTGTATAAACTTTTCCAATTCGATATTTTCAATATATAAATTAGCCAATTAGTAAAGTTTCTGTATGATTTAGAATTAAGGATTATGTTTGGGTATGAATTGACCAACTCCCCCTAAAAACTGATATTTGTCGAGAGAATAAAGAAATCTAGGGTGTTGGACTTTTTTAATTAAGTTTAAAATCATTTATTTTGATGTGTAATATTTGTAATGATTATGAGCTGTTGAGTCATTGCGTTTTTTCTATCTAAACTTGGCCGAGCCATTTTAGTGATACATTAATAATACAAGATTTAAGGCCGATAGTCTCAATTCACTATAACCTCATATACAAGTTAATTGGGGTATACACATAAGATTATAGTGTTCATGTTTTAAGATAACTTTGACGAATAATGAAATTTTTTATGATTTATTATTAAAATTCATTTCAATCTCATTTGAATATTTTTTATTATAGTTAAGAAACTCTGCTAAAAAGCTTAAAGTCACTAAATATTCATTCCAATAAGAGTATGTATTTTAAAAAGTTAATAAGTCAAAAACAATGATTATCTATACATAATATAACAAAATTAAAATTCATGTCAGTATATATATATAGATATATATATTTCTTTTGATAAAATTAACTCTCTTAATTAATATATAACTTTTTCTCTTTATCTGTTTGATATACAGTCACTTTGATTTTGGTTCTAACGCTTTTATATGTGGTGGGTTGCAGAACTTTTATTGATGAAAGATTGGGGAAATCATCAAACAACTCTTAGTGGTGTTTAAGCTTGTACTGTTGTTAATAGTCGGTTCAGAACGTGTGGCCATCAACCGGAAGAAGTCATGAGGTTGATTAGAGGTTCATGGGGTGGCAAAAAAGCACCAAGATTTTTTTTGGATCATATGCCCTATTTGCAAGCAAATATCACAAAAGAAAGAAAAAAGTGAAGTAGCTAACTCAAAAGAATAATGAATCTCAACATGAATTTACATTCACATGCCCACATCAACAGCAATTGGTTTAATTGAGATTTACAGATCTCTTGAATTAGCTCTTCAATTATTCTTTTTATTTGGTAATTTTCACTTATAAATTGGTTGGAGGATCCAAGAATGTTTTGTTTTGTTAATTTTTTACCACGTTCATGAAACTTAAATCACCTCTTGAACGCCCCTGATTGTATAGCCATATTTCCATAACCTGATTGTATAGACAAAATAACTCTAAAAATATGAACATCACAAATGTCTTTTCATTATTCCACTCTATTTCTTCATTAATAATGTTTTCCTTGTTTTTTCATTAGCTATGAATCATAGCTTGAATTTTGCCTCATAATTTTTTTCTTTTGTTTACTTTTCAGTTTTTTTAGTTGTGATAAACTAGAAATTTTCAAGAGGAATGTTAATATATAGGAATTTAAAGGTGTTGTTTCAGGGGAAGTATTCGATCACCTCTGGATGTGATACTTATCATGAAGAATGACGTTTCTCCTAACTTTTTCTATAACCTTTTTGGATATGATATTTATTGTGAAAGTTAATGTTTCTCGTGAAGTATCTTTATCTAATGAAGTATCATTAAATTGTATGTTAAAACCAGTCGTTTTTTGTTTATTTCTTATTAATTAACCGTGTAACTATCTATACTACTCTTCTTTTTTTACTTTTAAATATTTCTAATTTACTTAAGTCATATATATCATCAATTTTAAATTTTAAGCTTGTATGGTTGTTAGTAGTCAGTACAAACTGGTTCAGAACGTGGCCATCAACCCAAAGCAGTCATGAGGTTGTTTAGAGGTTCATGGGGTTGCAAAATAATCGCCAAAACAATTATGGATCATATGCTCTATTTGCAAGCAAAAATCACAAAAGAAATAAAAAGTGAAGAAACTAATGCAAAAGAACAATGAATCTCAAGCATGAATTCTCAATGGGTCTCTTTAATTAGCTCAAAAGTTTTAATGATCTTTTTTTTTCTTTTGTGTACCTTCAGTTTTTTAGTTGTGATAGACTAGAAATTTTTAAGAGAAATGTTAATATATAGGCATATAAAGGTGTTGTTTTACGTGAGGTATCCTTCACCTCTGGATGTGATACTTATCGTGAAGGATGACGTTTCTACAAAAATTCATATAACCATTCCGAATATGATATTTATTATGAAAAGTGATGTTTCTCGTGAAATATCCTTACTTTGTGAAGTATCACTAAATTGTACGTTACAATTAGTCATTTTTGTTTATTTCTTATTAATTAACCATGTAACTATCTATACATACTCTTCTCTTTTTCACTTTTAAATATTTCTATTTTATCAGAGTAATATATCATCAATGTAAGTGTTAATTGAAATTAGTTTAAGTAGGGATATTTAGTGACTTATGTTTTTAGTAATTTTTTTGTTTAAATTACCAATATTCAAATCTCATGGTTTTAAATAAAATTTTAAACATTTTTAATCATAGATCATAACAACCTTCATCATTCATCAAAATCATCTTATAATCCATTTAAAAATTATTTTTAAAATATGTTCAATATACCCCATAAATGTTGTGTCTATGTTTATAGTGAATTGATACTCCTGGCCTTAAATCTAATATTATTGTTCCACTATGGATCGGCCCAAGTTGATAGAGAAAAAAATGCAATGACCCAACAACTACACATCAAAATAAACGTTTTTAAAAATAATTAAGAAAAAACCCAACACCCGAGATTACTATATTATTTTCAAGCATGGTTTTAAGGTTTTCAATGTACACTTCATACAATCAAAATTATAGAATTCATATTTTAGATGGAAATACATTCTTAAATTTCCCATTTAGAACCAAAAATTCAGAAAAAAAATATTTTTAAAATTATATACTAAGAAGAATTTTTATATATCTTATCATATAAAAATTGGTTGATTTCACAAGAGATTGACAAGTGCCAAAAATATAATTAACATAATGATGACATATGTCGGTTGATTAATCAGATTTTAACACCTATAAAAATATGTTATTTTCTTAATTGAAAAGGAAAACCTATGAAAATAATATATTTTATTTCAATTTTTCTAATATATGTTCTATATTATTATTTCTAGGTTTGTTTACAAACAATAAAATTATAAGTCGTTAGATAATAATAAAATGTGCATTTTTATATATAAACAAATTAATGAATGTATGTAGCAATTATACTCTTTTAATGTGTTGAAATTATTTAATTAAAATATAAGATCACAGTTTTGAAACAGGAATGAAAGTGTTTGTAATATGGGAATGCATTTGAATCTAAATTTTGAATTCGAGACTGAGAATGAGACATAACGAGAAGGGAAAAGACAAGATTGGAATGATTTCTACCCCTAATTTCTATTTCAAGATTTTGTATAGAAAAACATTTTGATGATGTGGATGAAATGTCATCATTTCAAAATGTAAAATCACTCCTATTTGTATGAATTGACCAAAATTTAATAGTTGGTGCATAAATTTTATCAATTCGTTATTTTAAAATAGAAATTGGTCCATCACCATATTTAATGTATGGTTTAGACTTAATAAATATGTTTAGGTATGAATTGACGGAATCCCAAAAAAAAATAGTACTCAAGAGAAAATAGTAATCTGGGGTGTTGATATTTTTCTTAATTATTTTTAAACCGATGTGTAATATTTTAGTGGGTATGGCTGTTGGGTCATTGCATTTTTCTTCTCTAAACTTGGTCGAACCATTTTAGTGGCACATTAATAATATTAAATGTAAGGTTGATAGTCTCAGTTCACTATAACCATATAAACAAGTTTTATGGGGTGTATTGAAACATATTATCAAAAGATTTTAGTTTTAATGGATTTGAAGATGATTGTGAGGAACGATGAAAGTTGTTATGATTTATTATTAAAATATTTTCAATAAGTTTTGAATATTGATATTTTAATTAAGAAACTCTACTAAAAAACTTAGAGTCAAAAAATATTCCCACAAACTATTTCGAATAGAAGTATGTATTTTGAAAATTTAATAATCCAGTAACACTTAATACCTATAGTTAATATAAAATTAAATCTCTTGAATAATATATAACTTTTTTAATAATTTGGATTTTGGTTCTAACGTTTTATATGTGGTGGGTTTGCGGAACTTTTATTGATGAAAGATCAAGTAGATTATCAATCAATATAATAAATAATGGGATAATGAAAAAAACTCAATAACAGACAACTCTCGGTGTTGTTTAGGGATGTCAAAATGGGTAACCGATCCAAACCCACATGGTTTGAGATTTATATGAGTTATCCGACCCGAATCTACATGGTTTGAGATTTATATGGGTTACCCGACCTGATTTATTTATTTCATAAACATAATTTTATATACTCAAACTAATTATCATTAAAACCACTAGTTAACTGGATTATATGGGAGACCCATATATTTATTAATATTATAAAATTTTAAAATATCATATAATTCTAAAATAACAAGAATCTCTAGGTAAAAATAAATAAAAATATCTAATTATTAAAATAAATAAAACTATAATAAAATCATAAAACTATAAATCCATAAAACTATTAAACTATTAAATATCTTAAATTAAATAACACTTGAATATTCTTTTGATGTATTCGACTCTTTAATTTTATTTTCCGCTTCATTTTCTACAAATGGTTTGAAAAAGAAAAACAATTAGAAACTCAACTATAATAATTAGTATAGCAAATATTAACAAAATCATTAATATAGATGATAAGTTTATATTTTTCATCACAGAAATAACTAAATAACCAAGATTTTGTACAAATTAAAATTTTAACATGTTTAGAAAAAAAATCAACTCTGATATTTGTTAAGAACACGAGAACTAATACTGAAACATGATTTTGAAATCACCATAGTGATGTTTCCAAAAAGTAAATAAACTAATAATGCTTTTATAAAGGTACAAATGAGCAACTAAAAAACTTTAATTTTGTTTTAGGGTTTAGATATTTTACACATTTAATCTAAATTTATTAATTTTTATATTTTATTGTTAAACTCATAGGTAATCCAGAACTCAAATGACTTTATCCACTAAACTCACAAATTCATTAGGATCGAACCATTATTATTCATTTATTATATTGGTATAAAAATTTAATATATACCCACTAAAATAATAGGTAGACATGATTCATGGGTTTTGACCCATTTTGACATCTCTATTGGTGTTCAAACTATACGGTTGTTTATAGTTGGTATAAACCACTTCAGAACTTGTAGCAATCAAACCAAAGTGGTCAGGAGGTTGTTTTGAGGTTCATGGGGATGCCATATGCCCTATTTGCAAGCAAAACACACAAAAAATAGAGTGAAAAAGCTAATTTGAAAGAACCATGAATCTCAAGCATGAATTTACATTCACATGCCCACCATAACCAGGAATTGGTTTAGTTGAGATTTATGGGTCTCTTGACTTAGCTCTTCATTATTTCTTTTTATTTGGTGATTTTCACCTACAAATAGGTTGGATGACCTAAGTTTTTTGTGTCTTGTTAAATTTCCACCACTTCCTTAAAACTTAAATCACCTTTTGAACGCTTCTAGGTGATAGCCACACCTCCAGAACCTGATTGTATGGACAAAATAACTGTAAAAACTTGAACATCCAAACAGATACTCTGTGTGATGTTAAAGTTTTTAAAGTTATTTTATCATATTACATATGGCATATGCAAAACTCGTAAGCACATAAGATGAGTCAGATTTGTTGGTTGAATCTGATCACGGTATATTATTTTTTTTTGAATGTTCAACAATATTCAACTTCAGAAATCATATTTATAACAATGTTGCATTCATTTCTAGTGTGTTAAATTTATGGATATCGAGAAAGTAAAAAAGAAAAATAAAATATTTGTCGATTAATCTTGTGGCAAACCGACTTTCATTCCTTTGTAATATTGTCGATCTCCAGATTCATGAATAGAAGGCAACCTGTTTCGAACTTGTTTGTCAGTGATTTGGACTATTTGTGGTGCTAGCTTTGGAGCTTCACCATGTCATTTATTATTTCGTTCTCATCAAACTGTGTAAAACGGTAGCATCATGATTTGACCGCAGTCTCTTGTATATCTCATTTGATGTAGGTTCTTAACCAGTCTGGTCAATATCTCCTCAGAGAATTTGCAAGAAAAATGATAAATGGTTTCTAGATTTCATGTCATTTTGGTTAAGCACACATGATCCATCAGCACATATGTTCAATTGCAGTAAACGATCTCCTGTTAATAATTGATCAAGAAACACAAATTTGGACTTGGCAAAAGAGAACCATATTTGATGTGTTATGGTTCTATCGGTTCTTAACCTCTAACTCCGCTAACATATCAAGTCTTTTATTAAGTCAAAGTCCATTTTGTGTCTTTTTTGTTTTTGTTTTTTAGAGTCTTTATAGGTTTTGAGTGATCACTAAAGACTAAGGAGGATTTGAAACAGCTTTAGACGTTTAACTCTTCAACTATATAGTGAAGTGAAGCTGGCATCGATTGATCTCAAATAAGTTTGATGGATCCAGTGAAGATATTGAAGTGATGCATTTTGGAGTTGGGATCAATTGATCCACGGTACGAAGTCTTTCCTATTACCAAAGTTAATATTTTTGCTAAAATTTAATTTATTTTGAAATTTAAAAATCAATTCATCTCAAATTATAAACAGAAAGGTCAAAGTCAACAACCATACGAATCATAAGAAGGTTTTGTGGGTTGCATGCACGTCTCCACTCTCCTCCCTGGACCAGCGCAACCAGTTGCTAAGCTTAGTTTTATATTTAAGTTTGTTATAAGTTTTAGGCCACTGGAACCATTTTGAATCTTTGATTTTCCAAATTATATATATTTTAAGTTATCCTTCAACAAGATATTTTATTCTTGGTTGCAACACCTGACTCTGATTAATTTTTTAACAAGTTGACCTACAAATTAAGATATTATCGTGCTTATTTCAATATCTCCATTAGGAAGAATAAAAAATGAGTCTGAGTCCATCTTTAGTAAATCGTCTTTGAACCTTAGGTACTTCCCCGACGGACTTCGAAACTGCTATACCTTCAACGTCATACAAGATACAAACTATATGATCGTAGCCGAATTCTTGTATGGTAACTATGATGGCTTTAATAGTTACCCCAAGTTCGACCTTTACCTCGGTCCGAATCTATGGGCAACAGTTGATATGGAAGGAAGAACTAATGTCACTAGTTACGATATCATCTACAAAACCGTATCTATGTTTCTCCAGGACTGTCTTATTAAGACAGGAAGAAGCTCGCCTTTGATTAATTCTCTAGAGCTACGACCACTTAACAAAAACACTTATAATACTAAGACATTATTTTAGCCATTCAGAACAAAATATACGTTATCACTTATCAACTATAAATCCTGCCCTTTTGATTTAAGCTAGTTCAATTTTTCGTTTCTTGGTTCTATTCGCTTTAGTAGGAAATTTCAACTAAACTTAAAGTAGAAGATTATTTGTAATTAATATTACATCTTAACTAGGTATTAGCAAAGCCCGGTATACATATTAATTACTTTAAATAAATCACTCCCGCCATTTCTCAATAAGTGTCATTCTGACATTTTCACACAAATTAAAAAAGTATAAATTTTGTTTGCTTTTTTTATTAGTACACTACATAACATTCTATCTCTAATTAATAACATGAAATAATAGGGGTAAATTGAGTTTTAATTTGAAATTTTGTATTGAAAAATAAAATGACAATCTTTATGAAATAAAAATTGAGTCTTAGAATGACAATTAATGAGAAACGGAGAGAGTAATTAATTAATTAGTTTTGTTGTTGAAAATTCGGATTGAGTTAACATTCTATTTGGATTCATTTAGTACAAACATTTGTTTACTATCTGTATTATTATGAATTTCGAAATGTGTTTCAATTAAATTTTTGTTTTGTGTAAAATGTTAGTCATCTACAATGGTACTCTTATGATGTCAATGATCGTAGATGGTATCCGTTCTTCAATACGACAATGGAAATAGTTAAGACCACATTCAGGGTAGAAATGCTCGTAAGTTTCTTAAAAATTAATATTTTTTATTTTAAAAATATTGGCTAACAAAAGTAACCACGTAACGTTAGAGTTTCTTAAATTGGTAAAAACCGATTTTAATTTTTTATCTACTTTTTTTTTCTTTATTATTATTATTTTTCTTTTATTTTCTTTTCTATCTCCAAGATAACTCCTGCGATGGAAATGGTCTAACTACCAATCTTGCTATAAACAATTCTAATGGTTATGAACCACCACAAGTTGTAGTGTGTTCAGCCTCAACACCTATAAGTACATTGGCACCATGGAAGTTCATTTGGTTTTTGCTATCTCCCACGACCCAATTCTATATTTACTTGCATTTTGGTGAGATTGAAACTCTAAAGTCCCCCGATACCCGAGAATTCAGAGTGACATTAAATGGAAAAGTTTAATTCGAACGCTACAGTCCTAGTTCATTGGACATACGAACTATATCCTATGAGACACCACAACAATGTGATAAAGGGGAATGCATCTTGGAGTTAACGAAAACACCCAACTCTACTCTTTCTCCTCTCATAAACGCTCTTGAATTTAGAAGTCCGAGCTAACATGTCGACCTGAAGATTATATATAAGAACGAAGAACTAAAAAAAAGGGAAAAAATAATTTACTCAAAACAAACCAATCTCGTCTAGATTATTGGAAAAAAACTAGTTACAAACGATATTTTCATAGTAAATACTAGAATAATAGTAGCAAATATTAAAACTGATCAAAAACAAATTCTCAATTAACAGAATCTCCCATGTATTATCCGATATCCGGCTGGCCGAAATTATGGATCCGGCCGGATGCGGATCCAGAGCCAGATAATGAAAAAAAATCCGGCCGGATATCCGGATCCGGTTTTAATTAATATTTTAATAATATTTTATTATTATTTATATTATATTAATATTTATATTATATTAATATATATTGTAATATTTTTTATTATTATAATAATTTTTATATTTATTAATAATTATAATTTTAATATAATTTTTATTTTTTAGATTTAATTTATAATAATTAATATTAAAAAAAATTGGCAGTTATCCGCATCCGGCCGGATATCCGGTTTTTTGGATGGATATTTGGAATTTTTGGATGCAGATCTAGATTTCAAAATTACACATCCGGATCCGGATTTGTCCAAAAAGATCGGATATCCGGCTCCGGCCCAGGTCTAAGTAAAACTACTCAATTAAATTCTGTATTTTATAATTTATATCTTCATTAAAGATTTATTTTTCTGTTATAACGTATTTCTCAATTTATTTAATATTTTCTTCAATAAAAAGACGACTTTAGTTTTGTTTTGTTTCAATCTCATTGAAACAACATGATATTTTAAGATACAAAAAATTTAAGACTTTGTAGTAATCAATTGATTAAAAGTTTCAATGTAACATACTGTATTATAAAGGGATTAATTAAACTCATTTATGTAAATGAAATACTTTTCAAGGCTTCCAAGATTTAGGAGGTGGTGGAGCTGGAGGATAGAGAGGAGGAACACTATTGAACATTGAGTTCTTATCAATTTTGTAGCCTCCACTGCTTGTTAAGGAAATGAGAGCAGCCACGAGGCCAGCGTTTCCAGAGAGAGTAGGCTCGCTCGCATTGTAATTGTTTCTTATGTCATGGAACTGATCGAGCGTGTTTGGCCCACCGACCATAGCTCCTGTGATGTTGTTTGGATTGGGATTCTTTGTGTCTCTATACTTCAATCCTTCTCTACAACTTCTTCTCTTCTTATCGTTTGGGATTGTGGCTCCTCGATGGTGAACACGTCTTGGAAATTTCTTCCCGAACCCAACCACATAGCTCATTTTTAAAGGGTTGTCTCCAAGAATGTAATCAATCTGATAATACATAAAACAACATAAATTGAAAATTAGAGTTTAGTCTAAAGTAGCCATATTTCTATATAAGAAAATAAATAAGCCCGGGATTATCGATTCCTTGGTAGCGAGTTTACTCTCTTGACGTAATACAATATTGTGTCCATGCTCCAGAAATAAGTTTAGTCATGTCAAATGTGCCCAACTTAATTTTTAAAACAGTTGTTATATATATTTATAAATCAATTTTGGGTCATGTTTTTACAAAAAAAAAATATTAAAAATGGGGTTTTAAAATCTAAGAAACTTGATGAAAACATTTATGCGTCATGTGCTAATGTTCTATTTGAGTAAATGGCGCAGAAAATATATCTGCGTCTTGTGCTTATGCATTGTTGAGTACCATCACACATGGATTTCTAATAACCGAGGCAGTGAATTTATATAATAAGACACTATTTTTACCTGAGACTGAGCAAAATCCTTGAGAACTTGATTCTCCACAAACTTAGGTCCACAATACCATCCAGGAACTCCAGTTGAGTTAAGATAATCCGCAAACAAGGAAGCTAAGAAAGAAGCATGAGCCACATATTCAAGTGGTCTTGGTTTCCCCAAGTTAAGTTGTATAAGCCCTCCTGAAAGAATTATCAAAACCCAATAATTGAAATCGTTATCAAGTGACACACTAACACAAAAGAACAGAGTAGCCAGAGTTATTAATCACCTGAAGTCCGGTTAAAAACATTGTACTGCTCGAGATAAGCACACATGGTGATACCAGTTGCGTTATGGTACCTATTAAGCATGTTCTCATAGGGAAAACCAGGGTTCAAGAACAATCTGTACCGAGTCATCAACAACATTGCTCCAGGTAATTTATTATTCCAGCTTGGTACCATCAACTCTGGTCGATTAGCAAACGCTTTAGCCGTTTGAGGTACACTAGGCGTGGTAGCTAGTTGTATATATGTCTTGTTTCCAGTGGCATAGTAAAGCCACGCACCAGCCCACATGAACTCGTCGAACATACTAGTTGAGTTGTAGAAAGCTTGACTTGTTGGCTGTCCATCGGAGTAGCGTCTGCGTCTAGACTTGCTTCTAAAGAAGGGATATAGAACTTCTGCGCCCTTTTTGAGCTTTTTGGCGTAGTCTGGTTTGTCGGTAAACACGATTGAGGCTGCAGCCAAGGCGGCTGCGACTTCTCCGCCAAGGTCGCTGGCGGAAGTGGTGGAGATTACAGGACGGTCATAGGACATGTCTTCTGGTCTTTGCCAACAGTAGATATCATCTGGTGATTCTGAATCTCTTAGTCCTCCACCAACCTAAGAGTCATAGAAACAAAGCTTTAATCAAAAAGGTTTCTTGGTACGCACGAAAATATTGGTAGGTTTCTTGGTATCCAAGAAAGTATCAAAAAAACTTAACAGATTATAATACCAGTAACTAATAGTAATGAACTACGAAAATTTGTGAGAGAATAAAAGACCTGAGTGTAGATATGATCAAGTCGAGTAGCAGAATTGTTGAAAGTGAGAAGAAGATAATCAGTGCCCCATTTGAGAACATCTCTCATATGATCATACTCATTGATGGCTTTGTATTTGTGGCTATACTCAATAAGACTCCAACTTAACATTGTCATTGAGAATGCCATCGGAAAATGAAACTTGGTGTTGCTTCCTCCGTCGTAGTAACCTCCGACCAATCCTCCGACCACGTCAGGCTGCCCATCCTTCAGCCCTGAATCTCCCCTCCATGAAACCTTATTCTTCTTTGGTAGTTTACCAGCTACAACATCGCATAATCATTATTCAGTATTGAATTATTTATTTTCCATATAATCAATATTTCACTTATTTTTACTCCATTAGTTCCTTTATTGCTTACCATTTGGATTCTAATATTTATATAGACATGTATAATACACGACCGAATTCTTAAATATTTTGTTAGGCCGAATATAAAAGTGTGGCTCGACATATTGGTGTTATTGAAGTGTTTTTTTTAATTACTCGACTTTATTTGCATGATCAGTTTAATATTCAAACTAAGGTTTTGAGTTTATTTATTTAACCAATTCAACACTTAGTCTATTTAATTTAACTGTAATTTCTTAAGAAAATCATATTGAAAAAACTAATAATATTATTTTGTCATTTTCAGTTTTATAAATAACTAAAAGTTATAAATTTGATTTACATAACTAGTATATATCAATAAATATTTGAATTTAAACTTAATTTTGTAATTTTGATACAGACATAAACATTACTGTTTATAGTGTAAGGAAAAAGAAAATTCCAAACTATCCCTTGGATTAATCAGATTCTACAAATTAAGTTTATTTGTTTTTGAAATTAGTCATGCTCAACTATCAAAACCGCGTTAGTCCTTGGAAAGTCAAATGAATTTGTGAGCATTACCAAAAGCCAGCTCACAAGAGCAAAATGGGAATATGCGAGATTACACAGATGCACATCTACAAATTTATTTTGGTATTTTATTGGAATGTCAACATTTACGTATCCGTCTTGAAGTCTGGCACCACCCAAAGAATGTTTTATTTTGTATAACTAAAATGTTAATAAATTAATGCGCTTGTGAACACGGAACTATTCAAAGTTGCTTCACAAGTCAAACTGAGATTTGTCTTTTTATCTATCAGTTAATAGAAAACTACCTTATAGTGTAGATATTATTTTATTAAGTTTAATTAATCAGCAAGTATTCAATTTTTTTTGGCCTTATAAGAATCTCGTTTCCAAAACTTTTTAAATTTCAAACTTCCATATATTCAAGAAGAAAAAAGTCTCTTTAGTAAGTCATTTACTTTTATAGTCAAGAACTAATTATACAGTGAATCGTAGCTAGAGATTGTTTCTGATCAATAGTTTTCTACAGAGCTGGATAAAAGATAAATCTATAACAAAGTTATGAAATAAACTATACATATATATATATATATATATAACATTCTAGCTATAAAATGGTCTAAAGGATTTTTTTGGATAAATACTCTAAATGAAATTAAATTTGTTACTATTAACCAAAAGAAAAAAGTAACTCTTGTTATTTTTTTCCAACAAAAAAGAAACCCGATTGTCATTATGATTTTATTTCAATTTTCATCTTTTTGAGTTAAATAACCGATAATATTACCTATCATCATCATATTATACGCAAATAAAAAAAGTATAAACAAGAAGAAAAAAAAATAGTTGTAAAAAAGAATAATAAGGAAAGACTTACATTTCTGTGCGTCGAAAAACTGAAGAGCCTTATGGAGGGCAAGAGTGTAATTATCTGGTGGAGTAGGCGTAGACTTTTTAGCAGGCAACGACTTTACGATAATGATCGGAAGAGCAACAACGAGAAACAAGACGATGATAGATCCAACGGTCCACATGAAAGCCGTGCGGCTCACGGAAACACAACCTAGGTTAACATATTTCTTTTTCTTCTTCTTCCAACTATCATTTGGTGCAAGCAACCAACTCTGTTGCGTCTCGTCTAATTGATTCCTATCGTGTTCTGCCGTAAGCCGCTGAGAGTGAAGAGCTCCTCTGTCCCACTCATTCATGTTCCTTCGTCGCTCTTCCTCCTCCGCGGCGGCTTTGTCACTGTCTACGGCGTCCAGTGACCCACCCCATACGTTTCCCGGATGCATTTCTTAAGAGCTTGGATGGAAGATTAGGTTTTTTTCTAAGAAGAAATGTAGAAAGGATCTAAAGAGTTTTGTTTTTGTTTTTCTCTGAGAAAAAAGAAGGGCTATTTAATTTGGTTTATGATGGGTGAGAGGGATTTATTAAAGTGAGTTGACTAAAAGGGTTTTAGGAAATGGGAAAGATGTTTCTATATTTTAGTAGAATTGGAATCAACAAGTTTTATATTTATTACTTTCGATCATTTTCGATGACTTGTTTTTATTTTGCTTTTTTGATAACTATTTTCGAAGACTTGTTTCAAATAATTTTGGTTTATTGATATTTTTTTGCTAATATGAGATTATAAATTGAATCGAATATAGCTCATTTGATGTCCTTTAGATTGGTCCCTCTTTTATTTTCTTTGAAAAACAAGAAAATGCGAGTGTAATATTAATTATTTAGACCTTTGGTACTTGAAAGAGAAAAATATTTAAGTTTTGGTAAATGATATTGTTACAGCTTGGTTTCTACGTTTATTGGTTACGTTATGACAGGGTGTTTCTTATTGGGTGTTTTAACGTTATTACTTACTTGTACACGGAAAATAAATACAAAAATTTGTGTTTATATTAATCATGATTTGGAAAACCAAATTTACCCATTATTAAAACAATAATGTTTGTTGAAAATGCTGAACCTAGTTAAATATTTTTGTGTGCCCTATATCCATATATTATTCAAAATTTCAATCAATATTAGTTTGAAAATTACCGATTTGTCCAAAAAGAGATGATCTTCACATTATGTTTTATAAGAGAATACATACAGAAGAGTGTATACTCTAGGAGAATATTCTACCTTCGATATAAAAGATATAATTCAATGTTTTTATATCTAACCAAGATATTAAACAGGTTTCAGGTCGACGTAGATCGATCTGGATCAAACACATATTAATAAACTTATATATATGTATAATATATATAGTATTATACCATATAGTAAAAATAAAATAATAAAACAACAAGAGATGAAGATAATTTAATTTAATTTTAAACAGTAGTTTCATTAATATAAAACAATGATTTCATGATCGCTAAATATATTATATCTTATAAAATAGGGGGAGGGAAACTGAGAAACAAATAATAATAAAAAAATATAAGAATTAATTCGTGTTGAACACCCGAAAACTTGGTGGCAGAGAACTATTGTGTTGTCAATAAGACATGCATGAACAAATACTACAATGAATTATTATAATATAAGATCATTTGAAATATTATTTTATTGTTGATCCTAAGATAAATTCGAAAAATATAGAAAAAAATTATTATTATACAAAGTTAGATGAAAATAATAATTATAAATAAAGATAAAAATAAATAATATAAAATTATACACAATTAATTTGTTGTATTTGAGTAAAAATAATAAGAGAAGTAATCGTATGTATTAAAGACTATAAATTTTGTAGATGAAATGTAAAACACTATTTATATAAAATATCAAACTATCAATTAATTACACACACATATATCTTAATGTTAAATTTGAAAAATTGAAAATTTAAAAAATATTTATGATAAGTTAAAATAATATACTAAAATTTATGATTTATTGAATTATTTTATAGAAAATAAAATATAAAATACATATTAAATAAATATATATATTATAAAATTTACATATTTAATTTACTATATATTTAAATTTCGTATTTTTAATTTTAGCTAAAAGAATATGATAACAAAATTAAAAATCAACCTTACAATTTAGATATAATATTAGAAAATATAAGGTGTCTATATATATATGTATATATATATATATATATATTTATATAAGAATATTGTATCAAAATGTATAAATATAAAATATTTTTATATAATTTAATATTTAAACATTCGCAGTTCTTTATAATATTTATGTTATTTACTGCTTATACTCTTGTTTATGGTGTTATAAATACACTACTAACCAAGGTATAATACTAACAACTAACAACATCCCTAGGCATGGCGAAATAAATAAACATAGATGATAATGTTAAGTTATCGGACAAGTTGTGATACGGCCCTAGCGGCCCTATCAAGTTGAATCCACTCCAAAACAGAATTAACATTTTCTCCTTCTTAACAAAAAAAAAATATGTAGTGAACTTTAATCGAATTTTGCAAGGCTTGTGTTACTTGCCCCAGAAAACATTTAGCCCACATAGCTACCATCGAATTATTATAAGTTGTATCATGATTTTGTTGACAAGATGCGGTAAACTGATCTTCTAAGATATGGTGAAGTGGTGGAAAAAAAAATCAAAATGATCTATATTTATTGGGGTTTCGTTATTTATTATGTGGGCTTGGGCCTCCTTTTCCAGACTTATATTTGTTTGAAGATTCAAATCAGAAAATTAATAGTATTTAAATTATTTTTGCATGATAAGCAAATTATATTTTCTTCACGTTGCAAGAAGGAGTTAAATTTTATTCTACGCCATAAGAATCTACTTTGACTTTGTTTATTCTTAACAAGTATCTCTTTCATTCCCAACTAGGAAACTATAATTTGTGGGTTGATTCATTTGTCTTTATGAATGTAAGTTTTGTAAAACTTTTAAACATGAGCCATATCTAATTAAAATGTGTTAATCGATTATATTCCAAATATATCAATTAATCTCTATCAATCCTATACATATATCTCTATTTAGTAAATTTGTTTTGCTATATCTAATTACGAATATTTTTTCAAATTTTATTGGTTTTCAGTTTGGTATATGAAATTTTATAAATATATATGAAATGAAGTTTATTTAATTTAGTTTCAAGATAGAAAATGTTATTGGGCCAACCTCTAGGCTTTTAATTAAATATCAATAAAATTTAAAAATAGTAATAATGCCTAACGATAAGCTGGTATAATTCTAACTGGAATTGATTTAACTCGAAATTGGTTTGATCACTCTAACATTAATGGTTAATAAGAATGTATATAAAAACTATGATCTCGAGAAAATGAGTATTAGAAATCTGATATTCAATTAAGAAAAAAATCTAAAATATATAAGAGGTAACTCACTGACTTTCAAATAATTTTGAGTTTGAATTCAATTATATAAAAATTGAAAACGTGTTTTTTGCTTAAAGTACTTCAATTATCAAACAAGTTTCTCAATATTTTTTCATGTCACCATAAATTTTCTGAATGAGCTTGTTAAATCGTAAGACTAGTCAAACGTATGCAGCTCCATTAACTGTTTTAGTGTAACTGTTCTTAGAAGTATTTGACTTTACTATTTTAGTCTTACTCGCTGGTACTTGAATGTTCAGGTAACTTTTTCAAAGTTAGAGACGATTAAACATTGTTATCGTAAACTTATATATAATCTTTAACAACAAAAAGAGAGTAAAGTTATTATCTACATGAAAAAAGCTTGTAAGGAGGCCCCGAAATGTGGAAAACATTGTAAGTTAAATCCGAGCTAGTTTTATAAGAGGACGCAATGTGTATATATATATATATATAATTGAAAATATGAAAACGATATAAGCCAAACATACTTATTATGAATATTAATTGGAGATGAGGAGTGTTACCATCCATATGGTGTGAATTCTATGATTTTTGGACCCATTGTTATAAACGAAGGAAGAAGACAAAGAACATGAAGACATGAATAGTTGAGTTTTGAAAGTAACAATAAATATTTAAATAAAAAGGAATGGTTGTCGTTTGAAATTGGGTACGAGTAAATAGTGTTGCAGACTCTGCTCCAACAGTAATTACAACAATGCAATATGCAACTACGACCCACTTGCTTCTATTCATTTCTCATTCATGCCCTCTCTCCAAATTGACCATATGTTTAAATGTTATAAGATATAACAATTTCTTCTCTTTGCACGCTTCTTTGTTAGGTTAGGTTATACGTAAAAAGGTATGACCTATATTATATCAGTTTAAAATCGTAGAGATCAACTAAATTTCATTTCAGGTTATACTGATACGGCCACCTAAATCGAGAGTTTAAACCGCATAGAACTTTTCTTAGCCTAACTTTTACCAAAAATCAAAGGCCAATTATGGGAAAACAAAGTTTAAATATTTCTCAATCGCTTACACCAATTTTTAGAATATTTATGCTAGTACATAAGGTACATATAAATTTTAATGTAGTGGTTGTATTGGTTTGATTTGGCTTTATATTGTTTGAGGATTCACCTATTAAAAAAATATAATAACAACAGAAATTAACTATTGATTTAGAATGTAAAATGAGCTTGAATATATAAGTAATACTAGAAGGTCGACATCATATATATATTTATATTTTTTTCTATGGATGTAAAATTCATTTAACTATGAATGTGTTTTGAATACAAAAGAGCTTGAGCAACTTTGAAGTAACATTGACAAAAAATATTATATTGTTGTTATAAGCAAGACATTTTCTACAGAAACAAACTAAAATAGGGTATCAATTTCTTATAACATAACATTTTTGAGGATTAAATTTACGATATGCAACAAAATGGAAATAAATATCCATATATAGTCGTGTCTTCAAATGTTCTTGAATATAACTTCAATTATTAACATCGAAAGAATTTTCATTAGAATGAAACGGTGCAAATACAAATAGGCTTTAACATCTTAATCAACTTTTTTTTAGTAAAATAATAACAAAAGTTCTATTACCAAAAACAATGTAAAAAAAAAAAACAAGATCATTATCAAAAAAACAATCTATTAACATCGAAATGTATAGAAAACTAAAGCATCTCAGAAACTGTGCCTCTGTCCCTAACCCCATACTCAAAGTACGGTTAAATACAAAACTATAATTAACGTTTTCTTTTTCCTTAACATTTGCAAATACAAAAAAAAAACACTTGAACCTACTCTTATGACATACTTACTACTAATGTTGGTGTTAAAACTCCATAAACATATAGTAAGTCTTTAATATCAATATATAAACAAGTTTCATGGTCTATATCCTAATTTTCCCGTAGAGGAAACTATAGTAGTTATATAGAGAAGTTGTACATATAGAATATAGAAGAAAGACATAGTCCGTGATAACTTACACTCTCTCTATCTCTATATATCGACACACCATAAAAGTTGTTCTTTCTCTCCGTTTCCTTAGCCTCTGCATCTGGGCGATTTTCTCTTTCTATCTCCCTATACCTAAGGGAGTACTGATCCTAAACTCATCATCTTTCTATGCCTTCCTTTTTTCTTTCACTTATTGTTTATTCTCTTTTCTTTTACTAAGCGCAAAACCAGCGAGTCAAAAAAAGACACTTGCATGAGGGAGGCTAATATGTATTATAATATTTGAAAAAAATGTATTAAGAGAAAGAGAGAAGATGATAAAGAAGGTGACAGTAGATTCGTGTGGATTTTTGTATAAAGAATACATGAAAAAATGGGTTTGACCGAAGAAACTTTGAGGCTAGTTACTTCATTTTACCAACTTTTCTACTGTATCATTAATTTACTTTTTTCATATGCTTTTTGTCAACCTTATCATATTATATAATCGTATTACGAAAGAGTTATAATAATGGTAATAACAAAATGCTTTGTTACTGTATGTAAATCCCTAGACAAAAAGAATAAGAATAAAAAGAGCAAAATTCTTCATCCCAAGATCCACCAGGAGAGTCAGAGTCAGACCCCATCTCTAATTTCCCATCTCTCCTTTTCACATTTATTTTCCTTCTTTTTTCTCTATAAATAATATTTTGAAATTTAATACTAGTAATATCAATACATTTAATGTGAGTATTGTTGTTAGTGTCTATGCTAGGGTCCAAGGGTTCATCCCAAGATCCCCTCTAGCTTCTTCTCCTTTACATGGAAATCAATTTTTCAAATCCTTATACTATTGAAGGTATGTTTATGCTCTATACTTATTTATTAGTAGATGAATTAAAAAATTTAATAACATAAGTTAATTAGTACTAGTCTTATCATATTCTTATTTATGAGCTATTTTTCCTACAAAATAATATTATTTAATTGAGTAAATATATGAAATTTAAGCACAAGATGAGCTTTTGCCCATCGAGAGCCTCAAAATCCAAAAAGTCTCTTCTTCACGAGATCCAATCTTTTGCTTTTTAGTAATTAATTACATCTTCTTCCTTCTTCGTCTCTTCTTCTTCCCTCTCTCACACCTACCTATCTAAGCAACACAAAGAACACCATTTGATCCCATATGCTTTATTCCTTATATTTCGTTACTCCATCCAAACGCATTCCAACTATACGGTACAAATTCATTTTCATTCCCTCTTTTGTTTTTTATAATGATTTTTAAAAACTTTTCAGGTTGTATCTATAGACTTTTAGGTCTAGTCACCAAAATATAACTAGCAATCATATAGCTACAAGTCCCTCTACATCATATAGCTACACATATCTCTAGGTCTGGAATGATCTTTTATATCTTCCAAGCATATATTATATTTAGATACATACCTTTATGTTTGACTTCAGAAAAGCACATTCATGTTACTCATTTTATTTTTGTTTCCCCGATTTGCTTTCAATAGTTGACAAGAAGGTTGGATCAGTGCATATAATTATATATGCATACATATATAAAACAAGTGTCAAGTGTGTGTATATGTATATATATTGAGCTTACCAAATAGTTTTAATATTACTAGCTACTAATTTTTTCTTATTTTGACAGCTTTTTGTATGCTTAAAGAAAGCAGAGAAGATCTCCTTTGATTTCCTCTCACAGAAACAGAAACAATATAATTCAAAGAAGACTTCTTTAATTTTTAGTCGCAGGTAATCTTTCTTATTTCAGAGATCTTAAATTTTTTGTCTAAATTATTTTCTTTCTTTATTTTCCCACTTATTTCATATATATATTTGATTATAAAACAGATATTATCTTCAAAATCACCAATTGATTTCCATAATATCTTCTTCCCTTCTTCCAAAAAATTTCAAGAACCCTAAATTTTTATTTTTAATGGCGGCTTTGTGTAGGAAGAGAACACAAAACTCAATCAAGAAATGGCATCTTCATCAACAAACTCACCATGCGCAGCTTGCAAATTCCTACGGCGAAAATGTCAACCGGAATGTGTATTCGCGCCATATTTCCCACCGGACCAACCGCAAAAATTCGCAAATGTTCACAAAGTGTTTGGAGCAAGTAACGTGACAAAGCTTCTCAACGAACTTCACCCTTCACAACGTGAAGATGCTGTGAACTCTTTGGCTTATGAGGCCGACATGCGTCTCCGTGATCCAGTCTACGGCTGCGTTGGAGTCATCTCTCTTCTCCAACATCAGCTTCGTCAGCTTCAGATAGATCTCAGCTGCGCTAAATCAGAGCTTTCAAAGTACCAAAGCCTTGGTATCCTCGCCGCAACTCATCAGAGTCTTGGCATTAACTTACTCGCCGGAGCCACCGATGGAAGTGCTACCGCCACCGTGAGAGACCATCACTACCATCACCACCAGTTTTTTCCTAGAGAACAGATGTTTGGTGGCTTGGATGTTCCCGCCGGTAACAACTACGACGGTGGGATTCTTGCTATAGGACAAATCACTCAGTTTCAGCAGCCAAGAGCTGCCGCCGGAGATGATGGTCGCCGTACTGTTGATCCATCTTAAGGTTTAGGGTTTTTGGTGGTTCATCTTCATTAATCGATTGCTGATAGATTATATATTTTGAAAAAATATTGATGTGGAAATCAAAAATATTTTAATCGTACGGTACGTCTCTCTTGATGACATTAATTTATGGATTTTATTACTATTTAATTTATGTATTTTATTACTATTATTATCACTTAGATATATCAAATATATGATGATAGTCACATTTGTATTTCTTTTAATTCCATGACTCGTTCCCTTAAATAAGTAGTACATATGAAATATGGAATATGGAATATATGTTTCTGAGTTTCTATAGATCGAGAAGAATATCTTCTTACGAAAACAGGCTCAGAAATTAAATAAAACGGAATATATAAAGATACCACGATTTAGAGTAATGTGTTCTAGTATTTTCTTAGGAAGAGGTCATGGATTTCTGTACTCGAAATTTGGATAGCAAAGGAAACATATTTTTTAGAGCAAAAACAAAATTGGACATGAAAACTGTTGTTTTAATAATGTTTTCAAGAGATGTGGTTTGATGTGGAACACTGTCAGCGTCAAGGATAAGATTTGATGTAGGAAGAGGCTTAACGGAATCGAACATGAAACATCTTATCTCGAGGCGAATTATTTCTACTAGTTCTTTCTTTCTAGCTTCCTTTCTAATTAAGTCTCATTCATCTATTTATGATGACTCTATTTATTGTCATGAATACTAATTTTACTGTTTGGCTATAGTAGTGATATGCAATATCTTAATTATACTACTACTGCTATTACTCTAAATGTAAAATATGAAAATTCACAAAAATCAACATTTCACAAAATCTACAAACACAAATTTGTATACAAAAATATATGTTCACTTATCTAGTAGCAACTTTAATCAACCCATTAATAGTTCTACTATTTATGGTTAATGGTAAGAGTAATATGTTTTATTTTTAACTGAAATTTAGGTAATTTAACGGAAAATGATTTTCTTACTCTATTTTTATCTCTGAATTTTATTTATACAAATATATGCATCGAAGATGATTAATATATATATATACTTTTAATTACCAAAATTTCAAAATTTTTACCAATATTGTGAAAATTTGAGATTTTCAGGCTTTTCACATATTATAATCGTTTTTGTTTAGAGTTACTGCAAAATCAATAGAGATTTTTAAATGGGTTAGATTAAGATTTCACATATTGCATGATGCTTAAACGCAGCTTATTTCTAACTGGATTAGATTAAGATCACCAATATAATTTTGCATCCAATTCCATGACTGGATGCTGGTAACTTAACTAAAGTAAAACCTGGGGTTTTCACATTAAATCCAAAAAGGAGGTTAGGTAGGTTAAAAATTAAGAAAATAATCATAATTTTTATTAATTAGGTATCTTTCCTCTTATAATTTTTCTGACCAAAATATAAAATTTTAACAATAAAATATATGGGGGGAGATGAACATTAAATTTAGATCGTTAATTGTTTTATTAACATGATATGAGTTCCAACGGTAATTTTGATGATATATCCATCAAAAGTTGGTAGGAATTTTAGATGGTTATTTATTTTCTAAACAAAATATATATTATTGAATATCAATTATATTATCACAATACGATAAGTCGTTTTGTATCATTTTAAATATAATCTTACACTAGATATAACAAAAAAATATTGTTTTTATCATACTATCCTAAAGTGATTGATATATTTTTATTTATTTAACATGAAACAACGTTTAATGAGATATATTACGATATGTTAATACTTATTCGAATAAACAATGGTGGTCCCTCTTTGAAGAAAACAAATTTCGTTCTCGGCTATGCAATGCCTCACGTCTAATGAACAATGGAAAATTTAATTTTAATGTCCAAGCTTTTTAGCTACTTTTGTAAAGTGTGATTACATGTCTGATAATTAATAAAGCCTTACATAGAAAAAAGTGTTTATTTTTTCTCTGATTGCTTTGAAAAGGAGGAAACGTTGTTCTTGTAGTTTTCTTTTGCGTTTAACAATGCAACTGTATATAGTCAATTGCATTTAAGATACATGTCAATGATGATTATAGTATCTATATATTTACACTTTAATTGATCTATTCATTTATAAAGATAATTAATGAGAAGTATCGACACAATTCCCAGTGTTGACCAAAATCCCCCAAAATTTTCAGAGTACTTTAAGAAACCCTTAAAGTAAAGGATTGTCAATATGGTTTTGCTCACCTTGCACCTGTCGCCCGGCACGGTTGCATCATCTATTTTGGCTTATTTTTTACAAGAAAAAGAGATACAATAAATTAGATTCTTTTTTTCTTTTTTTTTTTAATCTTTCATTGCCAAAATGTATAACCAAACTAACCAATCATCTGGGAACTACCATTGGCTAATTAATAACACTATATTGTGTATTTTATCTTTTTAGAAATAAATGTTATTTTAGGACTGAATTTTTGTTTTAAATTAAGTGTTATTTTGCACGTATAATGCACATTTTTATAAAAATATATGGTTTTGTTTCTATTAATTTAATGTATTGACTAATAAAAAAATTATATCGTTTATTAATATATAATAAAATAATAAATTTAATTACATTCTTAATATGTGCAAACATTTTAAAGTGTACTTATTTATAAACAGAGAGTATTAATTAACAGGATTAGTCATAAGTTTAATGTTATTTGTCTTCTTGTACATATTAAAAATAAATAAATAAATCCATTCGAGTAAAAAAATAGATACTAACAAAACAAAATTAATTGACGTATAATAATCGCAAAATGGTTTAAGTAACTATTTTTAATCAAAATAGGGCTATATTAGTGCTTAGTAAAAATCCAATGAAGAAAACACTATCGAAATTCCTGGATTATTTTGTCCTTTCAAATGGTAATGGTACTACTTAACTTCATATTAATTAAATCTTACATAATAACCATTTATTTATAGTAATATAAATGCCACCTATTGAAAAGAATTTGCTATTTTAAAATGAAAATGTAATATAAATGCGACCTATTAAAATAATTGTTTAAGGCATGATTGGTTATTGAAACAACTGATTAAGGTGTGGTTCATTTGTGAAACTATGTATACTGCATGAGTTACCTCGGACTTGGTTTTAGCAGGCAAAGCCATGTATACATGGTGAGTGATTAATAAAAACAATATTACTTGTAACCATCAATTTTGATGATTGGTGAGCTAGGTCCACATATAAGAGAACACAGTATTAAAGTGTAGAGTATACGAGAGTGTTGCACGAGAAAAATGAACATGGAGATTGCATACAAAGTTGAAGACATAAAAAGATTCTGGGAGAAGATTAATATTGAGAAGTGTGATCACATTAGTAGTGAAGTAATCAGGAAAGAAGAAAAAGGATCGGTTGGAAAGAAAGGATAAAAGGAAAGGAAATTTGTTACAAATAAACTAGAGGCTAACTAAGTAGAGAAGTGGAAGCAATGAGTAGCATGGGGAGTATCAGAGCAGGGCATGGTGCCGCAACACTGTTGGAGCAGTTCAACCACTCCTCTTCTTCTCTTCTCGCAATTCTTCTCTTCTCTTATACTTTTCTTCTAGATATTTTCTCTCATATGTAAAGCTTATAAATATATGTAACCTTTTGTAAAGAAAATAAGTGAATGAGAATAATAAAACTTCATAGAATTCTCTCCATTATTCAACTTATTCTCTCGCCACTCTCACTTGTATTCTCTACCATTCTCCATCCTCTCTAAACCTAAAACCTATATTTCTACATGGTATCAGAGCGGGTTAAGTATTCAACCACTTAACTTCTTTTCATAATCCTTCTAAGTTCTCTACAAGTCTTCTAATTTATAGTAATACATCTTGCTAAATTATATTCACTCCAAAATTAATATCTTTAGGATCGGTGGATCTTCAAGTTGTGAAAGAACTATGATTGTGTATTACCACTAGAAAATATAGACAAATAGAGTATCAATCTCTGTCATTTTTAAGGGGGATAACTATCTTTTTTGGGTAAAAACCACTAAGAATGTCCTTAGAGGCCGAGGGCTTTAGATGTATATTAAGCCAAAGATAGAAGATAAAGCCATACCCTACAATGAGAAAGAGGAGCAAGAAGAGCAGTTTACTCTCTCACTCCTTCAAAGCTCACTAGAACCATCCATCTTGGTGGTCTACTCATATGCAGATACTGCCAACGAACTATGGGATATACTCAAAGAAGTATATAGAAATATCTCAAATATATCCAGAATATTTGAGGTGAAAATGACGCTGAATGAGCTTCAACAAGAGGAAAAGCCATTCAAGAAAATGTTTGGGGAGTATAGAAGTTTGTGGGCGGAGTTAGAAATCTTGAGGCCACAAACGGTAGATCCCAAAGAGTTAGGTGAAAGGCACGATCAAGATCAAGTATTTGGGCTTCTCTTGACGCTTAATTCATCTTATAAGGATCTCATCAAGCACATACTAAGATTTGAGAAGCTGCCAAGTAAAGTATGTGGCATGATACAAAGGGAAGAGGGGTCAAGAGACATATTTCGAACACCAAGTGAAGCTGCATATCTTGTAAAGAAGAATCTCATATTTGGAGACAAGAAGATGTTGGAATGTGAGCATTGCAAGATGAAAGGACATACCAAGGAGAAGTGTTGGACTCTCCATCCGCATTTAAGGCCTAAGCGACTAAGGGAGAGTGAACATGGGTATAAGGCCTTCATGGGAGTTGCAAAACTGGTTGAGGATACTGTCAAGAGATCCGAGTTTAAGGCTCTCATCAAGAGCCTAGTTAAGCTGACAGAATCAGGTAAGAGCTTCCTCAGTTCTAAAAGCTCCATAAGGAAGGGTAAAATGATTGTGGATTCAGAAGTTTCTCATCACATGATCAAGGATCAAAACATATTAAAAAAACTTTGAGCCTTATCATAGAAATGTTCAAGTAGCCAATGGTAGCTCAGTTCCGATTGAAGGGATAAAAGAACTAGAAATTTTCAAGAAAGAAACAAAAGCATTATACATGCCGAGTTTCTCATCTAACCTCTTATCAGTTCATAAAGTTACAAAAGATTTGGATTATGTGGTATTGTTTGGGACTGACTTTGTTAAGTTTCAGGACTCTAAAACAAATCATATGCTCGGAGAGGGGAAGGTGAATGATGGAGTTTATCTTTTGGAAGCAAATAAACAAGAGAATCCAAAGGCTCTTGGCGTGAAGGCGGATGTAGAAGTTTTTGGTAGGAAGGAGATAGCCTATTATGGTATGAAAGGCTAGGACATCCAAGTTCACATGTTCTCAAGATGGTCTTACCCAATCTCATTTAAGGAGAAGTAGTTTGTGAAGCATGTGTACTAGGGAAGCATTGTAAATAAGTTTTTCCCATTTAATCTACAATTTGTGATGAAGTTTTTGGCATTGTACACTCGGATGTATGGAGCACCCCATGTAATTCAAGAGATCAATATAATTATTTTGTTTCATTCATAGATGACTACTCAAGATACACATAGATCACACTCCTACATTCCAAAGACCAAGTTTATGAAGCATTCACCAATTTCATTAGCTATCTATCTACACAATTCAAAACAACAATCAAGGTCTTACGAAGTGATAATGGAGGAGAATATGTGAGCAAACGATTCAAAGAGCTACTCAACAACTTTGGCATCATTCACCAAACGTCTTGTATATACACTCCACAACAAAATGAGATAGCTGAGAGGAAAAATAGATATCTAATGAAGGTAGCAAAGACTCTCATGATCGCCAAAGGATTACCTAAGTTCCATTAGAAAGATGCAGTAATGACTTTAAGTTACTTAATCAATCAGCTTCCAACCAAGAACTTGGATAATAAGTCACCATTTGAAGTGGTATACAAGAAGAAAATGAGCTTGAATCATCTTAAGGACTTTAGATGTAAGTGATTCATGTTTCTACAAGAGGGACAAAGAAGCAAGCTTGAATCTCGGAGTATGAAGTATGTATTCATTGGATACTCACCAACACAAAAATGTTATAAAGTTTATAATCCAGAAATAAGAATGGTCTATGTGTATAGAGAAGTGAGATTCAATGAAGAAGAAAGTTTTTATGGAGTCTGGAACCATGATTCTCATAAAGAAAGGGTCTCATCAACCAAGGAATAGATGCAGCTTAATGAAAAGGGAAGAAGTACATGGGGGAGAATGAACCATATGAGAGCATAATGGATCGTAGAAATGCGGATGATAAAAAATGTGGAACCAGAACAGGATCTAGCTGAAGAAGAAGCAGAAGTTGAAGAGGGGAAGCCTGAGTCAAGACTACCTCTAAGACGAAGTATAAGGCAAAGGAAACAAACTCGTTTCTACTACAATAATTCTGCCATACTCCAAGAAGAATCTAGCATGAGTAGTCTTTCGTGTGTGATAAAAGAGTGTCATGAGCGTACGGTGAACTTAGATCTCGTTCCTATTGGTGATATCACTCTCATATCATAAAGGGGAGATAAGACTCAAACTAGTAATATCACATATCCTATTGAGCATTTCTGCTTTTTGGCGACTTTATCTATGGAACATGAAGTTTTTCTTGGCAGAATCAGTAAAAAATATATCCCTAGCTCATATGAGCAAGCGTGTGAGAGTGAAATCTGGTTAAAGGTCATGGAGGAGGAAATGAAATCTATGGAGAAGAACCACACTTGTATTTGACTCAATTGCCAAAGGATAAGAAACCAGTTGGGTGCAGATGGGTGTACACTATCAAATATACAAGTGATGGAAAAATACAAAGGTACAAGGCAAGGCTGGTAGCAAAAGGATACACTCAAGTCTATGGGGAAGATTATACCGAGATATTTGCTCCAGTTGCCAAGCTCCACTCAGTAAAAATCCTAATCTCGGTGGCAGTAAACTTGAAATGGGATCTATGGTAAATGGATGTCAAGAACGCCTTCTTACAAGGAGATTTGGAAGAAGAAGAAGTATACATAGATCCACCCCAAGGATATCATGAGAAAGGCAACAATGTCTGCATATTAAGGAAAACAATCTATGGACTTAAAAAATCTCCAAGAGCATGGCACCAAAGGCTAAGCACTTGTCTTTTAGAGATAGGGTTTATAAGATATGAAGCCGGTTATACTTTGTTCACAAAAAAAGTGAAGGAGGAATTGTTGCGGTACTAATATATCTTGATGATCTAATCATCACAGAAAGTGACAGAGAGAGAGTAGATCAAACCAAGAAAACCTTGAAGATGGTTTTTGATATAAAAGACTTGGGGGAGCTTAAGTATTTTCTGAGAATCGAGATGACACGGTTTGAAGATGAGATGTTCATCTCTCAAAGGAAATATATACTTGATCTCTTGGAAGAAACTGGGAAGCTAGGATCCAAGCCGGCTAAAACTTCAATAGAAAAAGGTTATCAAGACTATAGTGAGGGGGAGCCAGTGGAGGACATTAAAAAATATCAAAAGATGGTGGGTAAGCTTATTTATCTTACTATAACAAGGCCAGACATTTGCTTTGTAGTAAACTGTGTAAGCCAACATATGCAAAGGCCAACTATGCATCATTGGAACATGATTGAGAGGCTACTAAAGTACTTGAAAAACAGCTCCGGAAAAGGAGTATGGATAAAGGCCAATAGAAATACAAAGATCCAAGGATATTGTGATGCGGATTAGGCTAGAAATAAGAAGGATAGGAAATCTACATCCAGTTTTTGCACATTTTTGGGAGGTAACCTTGTTACTTGGAGGAGCAAAAAATAGAAGGTTATAGCTTTATCTAGTGCTGAAGCAGAGTATAGGATCATGAGAGAAGTGACAAAAGAATTGATATGGGTAAAAGCACTTCTAGAAGATCTTAGAGTATATGAAGCTGAGAAAATGATGTTGTATTGTTATAATCAAGCTGCAATACATATAGTATCAAATCCGGTATTCCATGAAAGAACCAAGCACAAAGAGGTTGATTGTCACTTTGTGAGGGGAAAGATTCAAGAAGGAATCATCAAAACCGCTTTTGTAGCAAGTGAGGATCAACTAGCGAATATCTTTACTAAGGTAACCTCATCTATCACTTGTGATCATATCCATGGCAAAATCGGTATAAGGGATCTCCACCGACAAATTTTGAGGAAGAGTATTGAGAAGTGTGATCACATTAGTAGTGAAATGATCAAGGAGGAAAAGAAGGAAAGAGATCGGCTGGAAAGAAAGGATAAAAGAGAAGGGAAGCTGTTACAAATAAACTAGAAGCTAACCAAGTAGAGAAGTGGAAGCAAGGACCAGCATATGGAGCATCAGAGCACGGCATGGTGCCGCAACACAGTTGGAGCAGCTCAACTACCCCTCTTCTTCTCTTCTCGCAATTCTTCTCTTCTCCTAGACTCTTCTTCTAGATATTTTCTCTCCTATGTAAAGCCTATAAATACATGTAACCTCTTGTAAAGAAAGTAAGTGAATGAGAATAAGAAAACTTCATAGAATTCTCTCCATTATTCAACTTATTCTCTCGCCACTCTCACTTGTATTCTCTACCATTCTCCATCCTCTCTAAACTTAAAACCTATATTTCTACAATTAGTTCGATACATCGGGTAGTTGAGAAGACAAGGATATGTTGGTACGGGCAAAATTTTGTTTAAAGATTATGATAGTTTTTATCAGCTTATAATATATTATATAAATGTTTTCTGATACTATGTAAATATGATGAATCTTTTAATGTATTCATTGAGTAGATTGAAATCTTAAGGTGTACCTAAATCTATGCAAAATGAGTATTTCCATACTACATGATAATTTTATTTTTGGGTGGACAGGTTGTATCTCAACATAAAATTTCAATTAAGTATGTGACTACATGGAACTTTACTCTTGGGGTATAATTACAACCCACAACTTTAAAGGGTTGTATTTCTTTAAAAAGTTTTGATTAGATGTGTGACTAAACAAAACTTTAAATTCATATCCCCATAAAACTTTAATTTTGGATTATATATCCATACTCGTTAATGATTAAATATTTCCACTAAATGTGTCAGTAAATCGGATTAGAATCTAAATTAACCGATATAACATCTAACCAATACTTATAATCGGATTACAATAAAATCTATACTCCATCCATTTACAATTAAGTGTACTTTTAGGATTATATTTTTGTTCTAAATTAAGTATCATTTGTATTTTCAATGCATTTTTAACAAAATTCATTAGTTTGAGCCTATTAATTTAATGTATTGACTAATAGAAAATTTATATGATTTATTAATAGAAATTAAAAAATTTAATATGTGTGTCAAAACCTTATATGACATTTATTTATAAACAAAAAGAAAATAATTTTATAATGTTAAAATTTTGAAATTATTAATTTATAAAGATATAAATTAATAAATTAAGAGGGATCAGTTTGGATTGGGTTGATAATCATATAATTTATGAAATTCCTATGTAAATATACATTTGAGTTAATAATCATATATATATATATAGAAGATAGTATAATAATATATGGTTTAAAATGTTTTAAATTGATTATTATTAGAGTTTATTCTAATTTTGGTTGTATCAAACAATTACTGTGTTGTATCTCAAACTTGCAGGATGGGAAGACACAAACTTGTATTTAAAGTGTAGATGGGAAGACACAAACTTATGTTAAGACACAAACTGTATGCATGTCTTCACCTTATGTGATTCTCTCCGTTGTCTTCCCGGCCTTGCATGCATGTCTTCACCTTATGTGATTCTCTTCGGAGCAGTTAGCTCTCCACCACCAGATCTAGCAAAACTTTACTGACGAAACTTCTTCTCTACTTTAAAAGGTTGCTACCTATAGATGGTTCTCCTTGCTCATTTTGGGTTAGATATCTAAATGTTTGTCACCCGCCAACCATTGCCCATGACAGCTAACCCTGCCCTTATCCTGTTCCTCAAGGTAAGCTCCACTTCGCCGCCTGTTTCTCCTAATTTGGAACTATATTGGTTGAGTGTGTGGATCTGGTCTTGTGGAATTTGGGTTTTGCTCCTCCTTTAATCATTCTTTTGGTTACCTCTGACTTCACATTTGTGCCTTCTTGTGGTATCCTTATCGCCTTGGTGCGAATCTTTACTGCAATATACATATTCTTTTACGATTTCATGGTTATTAGATGTTCTGATGAAGCCTTCTACCATTTAGTGGTAGTTTGGACAGAGATTTCCTCCTATTCGCATCCTACCAGTAAATACGGTTCCTTTGGACTGTCATAGTCTTTTGTTCTTCTTCACAGAGCTTAGCATCTTCCCAAATATATCACTTGTTTTTATTGGTATTATTACGGAAAGCATTGTGTTGAAGATGCTTCTGTTGGAAGCAGCTTGGCAAGCTTCTACTAGAACAAGTGGTATGGGATTGTTCCTTCAAAGTCTGGACTTGAAGCTTCACACCCAAGGCATCACACATCATCCTGACGTCTCATTGGCCATTGTTGCCGAGGCATAAAGTTTTCTATCAGCTCTACTTGTGTTTCAAGCAATTAGTATCCCTTCTTTGGTATATTTTTTGGAATGGCAGGACTTCATCCGTCTTCTCAACACCAGTGGCCAGACGAACGAGCCTCAGGAAGTTCTGTTCTATTTTCATGTCTTATACCTTCTGGTTTCTACTATTTTGTCTCAACTTGCTTGTATCACCTCCTCCTTCATTGGAGTGTGAGGACCCATATCAATAATTAGTTAACCGAACCAAACCCAACAGATAGTGTCTGTAGTGTGCCACATATTGAGGTTAGTTTCAACAAGTGGTGATTCAACAAATGAAGAGTTTGGTAGACCCAGAAGATTGACCGAGATTTTCAGTTTTATAGGGACTTGTTTAAATCTTTCAGGATTAGATATACCCCATATAGTGAGAATATATGTGCATATCACCTTGCAAATACAAAAGAGCAAGTAGATTTTGTTTCTCCCATGTTGGTACGACGGTTCGTGAGTGCGTCTCTCTCGAAGAGAGTCGTTGACCATAAACCAAATATTTGGGGTTATATGCCAAAAGAAAATCCAAATCTATTTGACAGATCTATTTTAATAATGAAAACTAAAGTTGCATATTAATGTAAAAATGGGGGAAAAGTATGACAAGTCACAAGTGTACTTATCTTATAGTGGGATGGAAGAGTTAAATAGGTACAAGTCAAACCCTTTAACAAAAAAAAAAAAAAAAGTAAGTTCGTGGAAAATTTTGCTCCATGAATCCATACAAAATCCTGAGTTCTGTGATCTTCTCAATTCACTAGAAACTATTTGCTTTATGATACATTAACTTAAAGCTATTAATTTACACTCTCTTTCTGTATCTCTGTCTGAACAAACAAAGCGACCCCCACATAATATGAGAGACAATGTTCATCCATGGGCATGTTTCTTTTATATAACCATTATTTAAAATTTTACATAAATACAAAATTGGGTGCAGTACTTTCAGAAAACAATTAAAATATTAATCAAATGTATGTAATAATATTTCATGCTGCATAACATATAATATAAAGGAAAACTAATCCCCGACTTGCAAGGTGATGTATTATAAAATATAACTAACTATATATACTGTACATATTTACAGAAGCTATGCGATCCGTCATGCCTCAATTTTTGGATTGGAATCTTTTACAGAAGAAATTAGTTTTTCGTTTTGGAATTCAGGTACATATTATGTCAAAAATAGTTTGTCTTCACATGTGTTATTAGGATCCAATCTGCAAAAAATATAAGGCAAATGTTTGAAACGTTGCTTAATCCATAATCACTTAGTCATTTTTAAATATTATTTCATCTCCGATCCTTTCTGTTTGGATGATAGCGTTTTTGTTGTATGATTAATAAATAGTTTAATACATATGAAATTAAGCATTGTTTTATAAGTGTAACAAATAGCTAATGCACTTTTAACATACTAGTTTATAAATTTATTCATTTAAAAAACTTATAAATCTAAATTTAATGTCTTGTACAGAAATCGAGGTGAGCTAACTAAAGAGCATTGGTAGAGCTTAAGAGAGAGTTTTATTTTTATTTATTTTTAAACTTAAGAGAGAGTTACTAAGCAAAACCGTAATATTTTAATTAGTTGGCCTAGCGAGATTATGTTAATATGATAACCAAACAAGCCCTCCTCGGGTTTCAACATTCTAACTTAAAGTGATATTTTGGCGTCCGAAATATGAATATATGTACATAGACAGAGTAAATATATAAAGCAATGCATGAGTTAGTTTTGAGAGTGAGAGAGAGAATGAATAAATGCGAAAGCTCTAAAATAGTTAGGTGATAGGAGACTGTTAATCAAGAAGGGTTTCCCAAAAGAAGAAAGCCAAAGAGACGAAATAGAAAAAGACAAAATTATCGACAAAAAGGAAAATGAATAGTGGTAGTTGAGAAATTAGCCTATTCCATTTATTTTCTTGGACTTGTATTCAATATTTATATATTTGCGTGTGTGTGACAGATGGCTAAGGATATATCATTTGAGATAGGGAAATAATCATCTCTCATTTATTACCTTCTCTTTGCTTTTTATTTCTCCATCGATCGATGTTCACAATTTGTTCTTGAATTTTGCAGTTATTTAACTTTTGTTTTTGGGTGCAAAAAAATTATATAGCAATATTTGCAAACCACCGGAAATGTGGTAAACATTTGCAAAGAATCATTTTTATTATGAAAATATTTAAAGTAAATCAAAATTTTCTTCCTGTCAAATTATTTTTTATTCTTTTGCTTTTTCTTATAGTATGATTCATTGCATACTTTATAGTATCATTCGTTCTTGGGTTTCTCATCTAATGCATGGATGAACTCTAAAATAGATTCGTTCTACTATTTCTAAGTTTATACACCGATCTTTAAAAAAAATCATTAATTTGTTTACTCTATAGACTCTATACTATACATTTACTTAGAAAACACAGACAAGTCTATATTAACAACAACAATATGCAATTAAAAGTTAAGATGGAGAGAGATCAATAATGAAGAAAGAATACAGCAGAGAAGCTGCTTTGCTTTTCGCTCATATCACATCACGCACAGAATTTAGCAGATGCTACTGATTTGAAAGACGTAGTCAACATTTTTTTTTCTTGTTTTATTATTTTATTTAATACTAAACCATTTTTTAAATAAAATAAAAAGACAGGTAATGATGACGTACTTTCGCAATGATGCTCTTTGTCTTAAATGCGTCGATACTGTTTTACTCTCTCTCTCGACATAAATTCGGGATTCTATACAAAAAAATAAAATATTTATTTAAAAATATGTAGATAATAGAAAAATAAATTAATATTTGATTTAATAAGTAAAATTTATTAATTTATTACCATACTTAATATTAAATATATATTTTATTATATCATAAAATAATTATATTATATTATATAATATATTTTATATTTTATATTTTTATAATTTTTTTTAACTTAAATTAAAAGTAGAAGTCTTATTCAAATGTTTTATGGGATACCTTCAAATAATTATATTAATAAATTTACAGGAGTCAAAAAATCCAAACGATATATAATTAATGTCATTCCCTATTATTTTATACAAATAAAGAAGATTTTATTTAGATAAAGAAATAGTGTCTGTCAAAACAATGAAAAATAAAATATCATCTCTAATAAATTTAATATGAATCCAAAAAAATTGTCTGGAAAATTCTCATAATTTATAATAAAAATTAATAAATCTTACGTGCTAACTTGAACCGTAAACTAACATTTGTTTAAAATTTTTAGTGGGTAATTTAATGTACTATCAAGATGCGTCCATTTATATTTGTAAGAATTTTGGTTAATGTATGTTAGTTCAATTGGTAAAATGAAATAACTTTAAAGTTTTAACCTGAGACAAAAATATCATACATTCGATAGTTAACCTTAACCGAACTTAATGATTTTGTATGTTTTGATGTTATTAATATATTCATCACATAGAGTACTAGATTTAATAATTAGTATGTCCGTCTGAGATCCTAAAACTGCACAAACTTGGGCTTGTTCGTTTCTGCATCTTCTTCTATAAGATGAAACAAAATAAAATATAACCTTATAAATTTTGTAGACAATTATTTTCATTGCCGTAAAGAGTAAATTTTGATAAGGATGACAACTTTTGGGCTAGTTGATGGATTATTGGGACATGCATGACATTGAAATTTCAAGTACTTTGTTGTGCATTTTTCGCATCTCACATTTTGTTATGTGTTTGTTGCATTTGTTGTGTATTTCTTGTATGATGCTATATGTTTCATCGCCATATACGCATACCAAATATAATCTCCAGAGGCTTCCTTTACATAACTCATCATCGATTATGTTCAAATGGAGTCATGTGCTCATATTCTTATTGCACCGATAAGCAACCTGCAGTTTAATACATGAGTTCCTATTTTTTTTTTTTTTTCTTTTCTTTAGTTGTAACTTGTAATACATCTTATAATATATGATATATCTCCATTAAAATGTACTACAACTAAAGAAAAACACAAAAGGAGTAAAAGAAGATATGAGTTTGTGTAAAATACAAATTAGATAACCAAGGTTTGTGGCATAATGGTAACGGGTTTATAGCTCTAAGTTCCGCAGCCATGGTTCGAGTCTTGGCCAATACAGATTTCACATATGGGCTGCATCATCCCAGAAACCGACATGTGGAGTGCCATATGGTCGCCCGCGTGGCTAGTCTGAGCGAACCGATTAACCCTGTTGGAAAACCAATAGATCTTGTTGGTCGGAGAGTGTTAGGATAACTGGATTATTAAAAAAAAATACAAATTAGATAACACTGGAATCAATAGTTTTGATATAAGTTTATATTTTTATTGTTTCTTTGCTCTATATACATATTTATATTTTGTGTAATTTTAATTAGTTAGTTTTCTTTTACTGTCTATAAATATTATTTATTTATTTTCGTAAGTATATATATATATATATATAAGAATTTAGCAGATGCTACTGATTTGAAAGACGTAGTCAACATTTTTTTTTCTTGTTTTATTATTTTATTTAATACTAAACCATTTTTTAAATAAAATAAAAAGACAGGTAATGATGACGTACTTTCGCAATGATGCTCTTTGTCTTAAATGCGTCGATACTGTTTTACTCTCTCTCTCGACATAAATTCGGGATTCTATACAAAAAAATAAAATATTTATTTAAAAATATGTAGATAATAGAAAAATAAATTAATATTTGATTTAATAAGTAAAATTTATTAATTTATTACCATACTTAATATTAAATATATATTTTATTATATCATAAAATAATTATATTATATTATATAATATATTTTATATTTTATATTTTTATAATTTTTTTTAACTTAAATTAAAAGTAGAAGTCTTATTCAAATGTTTTATGGGATACCTTCAAATAATTATATTAATAAATTTACAGGAGTCAAAAAATCCAAACGATATATAATTAATGTCATTCCCTATTATTTTATACAAATAAAGAAGATTTTATTTAGATAAAGAAATAGTGTCTGTCAAAACAATGAAAAATAAAATATCATCTCTAATAAATTTAATATGAATCCAAAAAAATTGTCTGGAAAATTCTCATAATTTATAATAAAAATTAATAAATCTTACGTGCTAACTTGAACCGTAAACTAACATTTGTTTAAAATTTTTAGTGGGTAATTTAATGTACTATCAAGATGCGTCCATTTATATTTGTAAGAATTTTGGTTAATGTATGTTAGTTCAATTGGTAAAATGAAATAACTTTAAAGTTTTAACCTGAGACAAAAATATCATACATTCGATAGTTAACCTTAACCGAACTTAATGATTTTGTATGTTTTGATGTTATTAATATATTCATCACATAGAGTACTAGATTTAATAATTAGTATGTCCGTCTGAGATCCTAAAACTGCACAAACTTGGGCTTGTTCGTTTCTGCATCTTCTTCTATAAGATGAAACAAAATAAAATATAACCTTATAAATTTTGTAGACAATTATTTTCATTGCCGTAAAGAGTAAATTTTGATAAGGATGACAACTTTTGGGCTAGTTGATGGATTATTGGGACATGCATGACATTGAAATTTCAAGTACTTTGTTGTGCATTTTTCGCATCTCACATTTTGTTATGTGTTTGTTGCATTTGTTGTGTATTTCTTGTATGATGCTATATGTTTCATCGCCATATACGCATACCAAATATAATCTCCAGAGGCTTCCTTTACATAACTCATCATCGATTATGTTCAAATGGAGTCATGTGCTCATATTCTTATTGCACCGATAAGCAACCTGCAGTTTAATACATGAGTTCCTATTTTTTTTTTTTTTTCTTTTCTTTAGTTGTAACTTGTAATACATCTTATAATATATGATATATCTCCATTAAAATGTACTACAACTAAAGAAAAACACAAAAGGAGTAAAAGAAGATATGAGTTTGTGTAAAATACAAATTAGATAACCAAGGTTTGTGGCATAATGGTAACGGGTTTATAGCTCTAAGTTCCGCAGCCATGGTTCGAGTCTTGGCCAATACAGATTTCACATATGGGCTGCATCATCCCAGAAACCGACATGTGGAGTGCCATATGGTCGCCCGCGTGGCTAGTCTGAGCGAACCGATTAACCCTGTTGGAAAACCAATAGATCTTGTTGGTCGGAGAGTGTTAGGATAACTGGATTATTAAAAAAAAATACAAATTAGATAACACTGGAATCAATAGTTTTGATATAAGTTTATATTTTTATTGTTTCTTTGCTCTATATACATATTTATATTTTGTGTAATTTTAATTAGTTAG
This sequence comes from Nasturtium officinale, assembly GCA_963854855.1. NCBI lineage: Eukaryota > Viridiplantae > Streptophyta > Magnoliopsida > Brassicales > Brassicaceae > Nasturtium > Nasturtium officinale. The sequence goes on from OY978512.1 coordinate 5,336,016, forward strand.
TTTTCTTTTACTGTCTATAAATATTATTTATTTATTTTCGTAAGTATATATATATATATATATTTGTTCTTTCATTAAAACAATTTAGAGTCAATCCCACCTAATTAGATATTAATTTAATCTGAATATTTTTTTGTAACTAATGGAACACTAAAACATAATATACATAAAAATATATGTTAACACGAAAAAATCATGTTAGGAAACAGGCATGTTCTAAAAACCCCCGCTTAGCTCCGATTATACTTCGTATAGTCGCTACACCCATCCTCGCCGCCTCGATTAATGACTAATCCCTCGAAAAAGTCAGTCAACCGATTAATTCCCACCTAATCCGATTATTTTCCACCTAATCATCTATAATCTAATTATTTTTAAATTTTCAGGTATAAATTTTTTTTTGTTTTTGTTATACAAACATTTATATCGAGAGTTTGTGATGTTTATAATAAATTATGTTAAAAATATAAATAAAAATCATAAAATAAATTATTAATACTACATTTTCATGTATTTACTATAATTTTTAAAAAAATATTATTTAAAAATTTAATATAATAGATAAATATATTTTTAAAATATTAAAATAACCTAAAACTAATCCCCGATTAATCTCCGTTTACTCTCCGATTAATCTCCTAGGCGCTAAACCCACCCTCGCCGCCCGACTAACGCCTAGCGAGTTTTACAACATTGGAAAACAGTAAATGACATCCTTGAAAAACAAACACTTAAAGTTACCTTTGACTAATAAAATCGTTTATTACAATAAAATAATATAACATAATTTCATGTATTATTATAATCAATGATATTGCTAAGCAAACTTGAAATAATCGACAGTTTTTAAATTAACCCTTATTTTGTTATATACTAACCCACAATATTATCCATGAGATAAAATGATAAGATGAAATTTCTTTTTTTGAAATAAGCATTAACCAAAACCTTATTTTTTGGCAACCTAGGAAAACTATTAGCTAGGATATTAAAAAGTTTTATATAAATGATGTTATATGTTGTTAGAATTCTTTTAAAAATTTATGAAAATAAAATTAAATATCTATAAAATAAATTAATGATTAGGAATAATCTAAATTTTGAGTCTACATATTTTATGGATATTTATTAACGAAAATTTATATTTAAAATATATTTCTTCAATATTAAATTATTTAAATATAATTTTATATAAATTATGTTTTCCAATAATTTAGTAAAAACAAAATTTACTAATCCATTGATATATATATATATATAAAATATTTTGTAACTTTTACATTCCTACAATCCCTCCAAAGATCAAATATATTGTATACGACATAAGAGTACTATGTCCAATTTAACTATGTAAAAAATAATTGTTGATTCCCACTAAACAATAACTATTGCTTGCGATTCAATTTTTAGTTACACTATTTTTCAAATGTACTTTAACATAATTCAAAAATTAATTAATTTGTGTCTATTTGGTAACATTAGTATATTTATTTTTACCAAAAGATCTATGAGTTTAATTTAAAATTATTCCGTTGATCTAAAATTTATTTCTTTTGAATAGATTCAGTTACTATGAAAACATTTAGTTACTATAAATCTAACGATATATCATTTTAATGTGCATTGATCTAATTATTTAAATCTAACAAGAAGTCAAGTTACACTTATATTTTGTAAAGTTTTTGAATTTTAATACTAAAACCTTCCTAATTATATACTCTTTTATGAGAGATATATATGATTTGTTTCCAATTGAAATGCTATAAACTTCCTTAGGTTATTCGTTCCTTGATGGTCACGCATATTTTCTTCTTCATGCTTAGATATTTACGGCAAAAGTACAGTACATTATATTTATATATTTATCAAAAACCGTAACGAAGCTCTGACTTCTCTCTTCTGTAAGATCCACGCTCAAGTTCGGAGCAATAGGCTGGGTATATCCAAATGTTCCGAGCAAGCTGAAACTTAATGCTAAGGTTGCCAAAAAAAACAAAAAGACAATATGAGGGTGGTGCGAGTACGGACTACCTTTGGTTTGACATCTAGCCTGGCTTCCACTATTGTGCAAGGATTAGAGTTGTTCAATTCTCAGGATTAAGAATTAGGCAGTGGGACTCAATAACACTTGCTTCTCAGAGTCAGGAACCTTCTTCACCTCAAGAAGATTTAAATTTGAGAGAGGAAGAAAAGTTTTATAATCTTCTTGTATGTTTATTGTCAAGTTAAGGACCCTACACTGACCTGAAACAAATCAGAATCATGCATTAACACACCTAAACCAAACTTAAGCTAGAGAGATTTGAAAGTGAAACCAGACCATAACAAAATCTTTGGGATTCAACTTTTTAATCAAGAGAAACTATTTCCTCGGGTAATAAAAATTAGAATACAAAAGACTTGAGAACAAGATTGAGTGTATTGATTTGGCAAGAGAAGGCAGAACAAGTTCCAACACATGGACAAGTGTCTAACTTTCTCAAGTGGAGCTTTCTGTTTTCTGTTTCTTAGCCTTCTCAATCAGAGGTTTCAACTGTTTCTTCTCAGCAAGAAGTTTGAGGAAGTTGAACAAAAACGGAATGTAGTTATGCTTCCTCCTAATGTTCTCTGTTCTCCATTTCATAAACTTCTCTTCCTCCATTACAATCTTATCACTCACAGCCTCAATCCCAATGCTCACCTCACCCATCAACTGTTCAAGTACATCTCCATCGCTCTTGTCCGAACTAGTCATCTGCTGCACCAGCTGTTCCCTCTGCTTTTGAAGCTCTTTGAGTTCCGCCGTATAGATATCCTTCCTGTTTTTAATGACAGCCAAAAGATTGAACCTAATCTCGCTCTGTGAATACCTCTCAATTCGTTCTTGGATCACTGGTTGAACCAGTTGCAGCCATTCGATACCACTTTGGTCACCTGGGCATGGACCAAGACTGATAGGTCCTTCCTTGAGCCCATCAAGCTCGTACAAGACTCCATCTACTGGTATGTAGCTTATGAAATGGTATACATCATCGTCTTTTGTAGCAGCTTTTTGTTCCTCTGGGATAAATGGTTCAGGTCTTGCGAAACTATTGTGAGCAGTCCGTATTGCCTCACTGTTATTGATAGCCAAACCCTTAAGGTCAGATGGAAAGTTCTTGGTGAAATCTTTCAGGGTCGATAATTCAGGACCAATGTCAACATCTGGAGAGTTCAAGAGGATAGCCAGGATCGCTTGGGTTGCACAAGCATTGTTAATGACCTATTAAAATCTACGTATGAGATAAATATTGAAAAGAAGATTAACTAAAATCTTATGCTAGGGTTTGCGAGACATACCTGGTTGGCGAAAAATAAGTTAGAAACTTGATCTTGGATTGTTGGACGATCATCTTTTTCCCCAGCTTGCCATTTGAAAAGAAAGATCAACCCGTATACGGGTCTACAAGGCAGCCACATGGTTAAAAAGCATATATTAAGAAGGGCATAGATATATCAAACAAGAGAAAGTCTAACTCATATACTGAGTGAGGGGTTTGACTCCCGGAGAAAAGAATTTCATTTATGTTCCATCCAAAGAAACGAGTACCAAAACTTCACAAGGGGCTATATAAATTTGGATGCAAATGCAACTACTCACCTGAGGTTATTGAGAGAATCAAGATCTAGGGAATACAATTCTTCAACCTAAAGAAAAAGAAAAGAGTCAAAATTCAAAGGACAGGAAAATTTGAAAACAAGTGGCAAATGCTGATGCAAGAAACAATCGCATGAGGAAATTTCAAAATTTTTGCACATTGAGAAGGAAAGAGTAAGGATAGAAGTATGTGACAGAACAATGCATTAAATAACACAGGTCACAGGCACTTAGTTGAGAAGGTAACTGTACTCAATTATAGAATACTACATAGCAGCTTCCAGCAAGAACCACAATATATAATTTGCAAACATTCATTCCTATCCATAGATTCATGAGAGACGTATAAATTTCTCCAACCATATGTATCACTCCGTATCCCCAAAAGAAATGAAAGCTAAATTGATAAACTATAAGAGATTATATTACCTGCACTCCTTTGACTTGCATTTGTTGAATAAGCTCTGTAAACACACCTGTACTTGTATACATATATATATAAGCATACGCAAACACACAAAGATCGATATACAATATGAAAAATCTGGCAAATAGAAGTTCCCATTATGAAAACGCTAACAAGACTCCACCACCGAATATCAATAACACACAGATTAAACACAGATACATTGTACAATAACTCTTCAACAACATCTCTACTATATCTAGGTACAAATATCATTCAAGCCAAATATGAATTAGTATTACTAACAATCCCTTTAATCTTTGTCTCCAATTAACAACAGAAGTAGCCAAAGTAACCTTAAACCCTTGAGTAATAACTCCAGAAATTACAAGATTAATCTTCCATGAACAGTAGTTACAGTACCAAACACATATCTACCAACATATCTAGAATAGTAACAAACACATAAGTCCAAAACTCTTCAACAAAATCTCTATCATATCTAAGCTCAAATTTCATTCAAGCCATAAATTATCTACAAATTACTATCAATCTCTTTAATCTTTGTTTCCAATTAACAACACAAGCAGCTAATGTAACCTTAAACCCTTGAATGAATAACTCAAGAAATTACAAATTTTTAAGAATAATCTTCTACATTCACATCACTAGGAACATAAATTTCACAACTTTTCATCAAACAAACAACATATAAGATTAAAATAAAAACTAACATTAACATCAAAAACATCGAATTCAAATTTTAATTAACAACTCAATGCAATGAGAATCTAAGTTTAAGCACAAAACCCAAACCCTAATAAGATAAATACAGCACTATGGAGAGAAAACAGGACGTACCAGGATCCGACTCAATCGTGCACCAAGACATGACGAAAACTAGCTGTGATTCGCAGAAGAGAAGTTGAAATCAAAAGAGTAATCACAAAAAGATAACAGATTTGTGTTGAAAACAATGAACTTACGAATTTAGTTAGCTAGATGGAAAAAAGGAAGCGCCTTTGAAACCGAAGATGATAGATTTGGTGATGATGCTCGAGATCGATTTGGGAATTAGGGTTTTAACTTCGCTGGTTTATTTCACTGCCTTCGTCAGATTTGTTTTTTTTTCCCCGGGTCAGTCTGGTTTTGTACATTTGTCTGGATTTGTAGTAATCTTATTGTAACACAATAAAGGAAATTTTTAATTTACTAATTAATAATAAAAACTTACTCATTACTAATTACAATTATCAGAGTTTTCTTTGTAAAATTTACGATGCCATCATTATTCAACGTAAATTCTTTAATTATACTAATTAGAGTTGTTCTGACTAATTAAAATCTATTAAAAAGTTGTTAGAACTTTAGATCATTCTAAATTAAAAACTTAAAATTGATCTTAAGAAAATCATTCTCAACAGTTAAATATTTCTATTTGATCTCAGATACAATAAGAAAACAACATACAACCTAAACAAATGTACACAGAAAAAAAAAATATGTATGAGAACACAGAGAATTCCACTAGTAAAGAAAAACTAAAAAGGAAGAATAAAAGAAGTGTAATTGTAATATATCTTGCAAAGTACTTAACACGTTATTACAAGAAACGTAATAAGGTATTATTCTTCAATCTACATTTCATAGTAAAAGAAAATAACTATTTCTTTTCAGCCGAGGAAGTCTATCATTGGATCTTCATGATGAACTCTCTTCATTCTGTAAGCTTCCATCTCTTCTGGAGTAACCTGTAACGAAATAAGAGAAGATGATTTAATCTCTGTTAAATCAAGAATATGATTAGATGTTACTAGTTAGTTTAAGATTGGTTTAATTGATCATTACATCATTAGTGTATTTGACATTGTATTTGCGTTTCCTCTCATCTTTTTCTTCTCTCCTACTACGATCCTCCTGAACCCAAGACAAGCAAATGTGTATCAGACAAATCTTACAGAACAAAGAAACAGAAGAGAGAAATATAAACAGAAACTATGGCATCTCTCTTACCTTTTTAAGAGCATTTGCAAGTGCCTCCTCGTTCAATTCCAAATCTTCAGGAATATCAGTTCCCCATGTCGCCATTCTCTTCTCTTCAACCTTCTTTGGACTCTCTGATAACCAAAATACGATACACGACGCAAAACAACATTACAAAACATATGTAGAAATAAGTGACATATGATATTACTCAGGATCAATTATTTCATTCAATGTAACCGGGGAAAATAAGAGATTGGAAGTCGACACAAACCTTCGGTGGCTTCTTTGCGAGCAATATTAGCCTTCATCAGATCAAGGGCAGCCTCTGCAGCTTCAATTCCAGCTGCACCTGTGCAGTAACTGTTGCGAATGGTCTGTTGGCAACATTTGTACCCCCATTGATGATCCTTCCACCACGAACCCCAAACACTTGTGTGGTTGTTTACATGGACATCTTCTTCGTATTTGCTCTTTGGCAATATCACCTCCTGTACACAACGAACACGTTAAAACCGAAACAGATCCCACAGAAAAAAGAAGCAAACTTATTATACAATCCAAACAGGTAAAAAACTTGATAAAATATTCAAATCGGAAACCATTAAAAGGTAAAAACCATACCTGTCCCTTTATGATCCTCCCAGCTCGGTCATACTCAACTTGTCTTTCACTTTGGCCAAGCAAAAGCTCCATTGGAATTTCATCTCTTGTAGCTGCATTACCGTATTTCTCCATGATTGTGTCCTTTGTCTGAGACTTCAGCTTGTCCTTTGCAACCTGAAAGTTCTTATACAGCAACTCAGCTTGGGATGGAGCTGCTTGCATATGCATGTCCTGTCCCTTGTCAAATGCTTCCCATGAATGGATGTTTAGCTGTTTGAACTCCAAAGCTTGGCCACTGTTTCTATATTGATTATCTCCCTGATAGATAAAAAAATGGTTTAGTATTTAATATCATCAAAATATAAGACACAACTACATGATCTATGATTATTTAGCAGCAACTTACCAGATAGAATTTGTCATTCGGATCTGCATCAGGAAGTGGGTCTTCACGCATGGATCGAGTTTTAGGGTCATAATGAGCTGAGTTGACGTCAAGGTTCAATAAGTACTTCGCAGTGTCTTCTCTAATACGCAGATTCCTGAAATCATGAAAAGGTTACACCATTAGTTCATCAAGTAAAATCATCCAACCAATTAAACCTGTGTGATGAGATAATTTTGTAGTCCATACCTAACAGTTCCTGTGCTACCACCACCAGTTGTTCTAACACGCTTTTCAACCTTGGCAAAATCCATCTGCCTGCTCTCATCAACCTTGGCTTCATCGACCTTTAAGTCATCATCTTCTTCATCCCCATCACTGGCAGCCTCATCACCATTATCATTATTGTTCTTCTCCTCTAATTTCTTAAGTTGCTGCTCCTTGAGATACTTCTTTCGTGCATCCTCTTTTGCTTCATATAGATCTATCACACGATGATAAGTTGAAGGATCATAACCATTCCATCTATCCCTCTTGCCATCATAGTCGAGTTCAAAACTCTCAATTTTCTCATCAGGTGCAATGTTCTTGTTTGTGTATTTTGCTCCAACCTTACGAGGTCTATCCGTACACTCTTTAGCCTTGTGGGTTATTGCACCACAGCTTCAAAAACGAGACAGACCAAGTCAGAGAATGAACTTTGGACTGAATCATTAAAACCTAAAAACCAAACTTAAAAATACATACTTTTGACAAGCTCCCTTGCGGTATTTTTCAGCTTGAAAAATCTTTGCACCTCTGTCATACCATGACTTAGTGTAATTAGGATCACTCTTCCATTTCCTTTGATGCTTCAAACTCTGGAAAAAAAATCAAATAAAGAAACAGAATATTCAGTTTTTGTATGTTCAAACAAGAAAATTTCAGAAAAAAAAACAATAAAAAAGCAGAAGAAGGATTAAAGCTTACCGGTTTTTCAGAATTGAGATACCATGGAGCAGAAGACATATACTGAGGAATGTGAGGATTAATTTCCTTTCCATCTTCATCTACCTCAGCTGGAGCAAGCCCAGCTTTACGAGCTTCCTCCAATTCAATCTGCTTCCTATGATCTTCCCTAGACTTAAAAGCAACTGTTGCAAAACCCCACAAAGATAAAACTTCAGAAACATTCATTAACTAACAATACAATTAAATTTTCAGAATTTAAACAAACTACTGGATCTAATTAAAACCCAAAAACTTGTAGAACAGTAAGAACCCTAAATTCATAAAAATGATTACGAACGTAGAAATCAGAACTGAATTGAACAGCAAATGGAAATTAGAAGTGAAATTGGTAAACAGATTCAAGAAAATTAGAAATAAAATTGAAAGAATTAGGTGACCTGAAGCCGTCGCCATGATTTTCCGATCGTCGAGCTTCGACTACTTTCGCAGAAATAAATGAGAGAGGTGCGAAATGTGCAGTGAAGGTAAAGAAGAAGGCTCAGGCGGGGGGCGGTGTGCTTGTCTAATCAAATATGGGCCGTAAAAGTTCATTAAGCCTTTCGGCCCATTTACTAGCAGACTCGACTTTTAATTATCCCAATTGCCAAACATAAATAAAAGTACAAAACAGCTCTAGTTATCTTTTCTTTCCTTCTAAATTTCATTAAAAATATCAAAATACAAAAGGATTAAAAAGTAAAATAAAAAAATACAAATTATTACGGACGCTGTTATATGCATCAGTAAAGACAAATTATCATGTAAAAAGAAGTTAATTTATGCTTATTTTTATTACACGCTAACACATTATATGTTATTATTTTCTTTATTCTCTATTCGTCTAACTTTGACATACGTGGCATTATTTTTTGTGTTTTCTAAATCGTACAAGGAAATGTAATTGCTTATATTAAATGTTTTCACAAAAATTGGCACGATATCAATTAGTTCGTTGAATAATTTTCCCATGATTTCCTTTCTAAACATGTGATTAAGTATAAGATGGGGCATGGTATGAAATTATGGATGACTGATCTGAAATATACAACACTTCTATGGAATCAACGTAAAAAATCAACATCTACCAAACAACTATTTGTAACAAAAAAAAAATCAACAATTTTTATTATCCAACAAAGGTCTGAGACACAATAATGTAGTTTACAAGAGAACTAGGAGACTAAATCAAATGTATTAATTAAGAAACGAAATTATAACCCAAGTTTAAACTTGCAGCTACTACTTTGAATCTTAATAACATTATTTGTAACCAAACTATTAATAAGTACACTACATCTCACCGAGAAACTCACTTTAAAGAGCTTCAATTTCCCTAATTTGATCCGAACCGGTTGGTTAACTCTAATTCTCAAAGGTATATTCCCGGTTCTTTGTTGCTGATCTTCTAATGTCGTCCTTAAACCAGATGCATCCTGAGTTTGACCAGTCATTTCTACAAATATCACTGTTGTATTTTCATGGCCTTGGTAGAATTTTGGCAGTGACCCTATAAAAAGCCACAAAATCCAGTTAAATAACAATTAGGGTGGATAAGAAAATTGAACCGGACCAAAATTCATCACCAAATTTTATAATAACACTGACTAACATTAGAAATTTTTCTTTAAATTATCAAAACCAAACCCAATTTTACGAACCCAAACTGAAATGATCCAAAGTGCTTGCATCTATTAAAACTAATATTTTAAATTAAATATATAGATTTTTTTTTTAAATATACTTAAAATATATATTATTTCTTCTATGATAGTTATTAATGGTTGTCCAAACCCGAACAAAACTTTAATTTTCAAACAGAACTGAACTAAATAAATTTCAGTTTTATTTGGAATATAATTTTCAAAACTAAGATATCCAAGCCAAACCAAGCTAGGCCTAAATAACATTAAATTGACCCGGCTTTGGCATGTGTAAACCAATTTCAATCAAACAAAAAAGCCTACCAAAATTAGAATTTCAACCTTCATAGTTTATGAACCAGACCAAAGGAAACCGAACCGGAAATCAATTAAATGAAATGAGATTTTTAAGCCTTCCTAATGTTTAGAAACCGAAGTACTCCAAAAGTGACATATACCATTGCTTAGTTGAGTTTCCAAGTACCACACAGTAATGTTGCTTCCATCTTCATAGTAAATTCCAATCTTCTCATTCGGATTCTTAGCGGTTATAGTCACGTTAAAAGACGTGGACAAACTCGAATTTTGGTTCAGCGTAAACCGAGTAAGCTTTAAGCGGCCAATAGAGTATTCCGGTAACTTTGGTTTAAAGACAAGGTAGAGTATACCAATCGTCGCAGCTACTACAACAATCAAGAGCAAAAGAGAGCATAACGTGTAGCACAAGCATCTACAACAACAGCTTCTTCTCTTCTTTGGTTTAGCCAAAGGCACGAACCGTTGTGGCCTTTGGGTGAAAGGTTCTTTGGAAGGGTCTCCATGATCTGATCGGAAGGAACCACGTGCAACTAGGGGAGCCGTTGGATTAGCCAGTGGAGCTTCTGGGTCATGGACCGGGTAGATTTTAGGCTGACGAGACATTTTTTTGGAGAATCTTGATTACACCAAAGAAGAATAAGGTTTTATTTGTAGATCTTAGTTAGGGGTTTGGGTAATATAGGACGATGTGGGGGGTCTAAAGTCAATAATGAAGACCTTTTCAATTGAGAGACGATATTAAAGTTTCCATATATATTTTTTGTTTTTAATTTTCATGTTTTTTTTGAAATAACTAATGAATAGTTAAATCAATTAGATTTGTTTCCATACAATACCTCGCACGTGTCATATGGATTGGCTTGTTTATTCAGGCAGCAGTCTTTGTGGAAATAGAGTTTGATGTGTACCTTATAAAAAAACCATTAGTAGTTAGTAAAGATTTTTATGTAATTCAGTAAAACCTCTATAAATTAATAATGTTAGGACTTTGATAGTTTATTAATTTATAGTGATACTAATTTATCTTTAAATTAATATTTAGTAATTTATAGTATAAAATAATAAATATTAATTTATAGAAGTTTTATTTGAATTTTAATTATTTAAATTATAGAATAAAATTAGATAATTTGATTTTAATTACCTTACTATTATACTAAATTTTAATTGAAATCATTTGATTTAATTTTGAAATTTTGATATTTACAATCAAAAAGAGTTTTTTTTAATAAAACATGAATAACAAACACTATATGAATTCAATTATGCAAATGATATACACAAATTCAAATTTATGATTAATAATCTCATATATTAGGTTTTAAAATTTATTAAAATGATTAAATAGAAATAATAAATATTCATAATATAAAGTTATGTTAATCTCATACATTAAATTTAAATTTTATTAAAAATCAAAATATAGATGATACATATTCATAAGATGAAAGTATATTGGATATTTAAAAGATAAGTTATGAACTTATAAACTATACTACAATATAATTATTTAAAAACAAATACAACAATTTTTGATACAATAAAATTAAAATGAGATTTAAGAACATTTATTTTTTTAAAGGAATACTAAAATATTTCATTAATATATTATCTTTATATATATATATATGATTATTAATTTATGATATTATTGGTACCATAATTTACATAAGAATTTCAAAAAAAAATTATCTTATTATTTTATTGAAATTAGATAATTTTTATATTTGTACGAGTTGTAACTATATAATTTTATTATTTATACTTTTTATTAATTTATAGAGTATTAATTTATAGAGGTTCAAGATGTACATGTGAACTTGCAAGTTGCATTATATAGATGGGAAAATAATTTGACTTTTAGGGAAAATAACCATACCTCATCAAACAATTAAAAAATGTAGCAATTTGAGATATTTTCCCTTTCAATCACTGTTTCTTGCTTTTATTTCCTTTTCATCTATTTTCTTACTTTTTGCTTTTTTGATCTTCTGCTTCTACTCCAACTAACCCCCCCTAATTTAAGTATTTTTATCAATAAAATATTACTTATTCTCTCTCAGAAAATATGATTTTGTACAATTGTTTTATTGTCTCAAAAACTTTAAGTTCTATATATATTTATTGCATTTTATTTTCAAAATTAATTAACAAAAACAGTTAATATTTGTGCATTTATTAAAATTATTATAAATTAAATGTAATAAATAAGTAATATAACACAAATAATCAAATAATTTATAATTATTATTATTTTTAATCAGCATGAAAAGTATGATTTTTTGAGATGGGGTGAGTATTGAATAGGAACACATCAAAATCTTCTTTAGATATATATTGCTTTTTACTATTTTGATTCGGAGGTACATTTATAAAGTCAAAATACTTTTTGTCTTTCCATGAAGACATTGTTCTGATGACCTAATCGCTCAAGACTGATGCAGGAGTGTTCTCATGCGTTCCGTCATGGTTAGTTTTTCCTTACTTACTTTTTAAACATGCCACATGTATTTTTATTTTCTATAATTATTTTTTGAGCAAGCCTCAATATATTTAATTTATCAATCGTTGTCGGAAGCATTTAAACGAAAGTTTCTAGAACACTATTTTTATGTTCTTTATATTAGAAGCATAAAATTTCTAACAACTAATATTGCACTTGCACCTACGTTTTGTCATAATTTCTAATTCTCGTTTAAGAATTAGAATTAAAGATTGGAAACACTTCATAAACTTGATACGAAAAATATTACATAGAAATCGCAAAAGAAGACCAAGATTAGCTACGACGTTAGTCATGACTCTTGATTTTTTTTCGTTTTGGTATTATCATCACTTCGTGAAGTTTTTGTGTTTTGGAAGTTATTATCATTACTTCGTGAAGTTTTTGTGAACGTCTGCTTAAACCATTGACTTATATGATGAGAGAATGATATTTAAGTTAATAATTGTTATGTTTTTACAGAAACTTTGTGATGCTTCTACGCTTAAGTTAAAACACGACAACTTCTTGATTACTATAGAATTGATGATGGATATTATCATTCTAGATGAAATTGCAATTTGCAACAATATTTTGGGAGACCATTTATCGTTTTCTATTGCAATTTGAATATTTGTTTCGCTCTAAATAATAAGGTATTTTTTTTGTTAATTGATTTGATTATAGCGAACTGATCCTATTGATATAAATAATAGGAAAATTGTGATTACAAGAATGAAAATATGATTTTACTATTGATGAGGTGTGTCTATACATGCCAACATGGAGAGAAAAAATCCAATAAGACATGGTCAATAATCGCCTATCATCCCTTAATGTTCTGACCTCAATTCAACCAAACGATGGCCTAAGACTCTAAGCCACAGCCATGTTCTTTTGTTCCATACTCTGTTTTTTTTCTTAAAATACATTCCATTAAAGTTAAACCAATGATGCATCATATGTACACACATTATGATCTAAGTAGCGGGTACGGAAACAAGAAACAGATACAAAGATGACATATATACGTTAATAAATGAATATTATATATATTTATAAGCACTTATAAACACTAATATATATATAGAGAAAATCATAGTTAAATCTTATAAATTGATAAAATATAGGAATATATCCAGAAAAAATCAAAACCAAAAAAAAAATAAAGAATGAGAATAAAATGAAGGAGATAATTTCAAGTCTTAACAATCATACAAATATACAGAATTTCAAATACTCAAATACCTTGTTATACTAAAATCTGTGTAGATAAGAAAGATGAAAATTAAAGATATGATTATAAACTCATAATACTTATTCTTACATTTGAATTCCTTCTTTCTATTTTTAAAGTTTTTCTATTAAAAATTAAAACCTTGCAAATATATCCTAATCCATCAAAAATGTTTCCGAAACATTATTCAAAAGTACCTCACACGTTCCCGTTAGTACCATCCCGTCCCCATTATTTCGAGACGTCATGGGAACATTTCAAGTTTTGACAGTGTCCCCATGCAATTCTGGAGACAGAGATGCAATGGGTAGGCACCATTTTGCCGTCTCTGTGCTACCTAGATTATGATCTCAATTCCATTAAAAGTTAAACCAAGGATGCATCATATGTACATAAATCATAAGTAAAGATCTTGCCGGCTTTGATTGCCTCTTTCCTTCTCTTGGCTTGCCTCTTAAGAGTTTATAATTTTACGAGTTTAAAATCAATTTCATATTTACATATATCTTCATTTCAAAATGTGTTTAGAATTTTAAGAGTTTAAAATCAATTTAATATTTTTGTTAACAATTTGAGTTAAGATTTGGTATTGATTCTGAAGCTTTCCCATTTGCATTATTTTCAAATTTGTGTCCTGTGTTTGCATCTTTGTCATCCTACGAAACAAAAGCAAAAAATCTTTTTATATTAACATTACAAAATTCATACATTATACAGCTAATAGCCACTTAATGGGAATGAAATGAATTACCTTTTGGAAGATACTTCACCGTAACTGTCACGCATGAAAATATATGATATCATTGACTCAAAATACTAAAAATCTACTGTCATTACATCCTTTAGGTGGCAATTTTCAAAAGAACATTGAAAATCATTACCTAAATTCGACATTTTGGCATCGAAAAAGGAAATAGGTAGTGGTGGTTCTAGCTGAGAATTGCCGGAATTATCCATATTCAAGCCGAGATTTTCAGAGTTGAAGAAATACAAAACAATCTCCAATCAGAGGAAGATGAAGGGTCCGGCGGTTAAGTTTTTAGAGTGGGAACAATGTCTTAGATTTAGGTTAGGTTTAGGCTGTTGAGATAATATCATATCTCTCATATCGTATCTTTGTGTTAGAATATCTAGAGTAAATATTCTCTAGAATCATTATGATATATTAGGTTTAGATATTATGTAAAGTAAGGTTGTGTATATATATCTCTACGTGTGTAACCTAGAAGAATTAATAACACATACTTCGGTAATATGGTATCAGAGCTCTCCTTCCAAAAAGGACCTCTCTCTCTCTAAAACTCCTTCTTCCTCAACATATCGTTCACGTCTCTTGCTCTGTTTCGACGCCCATTCCGAAACTTTACTTTTCATCAAAACAACATGTCGATCAAACCATCAACCACCTCGGTTACGACCGATGTCGTCAACTCCAGTATCACTAACACGAACCTTGTCTCTGTTAACATGGTGAACATCACAAAACTTTCGTCCACTAACTATTTAACTTGGTGTGCCCAAGTAAAATCACTCCTTCGTGGATATGACTTACTCAAGTTCATAGACGAAACATCTCCAGTTCCACCGCCGAAGATTCGAAACAGTTCCGGCACTGAAGAAACAAACCCAGAATTTATCTTATGGCGAAGACAAGACAGTCTTCTGTACAGCTCTCTCATGGGCTCGGTTGAGCTGGCGCATCAACCGCTCATAGCTTCAGCTATCTCATCTGTTGCAGCTTGGAATACATTGGCCCAAACATATGCCAAACCATCACGTGGTCACATCAAACAGTTGAAGAATCAACTCAAAAATTGTATCAAAGGCACGCAAACCATTGATACTTATATGCAGCAGATCAAGTCAAAAGCAGATGCATTAGCTCTACTTGGAAGCCCGGTGGAACATGAGGACTTGACGGACATGGTTTTTGAAGGACTCGGTGATGAATACAAATCTCTCATTGAATCCATCCAGAGCCGTGATTCACCGATCTCATTCTCGGAACTTCACGAAAAACTCATCAACAGGGAACTTGCACTTGGCGTCTCCAAGACTAACTCAGCCTCATTCCCCATCACGGCCAACCATGCTCAACAACGCTCACAGAACTGGCGACCAAACAATAACAGCAAAAACAACTCCGGCTACCAAGGTAATTCACGACAACAAGGAAACTACTCCCCTCGCCCATACCTTGGCCGTTGTCAAGCATGCGGGACTCAAGGCCACAGTGTCAAAAGATGTCCTATCTTTCGCATTGTCTCTCAATCTGGAGCTAACAACAATCAGTTCCGTGGTGCATCACAATCAAACACCAACAGTCAACCGCAAGCATACTACACAGGTATTGCTCAACAAAATAACTCTGCTTGGTTAATGGACTCAGGCGCATCTCATCATCTAACCTCGGACCTTGCAAATCTGGCTTATCATTCCCCATACACGGGCAGTGATGAAGTCCAGGTTGGAAATGGCAGCAGCTTGGAAATCTCAAACACTGGTTCCTCCTCTCTCCCTTCCCCCTCCCGTACTTTTAAGATGCATAATGTGCTCCATGTTCCAAATATTTCACGGAACCTAGTCTCCGTGCAGAAACTTTGCACTGACAATGATGTGTCGGTGGAATTCTTTCCACATATATTTCAGGTGAAGGACCTAAACACGGGAGCACTAGTGGTAACGGGGGGAGCCAATGATGGAGGGTATGAGTGGCCACATCAAGTTCATGCTTCTTCTTTTGCCTATTCAACCACACTTAAAAGCCCCACATCTATCTGGCACTCTAGACTAGTGTTGATTTTAGAAGTTTAGGGAGAGATAAGGATGAAGATAAGAGAATTGGCGTAATAAGAGAGAGAGAGATTGCTGAATTTTTCTTCTTATTTTCTCTCTTCAACCAATACAATGCACAAGTATATATAGACTTTACAAGCATAAGCTAAGGAAAAAATATCTAAGGAAGAGGGAGAGAAGAGGTGTGATGATGGAGTGGTTGAGCTGCTCCAACAGTGCAGCTGCGCCCATGCTGTTCCCATGCTGTGCCCATACCTTCTCCCTGCAGCGCCCATGCCTCCTTTGCTTCCTCACTTGGTTTAGTTAGCTTGTCTAGTTGATATCCAACAGCTTCCTTTTCTTCTAGTTCCTTATAAACTAGCTCTCCTTCTAGTTCCTTCACAACTAGTTCTTTCCTTTTCCCTCCTTTTCCTAAGTTTGAATTCTTCTTCTTGAGATCACATATTTCAACACTCCCCCTCAAGATTGGTCGGTGAATATCCTTTAGACCGATCTTGCCATATATGTGATCCCCAATGATCGAGGATGTTGCCTTGGTGAAGATATCCGCTAGCTGTTCCCCACTTGCTACGAATGCGGGTTTGATGATTCCTTCTTGAATCTTTCCCCTCACAAAGTGACAATCCACTTCTATATGCTTGGTCCTTTCATGGAATACCGGATTGGATGCTATATGTATTGCAGCTTGATTATCACAATACAAAAGCATCTCCTCAGCCTCAAGTATCCCAAGATCTTCTAGGAATGCTCTCACCCATATCAATTCTTTTGTCACCTCCTTCATAGCCCTATACTCGGCTTCAGCACTTGATAAGGCTATAACTTTCTGCTTTTTACTTCTCCAAGTGACTAGATTACCTCCCACAAAGGTACAAAAACCGGATGTGGACTTTCTATCTTGCTTATCTCCAGCCCAATCCGCATCACAATATCCTTGAACCTTTGTGTTTCCATTAGCCTTCATCCATATGCCTTTTCCAGGGCTGTTTTTTAAGTACCTTAGCAGCCTCTCAATCATGTTCCAATGCTGCATAGTTGGTTTTTGCATATGTTGACTCACACGGTTCACTACAAAGCAAATATTCGGCCTTGTAATAGTAAGATAGATGAGCTTGCCCACCATCCTCTGGTATCTTTTAATATTCTCCAATGGCTCTCCCTCAGGACTATCTTGGTAGCCTTCTTCTATTGGAGTTTTGGCCGGTTTGGATCCTAACTTCCCGGTTTCTTCCAAGAGATCCAGCACATATTTCCTTTGGGAGATGAACATCCCATCTTCAAACCGTGTCATTTCAATCCCTAGGAAGTATTTAAGCTCTCCTAGATCCTTTATATCAAAAGCAACCTTCAAGAGTTCCTTGATTCGATCTACTCCATATTTGTCACTTCCTGTGATGATTAGATCATCAACATAGATCAAGACCACCACTACTCCTCCTTTACTTTTCCTTGTGAAAAGTGTATGATCAGCTTCCGATCTTATGAACTCCTTCTCCAAAAGACAAGCACTTAGCCTTTGGTACCATGCCCTTGGAGATTGCTTTAGCCCATAGATTGCTTTCTTCAATCTACAAACTTTGTTGCCTTCCTTATGATATCCTTGGGGTGGATCCATATACACTTCCTCTTCCAAATCCCCTTGCAAGAAGGCGTTCTTGACATCCATCTGCCATAGATCCCACTTCAAGTTCACTGCCACCGAGATTAGGATTCTGATGGAATGGAGCTTAGCAACCGGAGCAAATGTCTCGGTATAATCCTCCCCATAGATTTGAGTATACCCTTTTGCTACCAACCTTGCCTTGTATCTTTCTATCCTCCCATCACTTGTGTATTTGATTGTATACACCCATCTACACCCAACTGGCTTCTTATCCCTTGGTAAATCGGTTAAGTACCAAGTATGATTCCTTTCCATGGACTTTATTTCCTCTTCCATGGCTTTTACCCATACTCCACTCTCACACGCTTCTTCATATGAGTTAGGTATGGATTCCTTGCTGATTTTTCCAAGAAAAGCTTCATGCTCCATAGGTAAGGATGCCAACGAGCAAAAATGCTCAATGGGATATGTAACAGTGCTAGTTTGAGTGTTATCTCCCCCTTGTAATAAGAGAATGCTGTCGCCAATAGGATCGAGATCTAAGCTCGCCGTACGCTCAGGGCATTCTCTTATCACACAAGGAAGATTACTCGCACTAGACTCTCCTTGGAGCATGGCAGAGTTGTTGTAGCCATAGTGAACACGTTGTCGCCTCTGTCTTGTACTTCTTCTTAGAGGTACTGTTGGCTCAGGTTCTTCTTTGACAATGTCAATGCTTTCTACACCTGGATTAGGTTCACTTTCTTCATCCGTGGCTTCATGATCTGAGGTTGGGTCATTCTCCTCATGTACATCATCCCTTGTTCTTGAATCTTCAAAGAACGGTATCCACTCCATAAATGGTGAGCTCATACCTTGAGGGGTATCATGATTCTTAGCTCCATAGAAGCTCTCCTTTTCATTGAACCTCACCTCTCTTGATACATAGACTCGTCTTGTCTCCGGGTTGTAGACCTTGTATCCTTTTTGTGTTGGTGAATATCCAATGAATACACACTTTATGCTTCTAGGTTCAAGCTTGTTTCTTTGACCTTCTGGTGTGAACATAAAGCAGCTACATCCAAAGGTTTTGAGATGATGTAGGCTTGGTTTCTTGTTGTACAATGCCTCAAATGGTGACTTATTATCCAGGTTCTTGGTTGGAAGACGGTTGATCAAGTAGTTTGAAGTCATCACGGCATCTCCCCAATGAAGTTTAGGTACTCCCTTGGCAATCATGATGGTCCTTGCTACCTCCATTAGGTGTCTATTTTTTCTTTCAGCTACTCCGTTTTGTTGTGGAGTATAGGCGCAAGATGTTTGATGGATGGTGCCAAGGTTGTTGAGTAATTCCTTGAACCGCTTGCTTATATACTCTCCTCCATTATCACTTCTTAAGATCTTGATTGTTGTTTTGAATTGTGTAGACACATAGTTGATGAAGTTGGTGAATGCTTCATAAACTTGATCTTTGGTATGTAGAAGAGTAATCCATGTGTATTTTGAGTAGTCATCTATGAATGAAACAAAATACTTATATTGATCTCTTGAATTACAAGGAGCGGTCCATACATCCGAGTGTACAATGCCAAAAGCTTCATCACAAAATGTAGATGAAGTAGGAAACACTTGTCTACAATGTTTCCCTAGTACACATGCTTCACATACTACTTCTTCTTGAATGAGATTGGGTAAGGCCACTTTGAGAACTGCAGAGCTTGGATGTCCCAACCTTTCATGCCATAGTGGACTATCTCCAATCTCCTTCCTACTAGATACTTCTACATCCGCCTTCATTCCAAGCGCTTTCACATCCGCTTGTTTATTTGTGTGCAAAAGATATACTCCATCCTCTACCTTCCCTTCTCCGAGCACTTTGTTTGTTTTAGGGTCCTAAAACTTAACAAAGTCAGTCCCAAACAATGCCACACAATCCAAATCCTTGGTAGCTTTATGAACTGATAGAAGATTAGATGAGAAACTAGGCATGTATAAGGCTTTTGTTCCCTTTTTGAAAAGTTCTAATTCCCCTATCCCTTCAATCGGAACTGAACTCCCATTTGCCACTTGCACATTCCCATGATAAGGCTCAAGATTTTTAAGCATGTCTTGATCCTTAATCATGTGATGAGAAGCCCCTGAATCCACAATCACTTTGTCCTTTTTTATGGAGCTTTGAGAACCGAGGAAGCCCTTACCAGATTCAGTGAGCTTGGCTAGGCTCTTGATGAGGGCTTCGAATTCGGACCTCTTGACCGTATCCTCAACTGGTTGTGCCACACCCATGAAGGCTCTAGGTCCACTTCCATTCTCCTTTAGCCTCTTAGGCCTCAAGTGTGGATGAAGGGTCCAACACTTCTCCTTAGTGTGTCCCTTCATTTTACAATGCTCACATTCCAACACCCTCTTGTCGAATGTAAGATTCTTCCTTGCAAGATGTGCAGCCTCGCTTGGTGCACGAAATAGGTCTCTTGACCCTTCCTCTCTTTGAATCATGCCACATACTTCCGCTAGACTTGGCAGCTTCTCAAATCTAAGTATGTGCTTGATAAGATCTTTGTAGGATGCGTTGAGTGCCAAGAGAAGCCCAAACACTTGATCTTGGTCACGCCTTTCTCCTAACTCCTTGGGGTCCATAGTTCAAGATCTCCAGTTCGGCCCACAAGCTTCTATACTCCCCAAACATTTCCTTGAATGGCTTCTCTCCTTGTTGAAGCTCATTCAACGCCCTCTTCACCTCAAATATCCTTGATATATTTGAGATGTTTCCATATACTCCCTTGAGTATATCCCACAACTCCTTGGCGGTATCCGCATATGAGTAGGCCGCCAGGATAGATGGCTCTAGTGAGCTTTGAAGAAGTGAAAGAGTGAACTGCTCTTCTTGCTCTTCCTTGTCATTGTATGGTTCGGCTTCTTCCTTAGGTTCAATGAACTTCCAAAGTCCTCTACCTCTTAGAACGGTCTTAGTAGTTTTTGCCCAAAGAAGGTAGTTATCTCCTTTAAGAACAACAGAAATCGCTACTCTATTCACCTCCATTCTCTTGTAGTAATACACAATCCCAGCTCTTTCACAACTTGAAGATCAACCGATCTCAAGGATTTTAATCTCAGAGTGAATAGAACTTGGTAAGATGTATTGCTATAGATTATAAGGTTTTGAAGATAGCTTAAAGGGATTATGAAGAGAGTTTAAGTGGTTGGATAAAGAACCCGCTCTGATACCATGTTGATTTTAGAAGTTTAGGGAGAGATAAGGATGAAGATAAGAGAATTGGCGTAATAAGAGAGAGAGAGATTGCTGAATTTTTCTTCTTATTTTCTCTCTTCAACCAATACAATGCACAAGTATATATAGACTTTACAAGCATAAGCTAAGGAAAAAATATCTAAGGAAGAGGGAGAGAAGAGGTGTGATGATGGAGTGGTTGAGCTGCTCCAACAGTGCAGCTGCGCCCATGCTGTTCCCATGCTGTGTCCATACCTTCTCCCTGCAGCGCCCATGCCTCCTTTGCTTCCTCACTTGGTTTAGTTAGCTTGTCTAGTTGATATCCAACAGCTTCCTTTTCTTCTAGTTCCTTATAAACTAGCTCTCCTTCTAGTTCCTTCACAACTAGTTCTTTCCTTTTCCCTCCTTTTCCTAAGTTTGAATTCTTCTTCTTGAGATCACATATTTCAACAACTAGGACACCCTTCTCTCTCCATCCTTAAAACTGCAATCTCTCCTCTGTTATTTTTAGATTCAAAACAATCTAGCTCTTACCATTGTTCAGATTGTTCTCAGAATAAAATGCATAAGTTACCATTTTCTACTACATCGTCTTTAACATCATCCAAACCATTAGAACTTGTTTACTCAGATGTCTGGACATCTCCAGTTGTGTCGATTGATGGGTTTAAATATTATGTAATCTTTGTTGATCATTTCACTCATTACATATGGTTTTATCCCTTGAAACACAAGTCCGATGTCAAGAACACATTCATCCGTTGGAAAGCTCTAGTTGAAAACAAGTTTCAACATCGATTAATCTCCTTTTATTCTGACAATGGTGGAGAGTTTGTATCCTTAACAGATTTTCTTGCAGTTAATGGTGTCTCGCATCTCACTAGCCCACCGCATACACCTCAACACAACGGGTTTGCGGAAAGGCGACATCGGCACATAGTTGAAACGGGGTTAACTCTTCTCTCTCATGCGTCTATACCTCTCACTTACTGGACGTATGCTCTCTCTTCTGCGGTATATCTCATTAATCGCCTACCTACACCTACTCTATCTAATGACTCACCCTTCTTGAGACTATTCGGTACAGCTCCAAACTACCACAAACTCAAAGTATTTGGCTGTCTTTGTTTTCCATGGCTTAGACCTTATTCTCAACACAAACTCGACTCACACAGCAAACCGTGCATCTTTCTAGGGTACTCCCTGACTCAAAGTGCTTTCCTTTGTCTAGAACCATCTTCGTCACGTGTGTTTGTGAGTCGACATGTGCAGTTTATAGAAACCGAATTTCCTTATAAATCACTCTCACTTCCACCAGTTCATATTGAGACTGAACTGTCCTTATGGTGTCCGCCAGTCACTATCTTACCTGTGTCGCCACTCATCCTAACAGCAGAGGCTCCACCAAGTACCATGACACTCTCAGGTTCGGTTACTTTATCCTCTAATAATAAGACTCATGAGTCTTCTGATCATGTTGATCGATCTATTGTGTTAAGAGAACAGGACTTACAAGATGGTACTACTAATGCTACAATAGTACAACCAATGCATGCTTCTTCCGGAAACATACATCCGATGCAGACTCGGTCGAAAAACAACATTACAAAACCAATCTCCAAGCTATCACTTGTTGCAATTGCCACTTCACTGTCTGATGAGGAACCGGCTAATGTCACACAGGCCATGAAAGATTTCCGGTGGCGCACCTCAATGTCTCTGGAGTTTAACTCACAGATTGACAATCATACCTGGGATTTAGTTCCGCCATCCCAAGACTTTAATCTTGTTGGCAACAAGTGGATCTTTCGAGTGAAAAGAAAACCGGATGGCTCTGTTGAACGGTTTAAATCCCGCCTTGTCGCCAAAGGATTTCACCAAAGACCAGGCATTGACTTTCATGATACTTTCAGCCCGGTAGTCAAACAAGCAACTGTGTTGATAGTTCTTGGGGTTGCAGTATCTCGGGACTGGAATTTACGCCAACTAGATGTGAATAATGCCTTTTTACAGGGACATCTCAGTGAGGATGTGTATATGCAACAACCAGTAGGTTTTGTGGATAAAAATAAGCCACATCATGTCTGTAAACTTCGTAAAGCACTGTATGGCCTAAAACAGGCACCTCGGGCATGGTATTTAGAGCTGAAGGCTTTCTTAGTTCAACTGGGATTTGAGAATTCTCGTGCAAATTCATCCTTGTTCATCCTACATTCCGATGATACAATTATTTACACACTTGTGTATGTTGATGACATAATTGTCACGGGCAACAACTCTGCTACGGTTGAAGATTTCATCAAAGTTCTTAGTAAACGATTTTCACTCAAAGATTTGGATGAACTTAGTTATTTTCTAGGAGTAGAAGCTACGAGAACCCGGACTGGACTGCTACTAAACCAACGGAAATACATCAATGACCTGCTACACCGTACCAACATGGCATCCGGATTAGGTTAAATATCTGCGGATATCCGGATTCTTCAGAAATAGATAAAATTCTAAAATAATAATATAAATTATTTAAAAATAAATCAGAAAATAAAAATTAATTGAAAATATCATAAAATAATTTAAATTAATTTTGAAAATTATTTAAAACATATTTTCTTTGTAAAGTTTAAAAAATACACAAAAATTCATGTAAAATTTATTTTAAATTTATTTTAAAAATGGATCCGGAGCAGATCCGGATATCCGTAATGTCAAAATAAAATAAAATATTCGAATCCGGATTCGGATACTTCAGTTATCATATTTTTCAGATCCCGGATATTTTGCTCATGCCTTGTTAGAGTCATTTTAGAAGGTTAGTCAATTAATCGAAAGATAATATAATCTCAGTAAAAACCAAAAACTAACCATTTATTATGTGCAAATAGATCATCAAATGTTCCTACATCTGTGCATTAATAAGATTGAGATTAATAAACATATTTGCATATGAAACATAAACAAAGAGTTTAGTAAATTTGAAACCTTGAAGCAAAAAAAATGGTTCTTCTTCATAGCACCTCAAACAAAACCATTATCATCCAACATGATTGGTTCAGTTCTAAACAAGTTTCAATGTCGCTAGCAACTGCAGATTTAAAATTGTAATTTTAAATCCAGCGACTAACTCCCTTGACAGTGATGAGTAATAATGAGGTCGATGTTGCTTAAACTAGTTTCTGGAAAAAACCAGAGAACTCAGTAACAGAAGATATAATGAATAACTGTAGAAAGGTATTTGACTGGAGTAACAGAAAAGAGAGAGAGAAAAATGAATAAATCCCCAAGATTGATTTCATCAGGTTAAACAAAACAAATACATTTAGACTTACATCCACTTGCAATGCCCTTTGACTCCATCATTGCACCATCTGCTTCTTTAGTTTCAGCTTTTATTTGAGACAAAATGTTCCTTAAATGATAATGGAGCTCCAATTTTCTCCATAATGGCTTCGGCGACATCATCTTGCAATTTATGTTTCAACTGCTTCTTCTATAAGAAAAAAGCTATAGCACAAATAAATAGATAATTCAAAACCATCTTGGAGATTTGGAGATTTAGGTTTCTACCGGTAATATGCACTATCAAATTTGAGTTAAAGTATATGTTATAATTTGATGTAACTTGCAGTAAAAATGATGTGATATAAATTGAGTTGCATTAGATTTATGTGGTAAGTTTGCAGTAGAAATATGAGTTATATCTTATAAAAAAAATTGATTGGTAACTTTTATGATATTTAATTACATTATGTTATTAAAATAATCTTAATTTAATTAATATTAATAACATGTATTAAAAATTTAATTGCTAAAATTAAACAAATAAATTAGATCAACAGTAGATTTTATAAATAAAAAAGCAAAAATTGTGTTATTGTGTATATTGACAATTAATAGTAAAACATTAGAAATAAATGTGTGTATATTATATTTTAAAGCAATTAATAATGACATAAAATCAATAATTAAAATAATAATATTTTTTTATTTATTTATCTAAATCATTTAATTATATCGTTAAGACAAATATTTGTCTTATTGTAAATATTAGAAATGAAACAAAAATACGTAGTAGTTTGGTAAAAAATCGAAATAAAAAAATCAACTCTACCACATGAGATTTTTCATGTTGTTGAGTTAACAATTTTATAAAAGTCATATCTCAAAATCGTAAATCAATCATAGCACATTCGTAATTCAAAATTTAACTTCAAAGTTTCTAAGAACTTCATGATTGGAGAAAAATTTCACACATATATAGGTTAAGTTAAATGATTAATATCATAGCGTAGTTTACAAGAAATGTTGATATATATACACATACCTTGTCTTAAGTGATTCATCGCACAAGCAATTGAGAAGCTTGAGCCTTCTTGATGCATCCATCTTTTCATAATCAGCAACACCTACTTCAAAAGTTTCTGGTGAGAAATCATTAATGTATCAAGAACTCTTCAAGAAGATGAACCCATTGCTATCAGCTGCACTCAAAGACAAAGTCCCGTAAACAATTTACATTTCAAACACATCAGAATAGAAGGAAAAATAAATATATTTCTCAGAAGAAAAGATAAAAAAAAAATACAAACAGTTTCAGCTAGATGATAGAGCAGTACTGTTGCCCACATGAGAAAAGCTCAAGCTTCAGCTTCAGCTTCAGCTTGTCCTTCCTCAAAACCAGGAACCAATAAAATTAAAAATAGTGAAAATGAACCAGATTATAGAAATAATTACAAATCATAAGTTCATTATGGAGATATAAAGAACAATGACCATACCTTTCCAAAGGATAAACAAAACTCGACAAACTGGCTTATATTTCCAGCTTCCTCAATACATTGAGGAAGTTGAGCCTCAATCTGAATCTCCTCTTTCAATTTTTTAGAGGTTTTGCATTTCTTGGTTTTCTATACCACATCTTTTTCATAACCATAAAAATTCGTTAGCATCTCCTTTTATAGAAATCCAACTTAGAAAAACACAAATCTTAAATTCTCATCATCTACTACCAGTTCTATCTCAGGAACAGACTCATTGCTGCCACTACCACTAGTAACTTCTATGCAAGCAACATCTTATAGAACCATGATATTATAATCAAATAAATGTAAAAAGACAAAAATTAAGATCAATAAAAAATCAGGATTTTTTTCATTATCAGATATGGTTTCTTCTGATACGAAAACGTGTCAGATCTCTCACATTCAAGAGGCTCTGAAATTGAAGCTAAACCTTGGGAATTAGCTTTCTCTACCAAACTCTTTTTGGGCTCTATTCCTTGTTTCTTCTGTGTAAAAATAAAATCATCATAAATTAATTTAAACAAAAAAATATTTTAATAGATAAAAACTTACATCTTAAAAATAAGTTAAATTACATGCAAATGGTGCAGCTGCAGTTGCCTCTGCAAAGAAGACATATTGAATCTCCCATCATTTCTACTTCTTCTGTCTTTTCATTATACTTTAGTTATTCATATCAAAATCATATAATAAGAAAAAATTATAAATATCAGGAAACAAAATTTGTTTTAAGAAAATAAAATAAATACAAATGATCCTTTTTAATAAGCATTTATGACAAAATTTTAGTGGACATGGCTTGTTTATCTTTGTTGCCTTACACAATGCGACAAAGTCCATCAATTGTCCTTTGTCGACACTACAAGCAACAAAACATTTGATCAATAACACATAACAAAAAGGTCAAACAAACCTAAATTAATCAAGTCAAAGCCACAACCAAAAATACATCAAAACCAATGTAAAACAATGTGTTGTTATTTGATGTTTAACCGGGTGACAGTTTTTGCCAACTCTAACGTTGGGGTTGGTGATACTTGTCGATGGTTTCTCACTCTCAATAGCCATGTTAGAAAAATAATTTAGAGGAGAAAAAGAACTAAATCGAAAGAGAAGGACCTCAAACAGATTGACATGCGAAAGAGAAGATCCTCAAATCGATGTTCCCAAATTACTTCATTGCTTTTTGTTGAGGTTCTTCTCTTTCGAGTTAGTTCTTCTTCACCTCTAATTTATCGTTCTAATATGTCTATTGAGGGTGAGAAACTATCGGCAAGCATCACCCATCCCATGTTAGAGTTGGCAAAAAATTTACAAGATGAAACATAAAGACCAACATTGTTTTACATTGGTTTTGTTGGATTAAATGTTTCTCCTTTTCAGAATTATTTAGGTTTGTTTGTCCTTTTCAGAGTTTTTGATTAAATGTTTTGTTGCTGTAGTGTCGACAGAAGACAATGGACTTTGTGGCATCGTGTAAGGCAACAAAGAAGAACAAGTCATGTCCACTAAAATTTTGTCAAAATGCATAATAGACAGGTTCATATGTATTTATTTTATTTTCTTGACACAAATATATTTTCTTAGATTATTTATATATTTTCTTATTATGTAATTTTGATATGAATCATTAAGGTATAATGAAACGGCAGAAGAAGTAGAAATGATGGGCAATTGGATATGTTCTCTTTACAGAGGCAAATACAGCTTCAGTGTTTGCATGTAATTTAATTTAATTTATTCTAAATATAAGTTTTTATCTATTAAAATATTTTTTGTTTAAATTAATTTATGATGATTTTAATTTTCCAGGAAAAAAGAGAACTAGAGCCCTTAGAGAGATCGGTAGACAAAGCTAGAGTCAAAGATTTAGCTTCAGTTTCAAAACTTCTTGAACGTGAGGAATCTGAAACGTTTCATATCAGAAGCACCAAAGTTCGTAATGAATAAAAAAACTAAACAAATCCTGATTCTATTGATCTTTTTTTTTTTTTTTGTCTTTTATAGTTATTTGATTATAATATTTTGGTTCTATAAGATGTTGCTTCCATGGAAGGAAGTTACTAGTGGTAGTGGCAGTAACGACTCTATTCCTGGGACAGAAGTGGTAGTAGATGGTGAGAATTTAAGATTTGTATGTTTGTACGTTAGACTTATAAAAAGAAGATGCTAACGAATTTTTATGGTTATGAAACAGATGTGGTAGAGAAAACCAAAAAAACGCAAAACCTGAAAACCTGAAAAAAAGATTCAGATTGAGGATCAACTTCCTCAAGGTATAAGCTTGACTTCTGTGTGAGGACTTGATATACCAACTGAAGAAGCTGGAAATCAATGCCAGTTTCGAGTTTTATTTTATCCTTTGGAAAGGTATGGTCATTGTTCTTTATTTCTCCATAATAAACTTATGGTTTGTGGTTATTTAGTCTATAATGGGATTCATTTTCACTATTTTTATAGGCTCTTGATTTTGAAGAAAGATAAGCTGAAACTGTTGTCATTGAGCTTTTCTCATGTACTACTACTATATCACTATTCTTTATGCTTCTTCCATAGAAGGTACTAGTGGTAGTGGTGGTAATGGCAGCAATGAATTTGTCCCTGATTAGATTTTGTCTTTTATTGTTAATTATCAAACCGTATATCAATCGGTTTCTAAATGGTTTTATTTTCTATAGAACTAAAAACACGTAATAATGGAACAATAGAACCGGAAAAACAACGTAAACCAGAATGTCCACCCCTATAATAAGATATTCGGAAACTTAAGATATACAAATACAAATACGGATTAAAACTACTTGGATAGGTTCCTTGGGAAGCCAAAGCTTGGGATGAGTATAAACTAGGCTAAATTATTAAAGTTAAATTATAAATTAATAAAAAGTTTAAAATTATATTGATTTATAAAAAACTATTGTAAAAATATTTGTTAGAATTATTATAAAATACACCATTCATTTTAAAATTTTACAAGATATCACAAACGAATTTTAATAATTATCTTTATCATACATATACTTTAAGAAATTTATATTTTGAAATAGATCAAAGTCAGATTCAGATATCCTCATTTTAAATTAAACATATTTCGATCTAGATTATAAAATTCAGATATTTTGTCTTTCAGATCAGATAACATCGGTTCTCATATCAAAATTTCCCAACAGATAATATACTTATAAAACGATATTTCTTCAAAGAGGTTTTAAATGAATTTGATCTGATTTGTATACAAAAGTTCAATTATTTTATTTTAATTGATTTAAAAGCTCATGAATCAAAGCATATACATCAAATAAAAAATAGTCATACAAAGCTTAATAAGATATAATCAGAGAAAATTCAACGATAGCAACAACAAAGTTATGAAAATATTTAGAAAATTAAACAAAATGAATGTAAAATTTTAAAGTGGTGTTTGAACACATACCTTTTTCAAATATTTCAACTGAATTTGAGGTCTCTTCCTACTTGCAATCAAAATCTCACACAAATTTTCTTCAGAAATTTATTCGTAATAACTGTTTGCGCAGAAATTATTTCATAGAAAAGATTGTAAGTTAGAGCCTTTTATATAACAAAAAATTTAACCTAAGGGATGCAAAGGTTGAAACATTTCATACGACATCGTTTGACATGTTTTAATCTTTGCAAAATATTTTAACCTAAAGGATGAAATTTTTTTAACATGTCAAACGATGTCGTATAAAATATTTTATACGATGTCGTATAAAATATTTTATACGATGTCGTTTAAAATATTTTAATTTTTGTAAGAAAATTTAACCTAGGTAATGAAAATATTAAATCATGTTAAACTATGTTGTATACCCGTTTCAGTTTTTGCATCATCTAGATTAACTTTTTGGTTCTATATACCAAAGATTCTTACACACAAATTTGTTTTTATTATTAAGTTTGTCGGGAATTCATCTATCTATATCTTAACATATGTTTTCCGAGGTTCTCTTAAAGAAAATAAAAATAAAAATTCAAGAATTGATATCAACATTGATTTTAAAATTGATGATCTTTATACCTCGGCTAGCATAAAGTTTGTATTATATATATAATTGGTTTTTTTACATGGTGTTTATGTTTTAACATTTCCTTAAAAACAATAGATGTTGCATAAGTGATATACCCTCATATTGTATCATCCAAATGTAATTTTATTTAAGGATTTTAGTAGTAAAATCTCTCAACAAAAATCATAAGAAACCCTCTCAATTATAAATTTAATGAAATAATCCCTCAATTTTAAATCCGTTAATGTAAGAAAATCCTTCATCTACAATTCTGTTAAAAATTAAAATGCAATGTTTCTAAATTTTTAAAACTATGGTTTTTAATAATAAGTCCTCTCAACTAAAAATGACTAGTGAAAACATATCAATTATATATTTAATTAAAAACCTCGACTTTAAATCTATTAATAAAAAACCTTTGAGTCTATATTTCCGCTAAAACTAGACTAAATTTAAAACATAGAGTTTTATTAAAAAGGACACAACTTGTTATAAATGAAAAATATATATATTCTAAAATCAAAACGATATTAGTGCTCTAAAATGAAGAGAAAATGACATGTGTTTTAATTGATTTTTGACATATCCAAAAATCTAATAGAACATAAAACAAAATTGCATATTAAATTTTAATCTAGTTAGAATATAAGCTTTAATCCCACATATAAAAGAAGAAGGGAGACTCTCCCGCTGGACCGCTGGTACACGTAACATAGTACTGCATAATAATTTAATACTTATTATTTTCTTATCTTTTTTTCTTTTAAAGCATTTTAGGGATATAAATTTAAATCATTACCCACTGTTCATATTCCGTTTGACTGACCCACCGCAGAGCAGATATACCAAAAACAAAAATTTTAAATTAGCGGGTGCAGGTTATTTATTTAACGGAGCGGTTGCAGATTATGATATTTTTATCTGCGGGTTTAGCGGGTCAGGCGGGTACCCGCTAATTTTTTTTTTAATTAAACTTTTTTTTGTTATGATTTTCTAAAGAAAAATTAGATTGTTTTAAGTTTTTTTAAAATAAATTACTTATAGTTTTGAGTTTTTTTTGTTTTTTTTTTGTATTTTTGTCGCTATTTTATAAAAATTTTAGATATAATATATATTTTTAAATGATTTAATTTTTTTTAATTATATTTTTTAGCGAGTCTGGCGGATAATCCACTAATTGATGAGAAACGAATACGGATTACTTTTTTAATATTCGCAGATGATGCAGATAAAATTATTGAAAATTGTATAAAATTATTGAAAACCCGCTTGACAGTTCTAAAATCATTTCATATTTTCGGCCAACTCCAATTTATTATATCAATTATAAAGTGTTCCATCCAGTCATAGGCTTTTGACATATAGTATATGAAGTCCTCAATAAAATTCGGATTAACCCTCAAAGCGAGAACCGTCTCAAGATCAGTGCGGATGTTTTCGGAAAGCAATATTACGGACCCAAAAAAAAAAAATGTTCATTGCGCATTAGAGACAATATTCGGAAGAAACTGTTTTTACCGTGAATCACATGCACGATGCATTTTCTTCCAAATAATCTTCAGTATGACACTGAACACACACTGATTTGGATAGACCCTCGCATATTTGTTGGGTTAGTTTTTTGGTACCATGCTCATCGAATAATGTTCAAATCCTTTTCTTCATATGACTATGGAGAAAAAAAAACTATTTTAATCTACATACGTCAGGATATTTCTTTCTCAATCTTTTCCTTCAAGCGTTTAATCCCTTAGAATTAGATTTGAGTTTAGAGTTTAGAATTAGACTCTGAATCGAAATTTTGAAGAAGAAAACAAGTATCTTCCAGTTTCAGACCAAAACGTTAGACTTGGAATATCACATAGAATTTGTCCTTGGGATACACAAAGCAGACAACTCCAGACATCAAAACAAACTATCCAAATTGTTTACAATCTTTCTCTTTGTTTATAGGTTTACTCATCATAACTATTTTCAATCAATGCACGACCGGTTTCAAAGGATGAGCTCTCAGTTTTGAAAAATCAAGACTTGCATCAAGTTCCTCGTCCAGCTCCCCGATTACACCTCTGATCAAAGATACCACAAAATTTAGAACAAAAAAAGTTAGAGAATCACATATTCTGAGCCAGAGGATGAGATTTAATTACATGTTGTCGCCCCTGATAATGTACAAACCCAATACAAGTTGTTGTACTCCTTCCTGCAAAGGTCAAACACCAACACATTAAGGGATTACCATGAAGAGAGTGAAAAAAACATTGTAAGAAGTTTCAATACTCAACCAGAGACTTCACAATACATAATTTAAAACATTATCTATTGAAAAGATGACACTAAGCAAATATATCAAGCAATGTACATTAATAGAAAGATCATACTACCAATTAAAATGACCCGTATCAGATGAAGAAAGATGCTCAAATAATGAACAAAAAAAACTTTTAAAGTAACCATCCTATTGAGTTTGCACCTCTATTTCTCTACTTTTGCCCGATCACTACACACAAAATTATGGAGACATCAAGAACTCTGCTACATGATAGAAACCTCATGAAAGTGACACAACAGTTAAATGTAGCAACTCAAGGATACAAAGCCATTAAACATTGGGATGAATAACAAAAATCAAAAGCTCACCTTTGTAGAAAACACACAATTATGAATACTAATCATTTTAACAGAAAGATATCTAAGCATTCATCATTTTAACAGAAGCATCTCTATTTCCAAGCCAAAAAGCTCTGTGGTTGAGCAATTATCAATACTAATGTCTCCCACTAACATTGGTCTAGCGTAGAATCAACATCATCTGACAAACAAGAATAACAGACAGGAATCAAACTTTTAAGTCTCTTTCTGAAATCAAAAGGAGACAATCAAGTATAATTAGACACTCCCAATAACGATTGACTAACCTACTAGCTAAAGCTTTTTATAAATACACAATTTACAATTGAAGAGCACTAAATAAGTTTCAGTGTAAGTTCCACTGCCGTGGTGGCTATCCACACTACCTAACCTAGATTTTTCCATTAAGAGGCCAGTTGTTAATTTATCCACCATTCTCTCACCTAAGAAAGTACAGTAGGGACCAGCCTATCCTAATTGTCAGCAGATGTTTTTTCCTCAATACTCTATTCAAAAGATGGCACTAGGCAAATAAATCAAGCAATGTACATTATTAGAAAGAACCGCACTACCAACTAATTGACCAATGTCAGACGAAGAAAGGTGTCTGACAATGAAATTAGCATCCTATTGAGCTTGTACCTTTAATTTTCTACTTTTAAGCGATCACTACACAGAAAATACAGAGGCATCAACAACTATACTACATCATAGTAACCTAACGAAAATAAGACCAAATCCAAATGTAGTGACTCAATGATACAAGCCATTAAACACTGAGATGAACAAGCTTACACAGATCATAAACTAACCAATACTTTCAGAAAAAATGTTTGCACATATTAAATTTAGGACTTGAAGAAAACAGAAGTCAGAAGCTAACCTTTGTGGAAAACACACGTTCATGAGATTCATCAAGGATTATATTAGTAGCCTGATCAAAACCTTTAAGAACTCCCTGAAAAATAAAAAAGCTCTCAATTCAAAAAAATAATAATAAAAGCTCTTATTGGTGAAGAACACTTGCTTTGATATATGGAAGTTCCAAACTGTTTAACACACAAATCAAAATAACATACCACAATGTTGCGTCCATCATTAGTAATCACCGAAATAATCTCTGTAGCACCAACCAAAAGTAATGATTTTTAGACAATTCATGCTACAGAACATCACGAAATCAGTTTAAAATGACCAAAAAGACAACTTACGATCGACAAGAGACTCAAGCCCAGTAGTTGTCGCCATGGTAATACTTCAAATGACCTGAAATTACAGAAAAAATATTAGTCACGAAAATGCATCGAACACTTGGTGGGCATTACATATATAAAAAAAATCTATAGACTTTGTGGCTCTCAGATGAGAGATTTCACCAAATTTTACAGAGACTCAGAGTTACGAGTAACAAAAGAAAAATCCAAACTTTATTCGACCCAAATCAGAAAGGGAAACAAATCGAATATAAAAATTGATTCTGGTTACTGAGAATATCACATCGGAGAGTTTAGTGCTATACAGAAGAACGTATCAGGAAGAGGAAAGAGATGAAAGTTCTAACCTTTGTTGCTTAGCGGATCTTGCTGATTCGTAAAGCCCTAAAAACCCTTCTCCTCACTGTTTTCAGAGAACTCTGGCTTGTGTTGTGTTGTTTTTTAATAAAAAGTTTTTATCAGTGTAGGTTAAAGACAATTTTAAAATAGTTATAAATAACTTTTTGATATAAGCTTAAGTAATTACAAGTTCTCCGACCTTTTGAGAAAAAAAAATCTGATCATTTTTGGTAGATTTTAAAACCTAAACTTAATTTGACTCAAATAATTTAATATCATTTCGGTAACATTCTCAATGCTTATAAATGATTAGTCATTTGGATTTATATATCCGGCCAGAGGTTTGCATCAAGGTGATCCACTTTCACCCTCTCTTTTTGTCTTATGCATAGAAGGCCTCTCTCACATGTTACTTCAAGCTCAACCCGAAGGTCTGATTTCTGGAGTTGGGTTCTCAGTTGAGGGGCCTTCGTTCAGTCATCTTTTGTTTGCAGATGACAATCTTTTCATGTGCAAAGCAGCGGATGATCAAACGAGAGTGCTAAATTTAATTCTAAAGATTTACGAAGATGTCAGTGGCCAAGTGGTAAATGTACTTAAGTCTTCAATCACTTTTGGTGAAGGGGTTAAGACAGAGTTAAAAGAGGAAATCAAAGAAATTTTTGGGATTGTTAACGAAGGAGGTGCAAGTAAATACTTGGGTCTTCCAGAATGTTTCAGTGGTTCAAAAGTTGAGACGTTGAGCTACATTCAGAGAAAGCTTAAATCAAGACTCTCAAGATGGTTTGCCAAGGGTAAATAAGTCTTATTGAAGGCGGTGGCTTTAGCGATGCCGGTGTATGCCATGGGATGTTTTAAGTTACCAAAATCAACCATTGCAAAGCTAACAAGTGCTATGGCGGCATTCTGGTGGGTTTCTTTCGAACACAAAAGGAAGGTTCATTGGGTGAGAGAGATGGAGTAAGTTATGTTTACCTAAGAACTTAGGTGGTTTGGGTTTGAAAGACATTAAAAGTTTTAATCAAGCTCTGCTCGCTAAACAAGCGTAGAAACTTCTTCAAGATCCTAACTGTCTGCTGGCAAGGTTTTTAAAAATTAGGTATTACAAGGAGGGTGAATTCCTCGAGGCTAGCATAGGACCGCGTCCTTCTTTTGGTTGGAGAAGCATCCTCTTCGGATTAGATTTGATTATAAGAGGTAGAAGTTGGAAATGGATTATCTTTGAAAGTATGGTTGGATCCTTGGTGTGATTTTGGGGGTAGGTTCACACCATGGATGAAGAATCCATTAGTAGATATGGAACTACTTGTTAGTGATCTCATCGACCTTTCCTCTGGTTTGTGGAATAGAGAGATTTTGGATGAGAACTTCTATCCTGATGATGTTTCGGCAATAATGAAAATTAAACCAGTATTTGGAAGTGATGATTTCTGGTGTTGGAAGCATAATAAAAGTGAAGACTACACGGTGAAATCTGGTTATTGGTTGGCCAGTAAATTCTTTCTCAAGGAAGAATTCCGTGAAGCAGCTTATCAACCCTCTGTTAATTGTCTAAAAGAAAAGGCGTGGGAAGCCTTGACATAACCAGAAATCAAAGATTTCATGTGGAGAGTTCTTTCAGATGCAATTCCAGTTCCGACAACCTTGTCATCCAGAGGAATGAAAATTGATCAGAGATGCCAGAGCTGTGGATTTGAAGGGGAAGGTGGTAATCATGTTCTGTTTTCTTGTCATGTAGTGAGACAGGTGTGGGCTTTGACTGAGTTTCCGGTTCCTGAAAATGGTTTTCATCTCACATCTCTGTTCGTGAACATGCATTTCCTTTTTCAGATGAACAAAAACATAAGGGTCCATGTAGAAACTAGGAGACTGTATCCATGGGTCTTGTGGTGGTTATGGAAAAACAGAAACAAGTTTTATTTTGAAGGAAAGCTGTTTGATGCTTTGGAATCGGTAGACAAGATAAGAGAGGAATCCAACCTTTGGTTTATGGCTCAACAGTTGGGGAGGAAAGGAGAGGTTCAAGTCGGTAGGGAAGTGGTGTCAAACTCTCCTGGTTGGAAAAAACCAAAAGAGGGATGGAATAAATGTAACATTGGTATCTGTTAGAAGAAACAAAAGCGGATTGCAGGTTGTGCATGGGTTCTGCGAGATCATGGAGGACATGTTTTGTTGCATAGTAGAAGATCTTTTGCTGATGTGGTGGATGTCAATGATGCAAAATTCAGAGCTCTACAATGAGCTTTTGAGTGTATGATTCATCATCAGTTTAATCATGTGATTTTGCAGCCGAAAATAATTGTTGTTTGGGAGCTTTGAATAGACCACAGGCTTGACCATCTTTTAAATTCAGGTGGGGGTTTTGAAGTTGTCACTTGATAGAATAAGTTTTTGGTCCACAATGGTGGAGTCAAGATCTTCTAATAGAAGTGTTTTTCTCATTGCTCATAGTGCTACCTATAGACAGAATTATCAGTCTTACGTAGCACGTGGAGAGCCTATTTGGCTGTCCAAATTGTTCAATGAGGAGAAAGGGGATACTTCTTTCTACCTAAAAGATTTGGGAATCTTTTAAAAAATTTAGATTTTTGTAGCTGGCCGGTTTCTTATTATATAGTGGCCGTTGGTGTATTATTGGTGTATTGTATTCTTGTAAACTTGAATTTCGATCAATATATATATATATATATATATCTATTCAAAAGGGGAAAAAATTGAAAGGCTTTTGAGAAAAAGGAGGTTTATGGGTAGAGATCTGATAAAATCTCATGGATGCCAAATTTATGAGTTGTATCTAATATATCTTTATCATGAATCATGATTATCAAAATTATTTCTAGTTAATTCAAAATTTATACAAAATGAGAAAATCAATCTAAATCCAAACTTCATTTACAAGTAATTCAGTTGTATTAGATACGAATCAATTGTACTAGTAGTATTATGTAACAATCCAACAATATATATCAATTCTAGTAATTACCAAACTATATACCAAACGACAGAGTTATAAAACATGTGTGTGATAAAGGTATGTTAAAGATCAAAGCAAAATAGACATGAAGCTTACATAGAGGCCTAATTAAAATAAAGATATGTGTGCAAATTAATACATGATTCATTGGTGGCTCAGAAGTAGCCACATTCAATGTCTCAAGTGGAGGCTCATTCAATAAATTAGATCCATTCTCATCATTTTCTACCGTATGCAAATGAGCGCTTTTAGCGTTAATTATAACCACAATTAAATTGAAATTCAAACCCAATTTCAAATCGAAATCCACAATTACAACAATAACAACCCAACAATTAGGCATGGGCAAATAATCCGAGATCCGAGATCCGCTCCAATCCGATCTGAAAAAGAGAATATTCGAGGTGGCCGGATCCAGATATATTATTTTGAGACCCTGAATATCCGGATCCGTGTTTATGTATAATTTTTATTTAAAATATATCTATAATACTTACATATATATTATTTAATATATAGAAATTACTTAAAATATAATAAAAATAAATTTAACATGAAAATTTTGGATACTTTTAAAACTTTACAAAGTAAAAATGTTTTAAAATATTTTTAATGTTATTTTCATTTTTTTAATAATTTTATATTATTATTTTATGAATTTTACTTATTTCTCACGGATCCGAATCGTATCCATAATTCTTCGGATCTGGATCTGGATCGTATCCATAATTCTTCGGATCCGGATCTGGATCGTATCCATAATTCTTCGGATCGTATCCATAATTCTTCGGATCTGACGGATCCGGATCCAGGTTCGGATAACCTAAAAATTTTGGATATCCGGACCGTGCCCACCCGTACCAACAATAACCACAATTACAACCAATTTCAAATCGAAAACCATAATTACAACAATAATTACAACAATAACCATAATTACAACCAATTTCAAATAGAAAACCAACAACAACAAGAATAACCACAATTAACCCAATATATCAAATCAAAATTTCAAACCAAAAATCCAGACTCAGTTTTAAACTCGATCATAATCGATCAAAACTCTATAAACCAACCCTAATTTACAATAATAAACATACAAGTCTTAACAGTCATACAAATATACAAATTTTCAAACACTCAAATACCGTGTTATACTTTTTAGTTTAAGACGAATGAGTTGTTCAATTGTTTGTGTACAGATGAGGAAAATGAAAATTAAAGATGTGATTATAAGCCCTTAATACTTATTTTTACACTGTAAATTTTTCTATTTTTGAAAAATAACTTTAAAACCTCATAGATATATCATAATCCATCAAAAACGTTTTAGAGACATTACTCAAAAGTACCTCACACGTCTCCATTTGTACCATGTTGTCCCTATTATCTCGAGACGTCATGGGGACCTTTTGACAGTGTTCCCTAGGCCTGGGCATTTTCGGATTCGGATCGGTTTCGGATCGGATTAAGTCAGATTCAGATTATTCGGATATAGAATTTTATAATCCGAATACTATCCGATTATATTTTCGGATCGGATCGGATCGGATTTCATCGGATTCGGATCGGATCATAAATTTTATATGTAACCCGATAAAAATATTTTTCGGATTCGGTTAATAAATCAGAATAACCGAAAAAATCCGAAAAACCCGAAAAATCCGAAAAAAAATCCGAAAAATCTGAGAAAAACCAAAAAAAAAAAAAAAACAAATCTAAGTTTTTATTTTTTTTTAAATAAATAAGAAGTTTAATCAAAAAAATATAATTTTAGTTGAAAAGTATAAAGAAACCTTTTAGAATATGTCATATAATTATTAATATTGATAACTAATATATATTTTGTATATTTAAGAATATATATAATTATATATATATAAGTATATATATATTCTATATATTATATATTTCGGATATCCGATCGGATATCGGATCGGATTCGGATTATAACCGAAACCGAAACAAAATTTAGAATAAAAACCGATCGGATTTTATAAGGTGTTTGGTTTGGATTCGGTACGGATATTTTCGGATCGGTTCGGATCGGATTTTCGGATATCGGATTTTATGCCCAGACCTAGTGTTCCCATGCAGTTCCCGTCTCCGGGACACAACGGGTACGTGAGACGGCACCATTTTACCGTCTCTGTGCTTCCTAGTGTATATACAAATCAATCTAGCTAATTGCTTGATGAATGAGGAAGGAAGGGATGAAAAAATTGGCATGGTTTATGTAGAGAATTTGGTTCACTAATCATCAGGAGGAATTCATCATTTGTGGTTAAAGTATTAGTGTATATTAAAGAGTGGTATGAGTGTAACCTTGGAGTAGTTCCATAGGTGAAACTTCAGATCTAACTGACTCTTAAATGGTACCCTCTCCCTCAACATAATTTTAAAATGCCTCATGGAAAGAAGAAGCTGATCCATGTGGAATAAGGGTTCAGGTTAATAATGCCAATTGTTGAAAGAGAGAAACATGTTGAATACTTTTTAAAAGCTAGAATCTTTGAGGGAAAAACAAAAACAAAAGATTGATTAAAATGAGCAAGTGAATACA
Organism: Nasturtium officinale; assembly: GCA_963854855.1. Lineage (NCBI taxonomy): Eukaryota > Viridiplantae > Streptophyta > Magnoliopsida > Brassicales > Brassicaceae > Nasturtium > Nasturtium officinale. The sequence goes on from OY978512.1 coordinate 5,375,837, forward strand.
AATTAAACCAAACATTAAGGAATAACAACAATAGATAAAACAAACATGAAACAACATTTGCTCCTTATTAAAAGTTAAAACCTAACACGAGTTGGTGTTATTGTCCGAAATATGAACTCTGATCACATAAGATTGTTACTACCACATGATTCTTGTAACTCCAACGAACCACCTCTCTTCACAGTAACATACTTTTCAAAACTTGGTTCCATAAGATCAGCTTTCTTCACAGTAGATGTAAATCTAAACTGACTAGACTCAGAATTCAAATTAAGATCAGCCACTGCTTCAACAATGGAACAAGCTTTACTAACACATAAAGGAAGCTTCATCTCACCTTCATCATCATCTCCACTCTTCCCATGAAAACTCTGGATATCTTTTAACAACAAAGCTGTATAATTATTATCTTCATTCGATACCAAATCGAAATCTTTAGATTTCCTCGACGGTCTGCTTCTGTTTAACACTACTTGAGTAGGTTTTGTAACCTCTACAATGGCGGTGGCGGCGCGTATTGGACTTGGAGCTCTTATCATCTTCTTGGTGTTACAAGAACCAATTTTTGTTGAGTTTTGATCAATCTCTCCTAATGGGTTTCTTCTATATGGTGATTGGTCTGAAGCTTTACGTGAATTACTCCGGCTAAGTGACGGTTGAGGATGAGTATTGCTTACTGCTCTTGCCGGAGATTTTGATCTCGGAGAGGATGCTACAGTTCTACAAGCTTCTCCGATGTTTCTCTTAACTGTAGTTCGTTTATTCAGTGACGGATCTACATTGTTGGTTTTCTCCGTCGCCGGAACTGTAACAAACTTTCTTGGTCTAGTATTGCTTGAACTAGGGTTTGTAATCTCCGATCGTTTCGCCGGAGATCTGCTCACTCGTCTGCTTCCAACGCCGGCGGCGTTTCCTCTTTCTCTGCTTGGAGTTTGTTTTCTTCGTTCACGAGGCGAATTATTCACTCGATGACGGTGTCGGTGAGCTTCTTCGTCTTCCTCCTCTTCCTCAGCATCGCCGCCGCGGATTTTCTCGTTTTGGTCAAAGTCAAAGCTTCTTTTTGAACCAGAGTATCTTCTTGTTTTAGCAGCAGAGTTGTTTCGACTTAGCTTACCACATTGTATTAGTATAGCATCAACTTCTTCTTTAGTACAACTTGAGACTCTCACGTTTGATTTCCCAATAACTGGAGGAGAAGAAACTGGAGAAATTAAAGCTTCTTTATCCGAGTTTGTTGTCTTCTTGGATCTTTCTTCATGGCTTCTTCTGTGTTTTATTACTAAAACTTCTTTCTTTGTATCATCTTCTTGGTTTAGTTTTGCAGGTTTTGGTTTTGGTTCTTCAATTGGTTTAATTACTGGTTTGATTGGTTTGATGGGATCTTGAGGTTTAACAGAACAAGAAATGACATTAGAGGGAGAAGAAGAAGGTTTCTTACTAAGACAGCAACCCATTTTTACCCAAAGTATTTGGAGGAATTGAGAAAATATGAAGTAGAAGTGAGCAAGAGATTTTGAGGAGGAATGTTTTGTATAAGACAAAAAAAAATTCAAAACTTTAAATTTGAGACTGAAAATAATAATACTTTTGTTACTATATGCGATTTGTGACAGACACGTATCCTTTTATTTCAGTAAACATTCGGATTCGCTCCCTTTATTTTCTGAAATTATGAAACATGGGGTGAGATTTAAGTTTTGAAGAATATTGGGGTTAAATTGAAACTATCTTAGTTTTTAAAGATAGATTGTTGAGAGTGATTTTGAAAATGGAACCGTTATACACGACAGTCAATGTCGTATTATATCTCTGAGCCTTTTCCCATTTATCAAAGCAAAATGTTTTTTTTTTCAAAATTTAGAATTCCAACGGCCATTTGCATGTGTGATATAGTTTGGTTAGGTAACCAACCAAAAGAATTTAGATTTGTAGGAATCTCTATATATTAAATATGTAAGATTTTCAGTTAAGCTAGAGTCTAGAAATATAATTTATAGGATAAAATACATAAATATCAAAATTATATTTTTATAAACTAAATAAGTAGTCACTTTTTCAATAACTTAAAGTTTTGTCGACTGTCAACAAAAAAAATTTCAATTTAAAGAGAATTTTCAGTCGATGCGAAAGAAAAAAGAATTAAATGGCTAAGTCATTCTGTTATAGGATCAAGTTTAGTTATGACTAAGTGGCGTGAAAAAAGTATTGTGTTTCTTGCAATTTTGGAGAATATGTGAATTTAAAGGTAAATCTTTGAATTTAATACATTTATTTATTTTGAATTTTCACTTATTAGATAAACATGAATGAGAATGAGAAGTTTATGTTGTGAATGGAATTGGATACTCTAAGAGCAGCTCCAAACTAGAATTATGTTGAGTGTCTTTAAATTTTAATAACAATATATTAAAGACACTACAGTGAATATTGATGATGTATTGTGTCTGCAGTGTTTATATGTAGACACTTATAAATATTTAAAAACACTATAAATATTAAATTTAACATTAATCAATATTGAAGATAGTGTCTCTTTTATCTCGAATGTGAATGATCTAAGGTTCTCTTATATACCCTTTACATTGGTTGGGCTCGAGAAGATAATTTTTGTTTGTTCATTTATTTTATATCAATTTATTCAATTCATGTTACTAAGTTAGAAAATTATGAAAAACAAAACCGTTTATTATTATTACATCATTAAAAAAATACATATACAAAGCAAGAGAAACCAATTGTTACCTTAGTCAAAGTCTTAGTAAGTTGACATTGATACTTAATGGATCTGTAATATATATATAACAAAATAACTTGATTTAATTATCTAAAATATTAGACTTATGATATATTTAGATTTCAATGAAACCATTATTCTCTAGCTTTTGTTTCCAATGAGAATATTTTAACTTTCAGATGCATGCAATTTACTTTTAAAGTTTTCTGAATATTTTCATAGAATCGAAACCTTTTAATGTTTACCTTATAAAGGAAAATCTTAAATGATGTATTATTTTCTTCATTTTTACTGGTTTGAATAGATGCAATGAAAGATAAAGTTGTTATACTTCCAATTTGTTTGTCTATATATTAAACCTAACAAGTAACAAGCACATAGAATATCGTCTTGCTTTTTGTTTCTTCCTCTCTGTTTTTTTTTTCCAGAAAACCTTACCGGGAAAAAATGTTTGCTAATATAAAAGATTTGGATTCATGGAATTCCAAATCCCATATTTCGGCTAAGGTGATAAGTTAGATTTAGAAGTTAGAATATATTTCTTTTATCCAGATAAATTATTTATTCATCATGATAGGCGAATCGTTGGAGCTTTGTAAACAGTAAGTAAAGTATAGAAGATTAGTTATGGACTCATTGATAATAACTAAATACTTGTAATGTTTCCATCAAATGAAAATCGCTTTATCTGATTCTTGTAAAATGCATATATTTCAGTCTCAGTGGGCTTGCTTTGTTTAGTTTTGTTGGATAAATACAGTATATATATATATGCGGTCTAGTTGTTATATAACATATAGACTATTGAAGTTCCTTTTGTTGTTCGTGCTTCGCCAATTTCTTACACGTCTCTTGTGTATTTTTGGCATCTGCTTACAACTGGATGGAGTGTCTTTGTCAGTGCTAAGCGACTTGTGAGTTGTGACTGGAGATTCTGTCATTTTCATCAGGTTTTACTCTTCCCATGTACACTGTTTTGGTGCATGTTGATGACTGATTACAATATTAACCTCATTTCATGTTTTCAGGACTGAAAGGAATCAACTTCTTTTGGGGATTCATCATACCACTCGACCACAGACATGTGTACATTCATCCATGTTATCTAGTTATAGCATATGCATATTGAACTCCTCGCAGCTGCTGCAACCAATAGCTGTTTTACAGTGTTTTATCATCCAAAGGTTGAACAGCTTCTATTGCTTCTTCCTCTTCAGTTGTCCAATAAATTTTTCCACTCATAACTTTCTTCATGTTCAGGCCTAGCTCATCTAAGTTTCCAGGTTGATAATGATGGGATATTTTCCAGGTACATGGGTACTGTGTTCGTTGGCCAAACTCTCATTGCCGGTCTGTGAAGGTAATTCATATTTAAACACGTTATATATATAAAAAATCATTACAAGCAAGAATCTAATGATCTATCTCCATTTTGTTTCAATAGCTGACTAAATATCTTATGCTAAGGGGTTTAGCCATCTTAGTTATTGATACCATGTTCAGAGAATGCGTGAAAGCCTGATAAAATTTTCAAAAATACTTACCTTTAATTTGCAGGATATTAGACAATCATCTATAGACTAAACATTTGCCCATATTTTCTCCGTATGGAGTTGTTGCATGCACATAGTGAGTTAGACTTGATTCTTATGTCAGGTTAGCTTTAGGGAGTCTCTCGGGTTGTTGTGTTACTTCAGTCGAGACCAACACATTGATTGACACAACTTTTTAAATGTCATCTGATAGTATTGTATAGCTATATCTTACCTCTTCTTAGGTATTTAACATACTTCTTTAATGTGACAGATCAGAGGTGACATAACAAGTGGCCTAACATGGCTTAGGGGTGGAGCTGGAGAGAGTGGCTTGCTTCCGTTAAATTATCCGTCTGCTAGTTTATTCCCATGGATACAACAGAAACTAGATCTGATCAGAATCAGCAGTACCAAGCGATGTTGGCAGCCGGCAGTGGAGGTCTTCCGAGACAACAGTTTGTCCAGCTCCAAGAGCCAAAACCACCAATGCCTTCAACAGTCAGCTGCTGTCAACAACTCTGGTTTGCTACTTCAGCAACATCAACATGTATCGTCTGCAGGCTCAGACCCAGCAAAATGTCAACCATCACTTAGCCGGAGTAATTCACGGAAAGCTTCAGACCAATCACCCTATAGAAGAAACCCATTAGGAGAAATTGATCAAAACTCAACAAAATGTGGTTCTTGTAACACCAAGAAGATGATTAGAGCTCCAAGTCCAAATCGCGCCGCCACCGCCATTGTAGAGGTTACAAAACCTACTCATGTAGTGTTGAACAGAAGCAGATCGTCGAGGAAATCTAAAGATTTTGATTTGGTATCAAATGAAGATAGTAGAAAGACTAAGAACCAAAAATAACAATATGTTGTTACTAAGCAAATCATGTTAGACAAGACCAAAACCAAGAACCAAAAAGCTTGGGAATAAATTCAGAAGGAACTAAATTTTACATAATTGTTTCTTCACACTCCAAAACATCAACGTTTTAAGATCTATACATATAAAAAGATGACCAAATACAACATAAACACGACGAAACTACACTCTGCAAGAAGTTTACAATGCTTGTAAGCTGTTCAAACCAGTTTTGAGTCAATAAGAACCATACACGTATACCCTCCAACCTAAGTTAGGGTCTAGCACAACAAAACCATTAGCTCCTAACCTAGACACTAGCAATAAGTTCACAATGCTTAAAAAAGCTATTAAACCACAAATTTGGATCAATTTAAAACCATTAACAAAAAATATCCACAAATTTGAGTTCTCAACCTCATGATCCTAAACCAGCCACTTTGGTGTCAAAGATTAGATAATAACCACTAGCTTCTAACCTAGACACTACCAAGAATTTGATAATGCTTGTTGAACCACAAATTGGAGTCAATGAGAACCATACACACACAATCCACAAATTTGAGTTATCGAACTCAAAATAGCTCCTAAAGTATCAACATTAATGTCAAAGATAGTGTTAAAAACTTAAAATTAACAACATCATAATATAATCACACATATATAATAAAACATCCACTACAAATCATTAAGCACACATATTTCAGTATAGATAAATCCATAAACGAGACGAATTTAACTGATTAAGCAAACATAGATAATAATAAACGTAGACAAATAACCTAAAACCATAATAATTTAGCAGAAACTAAAAACACAGTTTTTTTTTGGGTAAAGAACAACCTCAAATTAAGCAGCTTCCTTCACAGGAGCAACTGGATCAGGAATCTTCACATAACCAAGCTTCTTAAGACAAGCAGCATCAGATTCCTCATTCTCATAATTATCAACATCTTCAAAATCATCAGAGCTATGACGATTCACAACAAGAGCCCAAACAAGATACATAGTAGCAGCAGTTAAAGCACCACAACCAACACCAAACAAAAGAGCAATAACAACGCTAAGAATATCTCTAGTCCGATCTTTGAAGCTATTGATGAAAGGAAGCGATACTTGTGAAGATCGATCTTCTTCGATCTGTGGCTTTTCGACATGACGATTGATGAAGATGGGATGAGGATTGAGACGACGGATTGTGAAAACTGTGATGAATCGAGTTGATGTGAAATCGGATTCGAGGTTAGGGTTTTCTGGTGTTACTGAAAGGGAATAAGAGGAGATTAGGAAGGTTTTGCAAGGACGTGCGGTGGTTGTGGTGATTGAGAAGATGGCTATGATGATAATGATCGCAAGGACGAGGAAAGAGGTTGATGATGACACCATTGTTGTGATCCTCGTCTTCGTCGTCTCTTTTGATTTCTTTTGAGATGAAGGAACAAATCTAACTAGTTGATTCGGTGAAGGAAGATTACGAAGACCTTTTTTTGTACTTTTTCTTAATTATGAAATAACCTCTATATTATTTTATTTTGTTAATATAGATCCTTTTATCCTTATTTTGTAATCATAGGTCCCTAATATTAACACATTTGACTATTTGAGAGACGGAATTACGTACAAACAATTTTCAATAAAACTTTAAACGTTACTCAGGCCGTGTTCTTCCTCTGTTCCTAAAAGATTGACGCCATAGCATATCCAAATTAGAATAAAACCTATAGAAGCCACAATTGCAGAATTTATACTCATAATAGGAATTGTTTTAATATGTAAATAAATTAAGATTGGAGTCTAAGATCATCTCCAACCCAGGTTATTCCAAAGGGTTTTTAAATTAAAAAGTTAATAAAAACAAGAAAGAAAAAGTAAAAATTAAGAAACGGTCCTTCTTTGTTAAGAACATTTACCAATATTGTAAGAACTTATATTAAGTAGGTGTTATCATATGATTGGTCAAAAAAAAATTAAAATAAAAATATATATTTTTATTTTTTTTAAAATCTCAACTTAGTATTTTAGCGGTGGAGATGGTCTAAACGATTTAAAGTGGTTTAAGTAATTTTAATATAAAAATATAAATTTAAACAATATATATTAACAAAATATAATATAACATAATGAAATTATAAAATTGAATAATTTCAAAACTTTAAATTATAAAAACATGAAAATAGTAATTTTTGTAATTTTAAGTTTTATTTTTAAATAATATTATTTTATTTTCTTATATAAAAATATAGATATTAAATTATTTATTAAATCTACTTAGTTTGCATAATTCGTCTAATAACTGTTTAATTCTCTTAATTATTACATATTTCATTAAATCTAACTATTTTTATAATGTAACCGATTTAAAAAAAATAAGCAGATTAAACACTATTTCAGATGGGTAAAAAAATATAGCGACTAAGCTTGACTAAACCCCTAGATTTTTAGAACATTGCTTACAAGATACAATTTCTTATAGAGAATGAATGATATAAGTTTCTCATGTAAGTATGTACTATATTAAGAAATAAAACCAAATTTTGTAAACTAAATATTAATATTTATCAACAATCTTAAAATATTTTTTAGGTTTTTAATTTTTTTGTTAGTTAACTGAGTTTTTTAAATATATTTTTAGTCAACTTCCAAGCCATGACATAAGTCACAGTTTTAAACATAAGGAAATCGAGAGAGCTTTGATTACATCATCTGTAATAGCTAAAAATTTGATTACATCATCTGTAATAGCTAAAAACTGAATCTTCCCCTTCAGTTTATTTGCATTAACTTCTTTTTGGAATATATCTTTAGCTACAACTACCTTGATTCCCATGTCAACGGGTTCCACGTCCTTGAGCTTTGAGAATGCTTGCATCTCCTTAGTTTTAAAGTCATTTTTATAAATCTTAAAAACAATTGGTGACGAGTGAATAGGTTCACATCTTATATATCTTATATATATTAGTGTTGATAGCTTTATATATTTAATGTAAGATCTTAACACATCTTTTTGAGATGATAATTTTTACTATGTTATCTCGAATTGAATCTCGCTTTATGACCGGTAATAAATATTTTTTGGATTACAATACTTTAGTCAACAAACGAGTTTCTAATAATATATTAGATTAAAAATTTCTAAATCAAAATCAATTGGTAATGAGTGAAGTGATACATATATTATATATATTATTCAAGATACTTACATCATCTGATGTGACATTTATTTCTAAATTATGCTATTCTAAATTAAAAATCTTGGTATTTTTCAGATAAAAATAGGTAAACTAACTAATAGTTAATTATAGATCGGAGTAAATATATATATATATTAGACTTTAATGTTATAATAAATTATGTTCTTCCAAACTAATTAAAAATGAATAAATTGACAGCTTATATATTATTAGTGTTGATACTTTACTCTCTAAATCATGTGAATCATCATCCGGTTCCCACGAGTTCAATGCATTAAACCAGTTTTTATCATGGACATCTCCAACTAAATTTTCTGTAGCTAATATTAAACATAGAAACCTCTCGGTCCTTAGTGCATGTAATTACCTCATCTCTTTAAATTGTGTAAGTGGGTTCAATGAGTTAATTGAGTTATTTTCTTTGTACCATGTTAAATTATTTGTTACAATTATAAATATTTTGTTCTCTTCGATAAATTTAAAAGACACCGATAAAAGATAGACAAAAGAAAAAAATAAATGATTGTAACTATAATTTTCAAACATAATTACTAGTACATTTGTTTGTTGATGTAGTTTTTCTTATTCTTCCGAAACTATTTTTTAAAAGAAATCTTTTTTTGTCGGCCCAATGAAATAAGTTTCAAATAATACATAGTAAATATATATATTTAACATAAACAAATACTATATATTTTATTTTTAATGTATTACTAATATATATATATTCATTTTGTTTTTTGATTTTTTTTTCTAAGTCAATCCCATGGATTATAATCCGGTATTCACACCCCAGTCCCCACACTATACCACACGTACACGTAGATATAATCAAATCAGTTTTTGTTTCAAAACAAAAAATTAAATTGATAAGCTTAAACAATATTATTGTTTTTAAACGTAATTTTAGGATAACAATATTTGACTCTATAAATATACAAACGTTAAAACAGATTCGCTATATCTCACTCACACAAAAAGAATCAGTACACACACAAATTTCGGAAATCGCCAGCTTCGCTTTCTCTTCTCTTTAATAATTTCTCCAGATTTTTTTTCAAAATTCTCCAGATCTGATTCCATACGTTATGGAGGTAGAACGATCATCGAAAAAAGACGACGATGTCAACAATTCAACAACAAGAAGAGATCATGATCATGATAGATCTACAGAAGAAGAAATCTCGGTGGAGAAAATCTTCGAAGCGAGTAATGAAGTACCACCGCCGTGGCAAAATCAACTGACGATTAGAGCTTTGATCGTGAGTTTTATACTCTCGATTTTGTTTACCTTTGTGGTGATGAAATTGAATCTAACGACTGGGATTATACCGTCGCTTAATATCTCCGCCGGTTTACTTGGTTTCTTCTTCGTTAAAACGTGGACGAAGATTTTGAATAAAGCTGGAGTTCTTAAACAGCCGTTTACACGCCAAGAGAATACTGTGATTCAGACTTGTGTCGTTGCTTCCTCCGGCATCGCTTTTAGTGGTACGTTCGGTTCTAGATATTTTCCGATCAAACAGTGATTTATTATTTATTTTCAGAAATAAACAAAATTGCCTAATTTAAATTCAAAATTTATGAGTAGATATTTTAGAATCTGGTGGAATTTAAAATTTGTGTTGATGTGAACGTGTGAAATGGAATCGTAACTAACTATTTTTTTACATTTTTTTTTTAAAACAGTGAATTATTTACTTTAAATGATGCAAAAGAAAACAAAAAAAAAAACAGTGAATTATTGAGTTATTTTCCGAAATTGATGATATGCAAATTTTTTCCCGAAATTGATGATATGAGTGAATTAGGTGAAAAAATTTTAAGTAGATTTTTTTTTTAGAATCTGGTGGAATTAAAATTCACTTTTATGGCGAAATAACTTTTCGCTCTGAGATTCTTAATTATGGAAAAGGACATAATATACTTTTGGAGTCATTTGTTTTGAGGAAAAAAAATTGAATAAGGTTAGAAGATATATATCGTATATTCGAATATTTTTTTCTAATTTTTATCTTGTAAGGGTTTTATGATTAAAAAATTTGCATGGTATAGTCTAATATCTTGTGTCAGATAGGTTAGCTGCAGCATATAGTATGCTTTAGATTAACATAATTATATAATTTACATACGCTTATAATTATTACTATATTGATATATACGTAGAATAAACATAGTTTTCCAATATAAAATTTAAAATTTCATATAATTAACTACGCAAATATTTTTTTAAACTTTGTATCTTGCTAGAGTCTTATCCTCTACAAAAATTAAAACTTAATTTAACGATATATGATATTGAATTAACATAATAATTTAATATAAATACGCATATAATTATTACATTGATGTATACATAGAGTAAACATAGTTTTCAAATCTAAACTTAAAACTTCAAATAATTAGTTTCAGACGTTAGAAAAAATCATATAATTAATTATATAAATATTTTACAAACTTTTTCTTTTTACTTTATATCTTGCTAGATTCTTATCCTCAACAAATAAATAAAACTAAACATAAACTAAACGAAAATATATGTAATATAATACATTAACCGAAAAAGAATACATACATATAAGTGATATAAATTAAAACTTATAAGTCGTATGGGCTTATACTGTCGTTATATGTGAAGAGATAAGTAGTGACTGGAAAAATTCCAAAACTAAGGTAGTAATATTAGATTTAAAATCAGAGAGCAATGTTTATGACATTTTTGTAATATAAAATAAGAAACGTATCTATCTACGTAGCCAAGTTGAAAGAAACGTGACGCTTGAGATTCTTATTAATTAACTCAAACCAGTTTTGTTTAGCATATGATTACGGTACTCTAATAACTGTTATGTATCTAATACTCACGTTAGAAGTTTGATATATCTATATATATATATAATTGAAAACCTACAAATCCACTATTTGTTGACTTCTCACTTGCATGGGATCGGTTTGATAACGAATTTGACAATGACTTACATGAGAATGAAATTTTTCTTAAAATAAATTTATCGTTTTGTTTGAAATTTTTCATAAATCTTGGGAACAGCTTTCGAGATTGAAACGGACATCACAACTCAATGTGTACACATCGTAAGGAGAAATTGGACTTTTTCAAGGAAACCATTATATTTGACTCTCACGTGATTAGTTTTTTTTCCGGCAAATTATTTATTAAGAGTAGTTGACTTGCTTAGCCCACCATATGTGTCAAATGGGAACGTAGACTTGGAATATGACCTTAATTTCAACTTAATTTATACGCTTAGATGACTGACTAATTAAGTAGAGGACTTTGATCAGTTTGTGATAAACGTTATAATTAGATTTTTAATTTGAGGAATTAATCCATATTTGATACCTAGCCAAATAATGTTTTATGTTAGATAACCATAAAATACTAAAGAAACTAGTTTTAGCATAGGAATTAAATTTGTTTTTAGGAGTTTATATGTTAAATACTATGTGTTACAGTTGAATAACTTGAATGAGTTTTGAAATATATGAGTTTTGAGTTTGTGGTACACATTATAATTATTAGATTTTGTTTTTACGTTGTTATGTTAAATAAGTTGAGTGATTTAAAAAAAAAAACTAATGAAAATTGGAAATGATAAATAAATAAATGGAGAATCTCATTTTCAATAATTGACTCTGAGATTTTTAGTCTTGGACTTTAGTTTGTTGTGTAATGTGATCATGATTCATATATTAAGATCATCCGTCAACGTTGCTTGTTTCATTGACTTAATGAGATGGTGTTTGGATGTTTGAACAGGTGGGTTTGGGAGTTATCTGTTTGGTATGAGCGATGTGGTTGCAAAACAATCAACTGAAGCCAATACTGCTATGAACATAAAGAATCCTCAGTTGGGTTGGATGATTGGATTCCTCTTCACTGTTAGCTTTCTTGGTCTCTTCTCTGTTGTTCCTCTTCGAAAAATCATGATCATAGACTTCAAATTAACATATCCTAGTGGTACTGCAACTGCTCATCTCATCAACAGCTTCCACACACCTCAAGGTGCCAAGCTTGCAAAGTAAGTATCTTTCATCATATGCTCATCAAATCAATACTCTTTACGATGCTATTGTCTAAATACTGATCCTTTTCAGGAAGCAAGTGAGAGCATTGGGGAAGTTCTTCTCATTCAGTTTCTTATGGGGTTTCTTTCAATGGTTCTTTACTTCTGGTGACGATTGTGGTTTTGCTAACTTCCCTACGTTTGGTCTCAAAGCTTATCAAAACAAGTTTTACTTTGATTTCTCGGCGACTTATGTTGGTGTTGGAATGATATGTCCATATCTAATCAATATATCTCTTCTCGTTGGATCAATACTCTCTTGGGGTATTATGTGGCCTCTCATTGGTGCTCAAAAAGGCAAATGGTATTCTGCTGAGCTTGGTTCAAGCAGTCTCCATGGTCTTCAAGGCTACAGGGTATTGTAACTCTCTTTCTCTGTAACTATATTTCCGTTGCAATCTTTAATTCTGATTGATGTTTTTCTCAGGTGTTTATAGCCATAGCTTTGATCCTCGGTGATGGTCTTTACAACTTCGTTAAAGTCTTAGGCCGTACTATTTTTGGTCTATACAAGCAATTCAAGAACAGAGATGTTCTTCCTGTTAATGACCGTTCATCACCAAACACTGTAACCATTTCTTACGACGACAAACGAAGAACAGAGCTTTTCCTCAAAGATAGAATCCCTTCATGGGCTGCTGTAACCGGTTATGTAGTCATGGCTATAGTCTCAATCATCACAGTTCCACACATCTTCACTCAGCTCAAATGGTACCACATTTTGACCATGTACATAATCGCTCCTGTCTTAGCCTTTTGCAATGCATATGGTTGCGGACTTACTGACTGGTCCTTAGCTTCAACTTACGGAAAACTCGCCATTTTCACCATTGGAGCTTGGGCTGGTGCAGCCAACGGAGGTGTCTTAGCCGGACTCGCAGCTTGTGGTGTCATGATGAACATTGTCTCAACAGCTTCTGATCTTATGCAAGATTTCAAAACCGGTTACATGACATTAGCCTCACCAAGATCAATGTTCTTGAGCCAAGCAATTGGAACCGCTATGGGCTGTGTGATCTCTCCGTGCGTCTTCTGGCTATTCTACAAAGCCTTTGACGACTTTGGAAAACCCGGCACAGCCTATCCCGCACCCTACGCTTCAGTCTACAGAAACATGTCGATACTCGGAGTCGAAGGCTTCTCTGCTTTACCAAATTACTGCCTTATGCTATGCTACATATTCTTCGCAGCAGCAGTGATTGTAAACGGTATAAGGGATGGCGTAGGATCTAAATGGGCTCGGTTTATCCCCCTCCCAATGGCTATGGCTATACCGTTCTACATTGGAGGTTACTTCACGATCGATATGTGTGTGGGAAGTCTCATATTATTCATATGGAGGAAGTTGAATAAACCCAAGGCTGATGCTTACTCTTCAGCCGTTGCTTCGGGTTTAATCTGCGGTGAAGGAATTTGGACATTACCAAGCTCAATACTTGCTTTAGCTGGTGTTAAGCCTCCTATTTGCATGAAGTTCTTGTCCAGTTCTACCAATGTTAAGGTTGATTCTTTCTTAAACCCTTCTTCTTAACTTTCTCTTTGTGGTTTCTTTTTAAATTTGGGTTTTTCAGAGTATGATTTCGTATCTTCTACGTTTCTTTGTCTAGTTTTAAAATTTGTTTTTTAGGTTCTCCTCTGTCTCAAGTTTGTGGTTATTTAATTTTCTACTCAACTATGTAAAAAAAAGAAAAGAAAAGAATGAATTATTTGGTTTTCTGGTTGCTCTTTATTTTTTACCTTCTTCAATGAGTTCATAGTAACACAATCAAAGCTCAGTAAACCTCAGTTGGGACCTTATTGCAGTACATAGTGGAAACATAACTTCTAATTTACAATAAAATATACAAAACGTATTCGACAAAAACAGCTTTGGTCCTCAAAGGAAGAAACCATATCATAGAGTAAGTATGGACAACAAAAGATCGCCTAATCGTTCTCCTTCGATATCAGCCTCTTCTTTTCATCTTCAAGAGGTTACAGAGAGTCACTTTGAACTTCTCAATGTGCTTAAGATATCTTTACAAAGTATATAACTTACTTGAATGGTTCAGAAGACAACATTTCCTCTGCAAGATTGAGTGATCCAACTGTCTCTATAACGTCGCTCGAACAAACCACCGGGCTATTTTCAGGTATGTCATTTGTAGACTCCATAGACCATCTCAAGGGTACAACTATAGCTTCAAAAGTATCACATGATTGCACAACATCCCAAATCTTTAGAACTTGGATATAATGAGAGTGTTCCTTAAGAATATCTACAGCCCAAATGAGACTTAGAACATTGTCGATCTTGCTTTGTTTTAACAGATTGTTTCTCTCTGACTCTTCTTCATGAAGCCAACCTTGTAATATCTTTTCTAAGAAACTCTTTATTTTCCTGTAAATCACCACGTTTGTAGTTTCTCTAACGGATTTCTCAAACTCGTTGCTGAAGCAAAGCTGTTTCACATCCACAAAGCTAAGTCTCAGAGAAAGAGAATAAAATTAAATAAAAAAAAGCACAAAGCATAAGTCATTAGACTCATTACCTTCCATTTTGAATTGTTCACTGGCCTATCAAGCTGGTTAAATTAAACTTGATGTTTTGCACTAGCTATAGCCTGAGCTAATGAAATGTCTTCTCCGGCACTATGGAAACAACCACGTTCCTTTGCGTCTTGTATCAGATTCCTCCACACAGACTTGCTATTCATCAAGGTTGCTTCATTTCCAAGAATCCATAAGCAGAACCTATAGGAAGCAAACATAATAATTGCAAGACAAATTCTTGACAAGTAATTCTCTGATGACACGCTGCCAGCTCAGTCTTGAGCTGATGAATACGAACTGAGTTTACTAGGGAGAATCGCTTTCTCAAATCGTACCACAACTTATAGGAAACAGCTATGAGAGTTACCATGGATCTGATTCTGGGAGACATGGAACTGGATGATCATTATGGACATGTTTACAACACTTATATACTACTTTTGAGATAGACTTTGACTCATACAACATCTCGATTTAGTTTTTTTCCTCAAAATATTATTTGTAATCTGTACAAGTTACAAACTATAGAATCTTCTATACCCTTTTTATTAACACTTCTATTAGCTTAGAAGTCTTCAATTTTTGAGATCTGAAAACCTCGTAATAATATGCTCCATCGAAGTTTTTATCCCTCCTCATATTCCATCATTAGCAATCTAGAATCAACTATTAAGAAAAAGATGTCTGCATTTCGACCTCAAAATCCAGCTCTAGCTTATGAAATTATGCAGATATGGTTTTCACGTTGAACACATTTAATCAGTAACGATTCATTAATTATATTGGAGTTATTCCTTATTCTGGATATTTCTCTATTATTGGGGTTCATTTACATTGTTTGTAAGGGTTTAGAATGATTTTCTGTGTGAAAACATTGAGCTTTCTTGATACTTTAATTTTATTGCAATCAGAAAACCAAAAAAAAATTGATTTAGGAAGAAATGTCGCTTAGAACTGATTCTCTGTTCATAATTGATTAAATTGGCTAAAACTAGAAATTATGATTGGATATAAAACATTATGTTTGGTTGCTTAGTGTAAACTAATTCATTTAATTATTTTTTCGAAAATGTTTGGCTATAAATTTTAAAATATATTTTTAATAGTAGTATTCTTTTTTAATAATAGTATGAGATAATATATTAGGAATATTTTTATATACTTTCAAATAGATTTTAGTTATATAATATTAAATATTTTAAATTCTAAGAGTAATTGCGGTCTTCATTATCGTGAGAGCTCGATTTAATTTATTTTTATTATCACTTGACGGTGGTAACAATTATATTAACAAAAAAAAGTTGTGGTAACCATGCATTAAATTGTGTATTAGTGTTGACCATAAGGCATGCATAAAAACAAAGGAAAACTTCAGAAACCATGTTCGTATATTAAATGAACTTGGCCTACGCAATTCAATTAAAACTTTGCTTTCCCCCCCCAAAGGAATAAAATAAATAAATTTGCCGACTCAAATGATCCTTTTATAGTTGTTGACAATCTATTTCCCTACAGAACTATATCTTACGAGTTAAGCCAGCGAGTAACTAAAAAAACTTCAAAAGCTTAACCCTCAAATCATCCATGGCGATATCTGAATTTCTACCAAAAGAATATGGATATGTCGTTCTTGTTCTCGTCTTCTACTGTTTCATCAACATTTGGATGGGTGCTCAAGTCGGCAGAGCTCGCAAAAGGTTTGTTCATTGTCTTTAAATTTAAACCAAGAACGATCTAGATCCGTAAAATAATGTGACCTACAACTACAATGTTATCCAATCTCATAATATGATATGTAGATTAATCATTATAGTCAATCTTGATGTAGGTACAACGTGCCATTTCCAAATTTATACGCTATAGAATCAGAGAACAAAGATGCTAAGATCTTCAACTGTGTTCAGGTTTAAAAAAGACTTTACAAGCCTTGTTATGATTGTGTCTCTTTGTTACACTTGTTTTGATTTGTTTTTATGAATATTTATGTTTGTAGAGAGGACATCAAAACTCTTTAGAGATGATGCCTATGTTCTTCATACTTATGATCCTTGGTGGAATGAAACATCCTTTATTTTGTACTGGATTGGGTTTGCTTTATAGTATAACTCGATTCTTCTACTTTAAAGGTTACTCTACTGGTGATCCTACGAAACGTCTCACTATTGGGTTTGTTCTTCTTCTTCACCTTTGTTAATTTTGAGACATTATTTTTTCATTCATGTTTGTGATCTTTATAATCTCTATATTTGCAGGAAATATGGTTTCTTGGGATTGTTAGGTATTATGATCTGTACCATCTCGTTTGGTGTTAGTCTGATCCTTGGTTGAGTTACGACTACTTTGGTATTTGCTCTTTGTTTTTTTTTGTTTAAAAGGTTCTTGTAAGTTTGTTTACAAACTTGTGTAAGAGTCTTTGGAGTTTGTTACTTTGTTGCTTACAGTTGTAAGTTTGTTTTGTTGTAATAAATCATGGCGTTTAATTTGAACAATTAACTTTTCATATCCATTAATGAACAAATCTCAAGCTTTTGTGGTGGTATAACAAAAATGGATGGGCAGTTACACCTGACATAATAACGTATATTCGAACCCAAACCTGAATCCTACCCAAAATATAGAGTTTTGATTGGCTATGAATGTACTAAAAAATCCAATCGGGTGTATATTTTTTATTCATCGGATACCCATACCCGATCGGGTATATCCGAACAATCCGATTTTCATCCAAAGTAATCCGAACTTGTATAAACCCTAAATGTTCTAGTTTATTTTCTTTTCATTTTATATATGTCAATATTATATATTAGTTTAGTTATATTATAAGAGTGAAAAGTGTTTTTGTTGTTGTGGAATAAGAAGGCTTCTTATTTTAATGCATGTATTTAATTTATTTGAGGTTTTTTACTTAAAATTTTGTGTCATTTAATGTTAAATGTTTCATGGAGTCAAAAACAAATGAAGAAATAAATTTTGTGTTTTGATTTGGTATTTTGAATTTTCTACATTTATTTTGATATTCTATTTAGTTTTAATGAATTTGGATTGATTTAAAAAAAATTATTGAATATATTTGAAGTTATCTCAGTTTTATAAGTTTGATTCAAAAATTATTTGAGTTTGGATATAAACCGAAGATATCTAAACTCGATGACTGTTTATCCGAATTTGATCTAAAATCCTAAAATACTCGATTAGATCTTATATCTCTACATCCGAATACCCAAACATCCAAATTATCTGATCCAAACTCAGCCCATTCTATGGACAATTTTGATAAAATAAAATAAAAAATTGGTCAATCTGACAGTTTTGATTATTTATTATTTCAATTTGTAAATACAAATATTTTGTTTCTTTTGACCTTTGATAAACTCATGATCTGAGCAGATGATCTACGCAAGTGAATACGTCATGAAAGAAAGTGTTATTAATGAAAGAAAGAAAATGTGGAATACGAAAAAGGGGAATTATATATAAAACTAAAAAAAACAAATGTGTGTACTGGCACGTTCCCTGTTTGTTTAATAATTTATATAATATAAAACTTAAGAGAAATGAAACGCGTAGTAATTTGTAGGTGGGCAAATTGGGTTTTATATCAGGTTTTTATATGTTTAGTTTTTTTGGATTATGAAATTTTGTACCATATTCAATTCCTGAAAATTTTGGATCAAGCTTCCCAACATTGAGTTCAAGTTTAAGTTGTTTGGAGCATAAATCATATGAACAAAATGAACCCAAATCTGGTTTATTTAATTAAAGGACAAAAACATCTAATATAAAATATTAACGCCAAGTTCATTAATTAAATGCCCACACAAAACAAAAATAGTATCTAAAATAATGTGTTGAAGCATAAAACTAATATATTCAAGTCTATTATAAAAAAACTCAATAATTAAACTAAAATTACTAATTTGAACTTAATTCTTTTACATTGAAGTTTTATATAATATGGTAAGAACATGATGACAACATCTCAGTTAGAGCATGTCTGATTATATTTATCAACGTTACAAATAGGATGATCCCAACCTTACTTGATTTAGACCTATGTATATTTATCAGAAAATTACCAGACCAGAAAAAGTTATTTAATGAAGAGAATTATTATAAATTCTTAACTCAACAGAGATTCACTGGAAATTAGAATCGAGTCAAACTCAATTTTTGATTGAGAGATATTAATTTTCCAATTTGACTCTTATCCGACTTGCCTTATTTAGAGGTCTCGAGCCTACGATTTTTTCAAACGTATGAACAGCGATCAGGAGAGCTTATACATAAACTATAGGGTCCTAAGAGATTATTCAAATGCATTAATTACCATTGGATCAGTCCAATCCTACCCATCAACACACTAAGACTTACCAAATATTGACCAGGGCATTCAAAACTCAACCCAATGTCTATATCTTGTTTTGGTGAATGTCAAGAGAGTTATTAGGAGGCTAATAAATCATGGAATCATCCATAAGTTTTTAAGATAGAAGAGCACACTAAATTTCCTTTATGGATCCAATCATTCAAATACAATGACTATATGATATCAAAGGCAATCCCTTTGATATTTCTCATTTATTTGTTAATGTAATTTTGTTTCCTTTTTAAGATATTAGATTGTTAGAGAGTCCTAAAGGTTAAACCTATAAAGCTCAGGTGACTTGAACCATTAAAAACATACTTGAAATCAATAAAGAAAATTAGTTTTTTTTTGCTTCAAAACTTGTATTTGAATAAAATCTGTTCTAATGAATTCATAAGTGTTTTGTATAATCAATTCACTTAAGTTTTAGTGTAGAACCTTGGATTCTTGTGAAGAATAACCATTGAATCTCTGTCTCTAACTCTTGATGTTGTGAAATCAACATCAACCCGATTACTTATCATTTCTATCGATGCATCTCGGTGGGAACAACTCGGTTATTATTCCTACATATTCCAAGAGAACACCACACCATTCGTTTCTACATCACAATATAATTTATGTTAAACTTTCTTTTATACTTTAAAGATATATGACATAAATCTTTGAATTTGATAAAATTTTACTAATTATTTACTTTGACAACTTTACATTTATAATATAATTTATGTTAGACTTTATTTTATACTAAAAAATATATGACATAAAGCTTTGAACTTAATAAAAATTACTAATTTTAACTTAGACAAACATTATAATATAATTTATGTAAGATATTTTGGGTCTAATTAGGTTTTTGTGTTATCTAAAAACCAATCCAAATAAGCTAAACTCAAATATAAATATATATATATATATATTTTGAACCCAACTATGTTTTTTTGAATAAATTCATATCCAAAGAAATCCAGGTTTTACAGTTACTGTTTAGTTTAGTTTAGTTTGGTTTCGTTTGAGTTGCCTAATGTTCCCACCTCTAAAAATGACTTGGTTTTTTCTTTGGGTCACCATTTATTTCATTTTATGAATGAAGGAGGCTCACTAAAGACGGTACACAGCTGATTCAATGAAAGCTTACTCCAAATACAAATTCATGATTTAATTAAGCCCAAATGAACCCACAAGGCCACAACAGAAATGAAAATGTTTTTGTCAAGCGTCAACACATGTCACGAACCTACACATGTAATGTTAAACCCCATTTTTAAACAAATGGAACCAAACACTTTCTGCAACATCCTTTGGATTCAGGTGATGACAGATTAACATGTAACATTTATTTTATTTCTGTTTACCATACTACATTTGATAAAATATTAGTCAGATTTTTTGGTAACCCGTTTGGCTTTGAAAACTTCTATATGCAAAAAAAAAACGACAAAATCTAAAAATAAAATGTAGTACTTTCGATAAGCTTGATTCGATTTAAAAAATCTTGAAAAACTTTGGAATAGCCTTGTACACCCATTTTTTCTTTTTAACGATTTTCAGGGTTTCGTTTTTTGGGACTGAACTTAAATATCTTAAAATTTAACAAGTTTCAGATCGGATCGGATTGAACTAGCCAGATTGACATGTCCTCGTATAGATATGCTATACTTGGAAGTTTGTAAACCCCACAAAATCAAATATCAATATCCACATATTTGTATTGCCTTGGGCAACTTGCTAGAAACTAAATAATTCTTTTTTTCAAATATTTGCATCCAGGCTCCATGTGACTTGTCCCATTAATTCCATTCTGTCATATTATTTCACCACACAACATTATATACCATTGTACAACTTGATCCTTACCACCACCTTGTGAAATATTTTAATTATTTTATAGGTTATATTCAAAAGCAATAGGGAATGATAGGAGTAACTTATGCTTCTTACATATGATTGTGAATTTTCTTTTACAAGATTTTAACGAGGCATTCGAGATTGTAGTTTTGTTTTAGTATCTCAGTTCATACTTTAAACATTGATGCTCGATTTAAATATATATATATATATATATATATATATATTTTATTGACGCTATGATTTTAAAGATTAGTGAAAATCAAGCCTTCCTGATTTGTTAAGTCAAATATATAATTATTTGGCCAATAAATGTACTTAAACTATATAAGTATAATTATCCATTTTTCTTTTCCAACATCATAGTAATCGAAATTATTCACTTAAACAGCTCACTAAGCGACTTCGGAAATTGACAAAAATACATTCTATTTTTCTATGAATTAAATCTACGAAAATAAAAATCAAATTATTTAAAATATATATGTCAACTTCCATATAATATGTCAAGACATCTCTTATTATACATTCAGTTAAAGCTTAACCGTAGTTTTTATTCAATCTGGTTTTGTTCAATCTTAAATATGACTGATATTTAATTACTAATGTTCGTGAGGATTGAGGAGAAGTGAATGAATTAGATATATATGATTTTGTTTTTATAGGCGTTTCCTTAATTCTGATTAAACCGATAGTTTATTATCACTCGAACCGAACCAATCTGATAATTGATCTCTAATTAAATTGTTTCAAACGGTTTATCATCCAATTGCAATTGAAATCCGAACTCAAATTTATCGGTTCGGACCGATCCAAATCGAACAAACTGATCCAATGACCCATGGCTAATCGTAGTTATTAATAGTTTATCGTAATTATTTTTAGTTGCTTTAATACCAACAGTCACCAAATGCATTATTTTTTGGCAGCACACCAACTAAATGCATTTTAAACCCCACATGTCCACACTCCCCATGCTTCTTCCAATTAGTATTCTATTATAAATTGGACTATTGTTTCTTTCATATATAAATACTGTATTTTTTGGTAAAACCCTAAATACTGTGTTTTTTGTTAAAACCCTAAAACTGTATTTTTGGTAAAACCCTTAATACTGGTTTTAACCAGAAGGAAACAAAATTCGCCAAGACTTCTTCTACCCAAGTGGTTTACCATAACTACTTAGCTTTCATAAAACAATATTGGTATGTCACGTCAAATATATATATATATATATATGACAATGATTAAGGGCGATTATGGACAAGTATAAGTGAAGCAAATAATCAGAGCCCAAATAAATTTGGTGTGATTTTTATGGTCTAAATTGTTTTTAAAAAAAATGAACATAAAAAGAGTCAAATTTTGTTGTTTGTACATTGACTCCAAATTCATTGAGCCGCCACTGATAATGATTAATATATTACACTAGTATAAACATTATAATTTATAAGTTAGTTCGAAACTTTATAAGCATTATTAAAATGTCCAAAATTTAATTTTAAGAAGGCAATCCGTCAGCATCCATTAAAAACCATGAGTTCATATATAAATGTGATTAAAGTTAACTTGAATCAACCACCTAATATAAATAAAATATAAAATATACCTTATTCATTTTCACATAATAGACAACGCATAGACATCTACATCAAAATCAAATTTGTAAATTCATGAGTTGTTTACTATAAAAAACCACACACTTAAGAAAATCAATTAAATATCTAAAATGGAAGGAACATACTATTGTCGACCAGAGAAAAAACCAAAACAAAAATAGAGAAGGGTATAAACGTCTTTTTAACATCAGCAGCACTATAAAAGGGAGCTAATCCGCTGTGTTATCACACCAATCCCTTTTCTTCTTCGTTTCAGCTTTTTCTCATGCGTTTCGTCTTCTTCTAATTTGTGATACCAAAAAAAAAAAAAAATCGTAAAAGAAAAAAAAATGCTCCGATCACGGAACTGTAAGATCTCCGCCGCGAACGAGGCCGTTAGTTCTTGTCGTCTTTCAATTTCTAATCTCAAAGTTTTATTCGTTTTTGAATCCTCGCCATTGAATAATTCGATTAATCGTTTTTCCGATAAGCTTTTCCGTTAGAGCTTCTTCTTCGTTGTTGCGTCCTCCTTCTTCGATCTCTACAGATTTGTTCCGTTTTTCTAATTCGATCGTATAATTGAATTGAAATTGTGTATTTCGGATTTGTTTCTTTGTAACAAATATTTGATGGATAAGAAGATTTCGTTTCCAGAGGATCTTCCTGAAGGTAAATCACGTTTTTTCTTGTTATTCATGAAGCTTTTAAGATTACGCATTGTGATTTTGAGAATTTTCTGTAATTGGAATTGTCGAAATTGAATTAGATCTATTTGTTAGATTAGAGGAATCTGATTATCATTATGATGTATGAGTTCTCAATTTTTTTTTGTATGAATTTTTTTCAGAGCAAGAATTATGAATTCTTAGGGAAGTTTTTAAGATGATGCATGATGATTTTGGAATTTCTCTGTAATTCGAATTATTGAAATAGAATTTGATCTATCTGTTAGATTAAAGGAATCTGATTATATTTTTGTTGTATGATTTCTCAAATATTTTTGTATGAATTGTTTTCAGAACAGGAATTATGAATTCTTCTTGAAGCTTTTAAGACTATGCATTGTGATTTTGAAAATTATCTGAAATTCAAATTATTCTCTGTTAGAGTAGAGGAATCTGATTCTAATTTTTTTATGAATGAGATCTCAAATTTTTTGTATGAATATTTTAGAGCAAGAATTATGAATTCCTAACATGTTAAGTTTTTGAAGCAGGCAAAATCTCTGCGCTTATACAGAAGCAAAACAATGTGCAGCCTTGTGTTATTGTGATTGGTAGTGGTATATCAGGTCTTGCTGCTGCTAGGAATCTCTCTGAAGCATCTTTTAAGGTAATGATATATTGAATTTTGTTTGTTCTTAACTTGTAGTTTCTTAAAGTATTTATAAGTTTATTTATTTGTTTTTGTGTAGGTGACTGTTCTTGAATCACGAGACAGGATTGGTGGTCGTATCCATACTGATTATTCTTTTGGTTTTCCTGTTGATATGGGAGCTTCATGGTGAGTTTTGTTCATTGATCTTTTAAATGTTATTATTCTTGTTTTGATGATTGGAGAAGTAGGTAACGTTAGTAGTCTTTGTTTATTGGAGATTCAGATGTCTGATTTGTGATATTTTTTTTGGGTTTGAATGTTTTTATGATCCTTCTAACTCTTTCTCTAATGTGGTTTAGGTTACATGGAGTCTCTGATGAGAACCCATTGGCTCCCATTATTCGCCGTTTAGGGCTGACCTTATATCGAACTAGTGGGGATGACTCCATTTTGTATGATCATGATCTGGAAAGGTGAACCTTTTCCTGCCTTTTCCTTTTTGTAATTTTATATGATACCTTTTTGTATGTAGTAGGTAGAGTTCAATCTGGTACCTGACCTAAATTGTATTTTAACAAGTTAGATACTTTTTCGAAACTGAATGTACTTGTTGATAGAAGGGATGACTGGCAGACTGATCTTAAACCCTGTGCACATTTATTTGAAACATTCATAATGTGAACTTGGCTTTTGTTTTTCAGTTATGGACTTTACGACATGCATGGGGATAAAATTCCCGCACAGTTGGTCATGGAAGTTGGAGAAGCTTTCAAGAGAATTCTGGAAGAGGTAATCTTGTAATCTTCACATTGGTTTGATTAGATTTTTCTAATTAGCATTCTTCGTCACAAGAGTAGTTGACACATGCTTACTTCCTTGTTGATTCCAGACGGAGAAAATAAGAGATGAAACTGCCAATGACATGTCAGTTCTTCAAGGAATATCTATTGTCTTGGATAGAAATCCAGAATTAAGGTATCAAGAGCAGTAACATTGTGTGAATAAAGTTTTTACTTCTGAAATTTATATATGTATTATAACCTCTGTTGTTTTCTTGTGTTATATAGGCTAGAAGGAATGGCTTACGAAGTTTTGCAGTGGTACATATGTAGGATGGAGGCATGGTTTGCTGTAGATGCAAATTTGATATCACTAAAATGCTGGGATCAGGCAAGTGAACCATTCCATTCTATATTTGGTCTGAGTTGTGTTTTAGTCTGTCTATTGAAGCAAACTGCTTAAGAGGAAAATCCCGAAAGCTCAAACTAGTTATTTGTTTATCAGGATGAATGCCTTTCAGGTGGTCATGGTCTAATGGTACAGGGTTATGAGCCAGTGATTAGAACTATTGCAAAAGACCTTGACATTCGCTTGAGCCATAGGTAATTCACATCAACCTTTGATATGATGATACATTAAAGTTCAGTTCAGCTATATCTTATACGTAAATGTAATCACTTGTATTTGGAATTTGATTGGCACAGGGTTACTAAAGTTTCTAGAACATCCAATAACAAGGTGATAGTTGCAGTTGACGGGGGAACCAATTTTGTTGCTGATGCTGTTATTATCACGGTTCCAATCGGTGTTCTCAAGGCAAATCTGATTCAATTTGAGCCAGATCTCCCACAATGGAAGACCTCTGCGATATCAGATCTTGGTGTCGGCAATGAGAATAAGATTGCCCTGAGGTTCAACAGAGCATTTTGGCCAAATGTGGAGTTCCTCGGGATGGTGGCACCAACTTCTTACGCATGTGGCTATTTTCTGAATCTTCACAAGGCAACAGGCCATCCAGTGCTTGTTTACATGGCTGCGGGAAATCTAGCCAAAGACTTGGAAAAGCTATCTGACGAAGCTACAGCTAATTTCGTTATGCTGCAACTTAAGAAAATGTTTCCGGACGCACCTGACCCGGTAAGCAATCTTAATCATCTTATGTCTGTCGTCTGTTCAGAATACTTAAAGGTGTGTGTTTTGGTTGGGATTAAATCAGGCTCAGTATATAGTGACACGATGGGGATCGGATCCAAACACATTGGGATGTTACGCATATGACGTAGTTGGGATGCCGGAAGATCTGTACGCTAGGCTAGGAGAGGCGGTAGATAACATATTCTTTGGAGGAGAAGCTGTAAACGTGGAACATCAAGGATCAGCTCACGGAGCTTTCTTAGCAGGTGTCACGGCCTCACATAATTGTCAAAGGTATATCTTCCAACGACTTGGAGCTTGGGAGAAACTTAAACTTGTCTCTCTCATGAGGAATAATGATATTCTCGAAACTGCAACCGTGCCTATTCAAATCTCTAGGATGTGATTTATTTACATCCATCCCTATATCGATCTCTCTCTCTCTTTTTGTCATGTCTTTGTTTTACCTTTTTCTACTCGATGTGTTGCCAATTGTTTATATTTCCAAATGACCTAAACATGTTTTACCAATCTAGTATATTTCTTTAACCATTTTTTGTTGTTGTTTTGTTTGATAGTTCACGTTTTTTTCCAAAACTTGAAAAACTACTCAACGGCTACACTGGTCTGGAATTTTGGTCGGGTTGATTTCGAGTTTTCGACCCGGATAAATCATGTCAAAGACTAAAAGCTAAAACAGCTTATAAATATATTGAATAATGTAGTAGAACAAATATATTGTATCATGGAAACAGAAACAAATACGCAGAATCGAAGAGTGGAAACGTGAAAATAATTTTTTTTTAAAAATTTTAGGAAACGGGTATGTGTTAGAAATATGTCAATATAATATATATATATAAGTAAAATTAAATCTAATAAAATTTGAAACAATATAAATTTAATAAATAATATTAAAATTAATTAAAAATAAAAGATCATAATGTTAAATAAAATATATATATATATATATCGGAAATGTAAACACAAAATTCATCGTTTTTTAAATGAGGATTTTTAAAAAACGGGTGAAAACGCGTTTCCATCGTGTTTCCAAATTAAGGTTTTTATGAAACGTGTTTCCATTGAGTTTCCATCAAATTTCGTTTACAAAACGTTTCGAAAGCGGAAAACGGATCTTCGACCGAGTTTCCGTGCTTCCTAACACCTTACACAAAATCAACATTATGAGATTAAAAAACCATTACATTGGCTTATGTGATTAGGTTTCTAGCAAGTGTAGATATACAATATTAGTGTAATGAGCATCAATGAGACTATATAGGGATACCAAAAGTATAACCTCTATTTATCCTCAGTTTCATCTTTTAAAATAGTATTTGATCGTTTTTGGTGATTGTAAATAGATTTGTTTTGTTTCCCCCTTTGGAATAAAGCGCTATTGAGTTAACCTATAATTGTTAGAAAGCTCCACATAAGAATGTCCAAAACCTTACATTTATACGAATTACATACATAAATAGGTTGCATAAGATTTATTAGTAATTCTACATAAATATGAAAATCATTAAAATAATATACAATTGAATTAACCACGAACCCCAAAAAAATATCGAAATTGAAGACGGAAACAAAATATTTTTTATTACGTTTATATAGTTTTTTTTTTTTTGAAATTTAATTTATGTTGGTTTTTAACTCACTTTTTCAAAATGTGGATTGAATAAGAACTCTAATCTATTTCTAGTCGGATCACAAGTAAATTGTCTTAAACTCTTACTTGGGTATCACGGAACTGCTGCAGGAGGCCTTGGAATTTGTCTACAAAGCTTCTCACTCAGAGCCATAACCTGTCTTCCAATATTATATCCACATGGTCGAGAGGGCCATTAGGGTATAATTGGTGGTGATTCACGTAGGACAACTCATAAAAACATATTAGTTAATAAGGAATTTTTTTAAAGACATTATATTTTACTCCTTTTGTTTTTTTGACAACATTTAAAGATGTAATATTTTTCTCCCTTTTTAGTTTTGTTATTGCTTTGTTGGTTATTTGTTACATCAAATTACTCTATATAAAATTTGATCTTGTTCATTTAGTCCACCAGTTTATTTATATGACTCAAATATGCATATAAATAATCTAAGATCAATATTATATTAAAACAAAATGTTTTATGTCACAATAACGAGAGCGGTGTATTGAATGATGAATTTGGCATTATTTGAGTTTTAATTAGTTTTAAAATTTAAAATAATTTTGATAAATTTTGGTGAATTAGAAAAATTGTTATTAAAATTTTGTAAAATCTCATGTAAAACAGTAAGATTTGGATCTTTGTAACTCTAACTAAGAAATCCACTAAAATACATTCAGATAACTTCAAATCCATTTAATAAAATATTTTCCAAACAGTGGTTTAATTGCATATTTTCAAATCACTAATCCAATAACATTTATTTTAATGAATAAAAATTCATATTAGAATAACTTCTTATTTTTTTCTCGTTTTCATACAAATAATTTCAAGTCCCTCATTCAATTCAAAACTATTTGGCTCTTGGAATTTGTTTTTTCAAGGTTTTAATATTGTACTCTGATTTTTTCTATGGGAATCACAATAACAAAAGGAATATTTATATTAATTACTTTAGTTTTTTGAAACAAAAGATAAAACTAAATTTTTTCACTTTATTTTTAAATTTTGAAGTTTTCTAACTTATTTGATACTTTAAATTCCTAGCATCACATTTAAATTTTTTTTACTTTAATAAAAACATTGCAATCTATAACCAAACACTTCTAAGGTAAAATAACCAAATATTATAATATTTGAGACTAAATAGTAAATATGAAATAAAATAATTTATATATTTATTAGAAAATAAAAACAAAAGCAAAATATAAATATAAAAATATGTAGCGGATATATAACAATATGTTTAAACGTTTTACCCCAGCTTTGACAAAAAAATACAAACATTAAGTCTCAGGTAAAATATGCATATGTCCTTGGGGAACCTAACCTTTCATTAAGAAAAAAAGATCGGAGAGATTAACTAAAATCTCTAGCTTTTTTTTACGAACTAAAATCTCAGCTATGTCCTTGAGGGACTCTAGCCTTCGTGACATGAACATGAAAGGATATAAGAAGCAAAGTTAGAAGAAGAAAAACTTGTGTTGTTTTCATATCGTTGTTCCTGATTTCTCACATACCGATCAGTTTTACGATGTATATATGTTGAAATTATTGGTGCAAACAAAAAAAATCAAATGTATAGACAATAAGTATGTTTGATGTCCAAAGTAGATGACTTTTCTTTGG
Organism: Nasturtium officinale; assembly: GCA_963854855.1. Lineage (NCBI taxonomy): Eukaryota > Viridiplantae > Streptophyta > Magnoliopsida > Brassicales > Brassicaceae > Nasturtium > Nasturtium officinale. The sequence continues at coordinate 5,405,103 of OY978512.1, forward strand.
CAAAGATTTAGTTACATCAGCTGTGTCAGTGCGTGTGAAACAAAAGACTTAATCATTTGACGACAAACAAAATAAAAGAAAAGGGAGAAACGAGACACTTTAACTAAATTTAATTTTATTACAAGGAGACACTTTAACTAAAATTTAATTTTGTTACAAAATTGTTATCCTTTCTATATATGTCATTCATAATCTCACTAATATTTTCTTTTAAAATGTGTAAATCTGTATAAGATATTATTTTGTATGAATCTTAAAATATACATATTATCATAATTTTAATAACTTTTTAAAACATAAAATAAATTAATAACCCTAATTAATTGTGTAGTTTGTTTATTATATGGATCGAAACTGTTGGATAGTGTCTTGGTGATCCCGAAGTAGTACAATGACGCAAAGTGGTCTTGGTCAAGAGCATATTGACTGGTATTCACAACTCAACACAAGATTTTACATCAATAGGGTGATTAAAGATACCAATCAAAAACAAACACATGCGACTGCATAGAATAACGAGAATAAAACTTTTTCGATTCTTGATTTGTCTTTTTTCATGGTGGAGGTCAAGGATCTGTAGCAGATGGTCTTCTAGGGATTCTTCTACAAGGCTGGTCTCTCACCTCCAAAGCCTGGAGACTACCAGTACGACCTCCACACGTTGAAGAGGGTGGAGTGGATCTCGAAGGACGCGAATCAAGGCGAACTTCATGCATTAAAAGATTACATGAATAAGTAAAAAATAATTCTAATTACTAGATGAGAGTATGAGATAATAATAAAATTTTACTAGATGAGACGTCTTGTTTCTTACGATAAATTTAATGTTATTACTAAGAAAACATTTGATTTTTGATATCTTTGCAAGACTAAAATTAAAATTAGTTAGAAGATAAATTTCACAAAATAATTAAGACATTGTAGCAACGTTTAGGAGATAAATAAATACTGACCTATGTGATGAACTCTAGCCTCTATGACTCGAACATGAAAGGATAGACATAGAATTAGAACGATCAAACTTAGAAGAAGAGATGTTAGTGTTTTCTTTAATGCCATTGCTACTCTTTTATCACATTTTGACCAGTTTTAGGTTGTTTATATAGAAAACTGAAATTATTTGAGAAGAGAAATCAATCATTGATTTATTTATACATTTCAAATTCAAAAATCAATCATATATCCAATAGTACATGTTAAATTTAACAATATGTTTTAAATAAGCTGTTGCAGTTTTCTAATTGTCGTTGACGAATATAAGTTTGAATTCATTAATACATATATATATATATATATCCATTAGTTCATCAATCACCAGTCACCACATATTTAAAACATTAGTTCGTTCACGTACAAGAATCATCACATACTGTATGTAAGAAATTCTTTAAATTTAAGATGTATATTGTTTACAATGGTCAAAGAAGAATTAAACAACAAAGATGTAGATGGGAGACATCAATCACTAACTTAAATCCACGTCAAAGTTTATTGAAGAACTGTTCAAGCTTTTTGGAATTTTGTTTCTACTAAAGAAGACTATCATGCCCATTCTCCATCCAGTTAAATACGTCAAGGTCTTCTTTACATCAAGTCAACAACAATTTATTTTACTTAAATATAACATGAGACATTGTCAATACGTTTATATATAATTATAGTAATGAAATATTTTTAAAATCGATTTCTTACCATTTTATGAAACCATAACGTCAGTTATACACAAATAATACAACTATGTAGCATCAATTGTTATAATTATAATAAATAATTATTTCATTTATATTAACTTATGCAGAACTAACATCATTTGCTTACAAATGATCAATATTAACATAAATTACAGAAACCAATGCACTATTTATCTTAACCGATGTAAATATTGGTTCTTTACATAAATGATGTAAAACTATAGTTTGCGTCAATTAAAACTTTAACAAATCTAGAAAATAAGCGATATAAAACAAATGGTAAATGACATAACATATGCAATTTTATTATTTTTTACGGAGCTAACATATTTTATATACATCGACATGGTTTATACGGTAGAACATAAAGTCTCAAAAGTGATAATTCTGAAGATGATCCATCAACGTCTCTTATAGTCAAGAGTTTTAACTGAAAGCTAAACAGCTATATATAGACGTCGGCGAAAGATAGTAGTTCATTTATCGCTTATTATATTTTAAGAATTGACAATGGATCTCGGGTTAAAACGATAATTAATTGAGGATTAAATCAACATATATAGTTGTAAAGAAAACAAGATCTTTATTGAAGAAAGAGTGAATACAAAATGTTATCTCGTTGCCGCTAACTCTTGCTTGGTGATTATGGAATTGCTGAAGGAGGCCTTGGAATTTTTCTACAACGGGTCTCTCTCAGTTCTGTGACATGACTTCCAATATTAGATCCACATGGTCGAGAGGGCATTGCTGGAATTTTTGGTGCTTTTGGTGGATGGAGGAATTGACTTGGGGGCACAGCTACCACTGATCATGAAAACAATTTATTAGTTAACATAAATTGTAAAAGAAATGATATATTACTAGTTTTTTTTCATAGCCCAGCTTTATATATATATATATATATAAATTTTTGAGATTGAATAATTGACCTTTATAATGAAATCTAAGCACTTCTTTTTATGGTAGTTTTTAGTTATTTCGTCTCTGGACTATTTTAGCTTAGATGTTAATTTTTTTAGTGTTTCATTTTACTAGAGATTCCAAAAATTGAATAGTAAACAATGTTGATTTTATTTTAGAAAAAAAAGAATCTAAATCTTACGGCCTATTGAAAAAAAGACTTTGGAAACAAGAAGGTAACCGACCTAGGTGAGGTAGTGTAGCCTCCACGGCACGAACTTGAGAGGATAGACATAGAAGTATATGAAGCAAACTTAGAAGAGGAGAAGCTTGTGCTGTTTTCTTCATTATCATTGTTCCTCTGAGTCTGTTCTCTCTCACATGTCGATCAGTCTTATGAGGTATTTATGTTGAAATTATTTGAGCAAACAAAAAAATAAACGTAAAGTCAATCATTACAGTTAAAGTCAACACTAAAAACAAAATAATATTCGACAACTATTGGTTCGAACACTTTTTTTCCTATGAAAACGCGTTTATGTAGCTTGACAAATGCTGGCCCAATCACTCAAAGGGCCGTAAAGGTCCACGTTTCCATATATTCTAATTCTAACATTATTTGGCTTTCATATCATGACAAAACTGAAACTCTTCGAGAATTTTAAGCCATATCCCATTTCATTATAAAACATTTGTTTATGTGAATTATGAAAATGTTTATATTTCCCTCGAATTTCATTGAATCGATTACATGGCTTTTATTCAAAATATAGTCACAACAAAAATTTATTACGGTATTAAAATGTGTTTTGGCATATGAAGAGAAGTAAAGAGATTTGGATAAGTTTTGATTTTACGACAAAAGGTATACACTCAAAGAAAGTGTGACTAATCATCGATAAAATTGAGTGAATCGAATCACACTCATACTTTATACCGGAGAAGTCCAAATCTCTGAGTGTATTTCAAAGGGTTTTGAAGAAATTGAGACAGACTTTTGAAAAGGAAATTTTAAATGATATCCTGTTGGACAAGCATTACAACAAGAAACCGAATTTTCTTTATTATATGAAAAAACAATAGAGAAAATAATTAAGAGTGCTAAGATTGAAAGAGCAGAGCTTATAGGGTATATATGTGTGTAATTCTAGGGTTAGCCGAAAAGAAATGTTTCGGTGAGATATAGGCAAGTCGGGTTAGTTGTAGGAACACAAGTCTGATTGTTCCACGACTGTATAACTAGATATTGTTTTGGTGGAGTTAAAGGGTGTTTTACTGTCGTGTAATACCAATTAGGTAAATTTTTGTTTTAAGACTACCTAACTGAATCTAGATATTTGTTTTAATGGGTGTATAACTGAATCTAGATATTTGTTGGTGTCGTTAATTCTTGTATGCATCATCTTTCTCTTCTTTTACAAGAGTCTCACTATTGGTGTGTCCAAGAAGTTGGTGCCAAAAATGACGGTAAGACTGAAAGACAAGTGGAAGCAGACATATAATTAATTGAGAGAAGGACCCATGGGATACAGATCACCATTGTTGTCATTGCGGAGAAAAGTGTTCTTGGTGAGAAGATACTTCACATAAAAACCATGAGGATAAATTCAACAGAACATATATTACCTTTAGTAAACCGAAGAACTGAAATAAGTTATTTGATGATTTGTGGGGTGACAAGAATGTTAGGAAAGTTTAAAGGATGGGAATGGCATGAGAAAGAAGATGAGCCAGAGAAAATAATAATAATGGAAGATCCAATTCCGAGTATGACAGTTTTTTCAGTATTCAAGTTAACAAAAGATTAAAGCATACACGTTGAAGATTCTAAGTGTGTCGTAGCACATTTGTCCATATACCAGCCGGCTGAGGTGAGGTCACATAGAGCTGCCATGTTGAAGACTTCAGCAAATTCCTGAGTTGGCTGGAGGTGAGCCGTTTCTGCAATATAAGCAGTTGCTGAGACATGAGTCATCTGACAAAAGCCTACAACCCCAAGCCTAACCCAAATGTCACTCGCCGTGCCACCAGTTTTGAAAATGGATTTGAACAGAGGAAGAGCAAGAATGGTGTGTATCCAGAGCTTCACTAGGCTATATCACGTTTGATCCAAGTCTCATCTTCGGAACCTGTTGGTAGTAGTGATCTGTCCATATGACCAACCACATCAAACGTGAGGCAATGGATGTGAGAAAATCTCTCTCCATGCATCATAGAAGCTCTCAACCCCATGAAAGTATTAGTATTTCCCTTGAGTTTCATTGTATCGACTACAAGGCTTATATGCACAATATGGTTACAACAAAATTCTATATACTTAAAAATGAAATCTATTTTGAGTTGAAGAGGATAAGTCATGAGCATATTCTCTTTTAAATTAAACTTTAAATGTTGGACCATTTATATAGAACACGTCTATAAGAAGTAAACACAGAAAGCTTGGGTTGTTTTCTTCATTATCATTGTTCCTTTATCATATATGTAGACCAGTTTTATGATCTATATACATTGAAATTATTGGAGAAAATGAAAATCAAATGTATGGTCATGAGGTATATGTGAAGTCAAAAGTTAAAAATTAATGATAATAATTTCATGACTTTTCGTTAGACGACCTTACTCGACCTTCTGACTAAGATAAAGTAAGTAAATACCAATTGTGAGCCGTAAGCCAGTAATACAATTTAAAAACGTCGTGTTTCACGGGCCAATCACTACAAAAAAATACGGCAATAAACGCAATGATAATTTTCAGATTAGATTGAAATTTATGACACATTAGGATGACAACTATTTTAATCCGTCGCCGTTGGAAAATAATCATTTAAACACAACATTAATATGTAACTTAACGTCCAACTATACATAGACCTAGTCATATAGATACTAAATAATGTAGAAACCACAAAATCCGAATATGAAAATTACAAATAAAAAATAGAATTAGGAAAATAAATAAGACGAAAAAGGTTTTAATAGAAACGGGAAAGAGTCAAAGCGAGATATGATAATTTTCCTTAACTGTAGTGTTACGGTTTGAAACGATTAAGAATCTCAGGATACAATCACAAGAAAACCGTATTCTCAACACTAGAATAACGGAATATGCAAACAAAAATAACTACGATTTAATCTTAAGATACTTAATCTTAAAAGAAAAAGGGTGAATTGCTGAATTTATTTTTGTGAGAGGAAAAATGATTACACTAAAAATGAGGAGACGCTAGCTTTTATAATAGTTAAGTACATAACAGTTGTCACAAAGTTAATGCAATATTGAATTAATTTTGAAATAATCATCCAAGAATGGTAGTAATTATCTCAATAATTATCAGAATAATGCAATATTTATAACTTCAGGTTAGCTGCATTAGCTTTGCATTATTGTAGCCACAAAATCTGCACAATATAGTTGACTTAATAATGTCAAATATTGATGATGATTTATGATATAATGACCACAAATATCTGCACAAATAATTAACTTAAAATAATGTTAAAATATTTGAATATATTTCAATAATACTAAATGTATGGATTTAACTCAAATCATTTAAATAAAATCTAAACCAAATAAAATAATTATTGGGTGTGTGATCCATTTTCTTTCATATACATTTTTGTGGAACAAATGCATGTAAAATATTATTTGGTCAATATGACTTGACTTTTTAAGCTTTAAAGCTATCCACTTTAACCCTCATTTTTACTAACCTTTAACCTAATTTTGACAAATGAATACACTAAGTTTTAGTGTTCATTATAGGGAATCCAACACAAATATTATTCGTTCAATTCGGCAATTGTATATCGTCAGAAATGTTGTCAAAAATGGTTGGTTTTATTTATCATAAAATGGATTCCAACAAATAAAACCATTTTGACTGTTCATGTTTAATCCAGCTACACTGATGAACTTAAGAAACACTTAGAAAGAAGCTAGAGACTCACATACTATATATGTTTACTCAGTTTCATTTTTTTGTGCAAGTTTAATTTTTGGCCGTCAAAATTAGTCGTAACGACACCCCTTGTACATGGTTTTGAGAAAAAGAGAGTAGAATAATATATTTTAATTTAAATTGTACTAGCATCTAGAAAGAACAAAAATTAGCTCCAGAGTCCATTTTCCAATTCTGAAATATTTTGGAAACCAAAACTCTTGAAAAAGCGGTGGAAACAAATTTCCTAAAACCGTAACTTGTAAACGCAGTAAACCACATTTTTGAAAAACTGTAATTTGGAAAGCGATGTAAACTTTTGTTTACGTTTTGGAAACACAATAAAAACTTCTTTTTTATTTGAAAAAAAATATTTATTAAATCATTTGAAAACATGAGATATAATGATATTTATTATTTTTAACTTAAAAACTCTAACTAATCATAAAGTAAAAACTTTAGAAGTTTATTTTGATTTGAAAAATGTAAAATATAAATGTTTGGTTTTAATGATTATGATCTTTTATTTTAGTTAAATTTATTAGTATTATTTAGATTGAAATATAAATGTGTTGTTTCAACTTTTAAAATGTGTTTTAAGTGTTTCACTATATTCTTAGTGATATATATATATATATTGTTACATTTCCAATACATAACCGTTATCTAGTTTAAAAAAATTGTTTCCACATATTTTGTTTCTCCATATTCATTTCGGTTTCTATGCTACTTAGACTACCAAGTGACCCTTGACAAAAAAAGTTGTTCTTATTTTGGATATCAAAATTAGTATTCTGTTCATATTTGTAAATGATTCAAATTTCTATCAAGGAATGTTTTTATTATGCTTGTAACTAATTTCATAGTAATATTAATTAAATTAAAACTTTTTATTTTATTTTGGAAATTGATATTTTATTCTAATTAATAATATACATTCTAAATTCTGACATGCAATTATGATAGTGAATCTATTTTTATTTTTATTTTTGTAGTCAGATAACAAATCTAACTTCACATTGATTATTAACATACTATTTATTCTGGTTTTGAAAAACTAATATTTATCTGTTCTAATTACTTAGGTAATCTAAACTATGTTGAATTTCAGTTCAAAGTTTTAGTGCATGTATGAAAGAAAAGGGAAACCATGAATGAATTCTCCAAGCAACTATATATAGTTAATAATGATCAACAAATCATATATTTTGTAAGTTTAGTTGTTGTCATTATGCTAGTTTGAGATTGCATATTTCTTTTTCAAAATACCAAAGTTTTAGTTGGTAAGTAATGAGATTGATCTTCACATTTTCTTAGTGACTCTGCACAAACATTGTACCTGTTTTCTTTCTTTTTTCCAGTTTTATTTGATTTTGTGTGAATTTGGACAATTTTGTGTTACATTGTAAGTTTTGAAGTTGGTGTTCATGGCGTTCATAAGTAAAAATAAAATAATGCAATAATATTTTTATTTTATTTAGCTGGGTTTTCACAATTCTTTTTCTTGTAATAATATTAACTCAATGTCAACTAGTATCATATATTTACCAAGTTTTTAGCATATTGAATGTTCTTCCACATTTCCAATTAATGCATAATTACCTACATGTTTTGTTTAAGTCCTTGTAAATCCATTTTTTGATCATCAATTTTGGTTGTAGAAGAACTAAAGTTTGACTCATAACAAGGAATTTTTAGCAGTTGGTTATTTTACCACACAATTCCATCTTCTCATAATGATGATTCATTTGAAATACTAGGTACAAGTGTATTTATTTTATGTAAGAAACAATTCTAGAAGAGTTATTAGAATTTGTAAAGAAATTTTTATTTTTGGTTCACATAAATTGGTTAAGAATCTAATCATCTATTTTCCATATGCTCAGAATCCTTTAGCCATAAGCTTGGATGAGCATACCACCTGGTTTGAATCATAGATAGCTGGATTTGAATCAGTGGGTGGAATTAAAGTGTAGATAGGAGTGCTCTATTCAAAATCAGGTGGGATTGGCATTAAAAATAGGTCTTGACAAAATATTCATTAGATTCGATTCAATTCGATATTCGATTCAATTCGAGTCAAAAATATGAATATTCATAAAATTTTAAAGCAAAGTAAATAAAAAATATAATATTCGTTAAAAACGAAGCAAATAACAAATATTATTTTAGAAAATACTGAATATTCACTTGTATTCATATATTTATATATATATATTATTAATTAGTTTTTTATAGAGAGAAAGATATTAAATACGTGTGTTAATATTTTATTTAATTTTTATATATTATATTGTTGTTATATTTATTTTGTGAAGATATTATTTTACATGATATAATAGCAATCATTTTTAGTTTTTAAAACTTAAATTAAATATTAAAAATTGTTTATTTTATTTTAATATTATTATTTTCAGTGAATGGAATCAAATTAAATAATTGGCGAATATCACAAAAAGTTGAATATTCGTATTTCCGAGTGTTCAAAATTTTTTGAATCAAACCAAATCACAAAACTAAGTATTCGGGCGAAACGAATTGAATCACAAATACTATAAATTTTTTTAATATTTGTTTCGTTCTTAGACCTAAAAAAAGGTGAAAGGTAAATAAGGATACATACATTTGTATTTATATGTGTGAGCTCTCTAGCACTCGCAGATGATGAAACTAATACAATAATTGAGCACAATAATAAAATTGTAGACCCGAACCAATTCATATCTAGCAGCATGTCGGATTCATCAAATAATTCAGGTGTGATTGTGAATGGAACTGGGAAGTTCATCTACTTCCATGATGACACAATACATTTCAAGCTTGACCAATGTTAGTTGTTGGGTGTTCTCAGCTCTACAAAGAAATGAATAATCATTTGACGATATATTTTATTTTGTTTTTGAACATATATGATCAGTCACTAACACATAAATTTTCAAACTTACCCAATATAAAATAACAATCAATTTACGTTTCAAACATAAGTGCAAAAGCAAAAGCATTTTAAACACACATACAAACATAAACGCAAAATAAAATCAAACCATTAAACTAGAACAATAAGGGCTTCATGCATGCATGCCCCATGCAACCCTTACATTATTTGCTTTATTAAACTTAACTCTCCCCTTCCCCAAAAAACAAACAAGTAAGCACCAATCTCGAAGATCATTTATACAATTCGAGAAAATAAGAAGGACGTAAACTAATCAACTTCTTCCTAACAAAATCCTCGTAAGCTTCTTCCATGAGATCATAATCATCCCATTCATCACGGTAAACTTCTGCACATGTGACCATCCTCTCGAATCCGCGTTCAACTTGTCGAATTCTCCAATTTTCAACTAGCGGACAACGACATTCTTCGGCAATCCAATTGAGGTACTCACGCTGCAAGAGAAATTAATTTTCTTAAAAATTATTGTCATATATATTGTTCTTCTTGAGTAGATAATATGCTTTTGGTTGTTTTCTTTACATTTGTGTTTCATTTAATAAATTTTTTCCAAATTAATCCACAACCTTATGAAATTAGTAAAAAAAATCCTTTGTTAATAGTAAATCCAAAATGCAAACGCAATTTTTTTTTTTGATAAAAACAATAAAAAACTTCCGTTTGCATATTAACTTTGCAAATGAAGAAATATATGGTTAAAACAATTGAATGTATATATATACACAAAAATCGTATTTGGAATATATAACTACCTTACCATAAATCTACCCAATTTATGTGTAAATCTTTTGGGAAGTCCAGACACATCAATTGATGCATACCACGCACTAATATCTTCCATCATCTTGTCTTGCGAGGGAAGTATAACTCTCCCTGACAAGACTCGAGCCACCCATTTACTTTGAATTTCGAACATAATAAATTGTATTCCCTAAATTAAAAATCAAAGATTAAATCCAAGTAAGAGATGAACTCAAAAACCCAAACCTATATATTTTTTGATTGAGACTAACCATTCCTGGTAAACCGATGAAAGAAAGTCCAGGAGGTAGTGCAGGTGGAAAGACATGCTTGTATAAATGTTCAATGCGGTTTTCATTAAAGTTCATAGAGCCATTGATTTCAAGAAATGGGAAGTAATATTTGTACCTTCATAGAACAAACCATTTAATATATGAAATATTGGTTTTTAGCCCAAAACAAAAAAAAAATTCACATACGAAATATTGTTGTTTAAAAGCATTAAAATGTCAAAAATAAATAATGTACCCGGTGCAATGCACAATGGTATCAACATATACCACCTTCCCGTTTTTGAAAACAATTGATCCATCCTCCTTGGCGAAGTCTATCTACGACATATCAAAGGATAAAAATCAAATATAATTTCATTCTTTAATTGGCTTGATAAGATGCTATCTATTTTAAAGTAAAGTGTTCCGTTTTACCTCTGAATGAATCCATAGATTTTTTTGTGGCACTGGAATCTTCTCATATGTATCAGATTCACTTGCTTTAGACGCAATGTGAACTTCTTTAGCGACCTTAGCTATGTCCCTATTTCCCTTAAAATGTTGCCTACTAGTATTTTTGTTTTTTCACACACTATAAAACGTTAGATATTAACCTTTTCTGACACAAATTTTCTTAAATAAAGTCAAGATTTTGACTATTTTATAAATTATATCTATATATAATATATAATGAACAAATAATAATGCAAAACATCACAAAAATAAATTCTATTTTGAAAATTTCTTTGTTTTTTAAAAGATCACATGTATATGTTCTAAAATATTTATAAAAACCAATTTGAAATATTTATATGATGTTTTGAATTAGTTTTATTTTAATTTTTCATAATTTATATTATTATTTTAATATTTTAGCTATTTTGGACGAATCGAAATCATGATAAAATGTTTTTGGATATTGATGGATCCATATTGAATAATTGTTTATAGGATATGAATTCCATTAACTGAAATTCCCGGATAGTCTATATGTGTCCACTCATATCACCTAATTACCATACCAATGAATTCAACTTCACTTAATGTAAAAAAAAAAGAATATAAAAAAACTTGCCTAAGCTTAGAAGTAGTTTAACATAGACACTACGGCATCCTCCACATCATTTAAACTTATGTCATTGTATACATATATTGACCTCTAGTGTTGGATAGTTCATTTTTTTTTGTGGGATTGATATTTAATACTATTTCTACATATATAATGCCCTTGCGGTCGGTCAATTTCTTATAAATTGTAAAGCTTATGATATGAAATAAGGAATTTCTTATTAGGAACTGGGGCATTTTTTAGGAATTCAATTTTTTTTCGTTTCTACATTTAATCAATATAAATATAAACATTTAATCAAAAAAAAAATCTTATTGAAAAAGTAAACCTGCACTGCACTTGTAAATTGTATCGTATAGTTGTACTCTTTCACTTAAGAGTACTTGGTCGAGATATTTTCTTCACAATTTCTTAAAATTATATATTTTCCACCGACCTTAATTTGTAGTTTTCACAAACAGCTGTTCTTTTATAAACTGTAAAATTAAATTGTTTATCTACCCAAATTTCCCAATTTCATCTCTTTAATTCAACTATATTTCAATGTAGACGTTACAGTCAACCACTTCGAATTGTCAGTAACATGATAGTTAGAATCCAAGCACAAACTGTCGCAAATGTCAATTGAATGAGCACTTTATAATTAAAGATTCATTTGATCGGGGCTTTACTGGTTTAGTAGGACCCTTACAATAAATTTGACAAAATCATTTATGTGACCGCTAAATTATACTAGAGATGTGATTTTGTGTATGAAGATGGCTGCATATGCAAAACTCCGGAAAGGTAGGGCATGCATTGTTCATATATTGTTCCCCTTAGACTATAAAGCAAGTATACACAAGTCACAAGGCCATGTTCCTTGTTAGGTATTAATATTATCCTAGGATGTGAAAATTAGAGATTTTTAGAATTCCCCTAATGAATCCAAAACTTTGTATATACTTTTCTGTTCCACATTTATTGAATTTTACACTTATCTAATTCATGAAAAATTTCTTAGCAGATCCAAACGTATACACTATAAACATTACGGCCTACATGTCTTCTATGTTGCTAAATTATTAGAAAGGAATTTATACATAAAAGAACAAAAAAATAAAACAGAAAAGAAATGTGACAATGTAATTTATAGTTTTTCCTAAGAATGCTATTTAGTGACTAAATTTTTTTGTACTTGGATCATAAAAGTCAACTCAATCACACTGCGCAAAAATATAGTTTGGCCAATCCATTGTTGTAGTTGGATTCGTTGTAATAATCGATTCATGAAATTTAGAACCTTCAAATTTTACACTAAACCTTGCCTTTTACCAAAATAAAACAAAATATACACTAACCCAGAATCATATAAAATTCTGAGATTATGGTTAACGAATGACCAAGTTTTCGTCTATAGGTATTAACTAATAATGATCGAATTGTATAATTTCCTTACTAATTATGTGACATACATTTAACAACAAAATAGCGATGGGTTCAAAATATTTGATTCAAATAATCCTTGAGTACTAGAGTAGGTGTTGTACTTTGTAACAAATAAAAATAATTTCCAAGAAAAAACTCTTAACAAATAAAAAACACATGGAACCAGAAACGGTGAGCTGTGTAAGTTAGGAATTATTTAGGCATTATTGATATTGGAGTATTTTGATGAACCATGCCTGACTTATCATAATGATGACTCACTCACTATAGTTTCCATGAAACTGTGAGTCAATTGGTGAACTGTTATTGTGATCAGTGTCGGTCGCTTTGACTTTTGTTGTGACTAGGTCCATTTCCTTATCCTACCCTATAGTAATCTCACCCCGGTCTTTCAAGTTATTTAAATTCTTCTCTGCTCCAACCCCTAATCTTTTGGGCCTTCGAATTAACATTGGGTTTTATCCAAAAACAAAACTATCTGCCACAAAAACCAACCAAAACCTTGCTGCTTATCTATATATAGGTGCTTTGCAAAAAAAAAAAAATTAATATCCAGTGGGCTGTATAAATTTAATACAAATTAAATATTTTTGTTATTAAGAATAATTTTATTACAGTTAAAATCTAAATTATTTGGCTATTATTAACGAAATTTTTGGTAATTAAAAAAATTGATTCGAAATTATAAACATATATTCTGTACGGATTAAAATCTATTAAATTTTAAACTACACATTTCTATGTCTTTCTTCTGATTCCAATTTATTTTTAAAACTAAATTTATATAGAATATTTTATTCTTTTATTCTTGATAATTATTATTTTCTTAACAATCTTATGTGATCAGCAAAATATTCTTATATTCACATAATATTAATATTAACTTTCGAATATTAAAATTCTATATATATTATATTATTTTTATATTTCAAATTTCGTAATCCTTACCAAAAAAACACTTATATTGTTTACGAAAAAATATAAAACAACTCATTTCACATAAATGATTCATTTGTTTTTTTGAGATATTTAAGGTCTTAGAAAACATTTTAGATAGTTCAACTGAAAATTCTTCACTCTCTTGGAGACAATATACTGTGAAATCTAGAAAATATATGAGTATATATTTGTAAACTCGGTAACCATGTTTTCACACTTCATTAAGGATTTTTTATAAAATATTGTATTAATAAATGTCTAACATTTTACAGGGTATACAAATTCATAATAATTAAACGTGTCAAACGGATCAATCAGTGACATGCTAACCCGCCCTGCTGCGGGTTAGTTTAAATTTGATATAAAATTTTATATGTATGACCCCACATCAATCAAACGGGTCTCACGAGTTATCCGATAAAAATCTTAAATCATTAAAATAGTAATTATATCTAAAATTTTATAAAATTTATAAAATGAGAACAAAAAATACAAAACATAAAAAAACTTAAAACAGCAAATCATTAATTTAAAAAAACTTAAATCAACATAATTTATTTTACAAAACTCATAACAACACAAAGTTTTATATAAAAATAAAAATATTAGCGGGTACCCGCATAACCTACTAATAAAAATATTATTATTTGCACACACCCTGTTAAATATATAATTTGCAACCGCATAACCCGTTAAATTTAAAATTCATATTTTTCAACTCACATCCGCTCTACGCCTGGTCAAACGGGATGGGATTTACGAGTAATGATATAAATTGAGAGGTCTAATAATAAATAATTATATGTGATGTTCAATATAACACCAAAATAAGCTTTATTTTTCTTCCATTTTACTTACTTTTTAACATTTCTATTTTATTATATATATATATATTGATTTATGGTAAACATTCAATTTCAAAACATTTATAATAATATAAAAATAACAATAAATAGCTCGGTGTATTACAGAAATAAGATAATATATAATATATTACTTTTATTGATTAAAAAATTAACTCGCAGTGTACCGCAAGTAGAAATCTATTATGAAAAACAATTGGTAACTTATTTAGCATAATAAAGTAAAAAACTAAAAAATCTTAGTTCTATTTCATTAGCCCAAAATTTCCCACTACTTCTACCAAACTAGCCAGCCACAGGTAAACGAACATGGACACAGATTAGAAGAACTTAAGAAAACAGGACTTTTATCTCAATCCTATTCCTCTAGTTGTTCCTCCACCGAATCGAAAACTAATATTAGCTTTCTTGATGAAAAGACAAGCAAGGGAGAAAGTGACAAGATGTTGGAAGGTGATTATGATGGTCAGAAGAAACCAGAGATCGACCTGACTGAGTTTCTTCAGCAGCTAGGAATCTTGAAGGATGAAAATCAACCAGAAGCAAGTGAAGTAGGAGAGTGTCATTTCACTCCGCCTTGGAACGAGCAAGAAGAAACTAGAAGTCCTCTCAGAGATCAGAGTTTCAGCTGGGATACGTTGATCGAGATGCCAAGCAGTGAAACCTCAACTATGCAGTTCGACTCCAGCAACTTCGGAAGCTATGATTTTGAGGATGATCTAGCTTTCCCTTCCGTCTGGGACTTCTGCGGAAGCTTAGATTGAGTACTAACTATTTCATGTAGATCAGATTCAGCAGTATCCAGCTGGTTTTGGGTTTAGTGTAGTGTTTTGGAATATAGGTTGAAAGGGAAATGCTGATCAGAGGTGCAGTCTAGTTTTATGCAGCAATAAAATTGAGTGAATGTACTTCAGAATATGAACGAGTTGTTCGGTTCTTTGGGTCTTTGGGATATTAATTAAACATGGTCATTTTCTCCGTCCTATAGCTCAAGAGTTAGAAAAAGTAGTGAAACTCCAGAGTCGTAAAAGAATGATATGTTTTGTGCAAGTAACCATGCATAAGCTTACCTATCATATACTGTAACGAAGAGTCAACTTGGAATTGGCCAAGCAAAACTTTCTGACGATATTAACATAAAGACGCATCACATGAATGCATTAACTCACCTGCCAACACTGATCAAAATCTGAAGAAATTTGCAAACAATAAAACTCCTGAGGGGTAGAAACTTGACGACATTCTCAGGTTTAAGCCATAAAAGGATCACTTAACAATGAAAGGAACAGAGTAAGATCAAACATAAAAGCGTCAACTTTAATAATATAACAACCTCACTGCTTAAGAACAGAATTCCTCTTCATTCCGATATAAGAAACATTGCAACTGATACATTAGTCACTCGAAAGAGAGTAATAATTCTCAGTAACTTGACATTTCATCAATTTTCAAGTTTTGTGGAGGAGCCAAAAAAAGCCTAACCCTAAAAAATCATTTATATATAAGGGCATCACGACCGGGTCCAATACCAATGTAATGAATGGGCACACCCACGAGTTCTTCAATCCTCTCAACATATTGCTGTGCAGCCTTTGGAAGATCAGAGTAATTTCTGACTGAGGAAATGTCAGACTTCCATCCAGGTAAGACTTCATACTCCACCTACAAACATTTCACAAACAAACAGAGTTATTCATCATCCCCACAATAAGAAACAAATACCATTTTCCAGACAAAAACTCTGTTTTCAGGACTTTATCAGATACTATAGGAACAGGAGGTAGAAGCAAATGATTTGCCTGTTAGGTAAATATTTATAAACAAATTAATAACAAGAGAAGTTATCCAGAGACAGTCAGACATATGTCAGAGAACTACACTTACTTGCAGTTCTTCAAGAAGATGAAGATCACCAGGGAATGATTCAACAGGGATGCCATCACTCCTCTTATAAGCCACACCCAGCTGGATTTCGTTCAAATCCGAAAGTACATCAAGCTTGGTAAGATTAAGTGATGCAAAACCATTGATTTGGCATGACAACTTCAGCGCAACAAGGTCAAGCCAGCCACACCGACGAGGACGACCAGTTGTAGTGCCAAACTCCTGACCAGCCAACCTAAGAAGGTCACCACCCGGGCCTAAATTTTCTGTTGGGAATGGTCCTGAACCAACTCTTGTAGTGTATGCTTTTACCTGACAAAAACAGGATCATCACAATGCTTTCATATCTCTATCATTTCTTGCAGATCAAGTGTATTAACGAGTAAATGCCAAATGTATGAGCGAATCAGTGCCACTAAACTACTAACAACAAAGGCTAAACGATTTAAAGACCAGTTCAGAAAGATATTTTTATGAGTGAATATCATGCTTACCACTCCAATCAGATCACCAATAACTCTTGGTGCAATACCAAGACCTGTGCAGATCCCACCTGCTGATGGACTGGAGGAAGTAACAAAAGGATATGTACCAAAGTCAATGTCCAACATTGTAGCTTGACCACCTTCGACCAAAATCTTCTTCTTCTTCTGAGAAATTGAGTCATTCATGAAATGGACAGTGTCAGTTATGTAGGGCTCCAATCTTTCAGCATATCTCTTGTATGCTTCGACTTCTTCCCGAAGCATATCTGGAGTATATTTGAACCCTTGAAATCTAGCCGCAGCATCTGCTAGTAAAAGGTCAAGCTTTTGAGGTAAAGTATCCATGTGCCTGAGATCACCAACTCTAATACCATTCCTTATCACTTTACTAGAGTAGCAAGGACCAATTCCCCTCTTCGTGGTACCAATGAACGATTTCGCAAGCTCAGATTCCCTAAGCCCATCAACCTCTTGATGGAAATCGAATAACAAATGAGCACGATCAGAGACCAAAATCCTTCCTTTACAGTTGACACCATTGGACTCCAAACCATCAATCTCTTTAAAGAGACCAGGCAAATGCACCACAACTCCATTGCCAATAACACAAGTAGTATCCTCGTTCAAGATACCTGAAGGCACCCTATAGTGTGTCCAGCATTATATATAGTGTGTCCAGCATTAGCTCCACCCTATAGCAGCCAAATCACAAAATTCAAACAAAAAGATTTAAACTTTTCCGGAACAATCTATCAGAGATAGAAACTGATGACACCAAATTAACAAAATCAATTCAAAAGTTCGCAAATCTCCAATTGCTCAAAAAGGTAAAAATGTCAACTTTACCTGACAACGAGCAACGATATCAAAGTGTTGAGCTAAGATGTCAACGAGTTTGCCTTTACCCTCATCGCCCCATTGGCAACCTAGCACACCTGATACTTGACTCAGTGATCCAATCCGTCCGAGAGACTTAAGGGCGGCTGAATCAGCGGCAACGCTCAGTGAAGCTGAGGCAGCTGGACGTTTAGCAGAAGAGCAAGCGATGAAGCTTCGAGGGTGTTGGAGCGTAGGATAACGGCGGTGATAAATAGCGAATCTCGGATTGGAGTCGAGAGACATCGTTGAGAAGACAGAGAGAGGCTAAAGTCTTTAGGGTTCGCCGGCACTCGAGTATGGGTAACAGAACAAGACCTTCTTCAAACTGAGCTCAGGTGAATTTAAATGACCATTTTACTCTTTACCTGTAATATGTTCTTTAAACCGAACCGGACGAAACAAAATTAGATTTAAAAGATACTATATAACCAAATCGAAATTTGACAAAACCGATCCATGATTTCACATATGTTACTATTCGCATTAAACCGAAACCCAGTTGAACAGTTCATAATTACTATTCTGAGTCATCAATAACTGAACCAAAATTTAAAATGAATATAATTTGGTCAAACCAAGACTAAAACCGGTATCAATTACATTTGATGGTGTACCTAATTCAAAACACAAAGATTATATCCTGGAATCAGTTTTTTCAATGATTTTGCCAAGTATATATATATATATATATATGTGTATATGTTTCTGTAGCTCCTGTGGTATTTACTTCCAAAATTCCAACTATTTTTTGGGATTTTGATCAGCTGGTTTTCTGGAGACATTCTTGTGGCAATCCATAATCTTTAGTCTGGTTCACGAATTGCTCTCGTCTCCATGGATCATTATGTAGCTTGAAATGTAGAGTCTGTATGAAAGTAGCAAAGATATCGTCATGCTTCAGTTTAGAGAACTGGACAGCCCAATCTTCTTCATGTCCATAACTAGCTTTTTGTCTTTCGGCTTCAAGCAAGCGTGAGTCTCTGAATAAGAATCTTTGCCAGAGCTTCTTTACATTAGCCAGCCTTAATTGTATCTGTCTCATTGAATCCCTAATGATCCATGGAGACGCTCTAAGGTATCTCTGTAAAATACATGTCTACTGGTTTGCATATGTGAATTCACATGAATTTTTTTTTTTTTTTGTTAGGTGTGGCAAGTGTAAACTGCATAACGTGAAGGTAATGAAGCAAGGAATCGATTGGAACAGTAAATCAAATGTTTACTGGAGAAACGATGTGAACCGGCTTGAGACTTGTAAAATCATTTTGCACGGAAGTGCAGAATTAGAAGCCAGCAATGTAACTATACAGGTAAAGTAAAAGTAACATGGAAGTTTATTTAAATCATTGTGCAAAATAGAAATTATAATGTCTGCTTCAAATCAAGTGATCTATACTCTCTTGGCAGGGAAACCATGTTTTTCAAGTACCTGTCCGTCACAGACTGAAGGTCACAGCAGAAAATCCAGGTTTAAGCATCAGTCTGGAAGCAATGAAAGAAGAGGTGATGGAAACAGGAAGCTGGTACTGGAGCTACCAACTCAATGGATCCCACAGTCATCTTGAACAAGTAGAGGTTTCACAAAACTAACCTCCACCCAAATAATTGGGAACTAAGTCTCCCAAAGTAAAAAGTATATACCTCTCCTTGCGTAGCTCCTCTTGTAAATTAAAGAA
This sequence comes from Nasturtium officinale, assembly GCA_963854855.1. Taxonomy (NCBI): domain Eukaryota; kingdom Viridiplantae; phylum Streptophyta; class Magnoliopsida; order Brassicales; family Brassicaceae; genus Nasturtium; species Nasturtium officinale. The sequence continues at coordinate 5,424,827 of OY978512.1, forward strand.
AACTGTTTATCATATTTATCTGAACACTAAAGCCATGAATAACTACAGGTTTATGTGTCTTGTTCTACTACATAAAAGTTTGAAGCCATGTTCTACTACATACTGAATTATTAAGAACTGAAACTAGAAGACCGAGTTACTAAACCATTAGCTTGAAGTTAATAAAGGCAAGAAGAATCTGCATCAAAAGATGAAGGCAAATTTGTCAGCGCAAGTCCAGACATCAAGACAGAAAACTCAAATTAATTAATTAACTCTAAAGTTATGAATTAAGCTAACAAAGGACTGCAAAATGTATATAGGTTTCCTCGATAAAGAAAGCTACAAAATGTATCCGATTAACTGATTTTTTCTAGAAAAACTCACATTTTGCGTCTGTTCCCACGGTGAACTCGAGATTTCTACCATCCTACGCATTTATCATATCCCTGAGTAGGAAAGAACAATCTTTCTGAATAGAATCAAGAAGCCTCTGACTGGCATTTGGAAGTGTACCCAGAAACACTCGAGCCCCGCAAAGTCGTAAACGTTGAATTGCTGATGCAAAATCAACATCTTCGGTAAACACACAGATGTTGCAAGGAGCACCAATAGTGTGCAACTGTTGGAACATTACTTCTATAAGCTGGTCATCGGCGATGTCCGTCTTTCTCTCATATGGAACTGAAATTACGTCAGCAGTAAGAAAAATATGACAGAAACAGTATTCACATCAATATAATATACCGGCAGAAACTGAAACAGTATAATATAGACACTACAGGACATCAATATAATATACTACAGGACATCAATATCATATAGACACTACAGGAGTGAAACAGTACAGGACATCAATATAATATAGACATTACAGGACATCAATATTCACATCAATATAACATACTCCCTTAAATTATGACAGAAATTGAAACAGTATTCATATGCTATAGACACTACAGAATTGAAACAGTACCTGGGTCACGACAAAAATATTCTTCTACAATATATTCACCACAGGTGAAGCAAGGAGTTAGTCTTGCCTCTACGTTCACCAATTTGACACCGCCACGTTTAATTCTAGCCTTGTCATGTCGGTTAAAGCTACCCTGCACGTACCCAATACCCAATACCAACTTGATAAAGAATCCTTGGCGGTATCTATTCTCAAAGAACGTTTGCATCTGACTTTTGAAGCAAGCCAAATCAAACCCGTTCTGCTTTAAGACTCTTTTTGCATTCTCAAAATCGAGATATCCGTACACATCACCTATTCTTTCTTCATCCGTCGGTAGTTCTGTGTTGATGAGAGATTGGGCTTTCGGAACTTGAACTTGAGAAATTCCAGCTTTAGGAGGCATAATTTCGAAATCAAAGTTGAAAAACCCTAATACGGAAGAAAGAATGTGAGAGAAGATATATATTTTTTTTGGTGGTAACAAAAAAAGGAGGGAAGATGTTCTTTCTTCTAATATTTGCCTTTTTTTTTCATTGGGCATTTAGGCTTGTTGTTTTTAGGCGCAATAAACTACCTGTAGTTTTCCTTTGCTCGCCTTAGATTTCTATTCTCTAATTGCCCGAGATCAAGAAAGTTAATATGGTAGAATCTCTTGCAATTTGGTACTTCTGATTCTATTAAGTTGATTCTTAAGAATTTCCAATTTTATTTTAGAACTAGTGGGCCAAACTCACAAAATTTTATATTATAATTTAATGAAATAATTATTGAAAACTTTAATAATATAAATAATATTTTCTAGATATACAATTTTTATATGTTTATACTCACGTATAAAATTTTAGGTAGTTATATATATGTATTTTTAATTTGTTAATTTTACAACAAAAATATTATATTAAATAATATAAGTAAACAAACACATTCAAACATTCCAGTGTAGTAAACATGCATTTTCTCGATAGAGATACGACATAAATGTTAATTGGCCTTATCAAAAAATTTAGCATTTAAATTACTTCATCAAAAAGCATAATACAATTGTCATATTAGATGCTTACAACTACAAACGACTCAACTCAAATGTAATATTTAATAAATTCAGTCTCTTTATATTTCTATTTAAGTTTTTGAATATCATATAATATAAAAGGTGAGAACTCTCAAAAGGATTCAAAACTTAATGTTTTGGGACACCATATCTTATCTTTTATAACATACATTCTCATATGTCATTCAAAAGTTTTCACTTGTTATTCAAAAGTTTTATAAGTTTTGGCTAGTATTTTACTATTGAACGAATATTCGTACATTCGTACACTAATTTTTCACCATCAAAATACATGTTTTCTTTATTCATATAACTTATTTAAATTCATATATTATTTTTTAATTATAAAATTGGAAAATATGAAATTAAGCAATGTATTTCAAAATTCATAAATTAAATCCTTAGTGATTTTCTTAAATTATATACCATAATATTTTCAATTACTTTATAAAAAATAAATCCATAATTTATAAACACGAAACTTTATAACTTAAAGAAAATTCATAAATTAATATAGTAATTATTAATATTTTGATTTATTTATTTTAAAATAAATAAATTTGTAGTCTAAAAAATATTTGATTTTAGATATTTTTTGAAAAAATGACTTGTTAAATTATTATTTTCTTAAAAATCTTTATTGATTATTTTAAATTATAAATTATTATATTTTTTATTTAATGTATAAAACTATTAATCCATAAATTATAAATACGAAATTTTGTAACTTAAAAAAATCATAAATTAGTATAATAATTATTATTTATTTGTAAATAAATATTTTTGAAGAAATGACATGTCAAATATTAAAGAAAACGGGAAGTTTGTTCCTTTTCTTTTCTGGGATTCTTCTCAGGTCGTTTTTTTCTTCTCGTTTTATGTGTTCACTAATCAAATTTGATTCCATCTTCAACATTTTGTAGTTGTGGGAAGGCATAAAGTTTCTATCTTTACTCTCAATTTTTGATCTCCATTGAAATGGGGCTCTGTCATGGGAAACCAAACGAACACCAATCGAAGAAGAACCTCCCAATCTCCAATGAAATCGATGAGACTCCTATAAATTCTGCTCAGAAGGCGAAATCTTCAGGCTTACCGTTTTATAGCCCAAGCCCTTTACCTAGTCTCTTCAAAACCTCACCTGCTGTGTCCTCGTGAGTTCTACGCCACTTCGTATTTTCAAGCGACCTTTCCCACCTCCTTCACCAGCTAAGACAATACGAGCTCTACTCGCACGTCGTCACGGTTCCATCAAGCCTAATGAAGTATCGATCCCTGAAGGTAGTGAGTGTGAGGTTGGCCTTGATAAGAAATTCGGATTCTCCAAGCAGTTTGCTTCACACTACGAGATTGACGGTGAGGTCGGTAGAGGGCATTTTGGGTATACTTGCTCTGCTAAGGGGAAGAAAGGTAGCTTGAAAGGTCAAGATGTGGCTGTCAAAGTTATTCCCAAATCTAAGGTTCGTAATGAGTTTTAATCGCTCTATCTATTTGCTGTTGATTCCTTTTGAAGCTCTTTGGATATGATCATGCCTTAGGTTCCACTTGTCATTTGCCATGTGTAATTCTTAGGCTTAGGCTTAGCTGGAACGGTGACTAGTGCATTTTTTTGGGAATTTTGGTCAATTATGTTTTCCTCAGAGTATTGTCAGATACATTGTCTTTGGTTGGTGTTTATATTATACGAAGTTAAGCTATGTGGTATTAGCTCATATAGCGTGGGTCATGATTTACATTGTTCTTATTGGTAAGATCTGTGAGCTACTGAGAAGCTTTATCAACCATGATTTGGATAGTAGATTGCTAGATGATTGGAATTTTAAGCTGCCTGCATTTATCCACTGAAGAAGTCTAATGCTGTCAATTGTTATTTACTGGTTGGAGACTAAATTTGTGTGATTATTGTTTTCTTTGTCAAAGGGTGAGTAAAACAGAGTTTATGAGATGAGATTGATCAACCAATTGTCTCCCTAAGCTCCCTTTTCGATTTACATTGTTCTCTAATATTGTGGATGCTATTTTCTGGTAGATGACTACGGCAATTGCAATTGAGGATGTTAGAAGAGAAGTGAAGATATTGCGGGCTTTGACTGGTCACAAGAACCTAGTCCAGTTCTATGATGCCTTCGAAGATGATGAGAATGTTTACATTGCATATGCAGAATCATCTTTTAATTGAATGAGTGAAAATAAAATAGTTAACCTATTTTCTTTCTGTGTTGTGGTTAGGTTATGCCAAGGCGGTGAACTCTTGGACAAAATACTTCAAAGGTAACTGCTACATCATACATGGTTCTGTCTTGTCTCTATTGTAATATCTTTTTGACTGGCTGAGTATTATTTGGTTGGGCTCATAGGGGAGCCAATACTCAGAAGAAGATGCTAAAAAAGTAATGGTTCAGATTCTTAGTGTAGTAGCCTACTGTCATCTTCAAAGCGTGGTTCACCGTGACCTCAAGCCCGAGGTTAATAGATCCTTAACGTGTTGTATTAGTTTTCCGGATTGTTCTCTCATCCTGATGAATATTTATCTATGTTTGGGTTTTTTTCATTGACAGAACTTTCTCTTCGCTACAAAAGATGAGACTTCTCCTCTGAAAGCCATTGATTTTGGTCTCTCCGACTATGTCAGGCCAGGTAAGAGGTTTTTAAGGTTTCTCCTTTTGAAGCTTATTGCAATGGTAGATAGAAATGTTGACAGTTTTACCCTTTCTGCAGATGAGAGGTTGAATGACATTGTAGGAAGTGCTTATTACGTGGCCCCTGAAGTTTTACACCGTATATATGGAACTGAGGCAGACATGTGGAGTATTGGAGTGATTGCTTATATACTTCTTTGTGGTAGTCGGCCCTTTTGGGCCCGTTCTGAATCTGGAATCTTCCAATCTGTTCTTAAAGCACTACCCAATTTCGAAGAAGCTCTGTGGCCATCTTTTTCACCTGAGGCTGTAGATTTTCTGAAACGTTGGTTAAACAAAGATTACCGAAAGAGACTAACTGCTGCACAGGCTTTGTGTAAGTCTTTATAACCAACTTGATGCTTCTATTTCGATAATATTTATCATATTGTTATGCTTTTAAACATCATATTGGAGCTTTTGACTGGTAAATCTCCAAGCGAGGCCTTGAACGGTGTGGATTTGCCTCAATGGGTAGCTTCTGCGGTTAAAGAAGAGTGGACAAATGAGGTATTCGATTTGGAGCTGTTGAATGATGTGAACACAATGGGTGATGAGATATTGAATACACTGAAACTGGCGTTGCATTGTGTTGAACCTACACCATCAACAAGACCTGAAGCTCAACAAGTGATGACACAACTTGGAGAGATTAGACCTGAGGAGACGACAACAACATCTGAACCGTGGATTGATCTTCCCGAAGCTTCAGCTTCTACTAGCCAATTGAAAAAAAAAAAATGAAGGTAGAACCTGAATGTGAAATTTAGGCACTGAAAATGAAAGAAACATCTAACCAAATTCCAATATGACCTTTATGTATTCAAATCCAACACAATTCATAAACGTTATAGTTTAATATCAATTATTATATATAATTTTAGAAGGGTTCATTTTTTATTAAAAAGTCAACACAAACTATTGAATAGTATTGGAACGTGAAACCAAATTCCAATAACCTTTACAAAGAGGGTGAACCGAAAACAGAGTTTTAAGAGAAGAAACCCCAAGAAGGTATCGTCATTATACAATGCTTGTGAACTTGGGGACAGTTAAAAGGCATAAGCGTCAGTAGATACGCTATGCTCCTCAGAACCAGGTTTCACATCATTTGCGCGGTAGAAAGGGGCTCCTCCAACAACTAGGGTTTCCCAAAGCCATACATGGGTAGCAAGATGACGTGGCAGTTTCTCTGCCTCGGTGCAGTTTCTATGCTCTACCAATATAATATTGTAACCTTTCACTTTCAAACTTTGAAGAAGAGGGACCAATATCGTGTCTTCAGGCATGTTTTTTGAAAGTAGCATCAAATTTGATAACGGAGGATTCCTCATTGCCCAGAAAACAATATCCAAAATCATAGAGTCAAGTCTCGCACGTTTATGCCCAGGATCTGCAACCAAGGTGTATTGAGATTACATAAGTAAAAAAAAAAAAAAAAAAAAAAAAAAAAAAAAAAAAAAGAGTGTTAAGATATTTCACCTCTCATCCCTAAATCTTTGTTTGCCACATGCGTAAAGTCATGTAACATTTCTTCCGTTGTGTTGTTCCTATCAACATATGTATCGATTTCTAAATCACCCATAGGATGAAGAAGACCCTCCTCTATTATAGCTGATTGGATATTCTTCAAAATCGTTAAAGCATGGGAACCTTCAGGGCAAGGGAAATCATCGACGTCCCAATGAAGGGAAGCTGTGAAGTTTAACCAAACAAAAAAAAAAAAAAAAAAACAATACAATTGATTAAAAACAATTCCAGGAAATATATTAACCTTACTCAGATGGTGAATACAATCGATTAAGGGTAAGATTAAATCTAATATATATTTAGAAAAACCAAATTTTAATAAAGAGATAGAACTTACTCTCTAAATATGGTAACATGGTTTCGGCGGAGATGGAGATGGAGATGGAGAATCTGTTGAATTGCTTTTGTAGATGTCGAGATTGAGAAAATTAGGGTTAAATATGTTGCAAGGGACGGATGATATCTATCCAAGTAACTACAGCCGTTGGATATGCTAATTCTCGTTTCTACCCCTTTATACACGACCACAACCACAAGGTGGGGATATTGGACTAAAGCCTCATTTTGTAACCTTGTTGATCTGTGTAAGGCCCATGGCCATCCCCCGTTAGTGGGCTGATTTTAATTTAGATCAAAAAAAAAAAAAAAAAAGAATCTATAAAACGTTATTCCTGTATACTAGATTATAGTACTGTATAGTTAACAGAAAATAAAATAAAATAAAAAGAAGAAAAAAGAATCTGAAGATCCAATCATTTAGTATACGATATTTATTCGTCTGCATATGCCTCTCTAGTGACCAACATTACATTTTTTTCTTACCCAACAGCACATTTTTTTTAATGTCAAAACATACAACTACATTTATATATATATATATATATTAAACATTTACATATAATGTTTTATTATTTAATGAAAAAAAAACGGTCCGTTTGGTTAAAATATTTAACGATGTTAGAGTCACTGATAATAGCATATAGTTTATTTTAAAATGTGTTCAATACAAGTGTCTAATGTCCAACGAGCATGTGCTTCTAGTCTTCTTCTTTTCGTATTGTTTCGGATCTCTAATTACTCATACCAAATAAGGTTATTCATCGATTTTTAAAAAATTAATTCAATGATTACTTCGTCTGTTTACTAAAACACGAATTAGTTGATATTTCAAAATTCCAACCAAAGTTAGTTTGCGTAAGGTCCTCAGCTAGCACCGTTTCATCCATAAAACATGTACAAATACAAAGAAACATATTTGAACATACAAACTCTATTAATTATTAAAAGAAACTGATCTTTAAAAAAAAAGGCTGAAAATACTCTAAATGAACCAAATCTTCTGCAACCAATTCATAGACACTGCATTTTATGGGGCAAGGTTATAGAACATGGTTTTACAATGGAGGAAATCATCGTGTGAGCATATCATTACCAGTAATACAAAACCTACGAATCGACGTTCATAGTAATGATCGACACAATCTAATAAAAATAAATTAAAAATTGTATATACGCGTGTTATTCATTATTACCATAATATTATCAAAAAAAAAAAAAATTAAACAGCAACAATACAAATAAAAAGGCCGATCTATATATAAAAAAATTTATCCAAAACCCAAAAAGATAAGATGCCAAGAGAAGAAGGGGCAAAAACGCAAAATATATTAAAGATCCGAAAGTTAGTCAAAGTTGGAACCCAACAAACAAACAAAGTTCCAATACTTTTGTTTTACACAATCACACCTACCCATGTTCCCATAACATAACATAAGCAATAACAAATTCCACACCAACTTCATATTTTACTAATATTTAAGCTCATTAGTTCATCATGTTCATAATATGGGGCAAAAGAAATAAAATTCATATATCAATGAATGAATGAATGAATATAGAAATATAATTTTGGTATTGTGTAGAATGAAAATGAATGAATATAGAAATATAATTTTGATATTGTGTAGAATGAAGACAGACTGGTTTGATAAAGGTAGGATCCAAAAACTAGCTAAACCCCACTCCCATAATTATTCATGAATGAAATTTATAAAAATAAAATGAGGAATATGACTTTTTTCTTAGCTACTAAAACTACAAATTGATCCCATTTAACAAAAAAATAAAAATAAATGAAATTATTATAATTTTCGAAGAAAAAAAAAAACAAAAAGAAAGTGAGATTCTTTGCGCCTTTGTTTTTCTTTTTTCATTCTCATTGGAGAAATTTTTTGCTACTTACCTTGTTCTTCGTCCCATATCTAGCTTCTCTTTCACTCTTCTCACCAAAAAAAAAATCTTCTCTTTCACTCTTCATGATTCGTGTTCTGATTTATCTTCTTGATCTCACACTCTCTCTCGTTTTCCATATGTGGCAAAGTCGAATTGCTTTTCCTTTTTTTGAACTTTTTTTTCTTCTGGGTTTTGCATTTCTCGGGAGAGATATCGTTTCTTTCCCGAGAAGTTTGTTCCTTTTCTTTTCTGGGTTTCTTCTCAGGTCGTTTGTTTTTCGTTTTCTATGTTCACTAATCAAATTTGATTGTATCTTCAACATTTTGTAGTTGTGTGAAGGCATAAAGATTCATTCTTTACTCTCAATTTTTTTATCTCCAATTAAATCGATGAGACTCCTATAAATTCTGCTCAGAAGGCGAAATCCTCAGGCTTTCCGTTTTATAGCCCAAGCCCTTTACCTAGTCTCTTCAAAACCTCACCTGCTGTGTCTTCGAGCGTGAGTTCTACGCCACTTCGTATCTTCAAGCGACCTTTCCCACCTCCTTCTGCTTCACCAGCCAAGCACATACGAGCTCTCCTCGCGCGTCGTCACGGTTCCATCAAGCCTAATGAAGCATCGATCCCTGAAGGTAGTGAGTGTGAGGCATAGATTTTTTGAAACGTTGGTTAAACAAAGATTACCGAAAGAGACTGCTTTGAAAGCTTCTGGTATGTTCACTGCTGAAGCACGCATTATTGTGTGTCAGATATCAGGTTATGGTTCTCTAGATTCTTCACCAATTATCTAAGAGGCATACTAATACTAATCGGTCACATTTTGTGGAAGAATCCTTGGGTTTTCAGTACTTAAAAATGCACACTCATAGTGTTCTTGACCTCACTCAGAGGAAAGAGTATGCCTCCCAGGGGGCTCTATGGGGAATTGAGGTCAGTATTATGTTATTGCTTTTGAAATTAACGGACTTTGTTGTGTGTGGTTTCTGGATTATAAGTTGTTATATATATTAGGGATTGCCAGACCTAGGTGAAATATATCCCCTAGGAGGTGCTGCAGACAGATTAGGTTTGGTTGATTCAGAAACTGGTGAATACCTTCCTGCAGCAATGCTTGCTCATTGTGGACGAACTTTGTTGGAGGGACTTATTAGGTTCACTAATTACTTGAGTGACTCTTGGTGGGTTTGTCTATATCTGAATGTAGGAAAGGAATATTTCAGGTATGAATAATTAATTTTTTTTTTTTTGGGTATTTGCTAGGCAAGAGAGTTCCTTTACTTCAAACATGATGGAAATCAATGTGTCACACCTGCGGCCATTATGACAAGTGCTGCAAAGAACGACCATGAGCATGTAAGTTCACTTTGTAAAAGGCTCAATTGGTTTGGAAGAGGACAATCAAATTTCCGACTCTTTGAACAGGTATAGGAAACCTATAGTTTTTATTCTGCAACAACTCTATTACTCACAGTTAATGGAATGGTTTTTGATATCTAGCCTCTCGTCCCAGCTGTCAGTGCTGAAGATGGTCAAGGGATAGTATCAAAGCCCTTTGGGCCAGTTAGTAAACCTGGTGGTCATGGTATGATTTGGAAATTGGCTTATGACAAAGGTGTCTTTAAATGGTTATACCAACATGGAAGAAAGGGAGCAACTGGTCGGCAAGTTAGGTCCGTCACTTTTACCGTTGTGAAGTTGTTCATTGAAATAAAAATCAGAACCATCTGGATTTAGTAACGTTGTGGCTGCCACAGATGTTACCCTCTTGGCCCTTGCTGGGATTGGCTTATGGTACAATAAGGTATGCTTTCATCTTATGTTTATAGCCCACATACTGCATATAGATTCAAAAGATAAATGTATCACTTTGAGAAGTGATAAGTAGAGCATCTTGTGTTGATTGCAAATGGCCTCATGTTAACTGGGCTTGAAGAAACTGCTCTATATCACGAAGTAAAGTTTGTAGAGTGTATATATTATGTTGGATGAGTTCCTTTGGAAGTATGAGCTGTGGCAGTTAACTATCGACTAAAATATGGCTATGATGTCCTAACTTGCTTACTACATTTAAGAACATATATTAACCATGCATTCATCTCTCTACTACTTCAAGTCAAAGGGGCAGAATAATATCTTTTTCGGACTTGCAAACAACTGATTCCCACAAATCTTGATTTATTAAATTAATGTGACAGAAAATTGGGTTTGCATGCTGTAAAAAGAATGATGGAGCAATTTGAAGGGATTAATGTATTGATGGAGAAAGTGCATTGAGTACACAGAATTTGGAATCTCCAACAGTAAATAAAATGTTGACTAGAGAAACGATGTGAACAGTAAGTAGCACAAGTTAAAACGAAAAGAAAGATAGAAATGTTTTTTTCATAAACAAAAACCAAGCATGAGAAAAGCATTCACAGAAAAACAAGTTAGAAACTCGCCCTAACAGCATATAACTTTCGCAGGCCATCGCAGCATATGCTACAAGTAGCGTCTTCGTACTTGGCACAATTCTTGTCAATACCCCAGAGATAAGGCATCTGTTGTCGATCTCGTAGGGGATCTGTTAGGCTTCGGTCGATAGGCGTACCTCCCTCTAATAGGCTTTTCCAAAGCCAATATAAGTTTGCATCAGGAACTGACCATTCTTGTGATTCAAAATCATCAGGCATAACCCAGGCAACATTATAAAACGTATCATATAAAGAATTGAGAAGCTCCCTCAACTGCCTTTCTATCGACAAGTTTTTTGAGATTACCACCACATTTTTTGGGCGGTGAAGTTCCGCACGATTGTCCAGTGCCCACAGACAAATGTCGCACATCACCTTTTCAAATCTCGCAGTTTTATCCCCTGGAACTATATACATATATTGGGACAAGTAGATAATTACAGATCAAAAAAAAAAAAAAAAAAAAAAAAAAAAAAAAGACAAAAGAGTATATAGGCTGTTGAACTCACCATGGACGGTGATTCCAGCATCGCGATATTTATCCGGGCACGTTTTCCCATCCATATAAGCTAAGATTGACACCTCACCACGAAAACCCAGAGCTGATTTGATTTTCTCACAAACTGAATCAGGCTCGAGGTCGAGATCATTAGGGATCGGGAAATCCTCCACGTCCCACAACACGACTGTTTTAGCATCTGGCGGAGGATCAAAAAGGAAAGAAAGAAAAAAATAAACAATCAGATCGATAAATCTATTTACATTGAGAGATCGAACTTACACTCGCAATCTTTGATTGCTAGACGATTTCTGTACTTTCCCTTGGTGCCCATGGTTTCGAGGGACATGAGAAATTAGGGTTAGATCTGTTAAAAGGGTGGGTTTTACTTTTGTGGATGTCCAGATTGAGAAATTTAGGGTCGCTTTTATAGCGATTGTTGCATTTTATTGCAACAAGCCCAATGGGGCTGAAATTACCATACGATCCAATTAATACAATCTCAGCCCAAAACAATGCGGTTGAATTAATTAAGCTGAATTCCGATATTACGTCCGAAATTTTATAAACTTTTATCTCATAATCAAATATTGTTTTCCCAACATATTGTTAACAAGAAGCTTACCACCCATCCAGATCTCAGCGGCTCCTTCCGCATTCATCTTTTGGATCAATCCCTCTAAGGATCTGAAATGCTGAAGACAAACGATCGTGTGGTGGTTTGCCACGTCAGGGAGGGGGATTTATTTAGATTAGTATATCAGGGTATTAAGCCACGTCAGTCTTGACTGATCCACTAGTCGATCTCTAAGGCTTCATGGCTTTAGGCCATTTGCACGGTTGCTCGATTTGGGTCACAACCTTAGGGTTCTGACTTGTGATATGTTTATGATGTTTGTTGGTCATGTGCTTTGACGTTTTGTGTTTTACGGTACGAGTCTATGAGAGACGTAAAATGCGAACGCTATATATACAAGAATCCAAAGCTTAGTCCCAAGATCCAATCCTTTGATTGAATCAACAATGTGGTCACAATTTTGGTTTTGGGTTTTCATAAAGATGTATGTAGTAAACATTATCATATAACGAAATGGGCTGAAACTGGATGTGGTCACAATTCTATGTCCACATGGCAAAGAGTTGGATTGAAAACGAAGAAAGTAACAGCCAAGCAAAATGTGATTGAAAAAGATGATGAATCCGCAAATATTTTCGGTTTATTAATATAAATGTTTGTATTGTTTTCGATCATTGCTGTGGATCAATTTGTAATTGGTATGCATTAATGTGTAAGCGGTTGAGGGTTCGGGCCCCGGAATTTTTACAACTTTTTTAAAAATGATTTTCTTAAGTTTAAGGTTTATAAATTTAAAAGTTTTAATTATTCATGTAAAATTGTTGTAGTCAACCTATAAAAGTCATGTGTTAAAATTTTTAAGTTTGGTGGTTCGAATCTTCTTCAATTATTTTTTTAAAGTAAACCCCAAACATCAAAACAACATAATGCGACATGAATCAGAGTTAGCAACCATAACGGTTGACTAACTTTTGCTAACTACAATTTAGATTTAGGCACCAAATTAACAGGTTCTAAAAATTGAAATTTTTATGTGTTCACACATGTATTAGCACTATCTGATTGTGCATATTGAAAAGGATAAGACCATTTTCCCTAGGGTTGTGTTAGCAGTTTCGAACATCACAAGTCACAATGTACCAAGTAATAAAGAGAGAGAGAACAAAAATAAGAGTACGAGGATTGGGTGGCTTATTACTCTCAATCGAATATTAAATATAAGGAATCAGTGAATTTTGATAATATTTGGATTTTCCTCTATAATTTTACAGTCAAATTTACCTCTTAAAAACAACATGTAAAAGCAATGGTGCTCTATTTTTAGAGTTTTCTCAATTTTTAAATTCAAATCTTCTCCAATGGTACTCTATAAATTGCTCTAAAAATAGAGAAATGGATAGTGTTTCTCTATATTTGGAGCTGCACTATTCATTGCTCTATTTTTAAAAAAAATCAATTTGTTAATAAAACTACAATATTATATACTTCAAAATAGAGCTAACCATAGGACCAAATACCATCTCTATTTTGAAGATTTCTATTTTTAGAGAAAAAAATAGAGCCAATAATTGGAGATCCACCTCTTAAAAACAACATGTAACAATATCTTAGGTTAGAAGCGGACATATTAAAAAGTATGTTCCATTCCATATTTAGTTTTATTAGTTTTGATTTTTAGATATTACTAGGTTAAAACCAGTTGGATAAACGAGTTTTAAATTTTAAAAGAAATCATATTAATAAGAAATATAAATTATAAAATGTGATATCATTGATTTATCTTAAAATTGTTAGGAAAAGAAGAAGAAAAAAAAAATTTCTTATTTATAAAAATTTGTTTTTCTACATTAATAAATTAATTTAAGTTTCCATATGATAATTTTATTATTAATATATCAAAAGTTAAATCACATCCGATATATTTTGATTTCATATTGTCATTTGTTTTTCAATCACCTTGTGAAAAGTTAGATAGAAGGGCCCCAAAAAAATATTTTCTATGTATATATATATATTTATATATATATTTTATGAAAACTTATTAGTATATAGTTTTGTATTGTATATTGAGTCTGTGCATTGGTATTGTATAAACCGGTATAGATTAGAGTTGGTTTAGGTTTTGGTTTATGTTTATGTCAGTTTGTATTAAACTTGAGTTTGTGGATTTTAGTTCAATTTAATGAGAACGATTTATATTTACTCATATGGTATCAAAGCGAATTTTTTCTCATTCTTGTAACAAACTTTTCCGATGAATCTCTTCGTCGGAATCTCACCGTGAAATTTCTTTTTCCTCTGATTCCTTTTTCCGTAGTCACGATCGATTCTAATTGCGTTCGTTTAGTTTAATTTCAACTCAAATCATCTTATCTTTTAGATTTTGAGCTACTTTTCTAACAGTAATGACGAAGCGGAATTGCAATTCGAAGTACCGTAGATCTACGCCGGAATCGCCGGAAATCGAAGCTCCGATGTCTCACAACAAGGATTCGACTGTTTCTTCACCTTGCAAAAGTTCTGGATTCGTCAATCGATCCGATTAAAGATATTCTTCGAATACTCATCACTTTGAGGTATCGGACTCACCTGACAATATTCATAGTCCTTACCATTTGCATAGTTCAGATCATCCAGGGTTAGTTCTAGCACCAGAGTTGTTAGACAGAAATAACTATGGAACTTGGATTGTTGTAAAGACTACTAGTTTAGAAGCGAAGAATAAGATAGGTTTTGTTGATGGAACGATAATAAAACCTGATGATAGACAGTTGTCTGTTTTCCAGTTTATGAATCGAAAAACCATATATTTATAAGACTGGAAAACTGAATGAAATATTTTTTTCGTAGAGAAGAAATATTGTGTAAATAATCTCTCTGGAAAAAAAAGTCACAACTAATCTCTACCGAAAACAAGAAGCCTAAATAAGAGAAAAAAATCCACTAGAATTGCGGAAGTCAGTGGGGGTTCTGCTGGAGATTTAAGATGATAGTGGATGGTGGATGCGAATCCGACGAATGAGAAGAAAAATCTACCAAAACGAAACATCTTCGGGTATATAGTCTGGAAAATGAATAAAAATTGAGAATTAGTGACAGAAAAGATGAATTAGAAAATATTATCGGAAAAATGTAAAGAGATAAAGAATGACGAAAATTTTCAATGAGTGGAGGTACAAAAAATAAAATATATTATGTTGAACTAAAATTGCAATATAAAATTTTAAAATATTTGATTCATATAACTAAAAAAAATTATTTAATTAACCATCTTCTCTGCCGAAACACATTCTATAATTTATTCTCCAAAATTATATTTTTAGATAATGGATATCATTAACAACAAAATTTTAATGTATTTTTTGAATTCTAATTTAATTTATTTTAAAATTTAGAAACACATTCATCGAAGATAACGGGCATTTGTTGAAGGTTAAAGATGATGGTGAATGGCAATTCAAAGACAGAAAATAAAAGATTCCAAAAATACCAAATATCTTTAGAATACTAATTACCTCTGAATGAATCCATAGATTTTTTTGTGGCACTGGAATCTTCTCATATGTATCAGATTCACTTGCTCTAGACGCAATGTGAACTTCTTTAGCGACCTTAGCTATGTCCCTATTTCCCTTAAAATGTTGCCTACTAATATCGGCACCACTCGCATAGTTCCCGATCACCACCACGACCTGCCAAAATAACAACACAAAAATTATAAATGAATCTATATATAGTATTTACATAGCACGAGTATTTCTACAAGAACTTGTAATTTTTTTGTATGGACGATTATGTAGGTGAATACTTGTTTACAATACGAGTGTTAGTACATAATACATGTAAGAGTGTGTATATATATATATATGAAGTTATAAGTGAAACTAAATAGAAATTTGTGAACGAACTTACTAGTATGTTTATGTCTTATTAGAGATAATTTGTAAATACTAAATTTAATTTGTTTGTTTCTATGTAACGAGCTGAGATGAAGTTTTTTCAACACAGTAATGTAGAATGTTTTTCCTAACGAATAATAATTCGATAAATACCCCCCCCCCCCCCCCCCCCCCCTGGATGATAGAAGTCCATGTATTTATACTTGTTATAATAACGTTTTTTTATAAAAGGTTTATTATCATAATGTGTTAAAGATTACAAGTTTATTTTGAAAATTTATATGATATCGTAATTTAAGTGTCAGGAGTGTAAGATTGGATGGCAGTGTTAAAAATATTTCTTGATGAATATGTAGCAAATTTATTTTTAGTTTAGAATAACGAGAAATATATGTATTCTTAAATGGTTTAACTTCTTAAATTGGTTAACAAGAATCCTAAATCAGTGTAGAATACCCTTAATATATAAAAGTTTAAGAGCATTCGTACAAAGATTTTAATGCTTCTTTTTGGTGATTTTTTTTAATAAGTTTTTAGCGCTTCTTTTTGATAAAAGTTGTAGAGTCTTTTTGGAATTCAAAATATTAAAATGGTAGCTTTCAACTACTAGTTGACATCGTTTCTCTACATGAAATTACCTAAATAAATATTACATTTCTGGTAATCATATCATTTTGGACGTAATTATGTTGTTCGGATAAGTTAAAAAAAAAACAATATCGGATAAGTTAAATTGGACAATACCGACGTATCAGTTTACAACACGTTTCTGGCTATAATCCAATTTAACCCATGCACGTTTCTAGAAAATTGATGTAACAGAGACAAGAAATAAAAGGTGTTAATTAGGGGACCGTTACCTCGTTATTGAATGGACCAGGCACTCTGTAGTTGTAGCTATGGATCTGCTTTCCTGGCCATGATTTTATTCCTAAAAGATATATGTTTCTTATATTTAGTATATTTTTGTATTCTAATCTCATCAAGATCAAGCAATGTATTTAGACAAATTGTAAGCTAAAATCCATTATTAGTGAGTGCTAATTTTTATATAGCTTTATAGTTTTTTTTTGTTTCTTTTGAAAATTAGTTTTTAAAATTAATAGACTTAGAAACATCATGAACATTCTTTAGAAAAAAAAACATGCAATGCAATAGTGTTTATTGACTACTCTCCAAACTAAGTTCAATTACAGCTGTCACTTGTAATTTTGTTTTTGTTATAATTAAAGTAAACGATATTTATGTTTAGCTCTCAAATCCAGAAATAACTTCTTCTTCTTTTTTTTAATACCAAGACGTTTTGGAACTTCAACCCATAATTCTTTTAGGACGCCAGAGATAAGAACGGATTTAAATCCCTCCTTTGTCGCCGAGACACATCTGCCCTTTCATTTCACAGAGTGTTACCAGTCAAACTATAGAATCCGTATCAGAAACTAATTTTATCTTTGTATAAACTTTAGAATTTGGTTGAGGGTTGTTAAGAAAATGATTATTTAACTGGGCAATACACTTATGCTTTCTTCTATACTCCCAAAATCTTTGCTTAATTTTATGAAACTAAATCATAAAGTTTGGCTTAGCTCTGTTTCGTACTTGTCCTGCTCTGATTAATTATGTTAAAAAAATTCTAGCTCTAAAGCTTTGTATATAATTCATAAATATATTTCACATTAAAAAAAAATTAAATCATAAAAATAATATCAGTGGTCCATATAGTGTTTTCGAAAACAGAAGCAATGATGCATACATCATCGGTCCGAAATGGATCAATTTATTGTTGTCAATTTTTTTTTTGTTTTAATTCTGGTCCATCTCAATATCACTTAATTTTAAACGTGACTTCAACTTAATTTTAAATCATTTTTTCCCTGAAAATGCAAAATACTTTTTAAATGATTTTTTTAAAAACGATATAACAAAGTTATTTTAATTACCAGGAATATGAGCAACGTTAGGTTCTGCATAGTGACCACTACATACGACAACAGCATCAAAGATCTCATCTTCAGAAAAACCACTGGAGTTTTTGGACTGGACCATCCATTTCCCATTAACCGGCTCAACCCGAACCACTTCAGTCTCGAACCGAACCATCTCCTCTATTTTAAACCCTCTAGCAATATCTTGAAGGTACGCAAGAACTTCCCTATGACTCGGATACCGTCTCGAGTCTCTTAACACGTCATCGCCACGTGGCACGAAAGGATAGTCTGTGAAACCCATGCTTTCTCTAGGTAGATTGGTTCGGAGAGACTCGTAGATGCTCGAGTGGACTATGTATCGGGTCGGGTCAAGGCTAAGCGGGTCGGAGTGAGCTTTAGGTGAGTAGTCCCAGAGACCTCCCACTTGCTTCTCTCGGTCAAAGACTACGACGGTGTGACCTTCACGACCGAGCTCCCTAGCTGTTACGAGACCGGCTGCTCCGGCTCCGATCACTGCCACGTTTCTAGAACTAATTGGGGTTTGAGCTGGTGCCATTTTCGTCTTTGAATGTTATTTTAAATATTGTATTTTATTGGTAGGTATGTCAAACAATATTTTATAACTTCAATTGTATGCATGATTTTTAATTTATAAATTGGCCTAACGTAAAGAGAAATCAGTTAATAGATTAATTACCAAAAAAATAGAAAAAATCAGTAAGTAGATAGAAGATGAGAAAAAGATACGAGACATATGTCATAATTAACGACACGTTTCTAAACCTACCTAACGGGCGTACCATAATAATATCATAATGGATTCATTCTCATTATATATATATATATATTTCTTGAAAAGTTGAGATTGGGAAGTTCGTTATTGAACCGACCAGGAACACCTTGGTTAGTCTGCTTTCCTGGCTATGATTGTATCCCTAGACCTTAAAAATGCGTACACATTTGACATTTCTGCCAACTATGCATTTTTTGTATTGAATTCTCAAGTCTAGCTTAAAGCGATAAACTAATTCATCAAGATCATGTTACAAGAAAACAAGCCATTTGTGAGGGAGAGATTCCTAGTAATTTCGTCGCAAATGGCAATTTGTAAGCAAAGGATTTGTAACGACCGCAAATCGATTGTAGCAAATCTATTGTCGTCGTAATTGTTTTTGCAAATTTTGCAAGAGTCGTGATCCTAGTAACCATGTCGCAAATCTTTTGTAACAATTCCCTCGTAAACTTTGTGATGGAGTTGCGACAGACCTGTTTCGTAGCTAAGGCATCGCAAATTCGTAACATGTTTTACGAGGTTTGATGTATTAGAGCATTTTATCCATTAGATACTCATAGAAGTATCTCAAAAATAAATAAATAATATTTTTGTAATTTTATAATTAAACTAAATTTTTATTTGTTAAAATTATTTAAACCAATTAGTGAATGGCAGGTGTAAAACGAATATCTTAATTTTTTTTTAAGAATTTCTGAAACGATAAACGGTTCTTATCTTTATCTTTCTTCTTTCTTTTTAATTTAAATAGGAAGTTCGAGAGTCTCTGTGAAACTGCGCGCGGATGACACTATATAACGGTGATCACAATTCTCTCGTAATATTGATATAGATTTGCGAGGGACACAATAGCTATGGTCTCAAATCACTCTCAATATTTTGTGGGAATTTTAATAATAATATGAAATAAAATTATATATTTAAACAAAATAAAAAATAAAGTAAAAACAAAATTTTATTACTTAACAAAAATTCGAATTGCTTTCAATTTTTCAGTAACAATTTTGTTCATGGTCATACATCCATCCTTGCTTAGCTTCAAAATCGTGCTCCATAGCTGTTTTTTTTTAAATGGTGTTTAAAAAACATTTTGTTTGTTTGATAACTCTTGGTGTTTGTGAATTTTGCATCTCGTTCATTTAATATTTATAGTGCAAATGGTTCATTTCAATAATTGGCCATATTAAAAATTCTATTACCTTGGAAATAAGGCTTTTCCACATGATAAAACATTAACACATAAATTTAAACATTCAAAGATATACCTTTGTAATTTTACATTGAAACGAAAAAACAAAACTTAAAATGTAAATATCAATCAATTTACGCTTCAAACGTAGGTGCAAAGACAAAAGCATATTGAAATATCTCAAACAAACTCAAACTCAAACACAAATAAAACCGACCCATTAAACAAAACACAAAGGTAAACGCAAAGTAAAAAAAAAAAAAAACAACAATAAGGGCATCATGCCTTAGAGTTAAACCCTCCTCTGCAAAGCTTTCAATATTTTTGCAATATAATGAAGTAAGAGAAGCTTTAGTAAACATATTCCATCCCCTCTCCAAAACAATAAAACAAGTAGTCACCATTATCGCATATCATCTTTCTAGTTCAAGGAAACGAGAAGGACGAAAATTAATCAACTTCTTTCTAGCAAAATCCTCGTATGCTTTTTCTATGAGATCATCATCATCCCATTCATCGCGGTAAGTTTCTGGATGTGAGATCATTCTTTGGTATCCATGATCAACTTCTTGAATTCTCCAATCTTCAACGAGCGAACAATGACATTCTTGGGCAATCCAGTTGAGATATTCACGCTGCAAGAAAAAATAAGTTACATATGTCGCAACAATTATAAACTAACATTCTTTCGGAGGTAACACTAAATCATAAATGGTTGAAGCATATGGTATATGTAATAATATTACAAGCTTACCGGAATTTTACCCAATTTATGTGTATATCTTTTGGGAACTCCTGACATATCAAGTGTTGCATACCACACACTAAGATCTTCCATCATCTTGTCTTGCGAGGGAAGTTTAACTCGTTCTGACAATACTCCAGCCACCCATTTGCTTTGAATTTCAAACATAACAAATTGTATGCCCTAATTGAAAAAAACTAAGATTAAAAAAAAAAACATGAACTCGAAAACCCATATTTTGATTGAGACTAACCATTGCTGGTAAACCGATGAAAGAAAGTCCAGGAGCTAGAGCTGGTGGAAAGACATGCTTGTATAAAGGGTCAATGCGATTTTCATTAATGCTCATGTTGCCATTGGTTTCAAGAAATGGGAAGTAATATTTGTACCTACATCATAAAGAACTAAACGTTACATTTCAATCGCCACATAAGATAATATATAAAAATACCAAAATAATAAATATACCCAGTGCAATACACAATGGTGTCAGCATATACCACCTTGCCGTTTTGGAAAACAATTGATCCATCCTCATTGGCGAAGTCTATCTATGATATGGCATATGTCGGAAAAGTACCAAATAATTTCATTCTTTAATTTGCTTTAAGATGATATTCATGTTCAAATAAAATTCATTGTTTTCATAAAAAATAAAAGTAGTTGTAGTTTTACTTCTGAATGAATCCAAAGATTGTTATGGGGCAATGGAAGCTTCTCGTATGTATCAGTTCCACTTGCTCTTGACGCAATATGAACTTCTTTCGCAACCTTAGCTATGTCTCTACTAATATCGGCACCGCTCGCAAAATTTCCTACCACCACCACCACCTGCCAAAAATATCAACACAAAATTGCATGTCAGAAATAAATTTTTAATATAGAACTAGCCCAAACGTTCTACAAGAATTTGTTTTTTGGGTGTATGGGGTTATATTATTAAAACGGTTTAGAAATACAAACATAAGAAAAGAGTTTACATAGTATTAGATATAGTAGCATACATTATGATTGTACATTTAATTGTGGTTATCTGGTTTACCGGTTTAGCTGGTTTAATTAATTTATGGTTATCTCACATTTTGATATAAATCCCAATTGTACATTTCATTCATTCAATGAAAATAAACCTTTATTTAGATTTGTTTCCAAAATATAGAGACTGTTTAGCACTTTGTGGTAAATTTTCCATCTTTAAATTGAAATTGTCTTGAATGAAAGATATATAGATAAGATAGTGGATAAATTTGTGGTCCTAGATGAACATGAATATGGACGATTGTGTAGATAAGTACTTAAACCATTACCTCGTTGTGGAATGGGCCGGGAACTCTGTAGTTGTGGCTATGGATCTGCTTTCCTGGCCATGAATTTATCCCTAAGGATACATATTTCTTATAATTATATATTTTTGAATTGAATTCTTAATCCCTATATAATTATATGAAGCTATAATTTATTTTCTACATAGATTGATTGATATTGATGATCTACTATTAGTTCATACCAAACAATTTCTTCTGTGAGGTCATCATAAGCATTATTTTTGAGTGGAAAACATTAGTTAAGTTAACTTAATGTAATCACCCAAAAAGTTGAGAAAAACAAATAATATTTATTATATCTTATCTTTTATCAAATTCAATTCTAATCACTATGTGATCCGACTTAATTTAAAATCATTTTTTTACTCAAAATAAAAAATGCAAGAGTGTTTAATTACCAGGAATCTGAGCAACATTAGGCTCTGCATAGTGACCAGTACAAACAACAACGGCATCAAATAATTCATTACCGAAGTAACCACCCGAGTTTTTGGACTGAACCCTCCATTTCCCCTTAACCGGCTCAACCCGAACCACTTCGGTCTCGAACCGGACCATCTCCTCTAACTTAAACTCTCTAGCAAAGTCTTGAAGGTACGCAAGAACTTCCCTGTGACTCGGATACCGTCTCGTGTCTCTTGACACATCATTACCATGTGGCACAAAAGGAAAGTCAGTGAAACCCATACATTCTCTTGGGAGGTTGGTACGGAGAGACTCGTAGATGCTCGAGTGCACTATGGATCGGGTCGGGTCGAGGCTAAGCGGGTCAGAATCGGCTTTAGGTGAATAGATCCAGAGTCCTCCCACTTGTTTCTCCCGGTCAAAGACTACAACAGTATGACCTTCACGATGGAGCTCCCTAGCTGTTACGAGACCAGCTGCTCCGGCTCCGATCACTGCCACGTGTCTCAAACTGATTGGGTTTTGAGTTGGTGTCATTTATCAAATTTAATGGTGTGTTTGTTTTTTTTATTCACTGATAGGAATGTGCAACAATATTTTTTTTTGTATTTGAATGGTACGCTTGATTGTTACTTATATAAATTGGCCTTACGTACAGACAAATCAGTGAATAGATATAAGGAGGAGAAATGAAACACGTGACATATGCCATCTGTCATAATTTACAACACGTTTCTAACATCTAGCTATACCAGACCTAATGTATTAATTAATTTTCATTAACTAATATTTTATTAATTTTTTTCTTGCATAATTGAGAATTGAGACGTTACCTCCTGATTGAATGGTGACAAGAAAATCTGTGATTGTGGCTGTAGATCTGAATTTTCTGGCCATATATTTTTTTTAATTAAGAATTTTTTTTTTTTTTGAAAATTAAGAAAGTTTTGTGATAAATTTTTGATGTAAATTTCTATTTAACATCTCGCAATCCCTTTCAATTAGCCTCGAAGCAAAGCAACAACACTTATTTCTCTTTCAAAAGGGATTTGTCATACCACTACGTACTTAGATCATCTCCAATGAGTCATTAAAAAATAAAACTAAAAGTCTTTTATGAAGAGATTTCAGTCTTTTCAATTTTCATTGGATTTATATTTTTAATTAATTAAAACATTATTTTAAAAATGGTAGAAACTCGTGTACATGCTCTTAGTTCTTGGAAATAATTTTATGGGAAAATTTCAAAATTATTATAAAAATAATAATTTTATACGAAATTTTCTGAAAATAAATTTATTTTCAACCATATACTTCTTAAATATGTTCCAATTTTACTATCATGTGAATCTATGTTTGATAGTAAAATTTTCAAAGTGTCAATTACAAGAATTGTCTATAATTATATATATATATATACAACAATTCCTTCGTTTTCTAAAAATGCTTTACAAAGCCATAAAGAAAAGAATTTTAAATATATACATATTGGTTTAATTCAAGTAGGTATGATTAAACCAAAACCTTTAAAACCTATAGAGTCAAACACACTATTAAAACACATTGAACAATTCCAAGACAGTCACTTAGAGATTCCAAAAGAATCATAAGTAGTCATGAAGCTACTATAGATTATTTTCAAGAAAAATTGATAATTGAAAATTTCCAAAAATTCATAAAGATCAAAATTATCAAATTCCTTGAAAACTAGTTTCTCAATAAAATTGAAGAACGAAATGTTCAACTAATAACCTTTTGAAAAAAATTCTTTTCTTTTTTAAAAATGCATATATATATATATATATATATTTTAATACTTGTATACTTATGTATTATAATTTTATCTTAATACTAGTTTATTAAGATCGGACATTGTATCTTAGACAATTGTAATCAGGATTCCAATAGCTAGCAGCCAAAATTTTATGATAATTTATCTCTAATTCCTAGCTTTGATATATAAAATCTCATCATTGACAAAAAAAAGATTTAACTAAAATATCATCAACTATTTAATTATATCTAAAACTATAAGCAATTATTTTTTATTTTTGGAAAAAATTAGGAACAAAGATGTAACTTAGTTTAGTAGTTAACTTATCAGTTATCACTTATTTGTATTTACACATTTGACTATAAAATTATCTTACACTTGTTATTTAAACATTTAACTTAATCTATTTGAACTTATCACCATATTAGTTATGCTATGAAGAAAGAGTTGGTGCATCACTTATTTTATGTATTTGTATCTATACTATTAATTGGAAAACAAATTTTTGTGAGAAAACCTTTAAGATGTAAAAATTACATGAAATGTCATAAGTATTTAGCAAATGAAGAGTAAAAATATTTGCAAAAGGCATTTCTGTCATTTACAAATGGAAAACACACTCCTTTTGTCTTTGTTAGCGGAAATAATCCAAATCAGTTGAGATTTGGGATTGAGATCTGTTAAACCATTTCCAAAATGAAAAAAAAATACATCATAAGAAAATCATAATAATTCTACATGTTTTTAACAAGCATACGATGCGATTTTCGTGATTTTAAAAAGAATTTTCAATATATTTGTTTCAATAAATTATTACAGGTTGTCCAGAAAAAATGATAATAAAAGAACAAAACACGTGTTACGAGAAAAACAGAACTTCATATTGAATGCTAGACCTTCCTCTGGACCAAATGTAAAATTCATTATTGGAAAGGTTGAAGAGTCATATCTTACCTCCCGTTGGTGTCAAGAGGGAGATACTGTTTCAGGAATTTGATTTGTTTTCTGTTTTATCAATCCTGCTAGTTGAAGAAGAGTTGTTGCCTATAGGTAGGGCTCCACAAATTATCCATTTGAAATCCGGTACAATCCGATGCAAAAAAAATATCCGATGTGGTAAGATCATGATATTTTATTTTGACATTCCGGATATTTAGATCTATTTTATGTATAATTTTTATTTAAAATATATATATATAATACTTAAATATATATTATTTAATATATAAAAAAATTACTTAAAATATAATAAAAATAATTTTATATGAAAATTTTGGATATTCTACAAACTTTAAAAAGTAAAAATGATTTAAATTTTTTTTTATTATTTAAGAATTTTATATTATTATTTTAAAAATTTTACTTATTTCTCATAGATCCGGATCCGAATATTGACGGATCCGGATCGAATCCATAATTTTTCGGATCCATATCCGAATTCGGATACCCTAAAAATCTCATATATTCGTGCCCACTCCTACCTATAAGAACATAATTTAAGACCACCTTGCATTTTTTTCTATGGTTAACTCTCTCGATCATAACTATCTTTTCTAATTGCAGTAGATAACACAGATTTTTAAACCATTTACATCCCACATAACCTAAAATAAGGTTATTAAATAAATAAAAATTATTTATATAATTCAATTTTAATTAAAAATAAAAAAATAAACCAATACTTAAAAAGACATGTATTAGATAAAGCTCTTATTTGAGAAACTATAGATTCTTAAATTTCTTAACTAAAAATCCCTATCAATTTCTCGCACTTAATTTTGAATATTGTATTAATATATTTTTAAAAATATTTAGTTTAAAAACCTCCAATGTAAATGGTCTTACTTGCATTAGTAACATGAGCTTCAATAGTAACAGTTATTGGAGGTGTTGTTATTTTGTCTTGTACATGATTCATTTGATGGTGACTTCAAAAACTGATTTGCCAAGCAGAAAGCAATGATGTTGAAGAAGATGAGTTGAAATCTTTGTAGACATCTGCAAATGAAAACTTATCTCATCAACAAAACATTCTTATTTATATGAAATTTCAAGTAGAAGGATGTAAACACATGTTTTAAGAAAGACTGAAAGAAAATCTGAAAAGATGAACTTTGATTATCTTCAAAACTTAGCTATTATAATGCAATGTTTTGATATTTGAAAATAGGAGCCATTAGAGCATCTTTATCACTTCATCAACCTTATTAAATTATTACTCTTAATATGTTTTAATTATTTAATTATTAAAAAGTTAACAATTTATATCTGAACAGTGAACAACTAAGTGATGGTGTGTTTACAAGAAGTTTATAAAAATCAAGAACTTTAGAAAATATATATTTTAAAAAATTTCAAAGAAAATAAGAATCGCTAAATAAAAAATAATTAAAAAGAGGAAAAGGGGAGAGAGATACCACAACAAACATATGGTCAGCTTTTTTCTTTTTAATTAACTTTTTTTTTTTTTGAAGAGATCTAATAGGATATCTACCAATGGAGTTGCTCTTAGAATATGATGATATGGTCTCAGATTAAGAGAGACGACGTGTCTTCTTTAGCAACACATAGTCGTATTATATCCAAAAGCGTCATATCCCTTTTGGACAGACAGATCTCTGCTGTCTTGACTTTGTGTTCATAATTTTGCTTTTACTCTGCAGATTGAACTCTGATGCATCTTTGCTTTTGTTCTGCACATTAATTTGTTGTGATAATCAAAACATCTGTTTGAACTACTGGTGTCTTGTACTTTTTCTTATCCTACACTTAATTAGTACAATCCTTCAATAAAAATAGTTGAATTACCTTCTTTTATTTAGCATAAATTTAACGATCCATACACGAAAACTCTGAAAATTGAGAAATATATTTCAAACACACATACATATATAGATACATCGATTCATATATAATATATATATATTGATAAATATGCATATAACATTAAAGCCTAGAACTAACGTGTTCAACACTAAGTCGATGAACTTTCTTGGAACCAGCATCGTCCCCATCAACTACTAAGGTCTTAGCTACATCTCTCAACTTAGACTTAAGGATCTTTCCATTACTATTCTTTGGCAACTCTTGAGTAAACACAACCTTT
This sequence comes from Nasturtium officinale, assembly GCA_963854855.1. Taxonomy (NCBI): domain Eukaryota; kingdom Viridiplantae; phylum Streptophyta; class Magnoliopsida; order Brassicales; family Brassicaceae; genus Nasturtium; species Nasturtium officinale. The sequence goes on from OY978512.1 coordinate 5,451,948, forward strand.
CTCGGACACATGTAATGCGGCATATTCTCACGGCAATACTTAATCAAATCTCCTTCTCTAGTCACCAATTCCTCTTGACCTTTTTTTAGAACCACAAATGCACACGGGGTTTCACCCCAAAGAGGATGAGGCATGGCCACAACCGCGGCCTCAAGTACTTTCTGATGCATGTAAAGAAATTTCTCAACCTCAATGGAGCTAATATTCTCACCTCCAGAGATAATGATGTCTTTGGATCGATCTTTGATCTCTACGTACCCATCAGGATGAATCACACCTAAATCTCCTGTGTTAAACCATCCATCTTTAAACGCTTCAGTCGTTGCTTTAGGGTTCTTTAGATACCCTTTCATTAAAGTGTTTCCCTTAATTACAATCTCTCCCATTGTCTTCCCGTCGCGAGGGACACTCTCTTGAGTTTTCGTATTCTTCAAGTCAACTTCATCTAGGATTATGTTCCTTACCCCTTGCCTTGCTTTTAGCTGCATCTGTTGCTGCTTTGGTAATCTTTAAATATTGTATACACAATATTAATATAGATATGTGATTTAAAACATGGTAATATATGATATTAATTATAATAATGACATAGTGATTATATATTACCTATTCCATTCGTCCTGCCACTCACAACAGAGAGCTGGACCCGAAGTCTCTGTCATTCCATAAGCATGCATCACTTGAAACCCTAACCGCTCAACCTTCTCAAGAAGTGCAGCCGGAGGGGATGAACCTCCGGTTAATACCCGAACAGGCGTTGACATATGTGACTGGTTGGTTCGATATCCTTCAATGAGAATTCTAAAGACCGTAGGAACACAAGACATGTGCGTCACGCCATGCAAATCTATATTCATATAAATTTCTTGAGCTGTCACGTGCCTAATGCATACATTGGTGCCACCACGCGCAGCCACGGACCACGTATGCGTCCACCCATTGCCATGAAACATAGGCAGAGTCCAAAGGTAGACAGGGAAAATCCCCATTTCCCAGCTTATAATCGCGCCCAAGGTAGTCAAGTAGGCACCTCGGTGGCTAACTACAACACCTTTTGGGTCGGCTGTGGTGCCAGATGTGTAGTTCAAAGAGATAGGATCATGTTCGTTGAAGACATGGAACATATTTGTGGACGAGGAGAGAGTGGGTTCTCCTCTACGAATGAGACCCTCGTAGTCTAACTTCTTGGAGGAAGGGTTTATAGTGGAATCAATCTCGTTGATGGGTATGATCAAGGGGAGATGTTTTGAATCCTCAGAAGGTAGAAGACGTAGAACTTCTTGGACCAAAGGAGCAAACTCGTGGTCTACGAATAACATCTTTGGCTGAGCGTGGCGGAGGATGACGGCTATGGTTTTGGCGTCAAGACGAGTGTTGATGGGATTAAGTACAGCTCCGGTCATGGGAACGCTAAAATGCATCTCGTACATAGCAGGTACGTTTGGAGCCAAAATCGAGACCTAGACACAAATATAGATAATACTTCAGTCTCAGTACCATTACATTTACTATCCTCACGAGTAGTAAAATTAGTACAAGCAATATGATAGACCTAATAATAAAAACCAAACGAAATAATATGTTAGACTTTATCAAAAGAACAAAAAATAATTAATGATAATGCGATAGGCATAGTAAGAAAAAAAGGCAAAATCGCATGTTCGTGCTATATTACGAAAATTGGTAACGGAGGAATTAGACTGATAATATTAATTTTGCATAGGAAAGAAAAGCTAAAGAAGAAGCCATACGACGTCGTTTCTGGTGATGTTAAGAGAGATGAGAGATGTGGCGAGACGACAACAACGGTCATAGGTTTGAGGCCAAGTGAAACGAGTTTGTCTATAAATTATGGATGTTCGATTTGGATAACACTCCGAAGCTCTCTTTAAGAACGTTATGGGCGTTAGAGGAACGTTGTTTGCTTCACACAACGCCAGATTATCCATCTTGTATATGTGTGTGTGAGGGAATAGGGATATATGCAAATCAATATTATATATAGAAGACTGTGGGAGGCCTTAAGAAACGTATATAATTGATTGATAAAAGTGTAGTACACTGAAGAACATTAAATGAATTGCAAACAGGTCGTGCCTAAAAGTTTGGAAGCTGTCCCAGAATACATCTAAACCTCTCACAATCTCACTTTCTTTGTGAATTTATAAAAAAGAAAAAAAAAACATGACATGTAGAAATAGAAGCTGTAAAGGGGAGAAATTTATTGTAAAAGCAGCAGTAAATTATATCTTTGCTGCCTCATAAGAAAATGTCAAACTCCATATGTTAAGACTTAAGAGTGACTTACTCTGGCTTGATAATAAGATTTAGACATAGAAACCTACCCAACGTCAAGAAATAAATACACTATAACAGTTCGAGTTTGACTAGCTCTATCAAACTAACTGGGTAATTATTTAATAACATAACTATATTTATTTTTCGTTTCATCATATATGTATTTAAGCGTCGTCTAGACAATTTTTTTAACACTGATTTCTCCTAACCATGTGAGGGGTATTTTTGACTTTACACATTGTCAGAAAGATTATTTTGTTAATTTCTTCTCATATTTAGTTCATCTAGCTAAAATATTCTTAAAAAAAAAAACATTTAGGCACGAAACGTCGGTCAAACAGTAGAGTGAGTCATGAATCTTAACTTACCTACCAAAAAAAAAACAGTAGAGTGGGCCATTCGTATTTACTATGATTGTTATTGTTAACAAAAAAACAATAATAGATCTTTACTGTTGCGACGTAAAATTTCGGTTTATGATGTAGACAAGTACCCTTTTTATGTGGACCAAGCAACAGAAGAAAAAAAATTCTGATGTCGCACATTAGATATTGACAAGATAAAATGAATAGTACATAAATAATATCTTCTACTTGCCAATAACTTAATTTTGAGTTGAAACAAAAATTATCAAACAGAGTTATGTATTATAGTGGTTTATGCGAATTTTAACGTTATATCATTATTCGAGTTCAAACTAGTATGGTTAACGTTGCTGATAATTTTTGTTTTCTCTCTGGTAAAAATATTTTGAGTATACGTGAACAGATTCATTTGTTATACAAAAAAAAACTACAATCATTGAATTCAAGCACTGCGGGAACATGAGCACATGGAAGGGAGGTGGAAATGGAATCATTGTACATCACATGGAATTTTATCAAATGATAAAGTGTGAATTTATGTTATACCAAAAATTATTAAGTCCCAAAAAATATGTACAAACCATGAAGTGACACAAGTAAAACACCATTTAAATATTATTTTAATAGAGAATAAGCTAAAAGAAAATGTAAATCCCGACTTATGGGTGAATAATTGAATCAAAAGAGATTGGGCAAAAAATACTTCTATTCGAACAAAAAAATCGTAAGATGTTAGAATATACATATGATCATGTTCTTCTCATTTATCCCTATAATCGTGCTCTTCAGTCTTCAATATTTTTGTAATATTCCTCTTTCTATGTATTGCACAAACCTCTATATACAGGGAGGCTCTTCACGAGTGTCAACAATAAAAAGGAAGTTCTTCACTTTGAACAAAAGTACTTCATTACAAGTTAATATGGTATCAGATCAGGTCACGCTTGAGTTTTGATCAAATCATCAAACTCTGTCTTTCTTACTTTTTCTATATATAAAGCCTATGTGTTTCCAAATCTTCTTTCCATTAAGCCATAAGGTCATTGTGCTTCATTTTCAACCACTCACTTCTGATATTTTTTCTTTTGTTAATTTCTTTGTTTTAAAGGTAAATCATTAGGGTTTATTTTTTAAATAAATCAGATCATGATTTCAAAATCAAGCTACATTTCTTCTGGTTTTCTTTTCTTTTGGTCACAAATTCTAAATGATCGTCGCTTCTTTAAACCATTGTCTCACTTTTCCAAGCCAACATGAGACAAATATATTTGTGAATATATTATTTCCTTAGACCATGTACATCCCATGAGTAACTTATCAATTAATTATCATTAAAATTAAAGATCTTTCTCTTTTTAGAAGTCCAAAATATCTCCACTAAAACACAAATTTTTATTTAAATATATTCTCTCATTTATTTTTCATATAAATAAGTAATGTGGGTGCTCTTATAATTTCCATTAAATATGAGTGTTTTCTTGGGATTACTGATGATATTAATACTAGCTAAGCAAACAAAGGATTATAATTGTTGGTCTTCCATTGACCTGCCATTTTAATCCACTTCATTACTCCTCAGTTATATTGCCATATTGGAGAAAGATTACAGAGCCTCAAAGTGTGAACATCAACCACAAGCTGGAATGATAGGAACTAACGGTATTGATACGTCTCTGTCACACATATCAGGACTAATGTTTATGACTCCTTCACCCTGCCATGTTTAAATATAAAGTTTAAAAAGAATAAATTTAAAAAACAAAAAAAAATGAAACACTAATAAATTCAAGTCTAAGTTGATCAATCAGTTTTATGAATATATATATATATATATATTTACATCTGGACTGGCCAATCACAATTTAACATATTGTGATCGCCTGATGGTGAATCTAGATTGGTTTCTATAGAGTATAACCTAATTTATTTTTATTCTACTTTAATCATCAGTTATAAAAAACGTAAAATGCCAGATTGGCACAGTTAAAACCAATTAATTTTTATGTTAAAATTTGATCTTTAGTTAAAAAAATTGGATATTTAGATATCCGATTCCATAAAAATAGTTCAAACTAAATTAAAAATATATCTTATAAAATTTAACTAATTGATTTTTATACAGAAATTAAAATACTCTAATAAAGATATTCTACTTTTATGAGAAACTTTAAGATGGGTTGATATATTTTCTATTTATCATGTAATATTCATAAATCTTATAAATATAAAAGCGGATTCGGACTATATCCAAGGTTTTTAAATCAAAACAACATAGATTCGGATCGCTAGCTAAATTCTAAATATGCTATTTTCCGGACTTAATTATATTGAATCTCGGATCTCATATATTTTTCTCAACCCCTACATAGAGGTCCTGCCGACCAGTCAAAGACTAGGCCAAGCCAGCTATAACTTTTGGACCGACAACAACATTTCTCACAAAAAAAAATCTTAGGTTAGGTTTTGTTACCTTAGCTATGTTTCTGAAGTAGGAGGTTGTGTAGTTTCCCGTTGGAAACAAGGCTTCAACAATGTCAGCTAATACCAAATTTGGTTGAGATATTGCACCATCGTACCAGTCTTCTCATTTTCAAAACCCAAAAAAATATTTTTAGCTCAAATCAAACCCAAAAGTTGAGTAGCTCGTTAGCATAAAAAATAAACAATGTTTTAAGGCTTTTTTTTTTCTTACCAAGAGTTATTCCTTTGCTGACCCTTTTGTCGTATCTCCATATGCTCTGATTCGTAAGAAACGCAAAACATGAATTATCCTCTACGCCTATGTTCTCCAAAAACGTTGTATGTGTATAATTCTGAGGGTCAGACGACCAAGTTTCATCGATCACCGCATCCACAGTCTATTAAATCGAAGTTTTGAGACTAAGCAAATAAGTTTTTGGTCATTAGAAATATCAAAGCATACCAAGTAAAGTGGGCTTACACATAAAATAGCATGAAGTGCTTCCACATCATCAGGATCAGAGACATTGTAGGTGATCTTGTTTATAGACTTGTCGATACTTTCGCCACCCGCATCTTCTATATACTGTTTTGTTTGTGTGAATAATGTTCAGTTCCAAAAATGTTTCAAGGCATTTAAAGAAATAATTAGGAATGTCGAAGGCGTAAAATGTGTACCTTTAGCTTGTGTGTTTCCTTAGTAAAACTCCACACGTATCCCTTGAAGATGAAACATATACACTATGAGTTTTAAACCATATATACACAATCTTCATATGTATAAGAAACATAACCATCTAAAATTATTTTGAGACGACTCTGATAGAAGATAGTTTCCTTACATTTTTCTCATACCCCATCCAGGCGACAATTGGCTTAAAAGATTTTGTCTTCTTTGCTGCCATTTGTGACAAACAAGTATAGCTTGCTTTAACCTACAAGGTTCCATAAAATTAATGAATAGCAAGACTAGGCCATGTAGATTGATTAAGCAAAAAGCAGTGCGGGTTTTTACTCACCGCATCATAGACTTGATTGGCTTTAGTTTCAAGATTAGTAAAAGCTCCAAGGAATTTGATCCACTCCGCTCGCTAATTCAAGATTACAAAACCAGCATGAACATCATATCAAAATGTGAAAATTTGACCACGTTTGACTAGGATTAAGTCTATGCATATGTACCTGAAGAGGTGTGCCTTCACTAAGTGGGAGAAAGTTTACAAAATTGCAAGTCTGAGGTTGATCGGTATTGCTGATAAAATGCGCAGCGAATTGAGGTAGTACTTGCCCTTGTTGTTCACCTTTTTCAAGCTTAATTACTTCCCCTGACTCAAACAGTTTCAAAACACAAGGTGAAGCTACCACATCCGATGTTATTCCCTTCAAGCTCCCTAGTAATCCAAGTAGCTGCATATAAAATCATTATGTTCCTACTTATTTTCGCCATTCTAAAATGTAATACTCAAGAAGTGTTTACACTGGTGCCAACCAAAGTCTAGAGTTATGTTTCTTGAGATGCTAAAACCATTGATGTAACACAAAACCAAATCTTCAACTTAGAAAGAAAGGAGTGTTTACCTCGAAGAAAGAAACCGGAACGCCTCCTGAATAAGCAAAAACAGAGAGATCTAAGAAACAGAATCGCTTTAAAAAGAGGAAAGAAACAGGGGAACAAAACAGAGTATACCTTGAGAAGATTGAGTGTCTAAAGAGTAATTAAGAAGTGGAATTACATAAGACTTTATCCTTGACGTACAATATTTTGTCCGAACCGCCATTTTAGAAGTGTTCTACAAATTACCTTTTATTTTTAGACAAGGGACCATACATTTAGAAAAGAAAAAAATCAAAAGAAAATTTGGTGAGACTAAGCAAGAACCTGAATTAGGAGATAGCTCTTGCCATCAATGGCGTTCTTGATGACTTTAAAGGTCTGTCCATAGTAAATGTGGAAATTTTCAGCATCTTCCACCTTTGAAATGCTTCCAACTTGTACATTATTGGAAGCTCCATTTGATTCACTAGCTAACATGCACCATAATGCTAACATTAACAGTACAAGAGACCATGAACCATAAGGCGATGAAAACATTATCACTTGAGGCTTGGTGATGAAGAAAAAAGACAAAATCAAATAAACTCTTTTGGAATTTAGATAGGCGTTTCTTGAACTCACTTTACAAATATCTGTGAGTGAGAGAAAGGTAGAAAATATTATATTATTATTGCTTTGTTTTTGGCAAGAAATACTTTTGTATAAGCTATAAATTCTATTGGAATGTACTTTTTGTTTTTACTTTGATTTCTTAAAAAAATTGTGGAATTCAGATGGAATATTTGCCTCACTGGACTTCTTTATTTTAGAGTAAAAGTATTTACAACCATTAGTATAATACAAGCACCAGTACAATATGAAACCTAAAAAAACATGAGTACCGTATTCTTCATATACTATAGTTTTTAGAAGAAGCTCGAACCCAATTAAACTTGGGTTTATTCATGTGAGTGAGCACTGATTTATTAGATTCATTAACATATTTACTTTATAAAATATAGGAAGAACAAATGTTATAAGAAAGGAGAAAATATTGCTTTATGAATTTCATTGCCATCTCTTCTTCCAAGTTCTAACATCTGTTATACAAGTTAATTAGACAATAAGCAGTGTTCTTAATATATATATATATACATATATATGATCGTAAATATAATCAAAATCAAGTGCTTATTTGTATTTATGACTCAAATAAAATCACATGTAGAATGAAATTCTTGCATAAAAAAGAAATGTATAGTTCTTTTGTTTGTCAAGTAGTCATAGTATATTGATTTTTGTTCTGATAGTGAAAGTTAAAAATCGATCTTAACGAAATTTATCTTTTAGTTGTGGTAATTCAAAAATTAGAACAAAAAAAACAAACAATTTCTTACTACAAAACATAAAAATTAAAAGTGGAAAGTAAGGTTTTGAATGAAGGTAAGAACAATAGAGGTGACCCGTGAAGAGAGCACGCTACTACTATTATTGATTTGTCATTTTGTGTTTCAAGAGTTAGCGATTTCGCTTTCTTGTGATTTTATGTCTATGCCCATCACGCTTCATCACGTGCACCCCATCCCCATTAGCATAAGCTTGATTCCAAGTTTTATCAGGCCCTACGAGATAATGCAAATTATGGTTATATTTAGGGTATGAATATAGTGAATGAAGTTATGTTACGAGCAAGAACCTAAAATGTAATACTATTGAGTTTCAAAAGATTTGGGAAGTGGTTTTAATTTTCGCCTTTAAACAGTGTATCTAATTATGATACAAGCGGACCAAACTCATACGTACGATTATATTTCTGATTTATTAAGAAGCAGAGTTAGATACAAAATTTTCTAGGATTTTTTTCTTAAAGGAAGTTCAAACATCTTTTCTTTCGATTTACCAGTTTTAAATGGGTTTTCAACTCATTCATAATAAATTTTAAAACAGGATTTTGTTTATGGTCCATGAATTTTCAGGATCGGATTTACATCTATACATAATATGATAAATACATTTCATGACCAAAACGCATAAAATTAATAGATCCATTTTAAAAAAGTAAAAAGTTTCGATGAGTTATTGGCAATAACCTAGATATATAAAGTTCTTGAGTAAATATTTTAGTTTATGGTTAGTTGAGAGTAATTTTAAGCATGTGAAATATGTGTGTGCAACTGTGCATGATATGATGTCATGGTAATTGTGTTTACAATATAATGTTGGGTTCTTTCCCCAACATGTAATGTGGGTTTATGTGCTGGCGATTATTGTATTTGGGCTAAAGCCCGATTCATTTAATCCATTTCAGGTTAATTGATATCATATTCATATCGATACAATCAAATTCACAAAAGAGGTTAAGGATTCTCCTTCATTTCCCGCAGCAAACAGTGGCCTCTAGATAAATGGGGAGAAAATGGTTATTTCAACTTCAATTATTTGTCAAGTGTCTTATAATATACTAAATAATATTTAGGGCAATTATCAATTTTAATTTACAAAAATTTCAAAAAATAAAAGAATTTTTCAATATATATAAATTTGACCATTAAATGGCCATGCCGATGTGAAAATTTGACCACTACGTGGCATTTCAGATATTAAATTTTGAATTATACTTTTAAGTTGTCATATTTACAAGTTTTCAAAAATGTATATTCTCCATTATAAGTCCTAAACAAATAATTTAGATTTAGAACAAAATTCAAAAGTTTTGAAATTTGTTTTTTTTTTAAAAAGTATACTCATCTGTTTTAATAAAAGCTACATACATATCATCTAACTCAGCACAAATATATAAATAACATCTGATTTAGCAGAAACACGACACTTGGTATCTAACTCATTAGTCACTAACAGTTACAACTATTTTAGTCGAAATTGATTTTGACACATAAAAATTTATGTAATTTTTTTGAAAACCTTGAAAACGTATTAAATCTTATTTGGTGTATAAAAATGCACCATGCAAATAGTTAATATTGAAATTGAATCTTTGGTGGAAAAAATTAGTTGATTTTATTCAATCCATTTTTCTATGAAATGGTATATGAATTAGTTGATTTTTTTCCTATGTAATTTTTTAAATTTTATTTTAAGTTTAATATAATTTAGTCATTTTCAAAATTTTCAGTTTTAAATGGTGAAAACTAGATGTATGCTTTGGTCAATATCAAATTATATTCTCTGTATTCGTTGGGGTTTTCAATTTGTTGTATTTTGGGCGAATAAAACACTGGATTAGTCTCTTTGGTTAGTTTTATCTGAATTATTTTGAGAAACAAAAGAAAAAAACAAAAGTTCACTGTTAAACCGAGATATAGACTAAAAAGAAACTACTTCCCAATAATGTAAAACCATGTATAATACGAAGAATTTAGTTTAGTTTAGAAAAATGGAAAAGGCAAAAGAAACGAAATTTAGACAAATGGTAAGAGTGCAAAGCCATAATTGTTATGTGACACTTCAATATTTAAATAAGACACATAGTAGAGATAGCTAAGATAATAGCAAGAGAAAGCCCCAACTTCTTCAAAATAGAACTATCTTGAACTCTCAAACCTTGTTCATCAACCAAGCTTTTATCTTTCTTTTTCTTCCAAATCTTTCTCTTCACAACATCATTTTCCATCATTAGTATTGTTTCTTGATCGTTACAATCTCCTTTATTAAGCTGCCTTGAGCAACCTTCACTGCTTCGGTTTTTGTTAGAGTTTATTCCTTGATGAACACAACAAATCAAGTGAAGCATAGGAATGAAACCAATAACATATGCAAATTTTCTCCATGGTCCAAGAAATGTTGAGGCTATCTTTTCAAGGACATGAACCTCCTCCTTTGGTGTCATCTCATGACAACATTCGTTGGCACCCGTTGGATTTATATAAACGAGAACGGTTTCTGATGGTACAATCTGTTGGAAGAATGTATTGGTCACCTGACGAGTTGTAACAAACAATCCATGACTAACCTCAACTTTTTTTACCACCTCAAAACGTGGGGAGCTAGTTGTATCATGATTATCATCAGTCTTGTCCAAAAGATGCTTGCTATGTTCGTTTTCTGAGAATTCAAGTGTGAAAGCATCATCCACATCTCCATTGTTGTTAATAAAACTCGTACCATCTTCAAGAAAAATAATAATAATTAAAAATAACAAATAATCAAATGTAGAGATGACATCAAATGTGGAAAATTAATTGATAAGTGAAAGCTACCATGATGTTCGTGTTCTTGATTAGATCTCTGATAGCTCCAAATATCTTCTATAGGAACTATTGTTGAGTGTTGTTCAACGAAGCTCTGAAAATTAAAGAACATGGTTACACGATCAAACTTATAAGTATTGCATTTGGTGTGGACATGCTAAAAGAATAATTGTTTTTAAAAAACATACGTAATCTATAATACATATGCGTACTATAAAATAAAAAGTTTTCCACTTTAAACTTTGTTTATTTATAGATCACTGATGAACATCACTACCTTTTCTAGTTCCTTGCTTGATACTCCAACCCATCTTAAGTTCTCAACAAATTTTTCTTCCTTAAACCTACCATAATGTTCTTGCATATCTACATGCTTCATGTTTGCCTCTACACATGAGACTTTTACTCCGGAATAGTTAAAGTGATCTCCATGGAAGTTTTCTGAAGCAGAAGCAACTTCCCACGAGTCTAGACTGTCCCGTGGCTCGTTGGAGGCTTGAGCCAATGCTATGATCTTGCTCAACGTTTCATCTGTATCATTATTTACGTTGTTTCCAAAGTATTCACCCTGTGTGAAATCTTCTACGTAAAGTGGTGGCGCCGGTGGCAACATACGGTTGTGTAGTCTTGCACATTCTAACGCTATCTCAACCTATTATGTGCAATGAATTTAGAGACTCATATGAAAATAAAAGTTCTCGCTTTGACAAATTTTGATTCTCTTTTAGAGAATCTAAATATACCTTCGAAGGAGGATATGAGATTGTTCCATATTGAGACTGAGCTGGGAAGTTGAAGGACGTGTCATGTGACATAAACTGACTCCATTTGTTCTCTAGTTCCATGTCCGATGAAGAAATGTTACCGAGTTGAGTTAAGCCTCCTGTATCGCGATCGGGTGAGACCGGATATGCCGAGTTTTCTAGGTTTTCATACATTCCATCGGAATACAAACAAATACTAGAAGTAGATTGTTCACTATTAGTCGTTGCTTTCTTCTTCTTTGTGCCATGTTGTTGTTGTTCTTCTATCTTGTTGGCTAAAGCACTCTTCTTGAATACTCGACAAAGTGCATATGCGTCCTGAAATGTTTTATATTTGTTTAACTTCAAAATAAAACAAACAAAAATAATACTATATTTGTTAAGTTTGGTTACCTGTATACCGGACTTTGAGTCACATTCTTGTTCTTCAAGACGGTACTCGTGCATGACCCAATCGGTACGAGAGCCATGAGGTGCTCTTCCTCGATAATAAACTAATGTTTTCTTTGTTCCGACAGTCCGTGAATGTGAATTCACTTTACGGTCTTTTCCGGTGGCTTTCCAGTAACCGGCTTTTGTTGCCCGGTTTGTTCTTGATCCGTTTGGATATTTCCGGTCTCGAGGACTGAAGAAGAACCATTCTAGGTCTTTACTTGGAAGCAAGGACTTCCCTAAGAATTAGCAAACATGATCATATAACTAAGAGAACATGGTAAATATATTTATCCAACATTAATTTGTAATCACTAATTAACTAGGATGTGCATTACATGAGAATCCAAAAAGAGTTTAAATAAAAGAGAAATAAAGAGAATATTGTTTTATAGATAAAACAAAAGGTTGAAGGTGAATTAGAAGCTTCTGAAACCCTAAAGCAAATGTGAAATCTTATGTGGATTACTTTTTTCTTTTCATTTTTTTTTATCTTTTTAGACCTTTTTGACTCGGTCTTTCGAATTTGTCTCACTAGTCACCACCACATCTCTCGGTTTTATTACACCCTTTTTAAAGAATAAAGATGAGGGTGGGACCATTTAAATTTATATTCTACGATAAAGTTGGGATCGTTATTATTATATCTAGTTAATAAAGCAATGAAGTTTGATGCCAAGTTCGATGCGTGTACTAGAGATACAGAACTTGGTACGTAAAATATGTTAAAATAAACTGCTAGGCTTAACCCTTTCCAAGATATATATCTTTGAAAAATAAAGCTCATTAAGTGTATCTAAATCTTCTCTCTAGGGTTAATTAACCCTTTCCAAGACTAGTTTCACATTATGTAGTTTTTAGAAAATGTATCTGTAATTCCAAAAAACATTGATCTTGCAAAAACCGTAAGTGTCAACTAAGTGATTAATGAGTATTAGAAAAGAAAGCAAATATAGTTTTTTTTTGCTTTGATATATTGTCTCATTTAACATGATACAGACCATGTCGATTTATAAAAAAAAAATGCAGAATCATAAGTTAATACCTTCATGATCAAACATTTATGGGTTTGACTCTTATAATAAGAACAATTAAAAAGGGAAGAGAGAAATGTACCAGGTAAATCCCAAGGTTCGCATTTGTAAAGATCAATCTCAGGAATTATCTCTAACTCAATCGTCCGACCATTAATCTTTCGCTTGAGGTAGTATATGACAAGCTCTTCGTCTGTTGGATGAAACCGGAAACCAGGAGGCATTGAAACAGGAGCCATATCTTAAGTTATAATTTATAACTAAAAAAAAACTTTCTAGTTAGAACCAAATAATTCAAGAGACGAATATGAACATATATAGAACTTGAGAGAGAAATGAGAAGGAGGATAGAAGAAGAAGAAGGTGTGGGAATATAAAGAGACAGTTATATAAGAAAGAGGCGTATAACATAAGAGTTTGAATTCGATCGATCAGTGATGGAAATGTATGAAAGACAAAAAGAGATTAAAATTATGTAAAAGATGCTGGAAAAGCATTTTAGGGTCGGTTGCCAATTGCAAACCCCACAACACATTTTCCACTTTAACTTTTCTTTTTTTTTACTTTAGTGTGTTTATTTATATATTTCCGAGTAAATTTGATTCTCACTATCGTTCTTAATTATAAGCTTTTTCTATATTATGTATTTTCTTTAATATTCGAAAAATCAAATTCATATATATATATATATATATCTATTTACATACGTGTTTCTTGTTGTTCATCTATGCGTGACGCGTTTATGCTTAGAGATAAGATATTTATTAATTGATTTCATTCCAAATAAAAATTTTGTACAGAAAGTTTTTATGCAGAGAATTTTTTGTTTTTTCATTTCCTCCAACTATGTGACAAGTGTTGCAAGAGGTGTTCTTTAGAGACATATTTGGTATATGAAACTAAGAAGGTGAAACTCTAGCTAATTATTTCTGTAATTAAAAAATAGCTTTGCAGTTTTATGTACAATAGCTAAAGATTTGCAGTTCCTTCTTTATATGTATATCAACATTAATTAACCATTTCATTCTTCTCAACACTCATCTCAATGAATATGTCTTGCTCTACATAAAAACCTATTAACCTAAAAAAAAATATTTATGGAAAATCAGGCCTAGAACTAGCCATGTCATACATTATAATTCACACAGCTAAAGAATAACTAAGAAAGTACATTTGTGTCAATATCTTCATCTTCTTCTTTAATTGTTGACCACTTGAAATGACCTCTAACATGCGTTTGAGCAGCTCTGGACTCATAGTTTCTAACCAAACTCAAGCTGATACATGATTAAAGTCCCTTGTTTTATGTTTGCAGATGTTATGAATGAAATGGTGTTGAATAGGTTCCGATCAATGAGTAATGAATTTAGAATACATTTGTAGAAACTTATTTTGTTCAAGTATGACACTTTTAATTTAATATTTGTGTTTTCTTGTGAATTGTTTTTCTAGATAGGCCTCTGAAAGTACATCCTAAAAAAATCCTACCGGTAATTTACATATCTTTAAGATTTTCACCATCTCAAAGACTAAATTAAATTTGTTTCAAATTGTAACTTCTTACTTTTAGCAACTAACAACAGAAGAACATAATATCTACATGTACAATCTAATATATATATATATATATCCACTCATTATGTGATATTTGTTTTGTACGAGTCATGCACACTTCTGTTAAATCATTGAGACATCATAAACTAGTCAAATATCTTGTTCAACTACTTTGGAGATTGAATTATATGTATGCTTTTAATTAACTTTCATAATGTAAATTTAAAGTCATTCCACCTTGCTATGTATGCCTATAACTATGAGATAACTAGTTTGATGAGATTTCAAGAGAGGTTATAGCTTATTTTCCACATAGTTACTCAAAACACAATTTTGTGAGCAGTCTCCTTCAACAATTCTTTGCACATCAAATTTACTATTACTATTCCTATTAACAACAAACTTGTTCTCTTTACGTATTCATGCCTTTTACCTTTGAGTTCCATCGGTATCCGATTAACGTATACTTCAAAGGTCAACCTCCAACAGTTCAACTTATTTGGTCAATATTCACACATGGCACTGCATCAAATTTCGTCAAATGATTGTATCAAAAATCCAAACTAACTCATGAAAAATGTAAAAAAGAGAAGAAGGATGACGTCTACAGTGGAAAAAGTAAACTACATCGATTTTTTTGTAGATGGTAGAACTCGATTCAGACCTTAAACCAAACCACTTGGCAAATTTCTACTAACTCAAAGAGTCCTCTGGACCATTTGCTTTTTGTTGAATTTCTAATATAAAATATATAAAAAGAAAGAAACGATTTGATTTTGGCATATTTATAATTTTAATACTTTACTAAAGAAATGTTGTTAAAGCTTTTGAACTCTGTGAAGAGATATGAGAGAACGACACATCAACAATTTTTGAGAAAAGACTTCTCAAATATATATAGAAACTAGATAGTAATCCACGCTATTTAGCGTGGGAAAATATCGACTTCATATATTGTTATTTTATATTATTATATATTATTATTAGTAATTAAATTATATTTACTTTAAATTTTACCATTTAATTTGTCTAATTTATTTATTATATGACTTATGTTATGTTAATTAAATTAACTAATATATAATTATATGTGATGTTATATTTATTTACAAAATTATGTAATCATCTATGAAACACGGAAACTCGTTTGAATATTCGTTTCCCATAATCTATATATTTCAGAAACAAAACTTGATGGAAACTCAATGAAAACATATTTCCTTAAACTCTAATTTAGAAAATGATGGAAACATGTTTTTACGCGATATAAACATGTTTCCATCCGTTTCTTAATAACCCTAATTTGAAAACGATAAAACTTTTTGTCTGCGTTTTCAATATATATATTGTTATGATATAATTATTTTTAATTAATTTAAATATTATTTATTAAATTTATATTATTTCCAACTTTAATTCATTTATTGTTATTTATATAATATATATATATATATATATTAGCATGTTTCCAATATATACTCGTATCCTAATTTTTTAAAAAATCATTTATACATTTTCACACATTTTAATTTTGCATACCCGTATCCGTTTCTATGCTTCATAGATCATAAATTAAATTATAATTTAATTTTGCTGTAAAAGTTACTTCAATATATTAATTATTATTAGTTATTATAAATTTAATCAGAATGTCAGGAATCGTTTTAACTCATATATATCTTCCATAACTCGTTTAACCCTCAATGATATATTGTAAAAGTTATAGAGATTTTTTGAAAGTACCCTAATTATGTTTTGTAATTTGAAAAATAGACTCTTTTATTTTATTTTCTTCAAAAAATAACTTCTTATACATATAACCTCTATAAATTAATACTCCATAAATTAATAAACTCTCTAAATTAATAAATTATCATGGTCCCGAGTTGGTCGGTGTAATATATGATATATTTCGATAAGATAATAAGATAATAATTTTTTTTAAAAAATTATGTAAATATATGGTCCCACTAATAACATAAATTAATAATAATATAAATGTATTATATATATAATATATTTTTGTGAAATATTATTTATTTATTAATAAATTTATAATTTTGTGTAAGTTTCTTTCTATTTTTCTTAAAAATATTAATAATAAATGATATTATTTTCTCAAATTGCATCAAAATTTATATATACAATGATTATTTCCTTATATATAAATGTATTAAAACACATTGAAATATTATTCTCTTTTTTAATTTTTATGAAATATTTTTTGAAATATAGAAAACTCTCTGTAAATTAATAATTTATTAATTTATGGATAAATTAATACCTTTCTAAATTAAAAAATTCTCCGGTCCTGACATTATTAATTTATAGATGTTTTACTGTATGTGATATAACATGTTTTCCAAATTTTAATTAAATGTTCAGTATTTAATAAATAAATAAAATTGAAATAATATTAATATTACTTATTATTATTAATATATTTTTAAAACTTGAGATAGATATTTTTAATCAAATTTCTATATTACAATTTACCTATATATCAGAGTTTATAATACTATAAAATATATATTTTAATGTTTATATATTTTATATAAAGAGATACAATATAAAATTACTGATTTTTAATTTTATAAGTTTTATTCTTATCTAATCTCAAAATATTGTAATGATATTGTTATTTTCATATTTAATTTTGATTAGTATTTTTTTTAACACATGGATAAAAAAACTGGAAATTTTTGAAACTGTTTTTGTTTTTTTGGTCAAATAATATTATATGTAATTTTAAAAGCTAATTTGTGATATTAATTAACACTATTTGTATTAAATAATATTTTAGTTTATCTCTTCCAAAAAATATATTTAATTTTTAAAACGTAGTTTTATTAATTTTTCAAATATTTGAAGTTATTAAGTTATCTTTAATTAAAATATAAAACTAAAAAATTATTTTCAAATTATGAAAAATAAACTGGTATTTCCACAAAATTTCTTAAAATTGTAATATTTATAAATACGAATAATTTAAACATTGATGATAAAATTAATTTATTTATTTTCGTAATTAATAAGGAAGAAATTTAAATTTATTTTATGAGAATAATAAGTTTAAAATATTATTAAAAATGTTTTTTTACTATATTAATATGATTATTATTGTATTTTTAGTGTCTTTATTTAAAAATGGTAAATAATATATTGTTTAAATATTCTAATTCAAAACATATTTATTCTGGAGATGTTAAATAAAAATATTTCGTTTTTAAATTAAAATAATAATAATTCAAACTTGAAATATCTATATACCAGATTTTTTTGCTATTTATTAGGGAACTAAATAAATAAATATAAATTATTATAATTATTATTAAGATATGATTTTTTTTTAAAGGATTGTCCAATGACAATATATGTAATATTACATATGAATATAAGATTATTTTAGTAATATGTATGCTCAAATAATAGTATAGAGATAACTGGTTTCTATAGTACAACAATAATTTCAGTAGTGTACTGTATTTGATTGGGGGTGGGGTGGGGGTGGGATGCTGTTTCAAATAATATTTGAGATTTTATGATAAATTTCTCCAAATTGGCAAATTCTACAGAAAAAAAAAAAAAAAACCTTTTCGGCTATTTCCGAAATATATACAAAATGTTGTTTCTATAAGTCTTGACTCTTGATTACGTAGTGCACTGTGCATGGATAATGAAATCGGTCGTTTTCTTTAGCATCATGATATTTCTGTCTTTCCAATTTAAGGTCTCCCTATTTTATTTTGATGATAAAGTTGATTACAACATCTTGGATTCTTGGGATAAGGTTTTATATTATTTCTTAAATTAAACATGCTGATGCAAGATTTAATCAACAAAATAAATGTGAGTGAATATATTCTACATCGTTTTCTTCATTTAGTAAAAGTACATGTGATCGATTTTTGTGGACATGTTAAATTAAAAAAAGAGAATGACATCTCCGAAATCAGAGGTTAGTTTTCTTTATCTTTTTCTAGGTTTTATTAGTATATTTAGTATTTACCAGCCAATTAATTAATGTAAAGAATATAAACACATGTCAATAACACAAACACTAAGTAACTATACGTTTGTATCTTTAAAGAGAAATAGCTAGTATTTAGTAGAATGATCAAAACCCCGGCCACACACTAACTCGAGGTCCAAAGACACTCAACCACTGGCGTATTTTATAATACTTTTGCCCTCACTTATTATATTTCTTATTTATCATTAGATTCTTAACAAGCCAATTAAATTTATTTTGATTGCTAATTTAACAATAGTCATTTTATAGATACTCAAATCAAATATTCCGTTACAATTCATTGTAAATATATGAAATTGCAATGTTTTTTTGAGTCACAAAATCATGACTACTTTCTAAAGTATAAACTAGTGTAATTTCACAAAAGTTTTGTTTCGCCAGTAATTTCACAAATTGTGTGTACTACATTATATTTTTTTCTGAAAGTATTACACCAAACTTTTTCTTTCTTTTTTTCCTTTCCAAAAATTGTTATTTGGTACATGCAATCTTCTTATATGATTAATCTTGAAAACTTTCTTATATGATTAATCTTCTTATATGACACGGTCTAAATATCCAGGATTTTTAGGGTATCTGAACCCAAATCCAGATCCAAAAAATTAT
Source organism: Nasturtium officinale (assembly GCA_963854855.1). Lineage (NCBI taxonomy): Eukaryota > Viridiplantae > Streptophyta > Magnoliopsida > Brassicales > Brassicaceae > Nasturtium > Nasturtium officinale. The sequence continues at coordinate 5,471,236 of OY978512.1, forward strand.
AGATCCAATTCGGATCCGATCCGGATCCATCAATATCCGCGGATATCCGGATCCATGAGAAATAAATAAAATTTATTAAAATAATAATATAAACTTAATAAAAATAAAAATAACATTAAATAATATTAAAATAATTTAATTTTTTTTTTTTAATATTTTTACTTTGTAAAGTTATTTTTATATATTAAATAATATATATTTAATTATTATACATATATTTTAAATAAAAATTATACATAAACATGGATCCGGATCGGATCCAAATCTCAAAACAAAATATCCGGATCTGGATCCGGCTACTTCGGATATCCTCTTTTTCGAATCAGATAGGAGCGGATCTCAAATTAGATATCGGATCTCAGTTAATTTGCCCGGCCCTACTTTTAATAGTAGATTTAGTATTCCGTTTAGTTGGAGATATATTAGAAACAATTTGATATGCTTGGGACGATAGAAAGAATAATTCAATTTTGTTATATACTTGAAACGAGTAGACATCTAATTTACCTAATTTTACTTTCTGACTCGTGGTCCAATGGTAAAATCAAACCAATCCCTACTCTCTTTTTTTTTAAGAAGACCAATGGCAATTTTAAGTTGACAAGTTTGGTATATTCCACTTATATAATTTCCTTGCTATATTAAGGAACTTTGATTCATTGATAAAAGCACATCAATTTTCGTTCCGCACATATATTATCATAAATATATTTTAATAATATTTTTTATTAGAATTTTCACTGTTTAATTTTGTTCAATTTTTTTATTCTGAAATTCCGAACGGTTAATACCTTGATTTTAACTTCTTTACTCATTTAAGATAACAAGTAATATCTCAAACTAAATAAACCGAAAACAAAAAGAAACCAAATTTTGTGCCTTTGCTAAGTTGAAGTTAGTTAAAATTTTCAGAATAAGATTTACTCACTAACAAACATAAAGATCAATTAAAATACATACAAGAACTAATTCATGTTTCAGCATCATACTTCTTATATACCAAAACTTGTTTCTCCTCCCACCATCTTTGTGCTTCCTTCTCTGAAAACCTCTTCCGACTGTAACAAAACATTAAACAAATCACATTAACACTTAAGCCTACTTCAAACCTATTATCACAAAAACTAACCACACACAACATTTTTACCTAAATCGTACGCGTTTAAGTGTCTTTTGACCACAAGACAAGGCCGTGAAAGTTATATATACACCAGGCTCGTATTGCTCCACTTGTTCGGCTATTGATTCTTGTGAACCGTTTTGGTTATGAACTGTTCTTGTGATGGCAGGTGATGCATCAACTAATAGCTTAATGTTGCTGTGGCGGTTCGAGGATTTTGTGGCACATTTCTCTAAAAGTTGTTTGTCTTCGGATAGTGAACGAGTTGTGGTGATTGGTGTGAGACATGGAATGGACATTGAGTCGTCAAATATTGGCGAGACTTGAGATGGATTGCACGCAATGCTGGTTTTATGAGGATTACTTGATTTATCCTTATTCGTTTGAAGCTGCAAGAGAATGATACCGCGAAAATGCGAGTCACATAATGAACCAAAAAGAGAAAGATGAAAACAACTATTTATCTTTTACCTTTGATGCCAAGGCTTTGATTATTTCTTTTGCAGCTTTCGACTTCTCAGCTTCTTCTTTCGCAACTTCCCATGTGTTATCGAGCTCTTTTTGGCATTCTTCGATCTTTTCATTACCAATATCACACTGCCTCTGGAGATTTTTTATCTACATTTTCATAAAAATGAATCTTTAGTGTGTAATAATTTGATATTGTTACTGGTAAGAAAACAAAAAAAAAGGGAATGTAGTTTACCTCAGCTTTCAGCCTTTCGATTTCTTCGATTAAGATCTTATTCGAGTCAGAAGAGGTTGAAATCTTTGTAGAAGATGGTCTTCTTGAAGAGACTGATAGATTCACAGAAGAACTTATTGAAACGTTATCGAAATGAAACAGAGAAGGAACAGAGACTTGTCCCCATCGAGGCTGTCCATCCGAAGATCGGTTAGCTTGTTGAAGATTCTGCATTGGATTCTCTAATTCTCTTTCTGTTCGATCCTCAGATGCTCTTCTTGTAACCATCTGCATCTTTGGAGTATGATTCTCCATCTTAACATTCTTTGAAAACTCTGTTATACTCCATAAATGATCAAAGCAAGAATCGCAAACTCGAGAAAGCTTGCTTTTGTTTGGTGCCAATGAAGCATTTACAGCTTTCTTGCTACTACATGCGTTGCAGAACAAGAGACCACAGTTGTAACAGTTATGCTTTTTCTTTGTGAATCCAAAAGCCGATTTGCAAGAACTGCAAGCGGTTTGATCGGTTAGGGAGATCTCCTTGTGCAAACATATCGCAGCTGTCAAATTCAACCCGCAAGCTATACTCTCCACTAACCTTTCACTTAAAGACTCAACAAGAATCGGCGAGTTTCTGTCTCGAACATCGCCTAATCCGAGTTGTCCGTTTGCGCCTTTTCCCCAAGTATAAACATTTCCAAATGATGTTAGCACAGCTACATGATGTGAACCTGAAGCAATGTCCTTAACAAACTGCCTTGTTAGATTGCCTAAAACCAGGTTTATCGACTTATCTTTAGCCCGCGGACACCCCAACTGCCCGTGGATCGAGCTTCCCAGCGTATATACCGTACCTGAAATGCTGAGTGCAACAGTTAAAGTCCATCCACAAGAGACTTTTGTGAAATCATGATCAACTAATTCGGAGACACAAGTTGGCACGAGCTTTCTCTTGCTATCCGCATGTCCTAACCGTCCTTTATCACCATCTCCCCAAGTAAACAGCTTTCCACAACTCTTAGCATTGTAAAATTTCCTGTCAATAGCAGTTTCCACTATCGCAGCCGTGTGCCACGGTCCACAAGACACGGATATTACCTTCATTCGTCTCAAAGACTCCACTTCTTTAGGCTTTGTAACACTCTCGAGGCTCCCATGTCCAAGAACTCCAAACGTTCCATTACCATAAGTGAAAAGCTGACCAGAACTAGTCACAATGGCCGTGTGCCACGCGCCACAAGCAACTCTTAAAACACTCAGAGATCCGCCAAAAACATCGGATATTTTGCGAGTTAAGAATTGTCTTCCTGATTGCTCGATCGTTGCACCATCAATTCCCCATAAATAGAGCTCACCGGTTTCCGTAACAGCACACGTTTGATGATCACTGCAAGCCACTGACTGCACCGCAACATCTTCAAGTGATTCAACGCGCTTTGGATGGTCAATATCAATATTAACTTTGACTCCAAGCTTACCACTGCTTCCATTTCCCCAACAAAACACTTCACCTTGTCTTGTAACCAGCGCAGCGTGCTTTGCACCAAGAGATATACTCTGTACATCAAACATTGTGGCGGATTCTAAAAGCTTAGGAGATAACGCATCACTCTGATTCTTTGATCCATCGGTAAGACCCGTAATAGCTCCCCATATCATTATGTCCTTGAGGACATTGGATTTTGTAACCGGTTGAGATATTATAGGAGGAGGAGAAGCAGCAAATCTCTGTGATGAATGCTTTGAAAGTTCTAAACCGGTCCGGTCACAATCCGAGTTCCTAATATCATAATCTGTTTCATAGTAAGGAGAAACTGAACCAACAAAGCCATCAGTTGCAGCAAAACTATCTGAAGAACATGACAATCCATTTGATAAACATCGCTCCTCGAGTAATAGAGATGGACTTCCGCATAAACTGCGCATCTTCAAGAACATAACAAGAAACATCAAGAACTAGAAACTGAAGCAAGAATAGAGTTTGAAGTTTTTAGTTTACCTGAGTGAAGTCAGGGGTCTCTTCAAGAAGTCCAAGATTCTGTTTCCTTCGGATAAAACCTGCAGGACTATTGATACAACTTTGAGCTCCTCTGCTAGTTCGAAGATTCGCCGAGGCTCTAATGTTACGATGCTTGGTAATCACAGCTCTAAGACCTTTAAACCAAGAATCTGCTTGTGCTTTATCTTTACAAATCTAAACATCAAACCAACAAATCAACATATATAAAAAAAATTCATAATCATGGAACTGTTTTTAATTTAACAAAACTGAAACTTACGAGATCAAGAGAGTGTTCCCCATTGGCATATGTAAGTGAAAATGACTGTTCCTTTCGATCTGATTGAGCTTGTTTCTGAAAGTTTGGCTTAAAAACAAAATTGAAAACATTTTCATCACTAGCTTCTTTAAACTTGAAAATAGTTTAATGAACATAAAGATTTATATACATACTGTGATTTGTCCTCGAACAATCGTTATAACAGAACTCAATCTTAGTTGTCTCTCTTCTTGTCCTGAGTACCAAATTAGATACTTCTCATCCTTCAAAAGAGCATAAAGAACACAAACTTTATATAAAATTCTTTAATGCTAAATGATTTAAAGATCAAAAGATATTACCATAGAGAGTTTGAAAGGACAAAATTTTGGGTTTCCTCTTCTTCGACATTTCAGAAGTTGTGCACCTTTCTTCAAAGCCAAGATTGCCTAAAAAACAAGATCAAATAATCATATTAAAATCCAAGAAAAGATCTTAAATTCTATGACAGATCTCTAAATCATTTGAAAAAAACAGAGTTAATAAGATTCTGAGAAATGATTCTGATGTAGTTCAAGAAACCTTAGAATTTAGATTTCATTTTGTGATAAAGAAATAACAAAACAGTGTTTGAAGACAAGAACTGGTAATGGAAGGGGGAAGGAACACTGAGTATGAACAATAAAAATGGAGAATTCAAGAAATGCATAAATTTCTTGATTTCCATATCTATGGATATATTAATCAAAACAGACAGAAACTAGAATCAGTAAGGAGAACAGAGAAGATAAGATTCAATTCAAGAAAAAAAAAAAAGAGTAAAGCAGAGGAGGAACAAAAATTGAGTAACATATATCAAAAACCTGTTCATCAGTTCTATCACGAGGCCCTGTAGCTGAGATTTTCTGTTCTCCCATAACTTTGTCAGAGAAGATGAAGAAGAAGGGATTGGTGTATAAATAATTTAGAGTTTGTAGTAATGTGAAACAAAATGTGTATTCTCTCAGCTTGTAAAGTATTTATATTCTTATAATAATCTTGATTTTTTAAAAGTTAAAACCACCACTGGAGTCGTATCAAGCGTAATTCAATACTTTTGTTTCCTTAAATAACCGAAAATTCAAGATTCTTCCCAACTTTTATGCCACTGAGTATTCTAAATATTTTTTTTTTGCTGTTTTCCTCGAAATTTTAAATTTGAGATATCTTTGTAAATCGATTGAATTTAAATACAATTAATTCACCTGTTGAAAAAGATTGTAAAAGTAATGTGGAACCAGAACAAGTATAGCTCTACACGCAAACAGTTTTTTATTTGTAAGAACTTAATTATGGTTCCAGGCTGAAAATAGTATGAGGACCAAAAACCAAAGTTTTAAATTTTTTGATAAATAAGTCAAATTATATGTTTTATCAAAAAAAGTCAAATTATATCCGAAAAAGAAATTGAATTAGTTTTTTTAAAAATATTTTGTTATTTTATTTTTATTAAAAGTCGACTTACTGATTAAAACGAATTTTTTTTTTAAATCACAAAAGTTAGTTTATTGAAATAAATTGTATACTCTTGTTTCATTTTTGGTACATCTTCTTTTAAGAAATGTAGCCACCATATGTGATTTAAATAGGGTTATCGAGGTGAAAATATATAGATAATTTAAAAATAAAAAGTGGTAGTGGTTTTTTTATTAATTTATTCTCTCTATTTTCATCATCTTACAAACCAAAATTTCTCTATATATAATTTTTACCGTTCAAAAACTTAAGGTTATGATTACGGGCAAGTGAATCAACATTCAGAAACTCAATTGACATTTTTATAATTAAAATATTGAGTTATTTATAATTAAAATATTAAAATTTAATATTATTTTTTAAACTGACAAATAAGAACCTAACAAACGTATAAATTTATTGTTAGTTTCTAAAAGTTCTTATTTAGATATGGATGTCTTCATCTTTTATATTGTGAATCACGAGTTAATACACTGTATACTTATAACTAATTTTAACTCATTAAGAAAAATAAGAGAGAGGAGTGTTGCACGTGTGCACAAAACCATATGGGTCACTTTTAGTTTTTCCTAATTATTACTTCTTTTTTCTTTCTCAATTATTGGTTTCTCTTTTTTTTCACACAATTATTAGTTTCCTCTCTATTTTTCCTTGTTCTAAAAATCTCTGCTTAGTTCCGATTACATTCCACTTAATTGTTAAACCCACTCTCGCCGCTTTGATTAATGATTAATTCCTCGAGAAAGTCAGTCAACCGATTATTCCCCGCCTAATCAGATTAATTCCTGCCTAATCCGATTATTTTTGGCATAATCATCTATAATCCAATTATTTTTAAATTTTCAAGTATAATTTTTTTTTGTTTTTGTTATTCAGATATTTATATTGATAGTTTCTGATGTTTCATGATAAATTATGTTAAAATTATAAATAAAAATCATAAAATAAATTATTAATACTACATTTTCATGTATTTACTATAATTTTAAAAATAATATTATTTAAAATTTTAATATAATAGATAAATATATTTTAAAAATATTAAAATAACCTAAAACTAATCCCCGATTAATCTCTGTTTACTCCCCGATTAATCCTGTAGACGCTAGACCCACCCTTGCCGCCCGATTAGCGCCTAACGATTTTTAAAACATTGCTATTTTTTGTCCCTTTCCTCTTTCTTTATTTTTATTTTTTACTTTTGTAAGTTTTCTATTAGACAAGTGGCTTGAAGACAAGAGCACGACACACACACCCAACACTGTCAACCTTTTATTTTTTTGTAAGAAACCAAGCATAACATACAAACTACTCAATCTATATATTGCATATTTGCATATGTTAAATTTTAGCATAACTCAAGGTGTATCATTGTAGTTTCATGTGGGCCGAAATTTTGAATAAAAAATAAAATTTTGAATTAATCTTGATTTCTGTTCATTTGGGCGATTATATTTTATTGGAAATTGTTATAAAAATAATAAGAAAACTTGATTTCAGTTACAGTATCAGAAAGAAAATTCTTGATCACAGATGTTTTAAAAATGGAACTGTTCGTACGTAACCTATAATAAGATAGAAACATTTCATATTAAAAAGGGAAAATTCCAAAAAAAATCTTGAAGTTGGCTAACACTTCCACTTTAAACCTTCATGATTTACAACTTTTATTTTAAACCTTAAAGATGGAAATTTTGATTATTTTAAAACTTCAACTTGGCATTTTGATATCTGTTGACTTTTGACTTTACAAAACATTAACAAAAATTTTAAGTTTAAACCCAGATATCACATACAAATATATTTTAATATGTTCAAATGATTTAAAAGTTTAAAAAATTATCTTAGAGTTTTTAATTTTAGAATTTAGTTAATGTTTTTAATATTTTTTATGTGATTTCTAAAATTAAAAATTCCAAAATATTTTTTTTAAACTCTAAATCATTTTAACAGATTAAAACATATTTGTATATGATTTTTGGGATTTTAAACTTAAAAATTTCGTTAATGTTTTGTGAAATCAAAAGTTAACAAATATAAAAATTTCAAGTTGAAGGTTTAAAATGATAAAAAATCCATCTTCGAGGTTTAAAATGGGAATTATAAAATATGAAGCTTTAAAGTGTAAGTGTTAACTGAAAGTTTTTTTGGAATTTTTCCTATTAAAATGGGAAAAAACACTCACAACATTTTTCTTTACCGAGAGAATAAATGAAAATGATGTGACACAAAGCAGTAACAATGGTTTAGCATGAAGAGAAAACGGTAAAAATATTAAATATATAATTTCGGTAAGAAAATATACGTTATTCAATCTTTTTTTTAGTTGTGAATAGTAAAAAAAGAAAGCCAAATGTGTACAGGTGCAAATCATAAATTAAGTTTTGTGTTTTCACGTGATTAATTGATCCAGGGATACCATGTAAACTAGTGAATTATCAGAAACAATAATATAATATTTGTTAAAAGCCAGCGCAAAATTTTATTATTTTAAAGCACTTATTTAGATGAATTTTGCCATAATTTTTTTTCTTTTCAAATTGATATATTATTTTACTATCGATACTTATAATTAATGGTCTAGAAATCCAAATAGAAAATAAAATGTTTACAAAATAGTTATTTTCAGATATTCGTTTCTAAATTTTGTTATAGATTTTATGGTTTCTAATAAAACATGAATTTCACCACATTTTTATGCAATGCATATAGTCCATCATAAAAAAAGGCATGCAGCCATGTGTATTGTAGAAGACAGTTACAGTTAATAAATTGCTGAAGTAACTTGTTTTAGCATTACGCGAATAAATAGTTCTAGCTAGCGAGAGTTACATTTAGTCAAGTGATGATTTCATAAGTTCATGAATTCCAATTCCGACAGTCGAAGGAGACTACTTGCAAAAGTATTAATTTGTTATGTTTCCCTGCTTCAACAAACACATGTGCCGAAAAAAATAAAATTCGACGTGGTCATAAAAAAGCTCTCATGTATTTAAATACATAAATTAGATGGTCAGTTTTGCGCCATATAGACAAAGCTTCTTAAGCTAGGCAATATAGTCAACGACCGTATCGTATGAGTATCTAATGTATGAAAAAGTAGCTATCAGTGCCTTTGGTAAGTCATTTAATAGTATTGCAAATAGTAGCTTTCTTATATCCGTTTCCAGATATAGGATCCACGGGCTTTTGTATGTATCAAATTAATATTAAGTTTCCCAACTATCCAAAGGTAGATTTGAAAGACTTATAAGGGTTAACAGACTAAAAGCTTAGTTATGGATTACCTAATGAAACTTTAGGGTAATTTTCTAAACGGTAAAACCTTATTGGTATATTCAGGGCCGGTTCTGAGTATAAGGCGTTGAGATCTTTTACATGATAAGTAAAATTTAGATAAATATTTTTTATTTAAAACGTCGTTTGGAGTAGTTAATAACTAAGAAAACATAAAGGTAGCGAGATTCGAGTCATTGTTGGTGCTCTGGATATGTTTTGTGGTATTTGATATGTCTCTTCGTAGTTAGAATTGTGGCCATAGCATTAGTGAAAAAAATCATATCGACATTCTAAATATTACCAAAAATTTTCTTTTCTTTCAAAAGTATGGTTTATGAAATAGATTACGAAGGTTTATGAAGCTTTTTAAAGGTTAAGTTTGATAAGTACATTAATCCGTTGGAATAATTCATATATCCTAAAGGGGCCTTCATAAAGAAGTTATGTTTTGAAGTGTTAGATTTGTTTTGTTTTTCTTTTTGGTATTTTGTAGTATTTGTATTGTAGGTATTCATGTTGGCCAACTCGAGTAAATTAAGGGCTACTACTATAAATTATGTAGCAACTGTATATCATTAGCTTTTTCCGCATTTTGATGAATATAAGACTCAAATATAAGAGATCTAATTGAGAAGATTCAGAAGAGTTCAAGAACATAGACATATTACATACAACCAATTAATGGTATGCATCTGTTTTTGTCTTGAAGGAAGATATAAAAAGACAAAGACAAAGAAATTCAGACCTATCATATTTAATTGATTGGTTAGGTATAAAATTGCAATAGTATTGGAAGAAGATTTGATTAGTTAGTGGGTATAAGATTTGATTCGTTATATTCAGTTTATTGGGTCCCAATTTAAAAAGAAAATCATTTACATTTGTCATTTTTTCGTAATTGAACGTCAATTATTGTGGCGATAAGTGATAATATTCATGATTGTATACTCATAAGACGTATGTCTTGGGTGAATATCACATATTCAAAACTCCATTCTCTACATACATAGTATTGTATACAAATGAATATTGTAGTTGAGACTTAAATAAATTTGGGAGGGTTAATACCAAACCCTATAGTTTTAGGCCACACTTATCCTACTTCGGCTTCTTTAAGGCCTTATGAAGTCGCTTTGGAACTTGATATATTTGCTTTCCGTCATTTCTTGTAGTGTGTGATTATGGTTTTAAGAAGATTGCATACTATTTTCTTAGTATTCGAGAAAAGAGCTAGCCATGTGTTACCTATGTTGTTTTTAGCATCATTAGAATATTTAATCTACCTGTACTATGTATCTTTCTTACAAAAAAACTATAGATCTTATGCTCTATTGTTATTCCAGGTTAAAGATGGAAAACTAGTTTTTCCCATTGTCAAGGTTCTATTTCGGGAAACTGCCTAGCTTTCTCAATAGGTTTGTATAATTCTTGAACTATTGACTAGATAAACCGATAGTGTATACTGGAACAAATAACAGAATATAACTATGTCATTTCTTTTGTAATATTCATTATTTGTAGAACCTTGATTTCTACTATATGAAAAATTGAGTAATTGCTATTGATAGAGATAAATTAACCGAATTAAAGAAACACAACAATCAATACTAATCTCTTAGAAATGAAGAATGTTCTGTGCGGAGGCGAGATGCTATTTTTTGTAAGTTATAATGTACTTATTTTTCGTGTGGTATTGAATGAATCAGATTTGAAAATTACTACATCTTTTTTTTGAATTGATGCACTTGAAATTAAAATTAGAAAATATGTTGCACTCTTAGACTCGGAAAAAGGATATTGTTTTCTTTTATCTGTTGACCCATGAAATTGAAGCCATGACTAAATAGCCAAAGAATCCACCATTTCTTTTCAAACAACAAAGAGGAATTTCTATAGTTAATAACACCACTATGAGAATTCATTCTCATCTTGATTTTCTTGTCATAAAACTCAAATCAATTAAAAAGAGATTTTTTTTGAACTAATCAACAAAATAACGTAAATGAATTTGGAAAACTAAGAATAATAATTTGGATTATTATAAACATATTATTCCAATTCCAAATTTATAACTTACGTCTATCGTAACTTGGTACACGTGCTATTTGAATTTTTTTCTCTCTAAAAATGGTCATATTTGATTGTTATTCAATCTAGTTTTTTCAGATCTACATTTTTCATTTCAACGAACTGTGTTTTCGATATACGCCCAAATTCTGATCATTCTAGTGAACGTTGCACTAGAAAATTCATCAAAAATAACTGAAACCACATTATAAAAAAACAAATTTCAACATTATTTCCCAAAATAAATTGGTAAATGAGTTTACTACATCCAAGTTTTATTAGAAAGAGAGAGAACCAATAAAAACATTTTTTTATTTTTTTAATTGTATGTTATCATAAACATAGTTGCCCGAGAGAAAACAAGAGGAGATGTAAATAAAAAGAAGCAGATAAATAAAAAAAAGAAGTTGAAAATATTAATTTCATTAGAGTAAATATAAAATTTCAGCTTTCGTAAATTCTGAAAACCACATAGTGCTACTCATATGGTAGATTGTTTAATAGTAAATTTCAAAAATGGTATTATGTGTGATAACTCTTTTTCAAATTTCCCTATTAAGCAAATGAACTGGTAGATACTTTTACTCACAAAAGTATGAAATTTGGTATGGAGTAGCTTCGTATCTAACTAGTTGAAGAGAATTGTGAGAGAAGTGCAGCACACCTCTCTTCCATGTCTCTTAATGTTTGTCAATTAGGTCATACCAGAATGTCTTGTTTTCATCACCCATGTCCATGTGGCATTAATAGCTGAACCAAACATACAAAATCCAATTTATGGGCATATATATGGCAATAAGTAACTCAGAAAGTAAATAAAACCAGATCTCATGCATTAATTATGATACATTAGTTATTAAAAAAATTATGAAATTTGTATTCTAGTAATCAGCTATGTAAACTCAATTTAAAATAGATAGATCTCGAGACCATGGCAACAGTTGAGGCCACCTACTTTTGGGTCTTTAATATGGTGATATGACCACATCATATGATATAAGCGGATCGATGCATGAGTTGAGTGGCTAGACGGACAAAATATGCCATGCACTAGTTTGTAGCCCAGTCCATAGCTATGTCTAAGTCTATTGGTAGGTTTTAATATTTGATTTGGACTTGGTAAGTTTCTTGCTCTTAAGGGAATCTAATATCTAACTCTATTCACGTCTGAGATTTAAACTTGGAGATAACGTTTTAATTCTTAGAATCTTAGCATGCAACATAAATGGAAAAGATGTAAGGATGAACATCAAGAGACACGGGTGATCTACAATATATTGTCTTACTACCTTTCAGTTTTACCAATTTCTAACCATCTTAGGATCTATTTATGATGGGTTTGCATGAATTTTACATTTTGTTGCTGTTAAAATCAGAGTGGGTCCTGAAAATTTCAGGGCCCCAAACAATTTTTTCTTTTTACATTTAGTTTTATAACATCAAAAAATATTTTAACTACTACAAAACTCATTTCAATAAAAAAAACAAATACAATAATATCATTAAAAGTAAATAAAAATACTTAAAAGATATTTAATTTACTATAATATTGAACTCATTCAATATTTATTAAATATTTTTTATAAAAAAATTTTTGTCAACAATATTTACTTTATTTTTTCAATATAAATTATACTAAAAAAATATATATATATACATATAATTTTTGTTTGCGAGACCCCTAAAAATTGGGGCCTATTCAAATGTTTCAAAATCATATGTGCAAGACCGGTTCTGGTTAAAATATTAATTTTAGATTTATATATTGTCATCATCGATTGAAAGTTGAACTCAAAACAAAATATGTATCATCGAGTTTAATAATGGTTTCTTGGTAAATCTCTTGATTGAGCACCATAGATATGTTTTACGACTCCAATGAACGCATAAGTGGTGTAAACATGAGTCTTATTAAGATTGTATGGTGTATCTTGGTGTAGCTTGATGATTTGGACATAGTGGTTGTTGGAGAATAATATGCTTATGAATAACTTGCTAAGTGTATACGTAGCATTGGTAGAGCATTTCGAGTTAAGTATTATTGATTAGGGGATGTGAAGCCAATCAAAAACAGTAGATGGGTCCTAAGTCTTTTTAGGTATAGGCTTTAGACTTTGCTGTTTAAGAACTTCTAGTATACTATTGGTAGGCTAGAAGGCTAGGATTCCATTTGTATATTAGCCAGAACACGACACTGGCTGTGGTATGAAATTATCTGTCTAACCTCATCATCTTGAGAGCCAACCTTACATCTTACTTTTAGTTAGTTAGAGAACAATTTCTCGTATGGTTCCATTTTACTGATAATCGTGGGTGATGATTACATAGTCACAACCCACAAACATTTTTTTACTTAGTAATGTCCAATGTGGATATCTAAACTAGATATATATCTCTTAAAACAATAATAGAAACCCAAAAAGTAGGAGAAAGTGGTGAGATGGGTTATTGTTTAAGAGATCATAAGCTCTAGATGAGAGATTCATTTAAATTTAATTAAATACCTAAAATTTATTGCTAAGATACCCAGTAGAGTATCTTAACTGATGCATATACTCTTAATTCTCTTTACTATATTTAAGATTAGAATTAGTTCACTTTTAATAATTTATACTAGTACTATCGAAATATCCGAAAATTTGATACATATGAGTTTCTGAATACAAAACCAAGTATTTTATTTTAAATAATAGGATATTCAAATCTGAAATAGATCCATTTTTATACTAAGTTATTATTTAAAAAAAAATACATATATAAGGATAATAGCAATAGATGACCTTGAAACAAAAATCAATTTAGAAAATAATTATTACAGTTATGTGTTTGTTGACAAAAGGAAATAACATTGTAGTCATTTGCCTTATCACATGTCAGTCATATATGTTTCACTCTATTTATTCAAAACTTTTGTTATTAATATTTTTATTACATTTTAATTTTCAAGTAAAATACTATTATTTGCATACATCATGTTATTTTACATAATTCATGATGACGGTTAAGTTATTTTGCTTTATCTTTTTTTATTTCTTCATATTTGTTTTTATTTTAGGGAAAGTTTGTTCTATTTTATCATAAAATTTATGTTATTTTGTTTTGTCATCCTAATGTTGTTTTATCCTTCTAATCTATCTATATATCGTCATATTTAAACATAATGCATGATGTTATTTCTTTCAATCACTTAATGTACTATTTCTCTTAAAATGTTGCCTACTAGTATTTTTGTTTTTTCACACACTATAAAATGTTAGATATTAACCTTTTCTGACACAAATTTTCTTAAATAAAGTCAAGATTTTGACTATTTTATAAATTATACCTATATATAATATATAATGAATAAATAATAATGCAAAACATCACAAAACTAAATTCTATTTTGAAAATTTCTTTGTTTTTTTAAAGATCACATGTATATGTTCTAAAAATTTTATAAAAACCAATTTGAAATATTTATATGATGTTTTGAATTAGTTTATTTTAATTTTTCATAATTTATATTATTATTTTAATATTTTAACTATTTTTGGACGAATCGAAATCATGATAAAATGTTTTTGGATATTGATGGATCCATATTGAATAATTGTTTATAGGATATGAATTCCATTAACTGAAATTCCCGGATAGTCTATATGTGTCCACTCCTATCACCTAATTACCATACCAATGAATTCAACTTCACTTAATGTAAAAAAAAAAAAAAAGAATATAAAAAACTTGCCTAAGCTTAGAAGTAGTTTAACATAGACACTACGGCATCCTCCACATCATTTAAACTTATGTCATTGTATACATATATTGACCTCTAGTGTTGGATAGTTCATTTTTTTTTTGTGGGATTGATATTTAATACTATTTCTACATATATAATGCCCTTGCGGTCGATCAATTTCTTATAAATTGTAAAGCTTATGATATGAAATAAGGAATTTCTTATTAGGAACTGGGGCATTTTTTAGGAATTCATTTTTTTTTTCGTTTCTACAAATATGTTGCCCATATTTTTAAAATTTAACATAAATATAAACATTTAATCAAAAAAAAAATCTTATTGAAAAAGTAAACCTGCACTGCACTTGTAAGTTGTATCGTATAGTTGTACTCTTTCACTTAAGAGTACTTGGTCGAGATATTTTCTTCACAATTTCTTAAAATTATATATTTTCCACCGACCTTAATTTGTAGTTTTCACAAACAGCTGTTCTTTTATAAACTGTAAAATTAAATTGTTTATCTACCCAAATTTCCCAATTTCATCTCTTTAATTCAACTATATTTCAATGTAGACGTTACAGTCAACCACTTTGAAATGTCAGTAACATGATAGTTAGAATCCAAGCACAAACTGTCGCAAATATCAATTGAATGAGCACTTTATAATTAAAGATTCATTTGATCGGGGCTTTACTGGTTTAGTAGGACCCTTACAATAAATTTGACAAAATCATTTATGTGACCGCTAAATTATACTAGAGATGTGATTTTGTGTATGAAGATGGCTGCATATGCAAAACTCCGGAAAGGTAGGGCATGCATTGTTCATATATTGTTCCCCTTAGACTATAAAGCAAGTATACACAAGTCACAAGGCCATGTTCCTTGTTAGGTATTAATATTATCCTAGGATGTGAAAATTAGAGATTTTTAGAATTCCCCTAATGAATCCAAAACTTTGTATATACTTTTCTGTTCCACATTTATTGAATTTTACACTTATCTAATTCATGAAAAAATTCTTAGCAGATCCAAACGTATACACTATAAACATTACGGCCTACATGTCTTATATGTTGCTAAATTATTAGAAAGGAACTTATACATAAAAGAACAAAAAATAAAACAGAAAAGAAATATGACAATGTAATTTATAATTTTTTCCTAAGAATGCTATTTAGTGACTAATTTTTTTTGTATTTGGATCATAAAAGTCAACTCAATCACACTACGCAAAAATATAGTTTGGCCAATCCATTGTTGTAGTTGGATTCGTTGTAATAATCGATTCATGAAATTTAGAACCTTCAAATTTTACACTAAACCTTGCCTTTTACCAAAATAAAACAAAATATACACTAACCCAGAATCATATAAAATTCTGAGATTATGGTTAACGAATGACCAAGTTTTCGTCTATAGGTATTAACTAATAATGGTCGAATTGTATAATTTCCTTACTAATTATGTGACATACATTTAACAACAAAATAGCGACGGGTTCAAAATATTTGATTCAAATAATCCTTGAGTACTAGAGTAGGTGTTGTACTTTGTAACAAATAAAAATAATTTCCAAGAAAAAACTCTTAACAAATAAAAAACACATGGAACCAGAAACGGTGAGCTGTGTAAGTTAGGAATTATTTAGGCATTATTGATATTGGAGTATTTTGATGAACCATGCCTGACTTATCATAATGATGACTCACTCACTATAGTTTCCATGAAACTGTGAGTCAATTGGTGAATTGTTATTGTGATCAGTGTCGGTCGCTTTGACTTTTGTTGTGACTTGGTCCATTTCCTCATCCTATCCTATAGTAATCTCACCCCGGTCTTTCAAGTTATTTAAATTCTTCTCTGCTCCAACCCCTAATCTTTTGGGCCTTCGAATTAACATTGGGTTTTATCCAAAAACAAAACTATCTGCCACAAAAACCAACCAAAACCTTGCTGCTTATCTATATATAGGTGCTTTGCAAAATAAAAATTAATATCCAGTGGGCTGTATAAATTTTTTATCTTAAAGTCTATTAACAATTGACCCATAAAAAAGTGGACTTTTATGGACCCATTTCCCAAATGCTCTCTAATGGAAAACAGCTTTATATCAAACATCCGTTTTATGCCGACAAGATGGGGTGGGATACTTGTTTGGGCTCAAAATAGTTTAGAGCACCAACACCATAACAAATGTTGAATTTTCAGAGTAGTACTTTTGTGAAGAAAAAAAGTTAACAAATGAATATATTCATGAAGATAAATTTTAAAATTGAGTCGAAGAAGATTAAGTAAACTGGGATAGTTTCTTGACGAGCATAATTACGGTATTAAACACGTTAAGTTCTTGAAACTTAATTTTGTTTTGTTTCTAATTAAAAATGATAATATTATTAATGTCTTTCACCCACATATATTTCTATTTGGGATAAAATGGTAATGACTTTAATGATGAAACCTGAAGTGTCCACATCGAAATGGTTTGGATAAAGTTAACCTAATGCCAAGGTTTTTTGACGGCTGTTCCTCTCTTGAAGAGTCTTTCTTTGGTAACCGTCAGAAAATAATCCATCTGATCTCTATGGCGACAATGACATTACTCCAAAGACTTGTACATTCAACTTTTATTTTCAATTTAAGCAGGTAAAAATATCCTCACATCTAAAATCTATTATATACTAAAAATTAAAGAGAGAAAATGTATTATTTGTAAATTTGAGGACAGTTTTCTTCCACAATTTATATATAGAACTATTGCATATTAAATCTTATCTGGCTGAATTCGTGTAAACAAAAAATGTGTTAACAAATAGATTTTTTTTTTTAACTAATAGTTTACAAAACTACATAATATTAATGGTTAGCATAAAAATTTATTAGCATACAAAAAAAATTCTTCTCATTTTCATATAAATATGAGATTAATAAACCTATAAAATGGATATGGTTGTAATAGAAAGTTAGAAAAAACAAAATATGGATGATACGTAACGTAAAACCTCAAACAAAGTGGATCTGGTTTGGTGATCAGCATCTTTTACGAAGGGTAGAAATTAGATATAAAATATTTTTATGGGTGGACCATCCCCACCCAACCCCACATCAAAATGCATGTGAAGTGACCACTTTTTTGTGTTCTGATCCAACTAATTAATAATCAATCACACGTCTCTTTTTATTTTGTCTTGATTTCATCTATAGTTATAACAGTTTTTACATGGGCTGATCTGTATCCATTAATCATTTTTTTTTTGTGGAGCATGAATTAGGAATAGTAGTTAGGTTTATTGTCTTTGAGCAATGGTAACTAACACCTATGATGAGACTTCTTGTCTGTGTCTTAAAGATTTTTCTAGAATTGGGATAAGTTGTTTTGATGAAAAGTTAATAGTTTGATCTGTTCAATAATATGTTACTATTACATACACTTTGTTTGTTTTGTTTGTGAGTGGTTTGCAGTTTGTTCTTCTCTGTTTTGGTTGGGTTTATTCAGTTTTCCAAAACAATATTATTTTTGGTGTTGATCGATTTCCATTGGATATACATTTGGCCTCTGCGATTTTGGTGTGGTAGCTGAGACGGATTGGGATTCAGTTCAGAGAAGAAGTTTATATGGTGCTAAATCTTCCTATCGTTGGAACTAGTTTTTTTTTTTATCAAATGGCTTTCGCATTTTTTGATAGTTTTTGGGTTAAGACATTTACCATCGGGATGGCTGGTATTAAGCACGATATACTCGTTGCCGTAAACATTACATGCTACTGTTTTAATACTAAAACAAAATTTGTTTGAATGAAAAATTAATGTTTATAGTGAGAAGATTAAAAAGAATTACAAGATTTGAAATTTGACTAAATATTAAGTATTACATTTTGGAAATTAAAAAAAAAATCCAACCACTTTGCATATAGATTAGAGGTATATTAAATGGCTTACAAGCCATAAAGTTATTTTAATTTCTCCAATTTTTTTTGTTTAAAATTATTAATTAAATAAACTAATATCTTTATTTTTAATTATTGATTTGTAACTGCAAAATAAATATATAATAAATACACAATTAACGTAATCAAGTCTCAATATTCTTTTGACTTAGTCATTGAGAATTATTGCATTTATTTCTGAGGTTATGATATATTGGATATTTGTTTTGTTCTGATGGGTGTAATACCATACCTCTATAATCCTTTTTGTTTTTGTTTTAGATTAATTTCAATTAAAGTTGTAATTGTTGTGTGAATGCGAAGGTTATTTATTGTAAAAAAAATCAAAATAACGTAACAATTTGAAATTAAAAATACATATGGAAAACAATTGGTAACTTATTTAGCATAATGAAGTAAAAAAACTAAAAAAATCTTAGTTCTATTTCATTAGCGCAAAATTTCCCACTACTTTTACCAAAAAGAAAAAAAATATATATATATATATAGTTTTTTCCAACCAAAATATTCGCACCTAACAAAATTACAAAAACCATAAATCTATAAGTTTTAAGAATAATTTCCCACAAAATAATAATTAGTGGTTATAAATTATATTTTAGGAACTTTCATTTCGTGAACAGTAATGGTTGAGGTCAAAATTCATATCGTTCATAATGTTTGAATTTGATTACTGGACCCAATTTCTAGAACAGAAGGCGGCTACTAAAAAAGAAAAAAAAAATCGAAATTAAGGACTGAAATGAAACAAAGTTTAATAACGGGGTCAAAATAAAACTCAATAGAAAATTCAAATAGCATAAATACAACCTCCATCATCGTGCTCAAGCTTTCTCACCTACTTCAGTTCACATCACAACCATCGACGATCTCCGACTCCTACTTGATCTCCGACGATCGGAATAATCGAAATCGGATCCTTCCTAGCTTAAAAAACCATGGCGTTTGAGAAGATCAAGGTTACTAATCCCATCGTCGAGATGGATGGTGAGATCTCCTTCTATATCTATCTATCTCTCTCGTTTTCTTTCTATTTAGATTCAGATCTTTTCGTTGATTTTGGAATCGAAATGAAACGTTTATTGTTACATTTCATTGTTTAGTTTTTATCGAAGTTTCGTGGTTTGTTCTGATCTGATACGCATGTGTAAAGCTAGTTGTTGGATTTGGTTTTGGTTTGTGATTACGTGATTTAGTTATTTGATAATCTTGTTCTGAATGTGTATTATGTTATAGATCAATGAAGATCTTAGCTCTGTTCGTTGATTGATTGATTAAATTTATGTAATCAAAATTTTTGTCTCGTTTTTATGTGGATTAGATTATATATCTGATAATAATTTGATTTACAGCTTCAAAATGGCTTAAATAATTTTCAAAAAAATGGCGTAATAGTTTTGACTTTTGATATTTGATTATTACACTTTCTTAGAAAGTCTCATAATGTCTATTTGTTGTTATTTATTTCTTAATTCTTAATTCTAAATTTGAAATATTTGTTGTTTTTTTTACTCAGACTTATGCTTCTTTGATTTGTGGTATATAATATAGGTGATGAAATGACCAGGGTTATTTGGAAGTACATTAAGGATAAGGTATTAAGCTAACATATTTTTGATGCAAATTTAATGTGTTTGGTTTATGTTTGTGGCATATTTTTATATTTCTTTGCTCGATTTTTTTTCAGCTT
Organism: Nasturtium officinale; assembly: GCA_963854855.1. Taxonomy (NCBI): domain Eukaryota; kingdom Viridiplantae; phylum Streptophyta; class Magnoliopsida; order Brassicales; family Brassicaceae; genus Nasturtium; species Nasturtium officinale. The sequence continues at coordinate 5,491,523 of OY978512.1, forward strand.
ATTACGCCTTTTGTTGAGTTGGATATCAAGTACTTCGACCTTGGTCTTCCTCATCGTGATGCTACAGATGACAAAGTTACTGTTGAAAGTGCTGAAGCCACTAAGAAGTATGTGATTTTTGATTACTCTGGCTAAGTTGTGTTGCATCTCTTTGTTATAATGTGTGTGGAATATTCTATTAATGTTGCAATGCTTGTAATTTTTTTTCAGGTATAATGTGGCGATCAAGTGTGCCACCATCACTCCAGGTATGTTTTGATAGATATTTTGCGATTATAACATTTTACTAGTGTTTCCATTTCACTAAAGTTTCGATTTTTTTCATTCCAGATGAAGGCCGTGTTACGGAATTTGGCTTGAAGCAGATGTGGAGAAGTCCAAATGGTACCATCAGGAATATTCTGAATGGTAAGAGATACATAATTGTATGTTTAAAGCCTGTTTAATATCATTATCTGTTGGTTTACACTGTGTTTTTCTCTTAACAGGAACTGTATTTAGAGAACCAATTCTCTGCAAAAATGTTCCAAAGCTTGTCCCTGGTAATTATTGAAAGCGGGCTAATTGCATTAACAATTTTATTGCCAAAGGGTTATGAGAATTTGTCGTGTTTTCTCTAGGCTGGACTAAGCCTATCTGCATTGGAAGGCATGCTTTTGGTGATCAGTATCGTGCGACTGATGCTGTAATCAAGGGACCAGGAAAACTGACTATGACCTTTGGTAAACTTACGACAATTCATCGGTCATTTCATTTTACAGTTTTGAAACTCTCTTTCCGTTTCTTCATGGCAAGAGGTAGTAATACAATTTGTAATGTCATTGATTTCCAGAGGGAAAAGATGGGAAAACTGAAACCGAAGTCTTTACATTCACCGGTGAAGGCGGTGTTGCTATGGCCATGTACAACACTGATGAGGTATAGTTATACACTTTTACTTACATTTTCTTCCAGCTGTAGTAAACTTTTGATTGTTCTTTTTGAGATTGCCTTCTATTTCAACAAGTTACGTATTTTTCTTATAACTACAGTCCATCCGTGCTTTTGCTGAGGCATCCATGAACACTGCTTATGAGAAAAAGTGGCCACTTTATCTTAGCACAAAGAATACCATTCTTAAGAAATACGATGGCAGGTATGTAACAGCTAGTTTTGGTTGTTTTCTTGTATAGTACTTTTGTTCATGGTTGAAGAGATGGTTTCTCCGTCTGTATTTGATGTTCTTTGCATTTTTTTCTTACTATGAAGATTCAAAGACATCTTCCAAGAAGTCTATGAAGCTGGCTGGAAATCAAAGTACGAGGCCGCTGGAATCTGGTAAGCCGCCTCCTAGTATGTTCATCCTGGGAAAATCATAGTCCTTTATGTTACCGTTCACAGAAAAGTATCTAAACTATTAAATTGTTTAGGTATGAACACCGTCTCATCGACGATATGGTGGCTTACGCTCTTAAGAGCGAAGGAGGCTATGTATGGGCTTGCAAAAACTATGATGGTGATGTCCAAAGTGATTTCTTGGCACAAGGTTTGTGTAATCGTAAATGAATATTAACTTATGTTTGTCTTACACATTATGCTCACATGAGATTCATTATGTTTTTTTGTTATCTAACTATTTCTTAAAATGTGTTTTAGGATTCGGGTCACTTGGATTAATGACATCTGTTCTGGTAAATTTCTAACTAGTTCTTAACTATATCTTAACATGTTCCATTCCCCTGAGTAAGTTATTGATTCTAAGTATCTGCTTTTGCATTGGTTTAGGTCTGCCCGGATGGGAAGACAATTGAAGCTGAAGCAGCCCATGGAACGGTCACCCGTCACTACAGAGTTCATCAGAAAGGTGGCGAGACCAGCACAAACAGCATAGCTTCTATCTTTGCTTGGACTCGTGGACTTGCACACAGGTAACAAAAATAAAATAAATACGTTGTTTTCATTAAGAATGAATATGATTAAATAATGTTTGGCATGTTTTGGAGTACAGAGCCAAGTTAGATGACAATGCAAAACTCTTGGAGTTCACTGAAAAGCTTGAAGCCGCTTGTGTTGGTACAGTGGAGTCTGGGAAAATGACTAAAGATCTTGCACTCATCATTCACGGCTCAAAGTATAGTTCAACGATTTTTTTTTTTTAACTTTATAACTGTTTTTAATTCAAGATTGGTTTTGATTTAGGTTTGGTTTTTCTAAAATTTTTCAGGCTATCGAGGGACACATACCTGAACACGGAAGAGTTCATCGATGCAGTTGCGAACGAGCTGAAAGCAAGACTCGGCATTCAAGCTAAAATTTGAATGTCTCTGTTCCTCAGTCTATTTGGTTGGTTGAATTTGGAAGGGAAGTAAAGAGAGAACTTTGCTTGAGAGGATTTGAATATTGAGAACGATTTGTTTCATCTCTTCTAATATTTTCAAAACATTGCGACTTCTTTTCCATTTTTATGCTGTTCTCGAGTTTTATTTTTTACATTATCGGATTTTGGCTTCGTCAGATTAGCAAAACCCTTATTTTGGCGAATTGTGCGAGATTTCAAATATTAAAATATCTAAATTATTTATTTATTAATATTAATATACTTATAAAAATACAATTATTTTAATATTTAATTTACTAAATAAATGATAATTTATTTTTAAAATAAATAATATAATATTTTCAATATTTTTATAATCATTTTTCATCATTAAAAAAACATTATTTTCAAATTATCTTAACTCTCATATAACTAATAGAATTACGAAGTTATTCTTAATATATATCAAAATTATATTTCAGTTATATTTTCTTATACTCTATTTTATTATCAATTATATATTTTTGACTGTTAAAAATTTGCAAAATAAATATTTACTTGAAATATAAGGTTTCTATGACTATGACATATAAAATTTACTTTATATGTCTTTTGACGCCTACTTTATCGCTAAATTTTGATTCTTTTCATAAAATTTTATCATTTGATATTGTTATAAATTTTAATATTGTTAATATAAATTTTGATTTATTTTCTCTCATTTTAATGTATATTTTCGCTATTAGTTATTGTTTATAAAACTATAAATATTTAAACATAAGTTCAAGAATTTGTATTTTTTATATTTCTTAATGTTTTACATTTTAATTTCTTTTATCATTAATTCCTTTATTGTGATATTTCTTATTTTTTTATATTTTATTTTCTTTTTATCATTAATTTCCTTAATACTCATTAACTATAATGATTATTAATATTTTTGTCTTTATAGTATAACATAAGTTCAAGAATTTGTATTTTTATATTTCTTAATGTTTTACATTTTATTTTCTTTTTATCATTAATTCCTTTATTTTGATATTTCTTAATTTTTTATATTTTATTTTTATCATTAATTTCCTTAATGTTTATTAAGTATAATGATTATTAAATTTTGTCTTTATAGTATAATAATTTTTTCTCAAAAAATGACATGTATTTTTTTCATTGGATAATAACATAATAATGTAGATAGTTTCATTGGAGAGAAAACTCTATCATTATATAATAGATTTTCCATAAAACTTGACCAGAAGTTGTGACCATTTTTAGGAATGTTGTCTGTTCGAGACCAAATTGGTTTATTTTTTTCAAAGAATATATATCTTATATATGTATATTTAATAGTTTATAATATTAGTAAAAATTATTTTGTTAGATACATTTTTCAGTTTGAACTTATAAAAGGTATAGTATTATAAAAAGGTGTATGAGTTAAATTTATGTTATAAATAAGTTTTTATTATATACATTCGGTACAATTAAAATAATAGAGATTCTCACCAGCAATGAGAGTTGAGTACCATAATTGTTTTCTTGCTTCAACTTAATAAACTTGAACTTCATAAAAAATCAATATTAGTCATCATCATTCAAATATGTAAAAATACTTCAATAATTGTGCAGATAATGTACAATGCAATGATATATAAACAAAAAAAATATAAACAGAAATTTTTTTTTTATGCAATGACAGAATGGATAATGCAACGACATATAAATTGTGAAGACATTGCTGAGTATGAAAGATATACAAGTGTTTTAAAAATTAAGTTTTATTAGTATAAATAATTAAATAGTAATTAATTACTATAATTCATTATTTTTTTAACTATTTTCCATATATCGAAGATTTACATGGTGATTGTACACATTTATTATCCTATTAAATGAAAAGACGAACTTGAATACATCAAAGAATCAGAATTTATATTTTGGTTGCGATTTCACGTAAGTGTTTGGATATTATAATGATTGTTAATTTATATTTGGATTATTTTTTATTTCTAACTTATAATTTTGTAAGTTTTAGAAGAATTACAAAATTGTCAAAAATTTCCAATATGGTTAATGAAGCTCATTAATGGACCAAAATATACTAGTTTCTATCCACAATATTGCATTAAAGAATATGTGTTTATTCATGATTATACGGTGAACAAGACCAACTATCCACTACGGTATCTTGAATAATATCTTGAAAGTAAACTATCCTAAAATTTTAGATTTGAGTTACATTGTGTTTGTGTGCGATTGATATGATCTATTTATTAGTTGCGATGTTAAAAATTGACCAATTCAGCATAACAACCGTTCATTCTAGATGAAAACTAGATTCATTTATTTTAGAATGACAAGAAAACTAAATACTCATTTAAGGTTTACTAACATGATATTTTGCAACTAAATAAATGTGTTCAAATGGATCAAGTGGAGCATTCATTTGATATTGAATTTATTGATTTCACACAAATCGGTTACTTCATTTAGCATCAGATGAATCATTAAAGAGAATTTAACAATTCAGAAGATGAAATTCTTCATAAGAATCATTTTTCTGAAGAAAAACTCAAGTAGTTATGCAAGTATTAGTTATTTTAATAAAGGTTTTCAAAATAATGAACGCGACACTAATATTAATCCTTTGAATGATATAATTAAGGGTGGGCATTTCGGTTAAATTTTGGGTTTGGATTCGGTTCGGTTAATTCAGTTTTGAGAAAACTCTAACCAAACTTAACCAAAAATACTTCGGATTGGTTTGTATTCGGTTTGGTATATATTCGGTTCGGTTTGGTTTAATTTTAGTTTGGTTCGGTTTTATTTCGATTGAGAATAATAAATTAGTTGTAAAATTAAATCATATATGTAAATCCGTAAATAAAAAATTGAATACGTCAAAGTTTAATGTTCAAATAAAATATGCAAGTCATAAAATCAATAAAATATAAAAATAAACTAACAATAGTTAAAATAAAATTATTAAACTAAAATTATTAAAAATTTAAAGTAAAAGTATTAAAGTAAAAGTATTAATATTTTAAACTAAAAGTATTAAAACATTTGGTACATCGGTTTATCTTCTATTTGTCAGTTCGGTTTAAACCGAACCATTTGAGTTTTGAAGAAATCAAACCTAATGGTTTGAATATAGGATTTAGTTTGCTTTTGTTTGGGTTAACTTCTGTTTGGTTCGGATGGTTCGTTTCGGTTCGGTTAAAATGCCCACCCCTAGATGTAATGAATCGAATCTATCTTTAATAATTATAATAGGAATAGTATTTACGTAACCATTTTAACTAATATTAATGATTAAAACTAACTGTAAATGAGGTTATGTTTACATTAATCATAAACTACTAAATTACACGTTTCTTTTCATTGAATCGTTTATCATTAACAATAAAATCCATAAACATACACTAAATAAATGCCAAAGAATTGATCTTCTTATGCATATTTTAAATAAATAAGACATTTTAATTCAACTTTTCTCCATCAAAATATTTTCATACAACACTGCACGTACCTCGCTTTACACTATTTGTGATGCCGTTAACGAGTTTCCTATATAAACCATAAATTGTGTGTTTTAGCTTCTTCACTCCTTGAATTAGTTCTATCAATTCTGAAACCACAAAAACAGTTTCATATTTACACATATACCAGTTTTGAGTATTTAAGTATTAGCTGATCATTTTATCTTTAAGTAGTTTACTTTACCAAGAATAAGACGTAACCGAAGATAGCTTATTGAGATAGCAGTTCTTGCCATTATCGACTTCTCAACAAATTCTGAAACAAAGCAAAACCAAAATTTACATTTTAGCTTCATCCTTGTAAAAACAATGAATAGATAAGTTCCGATTCACCATCCAGTTTACCTTGTTCAGAAGTTGGTTTGTAGCCAAGCCCGTATACTGCAGATTTGGCATAAGCCAGTAGTCTTACTCGTTGTGGAGCGCCTAACTTCATAATGATTGATCGTATGAGTCCACTGTGATAAGAGCGAAACAAGGTATTTAAATGTGCAAGGATAAACTCAATACTAGTAAATCTGAGGATCGAGGATTGTACTCTGTTCGTAGCACGGTTAAAAAATCAGGAGGAAGAGAACCCATGAAGGTTGTTACGTCTTCCAATCTCAAAAGCTTCAGCTCTTGTTTCAGTTTTTGCCTCTCTTGTATAGACATTCCTTTTCCCAATCCTGATTTGCTATCACAAAGAAGAGACAAGAACAAGGATAAGAATTTCGATATTACTGTAAAACAAGGTACACAAACAAATTGAAATACCTTTCACTAGTTCTTCCGGTGAAAATGACAGGGAAGAATTTAGCGTATTCTCCAACACCAAACCGTTTCCCTAATTCTTGTATCTTTTTCGAGTCGAGAAGAATCAAAGCCTCCCACAACCGACAAAAGTCCCGCCTAAATCCTTCATCCAATGTTTTACAGTTCCCGTGGTCTAGAAGAACTTTTTCATTTGACCGATAAAACATTCTATGATTAGAATAAGGAACCAGTGAAAGGTCGGTACAGAATTACAAAACGCAAAAGTACCTAAAGAGAAACCATTCTGGCCTTCAGGAGAAACTAGAATATTTCCAGGGTGTGGATCGCCATGTATAAATCCATGAACAAATATCATTTCAGCAAATACTTCAACCAACACTTTAGCAACCTACATTAATAACAAAAGCATAAATTTGATGGGTCTAACGGTAGACACAGGCCAAAGTTGCATCTATAAATTGGTTTTCTTAATTAGGCGTAAACATTACCAACCTTTGCCGGACTTAAATTAGTGTTTTTAAGGGATTCCACATCATCAACCTGAAAACTAAAGAAATTTAAGTTGGTTGAACATACAACAAAAACATTATGCACGAGAAGATGCATTAGTAGCAACAAATGAAACTCAAAGAGGTCCCTGGTATGGGAAAATTTATCCTAGATTCAAAATATATTGCGTTTTGGCTTAACGACAGATGATGTCATATTGTAAAATCCAGATACTGATTTGTTTTACTAGAATAAGTTAAATATCTAAAATGATCAATGTGCTTTCTTTGCGGTATAATCAGATTACCTTGAAACCTTTGCAGAACTGCATTGTCAGGACTTGAGTGGTTGTGAACTCCTGAATATTTAATATGGATGATTATATTAAGAAAACAACACAATACTTAAACACTGAAAAATAAAATGATATCTAATTGCAATCAACTATACTGATAAAGTTATGAAAATTCTTCAGTCATACCCAAAACACTGAAGGAATTGCAATCATTTTGTTATGTTTAAAGTTTTTGGCAATTCTCTCTGAATTTTTTGCCTCCTGAATGAAATCTGTGGAAAAGAAATTAAAGCAAAAATAAATCATTAGATTAACTAAAAACATTTACTGAGAAAGAATGTAATGAATAATATACTATAGAGCATGTATTGTACATATAGACTTTATTGAAATTTTAGATATTGCTCATCAATATGTATTGCTCATTCATGTTGAAATTTTCAGCTTCTAAAGAATAAAGCAGAAGATGCAGTGCTTGGCAACAATGTTTTAGCTTACTGACCAAGTTCCTGGGATATTGACTTTACGAATTCATAAACTAGCCAATCAAATCTGTATTCGGGAAAAATCTGCGAAGCAAAAAAAAACTCTTAAGAAACTACAAGCGGCTGCATATGATACACAGCCTATTTATAAGAAACAATGATGCAAACGCAGTTCAGGTAATTGCAACATTCCTCTCAACTAACACCTTCCAGAACAACACATGCTAGGGTCACAATCACCGCAAAACTAATGAAATTAGAAGGAAGTAAAGGAATGAAGTCCTACTAATCTGACCATGCCAAAGCTTTTCACAATGCAGCAAAAAACTACTGCAGTACAGTGGCATTATTATTCGCACCTCCAAAACTAAAGCCTTGGATATTTTATCATCAAAAATCACATTCATATCACATTTCTTTATCCTATATCAGTGAATTATATGATGGCATATGTCTCTTTGTCTCCTTTAATAATCTTTGAACAGCTTGTAAGTAAAGGCATAAATATAAAGAAACAAGGAAACACATCCACCTTTGCAACTGATTTTGAAAGGAGCGACATGATCATTGTATCTAACTTCATGTTCTCCTTCAATCCAGGGTATTGCACCTATTTTAACAACCAAAAAAATAAAAATGGACATTCTTTTTAGTATAACTAAGAAGAGCATAAATGAAAAAGTAAGTAAGATAAGCAGGAAATTATTCAAAGAAAAATCTTTCAACCATCCAAAGTGAAAGATAAAAAATGTTCTGAGTACTGTCAAAAAGAACATAAGCAAATTAAAACAGTTAATGTTATGAGGAGCTGACCTTTACTGCTACTTTCTGATGATTCTTCAATACAGCATGATGTACTTGGGCAATAGATGCTGCCGCAATTGGTTCCTCATCAAAAGATAAAAATCTGAAATTTTAACTAACAAAGATGATGTTAAACCTCTTGCTTGCAGAAACAGAATTCAAGAAAGAAAATCTAACATTTTCAAGATTCACAAAAGACTTACATCTCTGTGAGATTTTGACCCAAGTTGCTTGTGAGAACATGTTTTATATCTTCGAAATTACAGGGAACTGCCTTCAGTGAGTTTACAAGATATACAAGTTAGATATAAAACAAACGATTAGAATCCATTATTCACACTGTAAACAAAACAATTTCTAAATACATTATCAAAAGATGGAAACGGTTAAGTAAAACACAAAAAGACTTAAAATTTTAATAGTATCGACACCTTATCCTGCAACGATGAAAGGATCAAAGAGTACTCTTTCGGAACAAGCTTTAACGTAGCTACAAACTGACCAGCTTTCACATAGAAACCTTTATTACTTTCACACAATTTAAGAATTCGTCTAGCAGACCGTGAATGAACCTACAAAACAAACATATCACATTTGAAATATACAACTACGTGAACCAATAAGATGTTCAAATCAGAATACAACAATCATATCACAACTTTTACGAACCTAAATTTAATGGAAACTACATAAAAATTTGACCTAACTTTGGTCTATAAAACTCCTACAGCCATTGATAACACTAAAATTCCATGAAAATAACTTAACACGAATGTGATAAATATAAAATTTCACCAACAAAATTTAGAATCGGTACCGTTTCCTAATCATATCACAACTCTTATTAACCTAACTTCATTGATGGAAAATACAAGCAAATTGACCTAAATTTGGTTTATAAAACTCCTACACGCCATTAATACACTTAACAAATTCCATGAAACAAACCTAACACGAATGTGCGAGATATAATATTTCACCAACAAAATTTCGAATCGGCATCGTTTCCTAATCATATCACAACTCTTATAAACCTATCTTTAATGGAAACTACAAACAAATTTGACCTAATTCTAGTGTATAAAACGTCTATAGCCATTGATAACACTAAAATTCCATGAAACAAAACTTGAGAAACTTCGAATCACTATACAAAAATTGCAAACCTCTGTTAATCTCTGAAGATATTCATCGGATTTTACTGGTAATTTACGCAAGCTAAATTTGTAATCAGCGACTGTGAGAGTGATCTGTTGTAAGTAGAGAATGATGAATCAAATGAAACTGGAATGAGAAAATTGTAAATTAAAAAGAGATGAGGAATAAGTACGAACGGTGTAGATGGCGCGAGATGAACGGACGATGCTTTCTACAGCTGTCGCGATTTTATTGGATGGAGAGTTTTGAAAAGTGTAGATAGCGGTGGTGGTGCCGGTGATAGTAGTTAAAGCTACGCCGGTGACTGTCAAAGCAAATATAGGCGATTTTGATCTCGCGGGAAATTTGAATTTCTGGAGAATTTGCATTTTTTTTTTAATGGATTGTTTTGAGGTTTTGGGGTTTTTTTTTGTTGCAATGGAGAAGACGACGAACTATACACTGTCAAGTCGGGTCGGGTATAGGCGGGTTGGGTTGGGTCAAGTGACAAATAAGATGGGTCACGACTTGGTTAGGCTTATTAAGGCAACTATAATGGGCTTATACTAGCCCATAGAAAATGTAGATATGAGGGAGGTCATTTTTTTTTTTTTGTCAAAGTAGAGGTAGGTCATCTTATCCTTTTTTTTAAATGTCATCCGAACTTTATCAATGAAACTTTCAGAGATATTAACCCGATGGAACATTAAGGAATCTTCGGAGAAAAAAAGTAAAATAAGGAGGTCATACAAAACAAAATGTTAAAGAGAAAATCTAACCAAAAAATCGAATTTAGAAAATGAGCTTAGAGAAGAAACCAACTTCGTCTAATGTATTGAGGAGAGGAAAAATGAATTCAAAACCTACGACATTGCGATAACATACAATGTTGGACCAACCAAGGAACCATCTTTTTCGACTTAGGAATCATAACATGAATCCAACATAGTGAGAGTATGATGACATATTAAACAGTATGATGAGAGTTTAAAATATTTAATTTGGTTAAAGTGAGTTTATATTTTTTTTTACTTATCCAATTAGAACTCCAGAATTAATTATATATAGATTGGAGTAGTATTAAAATAGATGATCTATAGGAAATGATTGTTGGTATTATGTGAGTGAAACCAATATGATGGTTTATATAAATTAATAACAAAAGTTTTTAGAATTTCTCAAAAGTAGAATTCATGGGATAGAAAGAGTGAACGACTCATATGGTTACGACAAATATAGTTAGAGAGAGCGTACAAATGTCGTAGTCTCCTAAAGTCAAACTCATTAGTCCGGTTAATGTATACATATGAATGATAACAATGGGTTATATGACCGTGTTTGAACTATTAAACAGTAAAATCTCTATAAATTAATAATGTTGGAATTTTGATATTTTATTAATTTATAGTGATATTAATTTATAAAAGTTTTATTTAAATTTTAATCATTTAAATTCTAGAATAAAACTAGATAATTTGATTTTTACTTACCTTAATATTATACTAAATTTTAATTGAAATTATTTGATTTAATTTTGAAAGTTTGATATTTACAAGCAAAATTGTTTTTTTAAAAACATGAATAACAAACATTATATGAATTCAACTATGCAAATGATATACACAAATTCAAATTTATGATTAATAATCTCATATATTAGATTTTTAAAATTTATTAAAATGATTAAAATAGAAATAATAAATATTCATAATGTAAAGTTATGATAATCTCATACATTAAATTTAAATTTTATTAAAAGATCAAAATATAGATGATACATATTCATAAGATGAAAATATATTAGATATTTAAAAGATAACTTATGAACTATACTACAATATAGTTATTTAAAAACAAAATACAATAATTGTTTCATACAAAAAAATGAAAATGAGATTTAAGAACATTTATTTTTTTAAAGAATACTAAAATGGTACATTAATATATTATCTTTATATATATATGATTATTAATTTATTATATTATTCGAACTATATATTTATATAAAAGTTTCAAAAAATTATTATCTTATTATTTTAATCAAATTAGATAATTTTTACATTGATCCGAATCGAAACTATAAAATTTTATTATTTTATAGTGTTTATTAATTTATAGAGGTTATATTGTATCATTATATTTATAGATTGAATTATTAGCATTTAAGAGGTTAGTAAATAGAGAATGTTTTTTTAAGAATGAAAATTTGTTGTTCGGTTGGGTATAAATTAAGAATATCTATTACGTATTTGGTATGTTAGATGGAAAAATGCACGCTCTTTAAACACGAATCATAAAATCATTTTTGTAATATTTTTAAAAACTTCCTCCATTTAAAGGTTTGTATTGGCTCTATATTAAGTTGTGCGCACGGTTTAGTATCTCGTCTTTATCATATTTTCATAAGACTGTATGTAAAATGATCATTGTATTTGTTTCTATTCAAAAGATCATAGGCGAGGATAATGCAGAAGAGATCGGAACGTTGAGTGATTGGAATTTTTTCCTGAGTAATGGTTTGTGGCATTTGCAGTTGCAAAAGTTTATATGGTGTACATATAGAGACTTTTAAAATTTCTGAGGGTTTTATTTTCTTGTTCTTTTTATATGGAAAATAGAAACATAAGAGCATCTCCCTATCAGGGGATAGTATCTTAAAATAAAATAATATTAAATTACAACAAAAAAAACGTTTCTCCGTAGAGAAATTATGGCAACAGTGGAAGAAACAGTATTGATTATTTATTATGTTTTAATTAGTCAATTCATATATAAAATTTAAATATAAAAAAAAAACTTTAAAAAACACTATCGCATATTTCACCGATAACGTGATCTAAGAGCAATCTCATCACTAAAACACTCTATTAAGTTTTTTAAAATTAATATTTTAAAAGAAAATTGATCACTAAAAAGAGACACATGGTGAAAGAATATTTCGTATGGTTTGCAGAGTCTCTCAAAGAAAAAACTTTCTTGTTCTCTCTCCTATTTTTTTTTCTTTTGAATTTTTAATCTCAAGATAACTTATGATAGATTCTCGTTGTATTGTGCTATAAGATCCTTCCAAAACAACTCACTAGTTGCGGTATAATGGTTGGAACCAGGAAGGCTGAAATTCTGTAAGTGGTCATTTTCTGAATTTAGTCATTTTCCGGAAACTTTATACATATTTACTGAAGCTGCACCTTTAAGTCACATGATGAAATGTATCCAACAAACCACCTTATCCCAGATATGTCTTAAGAAACAAAGGCAGGTCTCTGAGTTATATATAAAGGAAAAAAAAGAGACAAAAAATGAAGATCCTTCGAAACTATTGGAACATTGCTAATGCAGTTGGGTTAGTGTCTATGTGGTTTTATACACGTTACAAAAGGATTTTGAAAATTTTGCTTTTCATAAAGAAAGAAGAAGTATAACTAATATATTCATATAGCAAAAGATGTAGAGATGTACGTATCTTAAAACTTTTTTTTTGTTAAAGAAGATTTATAATATATAACTAGTTTTGAAATATCTAAACATGAAAGTTTGATCATATTATGAACTGGTAAATACAACTGAATAAGAAAGGCGTTTTTAATCCTTTGTTGGCCTGTTGTATTTTAATAGAGATCATAGTAGCTTTTAATTATTGACACATTTATATTTTATTTTATTTTTGTCAATCAACACATTCGTTATTTATTAAAGTGCTAATAAATGGATCAAGTTCTAAAGGGAGAGCACAAAAGTGATTAGTAACTGAGAGAATGATGTTGATGTCCATGGTTAATCAGGGCTATCAAAAGTTTAGTGTTATGGTTTTAAATAGCAACATACAAAGATAAGCACCAATATAGAGAACCCAAATGATCATGATCTCTTCTATAGCACATATCATTTACTTCTCAGTCAAATAAAAATGCAAAATGCATACGACTAAAAAAATATGCACAAAAACTAATATGCCCACTTCTAAAATGTTTAATAACTTCCTCTAACTATCTTGTGTCATCACATCTATATGGAGTTTTAGAGTTTATTGATAAATTTAGAAACAAAGCACACAGAAAATTAGAACTTAGAGCATTTTGTTTTTCTTTTAAGTAGTGTTGGTGATTTTATAACATTAAACGAATTTATTTTATCGATTTTAGCGTGGTCGTTTGTACTAATGGCACCATTCGAATTCAAATCCGAATATTCCATGGTGTTGACCCGACAAGAAAATGTTTATTTTGAGTTAATTGCACTTAGTTTTATTTTAGTCAAACTTCATATTAATACTTTTCCAAATTAAATTAAATTTATTTATAATTTTAGTCAAACTAGCAATTTATGATTAAAATTTCCTAAAACAAAAATTTATGCAACATGATTATATATAATATAAATCTACATTTTTCATTGATTTCATCTATATAAAATGATATAAAATTGATAATTAAAGTATATTTGACCAAAAGTAAAAATTTATTGGTAATGTCATAAAATCTGGTAGTTAAATTACATTACTAAAACCAATTCTTACGCTAATGTAATCATTTCACAGATAATAGTTGTCAAAAAGTCAAATACCTATTCCAATAGTACTGAAATTATTTAATAGCAAATCATATCCGTCTATATATCTTTACGAGTTTGTAGATATTTTCCATACCAAATATCACTGTCAATTTAAAATAAGTTACAAATAATATCTTTTATAAAAATTAAAAAATAATAGAAAAGGTAATACAGCAAATGTAGGGTCAATATAAACGCAGCCTCGTCTCTTCATCTCTTTGCCTATTTCTTCTTCTTCTTCCATTGTTTCTCTCTCACTGACAAGAGACAAAGATGGTTCTTACAAGAACAGCAACAGACAGTAATGAAAGTGTCTGCTCAACGTTCGGATCTCGCTATGTTCGTACTGCACTACCCAAGTAATGAAACCAATGATATATATAAACATTTTATATTTTTTTCTTATTGTTTTTATGGTTTAATCAATGATGAATCATTGTTCTTTTTAAATAGGTATGAGATGGGTGAGAATTCTATACCAAAGGAAGCTGCGTTTCAGATTATAAAAGATGAGTTGATGCTTGATGGTAACCCAAGGCTAAACTTGGCTTCGTTTGTGACCACTTGGATGGAACCAGAGTGTGATAAACTCATAATGGACTCTATTAACAAGAACTACGTTGATATGGATGAGTACCCTGTCACCACTGAGCTCCAGGTGATCTCTCGTTCTTTATATTTGTTTTTATTTCCATCCATATATAATATTTAATTAGTGAGAATTTTGGTGCTAGATCTCGTTTAAGTTTCTTGGGTTATATCAACCAAATTGTTAATCGAAGTTCTAATTTGGTTTGGAATGGTTATATTGCGGCTACACATTGGGTTCATAAGAAAAATATATTTTTGATGAAACTTAAGAAAGATTTAATTTGGACTGGTATATTTCAATATATGAGAAAAATATCTAAACTTAATATAGAGATCATCGGACACATGAATCTAACTATTTAGTTTTTCTTTTTCCTAGTATTTTTTTTTAATTGAAACTGTTTATTTGGAATTACAATATATGGATTTTGAAAGAAGACAAACTTACATTATATTTGATGTTTAAGTTTGTTTAATCAAGAACTACGACCCACACGTCTTTTATTGCCCGACATATCCAAGTTCCTATAGGAGTGGCCTTTATAGTTTTGTACATTGTCTATTGTCAATTGGCTTGACTTATGTCAAATGCCATCAATCAATAGAGGTGGTACACTTGAATTGAACTTAGAAAAATATCACATTCTGTTACCGATAAACCAAACGGTATAGTGATCTGGTTTATTATTAATTTGAAATGACTTAATCAAGTAAAAATACAGAACAATTAAAGTTTAAAACATCTACATCTTTGAAATTCAAAGTATGGAAGGAAATGATGGTAAAGCATACTAATTGAGGAGCCAAAAAGACAAAGTTTGCACTTATGTCGGCAACCTCTCACCGTTCAACACATCACCACACAAATACTCTTAGTTTTTGATTGGACAATACAACTTTTTCCCACTAGATAGTATTATTTGATTGAGTATTTTAGTTATAAAGTGAAAATATTGAAAGAAAGCTTTGATAGACGTGGTATACATACCCGTGAATCAGTTTTGTATGAGAATATCATTAAAATATCGTGCTTGCGATTACGACTAATGAGGTCAGTTCTCACAGGAAGCTGGTACTTGGTTTGTTCTTAAATAGGTATGTGATCGCATCACTGTATCAATGGCCTGACACTTACAGATGTGAATACGATCATAGTAATATAAATATAATGAGTACATTATAGCAATTATTGTGTTGTTCGATTGATTATTTTTAGACAAAAAAAAATCATATAGTGTAGTAATAGAGTATGAGCAAATTACCCGAGATCCGAGATCCGATCCGAAAAAGAGGATATCCGAGATGGCCGGAACCGGATCCGAATATTTTATTTTGAAACTCCGGATATTCGAATCCATTCTGGATCCGTGTTTATGTATAAATTTTATTTAAAATATATATATAATACTTAAATATATATTATTTAAAATATATAATATTACTTAAAATACAATAAAAATAAATTTTACATGAAAATTTTGGATATTTTTAAAAATCTACAAAGTAAAAATGTTTTAAAATATTTTTTAAAATTATTTAAATGTTATTTTCAATTTATTTTTTAATAATTTTATATTATTATTTTATGAATTTTATTTATTTCTCATGGATCCAGATCCGGATATCTGCGGATATTGACGGATCTAGATCGGATTCATAAGTTTTCGGATCCGGATTTGGATATGCTGAAAATCCCGGATATCCGAACGGTGTACACCACTAATAGAGCCCATTAACAATAATATAATATTCACTTTGCCAAATTTGTTTATCGTTTAGTTTGTCAAAAAAGTCTAGAGATGCTTCTTCTTTTTATCTAAACAAGTGTAAAGATACTTTCTTCAATAAAATATTAAATACTTTTGACGAAAAATATAAAATATCATAGATTTACGAAATTGTAATATTTCTTCCTCATTATAATTATGTAACCAAATCTCCCCTTTTTAATATACTAATAATGTTCATAAGTCATGGATTAATAATGAGGTTCTTGTTACTTTTAAGAGTTAATGAATTTCACCCAAAAAATGACACAAGAAAAACTAGAGAAAATGTTTCCCTATACATATATTGAATTTCCATGTGACAATTAATGTGCATGGATTTTCATTTTTTCATACGACCTGGTCCTATATCAATCATGTAGTCATAATTTAAAGTGAAGAAACAAATAATGAAGAGTTATTGTTGTTGGCTACAAAAGTTCTTCTCAGATTTTTTTTTTTTTTTGGAAAAATAGAACCGATGTGTAAACATGATAGCTCGCCTGTTCAATGCTCCGCTTGGAGAAACTGAGACTGCGGTTGGAGTAGGAACGGTTGGGTCTTCAGAAGCAATCATGTTAGCTGGATTGGCCTTCAAAAGAAAATGGCAAAACAAACGCAAGGCCGAGGGTAAACCCTATGACAAACCAAACATTGTCACCGGAGCCAATGTTCAAGTGAGTTAATATATTAATCTTCATCTCTCTATTTTGACCATTTTAAGAAGTAAAGTGGGTATAAGCATAATAGCTACCAAATAGCCGATCTTGAGTAATAGAATAATCGTTTATCCAAATAAAAATAAAAATTATCTAGGAAAATTCAATTCCAAAACATTTTTATTTTGTTATCTACCACTGCATTTTTCATTTGAAATAGCATCTGATTTTTGAAGTACCACTGCAATTATCATTTGAAATAGCATCTGTTTCATTTAATATTTGTTCACACAAAGAAATATATATAATCCGTTTGTATCCTAATTTTAGTTCCAAGATGCATAAGTTCTTTTTGTCATTTTCTTAAATTCGAGTTTGGTATAGATGGATTTGACAGGGTTCTAATCTTGTTTTGGATTAGGTTTTTAATCAAACAAATCATTTTATTCAAATAAGAGATTAATTCTGCTTCAAATTCTGTTTATGTTTGAATTCGGTTGGAGCTTTTAGGTTATATCAATAAAAGTATATATATATATATATATATTCTAATCCTACTAATTTATAATTCCATTTTCAGATTAGATTCTTTTGTTTGGTTCAAATTTGATGAGTTTGCTACATTTTGATTATTTTAGAAAATAAAATGTGTAATTCCATTTTCAGATTAGATTCTTTTGTTTAGTTCAAATTTAATGGATTTGCTATATTTTGATTCTTTTAGAAAATAAAATGTGTTAAGCTAAAGGAGGGTCAAATATATTCAGGTATGCTGGGAGAAATTTGCTCGGTACTTCGAGGTGGAGCTAAAAGAAGTAAAACTAAGTGAAGGTTACTACGTAATGGATCCAGACAAAGCAGCAGAAATGGTAGACGAGAACACAATCTGTGTTGCAGCCATACTTGGGTCCACACTCAACGGTGAGTTCGAAGACGTGAAGCGTCTCAATGACTTGTTGGTCAAGAAAAACGAGGAGACTGGTTGGAACACACCAATCCACGTGGATGCAGCTAGTGGAGGATTCATAGCTCCATTTATATATCCTGAATTAGAATGGGACTTTAGGCTTCCATTGGTGAAGAGTATCAACGTGAGTGGTCATAAGTATGGACTGGTCTATGCTGGTATTGGTTGGGTCGTTTGGAGGGCACAAGAGGATTTGCCTGATGAGCTCATTTTTCATATTAACTATCTTGGTGCTGATCAACCCACATTCACTCTCAATTTCTCCAAGGGTATGTATATATGTTTCATGTACTTATATAGTTTAATTATGATGGATGGTTTATATGTGTAGCATGATGAACGTTTTCGGTTTTTGTAGGATCGAGCCAAATTATTGCTCAATACTACCAGCTCATTCGTCTTGGGTTTGAGGTTAGTCTATTCATACCAAAAAATAAATGATCTTAGCTAACATGAATTACTATAGTTTTCACATTTTCGGTTTTTGATGTTAATTTTATTTGATTAAAATGGTATCATTTTATGTTGTCAATATAAGGTTTTATACAAGGGTCCTAATTGAAGGGGTATTAAGTATGATCCTTCATTTTTTATGAAATTAATTTAAACTAAATGGGAACTAAAACCATTCGTTTCGATTTAATAGGATTTTCATTTGGTTACGATTTAGCTCTATAAATATTTTGTATTAGTGTGTAAAAAAAAAATAAAGACATCTCTAATGTAAAAATGGGAATATCAAGTATATTTTTTGTTCAAAAATAAAAATAGGTCAAATTTCTTTCATTTTCATGCTAACTAGACTCTTGTAAACCATTGTTACATTGGATGTTCTGATTTGAATAGGGTTATAAGAATGTGATGGAGAATTGCAGAGAGAACATGATTGTCCTCAGAGAGGGGCTAGAAAACACAGAGCGTTTCAACATAGTATCAAAGGAAATGGGAGTACCACTCGTTGCCTTCTCTCTCAAGGACCATAGTTTCCACAACGAGTTCGAGATCTCTGAGATGCTACGCCGTTTTGGCTGGATCGTCCCGGCTTATACTATGCCAGCAGATGCACAACACATAACGGTTCTACGTGTTGTCATAAGGGAAGATTTCTCAAGAACACTTGCGGAGAGACTTGTGTCTGATATTGTTAAGGTACTTCATGAGCTTGATACCTTGCCTTCCAAGATATCTAAGAAGTTGGGAACAGAAGATATGGGAAATGTGAAAGGGAAGAGGTTGGAGAAAGATATACTGATGGACGTTATTGTTGGATGGAGGAAGTTTGTGAAGGAGAAGAAGAAGATGAATGGTGTGTGTTAATCAAATCTGTGTTGTATAACTTGTGTTTTGTGTTGTGTGTAATAAAAGACTTGGCGTTTGTGTGTTGTTATTATTATCTATTTGAATCATGAGTAACTATGGATTCTATAAGCATTTTAAGCCATTGGTACTGAGTGAAGTTATAAATTTTCTGAAATGGTATTGAAATTATTTGCCATGAAAATATTAGCATAGCTCCACATTTTGAGATGTATAACAATCTAACCATGAACCATTTAGAGGTAGATAGATAGATATAGACAGAATTCCTCATATGCGGATCTACTTGAAAAAATCAGATATCTGGTTGGATATCTATTTTTTAAAATAATAAAAATATAGTATTATATAAAAAGGGAAGTAAAAGTATAATAATATAAAATAAATATTAATAATCAAAATATTATTATAATAATACCAAATATAAAGAAAATTTTAAAAATAAATATTACTGTTATATAAATAATAATACAATATTATTATAATATAAATATAACGGCACTGCATTCACATACACCGAATCCTGGATAATAGGTCTGCATATACATAGTTACCTCGTTCAAAATTAATGTTCAAGAAAACGTTAGATGCTAGTCGGGTGTTGACCCTCCACCTATTGCCTAAAACGCCTAGTCGGAGTCTTGACGATTTTAGCCGGTTTAAGGCGTTTTAATCAGTTTTAGAGTAAAAATATAAATTTAGATATATATATATTTAACAAAATATAATATAACATGATGAAATTATAAATTAAATTATTTAAAAATTTTAAATTATAAAAACCTGAAAATAGCAATATTTTGTAATTTTTTAGTTTTATTTTTAAATGATATTATTTTACTTTTCTATATAATATATATTAAATTATTTATTAAATCTGTCTAATCCGTATAAACTTTCTAATAAGTGTTTAATCCGTTTAATAATCGTATATTTTATTAAATCTTACTATTATAACCTGATTTCTAAAATTTAAGCTGATTAGATGCTAATCCAGACGGCTGAGGATCTAACGCCTAATCGGCCACCTAGACCATTTTTTTTGGACATAGTGCAAAACATATTACTAATATCTATATGTATAGAAATAGTTTAGATCCAAGTAATATATTTTGGGCATTTTATATTTAGAGCCAAATATATTAGATGTTGAAATAAATTTGAATATAAGTATCATAACCGGAGCTTACATATTCGTCAATATATGTAGTAGGTTTGACATATTATTCCGAATGCAAATAACTGAACCGATCCAAATCTATTATCTGATCTCTCAGATATAATTTTTTATTCTCACTCTTTCTACTACCATGGCTTCAATTTGCTTGGTCTCGGAGAGATATCTTCAATTTGCTTGGTCTCGGAGAGATATCTTCTGGTGTTGGCGCCAAGAGTTGCGGGTTAGTTTTGTAGGTTTCTCTTCTTGTTAGGTAGGAGAGTAGAGGAGAACTGGCAAAGGTGCCTCTTAAAAATGCGTTAACGCCGAAAATTTTGGTAAACCTAACTTCTTGGTTACGTAAAATGAATGAGGCACACATGCCTATCATAATCCAGAACAATAATGGAAAGATTCATTATGCATAAATCAACCCTTAGAACTACTCATATCTTTCATATATCAACATAACCAAAAAAACACCAAAACTAATATACTTTTTATTAATACCAAAGAAGGTCACACACTCACACCGCTTTATTATAGCTAACTTCTTGTCTGATATATAATCAGACCATAGAAGAATCCTCTACTTGACACATACGGCGGTTTTACATACACAAATACAACGATAAGGTAGGTCTCTTAAACAGCATTAAGAGCCTTAAGGATATCATCAGCACTAGAAACCGTGAATTCGCCACCAGATTCAATATTGGCTTCAATTACCTTGAGGTTATCGAGTAACAGAGCAAATCTTTTTGACCTAACACCTAAACCCTTGTCCTTGAGGTCAAGCTCGAGTCCTAGAAGATGTGTGTATGCACCAGACCCATCAGCTACAAACTTCACATGCTTGTTCTCTGGGTATGTCTTTCCCCATGCTTTCATCACAAATGGATCGTTCACTACAAACCAAATCAATGTAAATAATGAATTTAATACTATAAAAAAAACTTCAGTTTTCACATTTGAATATCAAGCAGACCATCCAAGTACAAGAACCAATCAGTTTTAGGGCTCCCAATAATCACCAGCCGAATCTCGAAAGATCCTTCATTAATAACAGTTAAGAACATTCAATCCATTGTACGTTTTTAACTCATAACGGCCTTATTAGAAAGTCACTCATTAGCAAAGAATAGCATCTCTTGTTCATCCGTAGAGCTGTCTAAACCCGAACCGCTTAAAATTGGCTTAAACACTAACTACCATTCACATTGAGCTTTTACATGTTAGGCTAACAAACAAATTCAACATTATGATCAGATTTCAGAAGAATACATTTAACTGATCCATATCATTCCCTGCAACATACGACACATACAATCAGCATAAATACTATAAAACAATTTAAATCAGTCTGCCAAAACATTTGAAAACCAAGCATACTAAGCCAAATACAAAACTGATCCAATTGTATACTCTACAATTTACAATTTACAATTAGAGTCACTAAACTACCAAACATATTTAATAATTCAATCAGATTTCAGAAGTATACACAAACTCATCATAGAGATAAGAAACAAAGCTACAAAAATCAAAAACATATGCATATCAAACTCACCACTAAAGCAAATGATTTCATCGACACCCTTTGATTTAAACTCTTCTGCTTTCTCAATGAACCCAGGAACATGCTTCATACTAACCTCATAAAACAAAAAAAAAACACAATTCTCAAATCAAATATAAAGATCCATTAGTTTAGCAATAAAACCCCCCACATCTTATAACAACTAAGAATGAATCTTTAAACCTAATCTGACATATGAACAAGAAAAATAGATCTATTTCAACACAAATTTCTCAATCAAATCTAAAGATTCATTAGTTAAGAATCAAAACCCACATCTTTAAACAACTAAAGAATGAATATTTAAACCCAATCTAACATAAGAACGAGAAAAAATAGATCTATTTCAATACAAATTTTTCAAATCATATCTAAAGATCCATTAGCTTCGAAATTTTTTAAAAAATCCCACATCTTAAAACAACTAAAAATGAATCTTTAAACCTAATCTGACTTAAGAACAAGAAAAATATCAAATTGAAGTAAGAAATGATGAAAAGCTTGAAACTTTATACCTGCAAGTGGGAGTGAAAGCACCAGGGACACCAAAGAGAATGACTTTCTTACCGGAGAGGAGAGAGTGAACGGAGACAGTCTTAAGTTCATCATTTTCATCGAAGAAGGAGATAGTTCCTTCAGGTACAATATCGCCAATAGCAATTGGAGCCATGAGGGGATCTCTGCGGCTGAAGTGTGAAGAAAAAGGGAAAATGAAAGGGTCGAAAAGAGTCGAGACTTAAGTGAAGTGAAAATTTAGGTTTTGGAGAATTTATATCAGATTGTCCAGAATTAAATGGTATATCACTAATTGATTTATGAAAATGATTTTATTATTTCCTTTATTAGATGAAAAAATGGTGAAAATAATACCCAAAATTAAATTACCCATGTGATGTACATTTAGTTTAGACTATATGTTTATATTCACCATTTCGATTAATGACTAATCATTCGAAAAAATCAGTCAATTAATTAATTCTTACTTAATACAATTATTTTCCACATAATCATACATAATCCAATTATTTTTATATCGCAAGTATAAAATTTTATTTTGTTTTTGTTATTTAAAGTTTGTGATTTTTTATAATAAATTATGTTAAAATTTTAAATAAAATTATAAAAAAAAATTTTAATACTATGTTTTCATGTGTTTACTATAATTTTGAAAATAATATTATTTAAAAGTTTAAATATAATATAAAATATATATTTTAAAACATTAAAAACCTAAAATTAATTACTGGTTAATCTCTGTTGATTTCCCGATTAATCATCTAGACGATAGACCCATCACGACCCTCCGAATAGTGCCTAGCGAGTTTTAAAACTCTTATCAGGAATATATCTCATGTAGCTTTTGATATCTTCATCAATTGCATCTCTTGGGACGAGCTTTTAGCTTATATGCTTTCACTAAACCAGAGCAAAAGACTTCTCTTGATCTTTAGTGATTTGCCAATGGTTCTTGATGAAGAGTTCTTGATTCCGTTATTGGATAATGATCTTCATTTAAATATTAAAAAAGGTTGTTGAGTTCGGATTATTAAAAAAGGTTGTTGAGTTCGGATTCTGATGATGAAGAATGGTGTTTAGCTTTTGAAGCTGGGTTTAGTTTGATACTTCAGCTTGTTAATTTGGAGAGGAAAGATTTGGTTTGGGATTTGGTTTATGTGATTGTGAATTCGGTTCGTGAGATGGTTAATGTGAAGAGAAGAGAGATTGTTGTGCGTAAAGGTTTTATAAAGGTAGTGAAAAAAGTTCGTAGAGAAGCTATGAGGTTTCGTGAGCCTGAGTATAAAGTTGTGTCAAGTTTTGCTTTGATGTTGAAGAATGTTAATGGAGTTCATGAAGCTACTGAGACTGCGGCAAAGATGATTCATGATGTTCTTGATAAGTATTACATGGGTGGTGAAGCATTGGATTTTGGTTAATATATATGATTCGTATCATCTTTCACACATATATATTTTCACTCTCATCAAATATATTATTAAAAAGTTAAAAAGATAAATGAAATAATATAAATAAGAAATTAATGAATTTATCGATGTATTTAGTAGATTAAAAACATCTTATTGTTTACCTGAAAAAGAATTGTAAATTATCAAATCTGTTGGTATGACAGCAAGCTACTGGTTTGATAATTGGTCTGCATTTGGTCTCTTTATAGGTTGGAGGTTCTTTTTTAATCTTTGGTGGTCAATGCAGGAACTGAACATGGATGTCATTTATCTTCTCTTAGAGCCAGATGCTTTAAGCTCCAAGAATTGAAAAGATATCTCATCTCGGTACCAGCTCCTAGCCTCTCAGGAAAACCTAATTCCTTCTTTTGAAGACTGCAGAATGATTGCAAATCATTTTTTCCAACTAAATAGACTTGGGATATCATAAAACACTCAGCGCCAAGGAATGATAAGAATAATATGGTCTGGTTTGAGTATGTTATTCCCAAACATTATGTAACATCCCGGTTTCTGGTATATGGTGGTGCATGATGAGAAGATTAAAAGATTTGATTTGGCTACCTATGTCACCAAAGTGCGTTTATCTTTTTTGTTATTTATCCAGTTAAAACTCCAGGGTTAAGCGTGCTTGGGTTAGAGTAGCAGTAGGATGAGTGACCTACCGGAAAGTGATTGTCGGTACCGTATGAGTGAGGCCAAAATACGAGAAAATATCATGTGATGATTTGTAGGGATAATAACAAGTTTTTAAAACCTCTCGAGATAACGCATCGACCGTCAGACGAGAGTAGGCCCAACGAGCCTAGAAAGGGTGTAACGCTCATGGGCCTAGAAAGAGGCTATGGGTCTACATGTCTAGAGAGGACGTAGAGGCTCACGGACAGTAACGGTCGGGGCGTTACACATCCTTTCACGTTTTGGACAGCCCATGTTGACATGCTTTCGGTATGCTCTCGACTCTTATCTTAGGAACTTCAAATTGATCCCTCATGTTGATTCTGCATCCAGGAAACAGAGACTCACGATCACCTTTTCCTCCATTGCGACTATTGAAACCAAGTTTAGAAGTTGGTTCTCCAAAAGCTCGATCTCTCTCCATTTACTTTTATGAACTGGAACATTATGATCTCATGGTTGACTACTCAATCTGGGTTCTCAAGAATGGTTAATTGCTTACTTATTCAAGCAACTATCTACATTCTCTGAAAGGAAACGAATACAAAGGTGCACCACTCATTTTCATTTCCTCGGATAATAGTATTCAAGCTGATCGGACGATTCGGGATACCCTCCTCGCATGACCCTATAACAATCGCTTGTTTATTTAGTGACATGCTTAATTTTAAAGTTCTAGTTCTTAATGACTTTTTATTTCTTTTTTGTTCATAAATTCCCCTTCTACAAAGCTTCTATATTAAAAGTTAAAACAGTGTATTCTTTGTTTGGTTAATAAATTTACATATTATAAAAAAAATCTGTTGGAAAACCCAAAAAATAAAAAATAAAACTGTTTCCTTGGTGACACATTACAAACACAGTCACACACCCTTAGTTGAGTTTTCGTGCAAAACTACTGTAGCAGTTTCGAAACTATTCTAGAATAATCTCAAACTTCTTCTTCTTCATCTTCTTCAATAAGCATCACCATAGACTAACTTCAAAACACTAACTCAAAGATCAAACATGTTCGGCGTCGTCTTCCCAAATCGAAGTTTCCCAATCGACATCTCAACCTTCACCCAAATCGATACTTTCCATTGGGTTCTCGACATGAACCATTTCGTCGGTAAGTTCTCACACCTCTCAATCCATATCTCCAAAAACCCTAATTCCCTAAAATTGTTACCTAAAAATCCAAATTTTCATTCCCAAAAACCCAAAATCCGATTTTTTCACTTACCCTTAATCCCAAATCAAACCCTAACCAAGAAAATTCAGTTTCAAACCCTAAACCCTAATAAAAAAACCTAAATCCTCAAAATTAAACAAAAAGAATAGATTTTTTCGCTGATCCTAACTCACAAATTGATTGTGCAGGTGAAGCATATGATCAAATTGGAGAAATCTGTATCTTCTTGTTAAACAATTTCACACTTCCACCAGATAAAGCATTAGCTGTATATGTTCAATCTCCCGGATCATCTTTTGTATTCTGTGGTGCTGTTACTTTATCTCGTCCTTCAGCTGTTTTATCACTTAAATGGCCTGAAGCTGGAAATGCATCACAGATGCAACTAACGGCTGGTGATTCGAGTTCTTTATCAGCCAAGATTGGTGTTTCTGTTGAGGATATAACAGCTATTCAATCTTTGGATGTTGTTGCTGAGAGAAGGATTGAGAGATTGGCTATGAAAGTTGGAGAGAATTTGTTTAATTTTATGCAATCTTTTTGTGGTGTTGATGGAAGTAAATTGGTTGTTCCTATGGATATTTTGGATCGTTGGTTTAAGAAGTTTCAGGAGAAAGCTAAACGTGATCCTGATTTTCTCAAAAGCTTTGCTTTGTAAGGTTAGTGTTTTCTACATCACTTTTGATATTGTTTTGTAAGGTTAGTGTTTTACAACAATGGCGGTTTTGTACTGTTTGAGTTTTGAGTCTTTTTTATGATGAATTTGAAGAAGAGATTGTAAGTTTACTTTGGTTTCGTGGATGAGGAAATTTTAAGGAATATGAATGTTTGGTTTTAATGTTCTTTCTTTGTTATATATGAATCTCAGTTTTGCTGTTTTGAGCTCAAAATCTGTTCTTACGTAGCTTAAAGTGATGACTACAAAAAGTGAGTGAGATCTGGATGTGGAGTTGCAAATTGTGAATCACAGCTTCAGTATGTGGTCAGAGAATGGTTTAACAGTTTCAGTTATTCTTAGTGCTTACATATGAATCAAGTTTCATTATATGGAAGCTGTATTAGATCTGGTCGTGTTGATAATCTCAACCTCTGCTGTTAAGGAATTTAAAGTGATGAACTTTACTTTTCGTGTTGTTTTGAGGTAGATGAAAAGGTTGAGGAGTGAATATTGCTTCCTAGTTCTTGCAATAGTACTAAACTTTAACTTGCTGCCTTAAGGTAGATGAAAGGTGAAGATTAACCTGATGAACTTTAACTTTAATATTGGGACAATGCCGGCTTTTCGAGATCTGGCTATGTGTTTCTGCGTTTGCTTCGTGATATGTTTGGGATCATTGTGGATCTGTTGTTTTAACTTTTACGACAGCAAGGTGAGATTTGCAATTGATTCAAAGCTGCTCATTGTATAATATTTGACTCTTGCTCTAATCTCTCTACCTTTGAAGCTGTCTTTGGTTGCTTTAGAAGCTCATGCTACTTTTAGTCTCTTCCTGAATCTATTGTGTGTTTTTTTTTAATTATCTTAGTAGTTTGGTGGCCAGCTTGGTCCTCTTATAATTTAATAATGTACAAAGGGAAGAAGACTTAGCAATGAGTTTATGCGACAAGATTCTATTTCCATTGTTGTATTGGTTTAAGTGGTGTGCAATCCCGGTTCGACTGGACCGAGCTGGATAGAAATCTTAGTGAAAAAACTGATCCAAATTTAAAATTTACATAAGAAACAAATCCACTTGGTTTTATGTCTGACAATAGTCTCCGTCAAGAACCAACACCTAATGGAGCAACCGTTGTAGAAGACAATGTTGATGCAACATGGTCATCACTAGTTGGTTTTATGTTTGAAGTTTGGTATTTTTTTATTGTATTTGTTTCTGGCTTAGGAAATATGGATCTTTAACTTTGTTGTTTTGATACTGTGTTTGTTTTTCTGTGTATTGGAATTGTGGATCTTTTCGTTTTTTTTTATTTTGTCATTTTGATTTATATAATGTTTAATTTATTCATGTGTTTGTTTGTTTGTTTTTTGAATTGTGGATCTTTGAATCTTTTTATCTTGTCATTTTGATTTATACTATGATTTTCAATTTATATATATAATTTGTGCAAACTGTTAGCTAAAGTAGTTTTTTTCTTTTCTTTTTATAATAAAATTGTAGATTGTAATACCTTTTTAGTTGATAGTAGATAATGTCGGAGATAAGCATGTTCATTCTGGGAGAGCTAATCCGTTATATTCTATTCACGTCCTGAAGTTCTTGTATATTTGGAAATGGAAAATTATAACTACCCGTTCGAGTTCAAATATTTTATTCTTAATTTTATTGGGTATTTTTCATTTTGTTAAAATTTCATTATATATTGGACTCAAATATTTGATTTTGGTTCAATTAATTAGAATTATGCCCACAACATTTGGTGTTATCCAGTTAATTATATACTCACACATAGTAAAAAATAATAAATGCATTTTTTATATTGAACAATTTCCAATTTCTATAAAATTAATATCTATAAAGTAATGATACTACAACAATTAAAATATTCTTAATTAATATTTTTTAAATTTAAAATTTATTAATATAAACTATTAAGATTTTATTTGTAATATAGAAAATCAATGTTTGTGAAACAAGACAAAATCTCTAAAAAATTAATATTTCTGATACTGATGGATTAATCAACTTCAGATATCTTCATCCATTTTCAAAACTATCTATATCTCTATTTCTCTCTCACACTTGAACGAAAAATTTCTCCAATCCTAGATTTTTTCCCAAAATTACAAAGAAACAAACAGATAGTTGGAGTCTTCTATCCAATTCTGATAGGATTTAAATATCTCTCTTGAATCAATGTACATGCTCATCTCTATCTTAATTCTTCACTTGTGTTTTGTCTCATTCTCTCTCTAAAAGAATCTCTAATGGGAGTCTTTCACATAATATATATATATATATTAATATTGGAGCAATCAGTTATATGGACATACATTTCTAACAATTAGTTTCATGGTAATGAAACTTTCAAAATTACTTCTCTCATTGATAAATTATGTTAAGCTAACCCCTAACTTTGCATATTACTCTAAGAGATTATAAGATATGATCTACCTCTGAAAGACAGCTAGCATTAAAAAAAAAAAATGTATTTGAGAGAGAGATTATGTCTTTTAAGGAGAAGCAGTTTTCAGTTTTTGGGCAATAAAATTGTTCTCGTCGTAAGCACGTACTTGTAATTTGAAATTGTGATCATGTTGATATGTCTTTTTATCAGGTAATCATGATCCTAAATTGTTGTATATTTATCTAAACAATAAAATAGTTATAAAGATAGATATATTTTCTATGAAAATGAAGAGAAAAAGAGTAGTGAGACAAATATGTAACTGAGATAGACAAATACAAGGTAATTTACCTTTTAGCATGATAACAAATACAATTAAACTTGGCGTGTCATGTAAATAGACATTTAGATTATGACACTGCAATTTAGTTACAATGAACAAAAAAAAAGTTACTGACATAAGTCTATGGTTACAAGCAATGAATTCAAATACTCTTTTTAGCATATTCATCCACTAAAGTTATATGAAAGAGAATGTCTGAGAGAGATTTTGAAAGCTATTGCTTCTCCAAAATCTACATAATGGGTGGCTCATTTAAAAAAAAATAGGACCATTTCCATCGCTAATATTTTGGAAGTGTCTTAACAATAAAATATAAATAAAATTAAAGATACTTATGATTTGGAAGATCTAACGTATTTTATCAAAAAACATTAATCTATACTATTCATTCAATTTAAAGATACTTATTTGTTTTATATAATTAGATTACAGTTGAAGACATTCACATATCACTAACTGATGTGGTGCTCTAATATCTCTTTCTCAAATACATTTTCTATTTAACGCTTGCTATCTTTCAGAGGTAGATAGATAAACCTGATTTTTAAATAATTATCTCTCTTTTTTTGTGTGTTGAAGCTTGTTTGATGAATTCACTAGTACGTAATAAAAATAGTTAATGTCTAAATATTATACATGAATACCCTTTTTTAAATGGTTATCAGCGAAAATGCAATGTAATTTCCTCTCCTACCAATTTGGAATAAGTAAAAGTACAAACACATTTGGGCATTTTTATGTTTCCTCTCCTATACGCCAATTCTTTTTTTAATAGGATGAAAACGATAAGATGAGGCAAATATGTAGGGAAAGTTTTTTTAGCAATACATTTATTTGTTAACTTGAAAACAGTTTTATATTGTGATTCCAGTACATATGTTGGATCTGTTAAAAATATAACTAGAGAAAAGTAACAACATAAATTTGCTCAATAGGGTTTTATGATTATCCAACAATAATATTGTTAATATAAGTGTTTCAGCTATTTTATTATTTTACTACGAACTGATCCTATTTATTGACATAACAATATTCACAAAAGAAAAGTGATTTATTATTTGAGATATGAAAACACATTATAAGCTTTTAATACATTAGTATTCTAATATATAATCACTATTTTTTTATTGAAATTTAACAATGTATATTGTTCAACAAAATATTTTATTTAAAAGAAAAGAAAAGAAAATTATATTTTTTAATATTCGTGATTTAACGACTTTGTTTCGGTGAGCAGGCGCTAGTACGGTGATGTCATGTTGAAACCTCGATTGGAGCAGCTCATTCAAAGCCGTTGTAATCTCTCGCGCTATTAAACATACAAACATGAAATCTTGATGAGTTCTATGAATTAAAAAATAATAGAAACACGTTTTTAAAACATGTAAAACAATAAAGATTATTATATCACTTTTACATTTTTTTCTTAGCTTTTGAAAAAAAAAACTGCAAAGAAAATCATGAAAGTTATCATCAAAAGGTCTTCATACCCATAAACAAACAAGAACGTCCCTCGAGCTCTATATATCAAAATATATTTTTACTCAAAATCTATTTTTGCTCAAAAATCTTTTTCACTGGGTAATTTAAAATGAAAAGGTCATGAAAAGTCACAAACGAGAATAACAAAAAAAATGAAAAGTCTAAAACAATTATGCAGAAAGTTCTAAATCTCTTTAATCCATGATAATTGTTAAGTGATGCAATTA
The DNA here is from genome assembly GCA_963854855.1 of Nasturtium officinale. Lineage (NCBI taxonomy): Eukaryota > Viridiplantae > Streptophyta > Magnoliopsida > Brassicales > Brassicaceae > Nasturtium > Nasturtium officinale. The sequence goes on from OY978512.1 coordinate 5,522,844, forward strand.
TAACAACATATATACATGAAATAGATTAAAACATAAATACTCTGAATTTATTAATTAGACAATATTATCAAGTAATGTGTTCCCTAATTCACTTCTTGTTTTTTTTTTTTATCTTCCTTACCCATGTCTCAGGTTCTTTATATTCCTCCTCAAGCAGCCTGTCCTCATGGCCGGTGGCAAGTACTTGTGAGGTTGATATGCCACTTCCACCCATGCTTGATGTCACCGTCGGTGTACTTGGAAAGGCCTGATCTATATTATTTCTCATACTCCTTGCCCATGACCCAGGTCCCTTATATTCCTCCTCATGGCCAGTGGCAAGTACGTGTGAACTTGATATGTCATTTCCACCCACGCTTGATGTCAGCGTCGCCGTACTGGGAAAGGCCTGGCCTATACTCGGCAAACTCGTTGCTACAAACCAAGGTATCCCTGACCCAACTGAATTAAAGGACGGAGAAACCAAGGCAGTGTTATGAGCCTGTGAATACATTGTGAACTGGTTACTACCAGAAGGGTGCGAGAGATTCCCTTGAAACATTGCCTGACTAGGTGGACGTTGATAGTTGGAGGTTGCTTGACTAGAACTTATGGAGGCATTGGTGGCAACGGTAGGTTGGTTATAGTTAAGCCTAACACTACTTCTAGCGACGCTATAGTCGTAGCGACCATGTTGGTAGGCAGAACTAGAATTGTAGCTACCACCACTACTGCTGGATTTTGACATTAAGGATGGTTTTATGATTTGAATTAAGAACAGTTTTTTTTGGTTAAAAATTAAGAATAATTTGACTTGGTATATGATCACATTAGCAAATGGGACGGCCATGGCTCTTAAAAAGGTCATAAAAGATTGACCAAGTCATCTCGATAACACGTAAGCATGATTATATATTACAATCACAATAAGTTACACAATTACCGAAACTAACAACAGCGAATGAAAAATGTAGTTAATTGTTTCATTCAAGTACTTTTATTTCAAAGTTTTTCCCCAAAACTATATAACTAAATCTATATAAACACTAGCTACTTCAAAATAAATCTTGTATTTTTTCTTATATTTTCTTGGTTTTTTTACTTCAAACAATTACAAATTATGTGAAGTAAAGATTTATATAATGTATCACGTAGCTCTTGGCCCAATGAAAGGTTACACCCCTAAAAAATGATTGAGATGTTTGAGACTACATGATAGAGGGGTAAAAAAATTGACTCCAAACCCACATAAATTAGGAGTTAATTATGTTTAATCTTTTCGGTTAACCAATAATAATTAGAAAAAAAAAAATCGACTCCAAACCCACATAAATCTAGTTGCGTCATTAAGCTACAATACGGGTTGTTTTCATTTGTCTAGTAATGCTGATTAAATAGTAATAGTCAATTCATATACGATAACACCTTTTGATTTTAATGGAATCAGATGCTTATAAGTTTTGTCATTGCTTCGTTGGATTACTCATTTCCCGAAGTTTGTTGATTAAAAAGTCATAGTAAATACGTATATATATATATATACGAAATTTCAAAGTAATTTCGTCTCGTTACAAGATTGAATAAGTAAAACATAGTTCTAGGCTTCGTCTTAAGTACAAACAGGATAAACAACCGCTTGTAACCGCCAATAAAATTTTATATATTGTTAGGTCATCAATATAGTAAATGTTAAAATTTTGTCTTAACTAAATAATTTTCTTTTATAAGAAAATTAATACAACTTTAAAGCTAATATTAATTAATAATTTTTTTTTATTTTCTTTTCCTTCGACCACCATTTTTATTGGACCAGCTTCTATCTTTAACTTTATTAGAAAAAATGCTAACAAATTTAAAGAAAAAGTAAACTCAAATTAATTAGTGGCAGAAGAAGAAAACTTATTTTGTGCGTAGCACAAGAAATTTAGATATGATGACTTTGGGTAAAAATAAGCATCCTCTTTTCAAATTTATAAATTTTTAGATAAACAAAATAATCATATTAGTAAAATGTTTGTAGTCATTCAGTTGTATGGTTTTCTCCACCTGAATTCAACTCTTGATTCACTTGTACGGTTTGGCGTCTTCCGATGCTCTTCAGCCAGAGGTGAAGGCATATACTCTCGGTCGTAGTTTTCTCCGAATTGCAGCTTGAGAAGATATATATACATTCTTCTCTGAACTTGTCTTTTTGTCTTGAAGTGAGCGCCAACATGCTCTGTCTTAATTCTTCTGTCGATCTGTCCCAAGTTCCCTCGAGTTCCTCTGAGCTCTTGCTCAAATCTGCAATGGTTGTCATTGGTTGAGGAACCATTGTAACTCTCAATGAAAGCACCATTTGATAGAACCTGTTTGGTCCCTCAAAGAAATAAGTTGAGAGACAGAAGTATTTAGAGGTAGAAGATGAATAAAGGGGAAGAAGATTCATCTAATTAGAGAAGCTATTCTCTTAATTTTTTTTATCAATATTCTAATAATGTTTACAAATATGAAAACAACCTTAAGTACAAGACAATACTAAGGAAATTAGGCCTAAATAATAAATTTAAGACAAAGCCTACCAGCACCAATTCATGATCATATGTTAAAAAAAAATTCGTAGTAGTAATATTTTCGCTACGGTGACCGGTTCGACCGAATCGGGTCTTAAACCGAATTGACCTTAAATTGGTAAAGGTTTTAGAAAAAGGAAAAAAATCCAACAAAAAAACCCTTAAAATCACCAACAAAAAGAAGAAAAAGAAAAAAAAAACAACGCAGAAGCCATTTAAAATCCTCTTTAACCACATCACATCGGAGATTCCAATCCAACGAAACCCTTTTCGATTCAGCCTTTCTCGGTATGTTTACTTGCTTAAAGGTTTCACCTTTCTCAGTTCAATTCACTTCTAGATCTTTAATTTCTTGATTGATCTCTTTGGTGGGTTTCTATTGAATTACTCTCTTTTTAGTGATTTTTTTGATTAGATTTTAGTTTACATGAAGAATTCTCAAAAAGTTTTGGTTTTTGGCATGAATTTGAAACTAGATACAGAGTAATTACTGTACTTGTTAGTTATTTAATCAATTTTGATTTCTTCATTATGTTGTTTGAAGCCATAGATAGATTTTTGATTGAGAGATTCATAGGATTTGAATCTATACATATGGTTACAAAATGGAGAGAAATTGTCTGTTGTAAAATTACAATGACCATAAAAAAAATTTAATCTTCTATTTACACAATTGTTTTGCTTGGCATCCTTAAGAGTTCACGGAACTTATGTTTAAGTTTTTGATTGATGACTATGGCTGCAGTAGTTTCAATTGGGGGAAAAAAACTAATCTTGGTTTTGTAATCATTAGATTTCGCTCTCCTTCTCGTATGTGAACTCCTAGTTAAAGACTTGTGTGTTTATGTTTTTTTTTTGTGTAAGAACTTCTGCTGTGAAATCTTGATTTGCAAAGTAATAGTATTTGGTGCTACAAGCAAAAGCTTACTATGAATTGTTTATTCATATTTATTTACTCGTATTACCTTGAATATATGAAGATATGATTTTGTATACATGTTATAGAACTTCCCGGTTATAAAAGTGTGATTTAGATGTAAGCATCATCACTGAGAGGCCTAGTTAAATCTGGATCTGTGTATATAATTATATGAATTGATCAATACTATAGACTGATATGATTAAGCATGATTGTGATGTTTATGCGTATGTCTGCCAGGGTTTTCGTTTGGATTTAAAGAGCAGCAAATATGGATGACTGGGGTAAGATTATTCTTTTTAAGTGTTCTCTGTTACATTCTTTTTATGTGTGTCTAAATATAATCCTCTTTAGTTGTTCATAGTTTTGATTGGATTATTTGCTAATATGATAAGTTTTAGCATTACAAAATCAAATCGCTGGCATGTGGGTGATTTGTTGGAGTTCTATTTCTCATAGGTTTTCTTTTTCTGATTTCAGAGGACGAGCAAATCGCACCACTTCCAGCAAAAGTTGAACTTAAAAGTAACTGGGATGATGAAGATGTGGATGAGAATGAAATTAAGGACTCATGGGAAGATGATGATGAACCTGCTCTGGTATAGCTTTGTTATTAATCTTAGGAAATCTTTCTCTATTGGCTATTGCGTATTAGTTGGTTTGCGATTCCAGCTGGAACACTTGTGTTTGCGCAGAAAATTTCTCATTTCCATTCTCTGTTTTGTCATGTTGTTGTTTTTTTTGTAGCCGCCTGTTGTAAAGCCTGCTCCTGAGAAGGCTCCTAAGAAAGCAGCTCCCAAAACTGTTGAAAAGAAGGGTAAAGCAGCCGAAGTTCCAAAGGAAGAACCTTTAGATCCTATAGCTGAGAAATTTCGTCAGCAAAGGTTTAGTTTACTTTAATCTTGTTCAAATATCATTGACACTGAAGACTATGAAGAACTGTTGTGTGTTCTTATATGTAATGTTGTTTCTATTACAGGCTTGTTGAGGAAGCCGATTACAAATCAACTACTGAACTCTTTGGAGTCAAGGATGAAGAACAAAACCTTGATTCATTTATCCCCAAGTCTGAAAGCGATTTTTTGGAATATGCTGAAATGATTTCTCATAGAATTAAACCTTATGAGGTATATGCTCTATTCTATCTTCTCATTGGCTATAACAGACACTCATGACAAATATTAAATTCATATTTTTGGGTTTCTATTGCAGAAAAGTTATCACTATATTGCACTACTTAAAACAATCATGAGACTTTCAGTAACCAACATGAAGGCAGCAGATGTTAAAGATGTTGCTTCGTCGGTTACAACGATAGCAAATGAAAAACTCAAGGCTGAAAAAGAAGCAGCTGCGGGTAAAAAGAAAATGGGTATGTTCAATCTCAGTCACTTTCTAAATTGTGTCTCGAGTTTTGTCTAGAGCGGTTCCTCTTTGGCTTATAGTTTTGTTAATTGGTTATGAAATGGTTTTGGTGTTGATTCTTCAGGTGGGAAGAAGAAACAACTTATTGTTGATAAGCCCGATGACGATCTAGTGGCTGGTCCTTATGATGCTATGGATGATTACGACTTCATGTAGATTAAAAATATATTTTTGAGAAAATATGAATTTGGATTGTTCAGCTTCTTATTTCATCATTTTATCAACTCAGAAGAGCAAAAGAAGAAGCAAAGCTTCTTGTTTGGAACAAGGAAAACTTTTGTTTTGGTTTTGTCTTGGAGATTCTATAGTGAGTCATGTTTTTGGGTTTTTTTTTATTTGTTGGTTAAGATAACTCATACTTGAAATGTTCTTATAAATTTATAAATTGGCATTGTTGTGATAATTCTCTCTTAGCAAATTTAAGTAATGAGATATTTCAACAGAGACTCGAAGCTCCCCCATCGTGAAAGGCTGTAGACTGGAAGGTGGTCGTATGAGGTCATCTCTTAGCCAGTTCGCCAACCAGTTCTTGAAATGGATCCCCTGAAAATTTTATTATCAAACCACATGATGTAAAATTAGAAGATAAAGAGATACATGTTTGATAATAAAATTTTCAAATGTTATATTTTGAAGAATTTTTCTTAGTTTAGATTAACCTTTAGCCATCAATTCTCCACCGAATAAGATAATAAATCACAAGTTATGCTTTGAATCAGATTTGGAATATGTGTTACATATCAACGTTTTATCACTTTTAATAAACCCTCAACTAATACAAAAATTAAGAATGCAAATTTCTATATATTGTAATTTTTTCTAGCAAAATGAATACTACCATTAATTTAGTTGAATAATATTATTTTTATTTTTTTCATGACCGAAAGATTTAAAGACAGCCACTAACCAACTTGTTGATGTTAAAATCAATTCAACTATATAAAACTGGATCAAATAGGTTTACAAATTTTAAAATTAACGTGATAATTATCACAGGTGATAACAGTTTCAAATACATTTTCCAAGAGTAGGTCAATACTGGACATACTACAATGTTGGCTAAGGATGTATGCTCAAGTTTGCAAGGTTTTAAGTAGTCAAAATTTCTTGGAAGTGGAGACCATTGTCTCTTTTAGAAAACAGTCATAATAAAGAAGACCATAAATGTTGCTAGGTTTCAGAATATAAAGTGGTTATTTTTTAAGAGTAAAACCACTGAGATGGAGAAATGGAAGACTTTTCTATGTTTATTTCCAAATATATATTTTTGTCAAGCTCATAAATATAATGACTTAGATTATTGTTTAGAATCACATTGATGTACCTTGATATTAAGGTTGTCATCACTCAGATTTAAATATTGTAGAATTTATAATTTTTAATTAATAATAAATAATTAACTCATATATGATATTGTTCAAATATTTTTATGCATATAATAAAACGTCGGATTTAGTATTAATATGAATCAAATAACTTTTGTACACAAGGCTAACTAGTAAAATTTTAATGTGGAAAAAAAGAAATCAGTAATCTCTATATGGTGTTTCATTCTCAACATGTCAACGTTTCAACTTTTTGTTCAATTCTGGTACAATTGCTACTTTTTATCTTATGTATATTTGGAGATATCTTTTAAATTGTATATTAATCATTAACATTTTCCAAAATGTAGCAATCCCCAAGATTAACCATTTTATGGAAAATGTCTATAAGCATAACAATGCATTAGAGCAAAGATCATTAAATCATTCATGCAATTTTGAAAGCAAAAGAGAGAATAAGAGAATATGTATTCAGTTACTCTGTTTATCAAATAGATTGAATCAAACCTTTTTGAATAATTGACCAATCTTTAGCGTGTAAATCATACACAAACATATGTCAAATTTAAGTAAATAACTTGAAGCCATACACACTAAAGGTGCATTAAAACTATCATTGAGTGTGATATAAGCATTATAAAACTGTAAGATAATAATCATTATATATATATATTATTCTCTATTAAAATAAGTATTATATTGTAAGACATAGGAACATGTTATAAATTATGAAGGCTTATATATGCTGAAGTTTAGTTTCCTTATATAGAAAATGTTCAATAAGCATGCAGCCTCAATAAAAGTATTTGAGTAAGATCATTAATCCAATTTCAAATGCAGATAAGAGTAACAAAGAAAAGTTTTATCGAGAAGAATTGGCCATTTGAAATATGATCCCTAGTAATTTCTTTATAAACTAATTTATACATATACTCTCCAACATTGTAGATTTTGGGCCTATTTTCATCATCCATGTCAATATCACAACACACTGCCACTTAGTAACTTGTCTAACAAGAAGCTTGTCACATTCACCACCATTGACAAATTAAATATATCAAAATTCACAACTAAGACAACCGTTAATGTTATTAGTCACTAATTTATTATTCACAACTAAGAACCTTCCATGAATCGGAGCTAAGCTCACAAATCATAGTCAGTAACCCAAACTAATGAATCAGGCCTAAAGTTCATGACCTGGGTTTAAGAAAAGCCTATTTGTTTTGTTTAAAAGCATGTGTACCAGGCTACAGCAATTGAAAAACTTATGGCAGATAAAGAAGCTGTTGCTGGCAAAAAGAAGGGCAAAACAAAATAATAAATAATAAAACTCTTTCAGTAAATAGTTTTGTAGATTTGTAAATGTAAATACATTTTAGTGACCATTAAATGTTTTCTCATTTCAAAATAAGTCTTTCTTACAATAAAGACCAAAACCGAGAAGTTTCAAATGTAAGCAATATTAGCTAAAAAACTAAAAGAGCTCTTTAAAAGCTCAGAGAGAGAGTTATTGTACAACAAAGGAACCTCTAATTCCTTACTTGATTTACATAAAAAAAAAATTTTATTTAGTTTGCTGCAGCTACTGGGTCCAGCTTTCTCTTCTTACTTGGTGGTTGATCTTCAGACACAACCTGAGCTCCTTCTTCTTCAGTCTCTGTGTTGTTTCCTCCAGATGATTCAGGCTCGTCATCTTTCTTCTGGAGCTTCTCAATCACAGCCATCACTTCTCTGTTCACCTGTTTTATTAAACACATTTAAGTTATCCATAGAGACAAAGGATGCTTAAGGTACATGTAAGAAGAAGAAGATGGTTTTGTTTTTATTACCTCTGGGTTTTTGAGAAAGTCGGAGATGTCAGTAGGACAACAAGGACAAGTCATGATGTTCTTCCGAGCACGAAGTGTACGCCCACCTTTGCTTCTCTCTGTCAGTTGAGCTTTTCCAGAAAACTTGGCTTCAAGACAAGCCTTACAGAAGTTGTGTGCACAAGGAGTTGTCACAGGAAGATTCATCACTTTCTTACAGAGTTGGCAGCGGAATTCTGTGTTCAAACCGAAAAGTTAACGGTAAATAGGGATGTGTTTATATGGATTTGTGATAGATGCTTTGAGATTGTGTTACCTTTAAGAAGTCTGTCCCTCATTGTAGTTTTTCGAGATGCTCTTATGGCTTTCCTTGCGATCTTCCTTTCCTCAGGATCGAGAAGAAAAGTTACAACCTTTTGGCTAGGTGGTGGAGACTTCATCCATTTCCAACGACCCTCAGTTACCTGAGTAAAGAGAGGTTAAAATTAATGAATGAACCAACCTAAGAATATTTCAATATCTGATTAAACAAAAGAGAGTCTGTACTTACATCAAAGTCCCATGATGGAGTATCCTTTCTCACAAAGAGTTCAGTGGCTTTCTTAAGCTCTGGAATGTTAGGTAAAGGTCTTGGAATATCACCATGCTCATCACTGCAGTACAATATCAAATCGCATGAGGATTGAATAGGAAATACAGAAGAAGGCATAGAAAAAAAAATTCAAACCTGGTCCATGGAGCTGGTTCATTGTCACATCGAACAAAGAGGTAACGGCAGACCTTAAAAGTACCCTGTAGAAAACAGAAGAGTTTGTGTCAGGAAAGAAAAGTCCAGATGTGTGAAAGAACCAAGTGACCATTTAGGAAATGTTATATATAAATCCAAACCTGCATCCCAATTTTTCTCCAGCACTTCTCAATCCTGTAAACCCCATCATATCTCACTCCTTTCTCTGAAGGGGCATAAGCAGAACGCTTCTCCTTGTGAGACCTGAAAAATCAAAGAGTAGTCAGTATGAATTTCTGCTCTAAGTAATCAGATGAATCAGGAATAAACTAGAAAAGAACTCCTTGTTAAACTAAGGAATCAATGCAGCTTAAGACAATCAATCAAATCCTTATACAATCTAGAAGCAATTTTTGACACACAGTGAGAAAGATAATGAGCGAACAGCTAACCTGACAACTCGGACAGGGTAACCCATCTTGCAGCTAATTTTCAGAGCTTCATTAAACTTTTCAAACTTCTGGTCAGAAGACTGAACCTTGTTTGTCCTTTTATTTCCACTTAGGTCCCTTCCTCCACTTCAAGACATATTCACACATAATCAGGGCAAAAAGAGAGTAAGTTTCCTAAGAAACTTGAGCAAGGTTACTTCTATAAGAAATGACAATTATACACAACAGGTATGAGTAATGTAGAGCAAACCTTCCAGTGTAGAGAAACCATTCACCATGATCCTCATCATCGAGATAACCTCCAGAGAGTGCAACAGACTGAGCACCATAGCCTGCTTGGCCAGCAATTCCAGCAACATGAGGGAAGTGAGCTCCCCACTGCCTACAATCTAGCCTATCGTCCCAGAACTCACCCACCAGAACACCCTGGTTTCTTATGGGGTCGTTTTCAGCAGGAATAGGGCCAAAATGATCAGGTGGAATGGTCACATAGATCTTCCCACTAGCAGCATTGGACTTTCCTGTTTTCTTGGCCCTTTCAGTGGTAAAGGCCTTATCAGGACGGTCCTGGTTACTGATGAAATGATGCACCTTAGCAGTGGCACCAAGAGTAGAACATTTTGAAACTCTTGCCAAACGAATGGCAGCAACAAGAGAAGAGTTAATGCGAGGGTTTCTATATATTTTCTTAGGAATTGGTTTGCGGCATTTCATACAAGTATGCTTCCCTTGAGCTATCCACTTCTCAAAGCACTTCAAACAAAAGTTATGCCCACAAGGTGTCTGCAAAAAAAAAAGACAAACACAACAAAAATAACCATTAGTAATGATACTTAAACATTAATCGTCCTTAACAACACATATTAAACTTAGTAAAACAAAACTAAACCCTGCTAACTATTTATAAAGGTGACCACATCATACACATAACAAAAACCAAATATTTGATGTCAACACAATAAAATAGTCACCATCAACGTTAATGGTACCAACCTCAAAATCCAAAAAGAAAAAGAAAAAACAAAGTATAAACATAGCAAAAGGAGTCTCATTTCTGAACATAATGTAATTAACAATCCTGATTAACTATAAATGCTAAAGAAGAATTATTGAAACAGTTTTTCACAAATCGAGTGAGATCTAAAGGAAAACAAACCGTGACAGGTCTCTCAGGCAACTGAATACAAATCGAACAATTAAGACTCTCTTTAAACGCAGCTAAAACCTCATCATCAACAATCTCAACTCCATTTTTCTTCTCTTCATCATCATCAACATGAGTTAAACCACTCAAAAGTTTCTGACGTTTCTTAGCTTTTTCTTCCTCAGTAAGTGACTCATTAGCTTCGATCGCACGAATCGCAGTAACCAAAACCGAACCGGAAGATTCAATTCCAGAAACCGGAACCGGATCGACATCGCCGGAACAATCAGGACACTCCCACATACCAGAGCTGGAGGAATCAAGCGATTCCGGAGTAAGACAAGCCACGTGCCACGGTGTAGCGCACGTGCCGCAACTGATATAGTCTTCCACTTGTGGTTTCACCTTACAACGCATGCAAACGCCATCTCCGTCGCAAGGAAGTTGGATTTCACGCACCATTGTTGAAAGATCTGAGAAATTTGTTTTTGTTGTGTTTGAAGATTTTTGTGAAGTGAGTGGGAGAGAGGAGAGAGATTTTAGGGGGAATATATATATATATAGGAAGAGAAGAGAGGGAGATGAATAGGTTTTAATTTAAATGGCCGTTTTTTGAATTTTTATTTTATTTTGGGAAGATGAGTGACGAGCGTGTATTTTATAAAAAAATTTGGATTTTGTTTTTGAAATTAAAAAGGAAAGATATCTACAAGATTATATATAATAAGATCAAGAGGTTATGGGGAAATTCGGAATGAATATATTTTATTTCATTTTAGAAGATTTTTTTTTTTTTGGGGTCAATATTTTTTGTTTTAGGTAAAATTTTATGGAGATTTTTTTGACTCAAATAGGATAAATTGATAATGGGGTGTTCAAAAAAATAAGATTAATGGTTGAACTAGAGGTGGTGTTGGTTTTGTGTAAAGTGGAAACGAATCTCTTTTAAAAGATTTTTTTTGTCAATATTTTTTGTTTTGGTAAAATTTATGGAGTTTTTTTATCAAAATAATTATAAATAATAATGAGGTATAAAAATAAAGATTAATTAGTAAATGGGAGGTGGAGTAATTATATATAGATCAATTGGCCCTTTATGTCCTGGCATTTAAAGATGAGAAATTGATCTTTGTTCTTTCACTCACAATCTATTTCTTCCTTATTATCCTAATCATCAAATTATTGATGTGATTGCATCATTTCATTAGAAGTTTGTGACGCTACCTTTTTATCATAAATTATTTTATATTCTCCCTAACATTTTTGGATAAAGAGAACATTTAATTACACTCCTAAATTCTCCAACCAAATGTTATTTGTGACAACTAATTCCTCTATTAGTTATTTTAGCACAAAATCTACACTTCCATTGGGTTCTGTCTATGAGAGTTGGAGTACCATATTTCTTCCTAGATCAGTTGTGTTTATTGCTCATTGACTCAACATATTATCAGACATGGTCACATGAAAAACTGCATGTATATCGAAAACCAAAATTATTACAAGAACATAATAAACTTAATAAAACAAGACAAAGGGGTTCATGATCAATCATACATGTCTATAAATAAACACCAAGAATTTTAAGTGTCTGACTTATTGGAAATTTGGAACTTTAAGCGTCGTACTATTGAATTGGCTGGTGAGAATCTATAGTTTTTATTGGATGTTGGCAGCTTACATAGGACATTAGGACTACATATTGTATAAAAATAATTAGGGATTTATTATTGGCTGCATTAGTCATTGTTTACTAATAAATAATTAGAGATTTTATAAATCACATCATACAATTGATTACATCTTTGCATTTCAATTTAAATGAAAATATTACAAACAATATCAAAGATCTAGATTTTCTTGTTTGTGCAACTAGTCATTGTTGCTCTCTCCCCTCTCGCTATTGTGGTATTGGCACACAAATCTTATATATCACCTCGCCATCAATTCATGAAACACAAACCTTCTCTCCTCAGTATGTCATGCGCCATGGCAAGGCGATGGTGCATTTTATAAACTTGAAATTCTAATTTGATCCAAGTTTTTTTTTTTTTTTTTTTTGGGAATTACTTGGAATGTTTCTAACCATTAGAGACATAATCAACAGATACAGCCCCTATGCAGGGGATAGTGCCAGGGAGTTTGAACTCTTAAACAAAAGATGTACACGTCCAATAAATCATGCAAGGACATTGAAAAGCCACTTACTCTATAAGCCATTTTCTTGAACATGATCATTTTAAATGTTGTAAGGTTATATTTTAATTTGCATTAAAAAGGCACTTACTCCAAGAGCCATTTTCCTGAAAACTTGTTCATTGCAGAAAATTGCTTCATACAGATTAGATAGAAGAGAGACCCTGATAAACATTTTTCTAAATAAGGCTTCTGATGTATAGACTTCTTCACACTTTCTGATATAACGGGCCAGAGATTGTATGAAATGTCAAGATCACCATGGAGGACCTGTCAAAAATACATGTTTAAAGTTGTTTTTGAAGTTTTACCATTGGAGACAAACACACACAAAATTCAAATATAAAGTTTAATGTGTGTCTATCTCCAATGGTAAAACTTCAATCAAATATTTGTATTTTACAATATAGTCCTCATGTTGATCAAAATTAACTAATATCATAAAATTTTATAAATAACTAAAACATACATTAGAAAATATTACAAACAATATTTCAATAAAACATTACATGATAATGTAAAGTTACAAATTAATAATACATAAACTAAAAATTACAGATAAAATACTAAGGTACTCAATAAAACTATATCCATAATTTTCATATCAATCAATGTATTTCGAAGTGATAAATGCGTTTCTTTATTTTTTTATTTATATATTAAATTTATATTTTATACGTAAAACTTAAATTTATGAAATTTTATATGAAATATCTATAAAGTTTAACTTTTTATGGAGTAAAGGATAAAAGAAACAAATTTATGTATATGAAATATAATTATAGGGATTGAAATGAAAATCAAAATATGAATCTTTAAATTTGAGGTATTGAATAGTGATACTTCATATTTGATTTAGAATTTGGGTTGGCATGTCAAAATCTTCAAATTTGAAGTAATAGAGTACTCTTTGGAGAAAATAATCTCAACAAACCCCAAGCAAAACTAATGAGCAGTGAAATTTAGTATTCTTTTTGATTCCAATGAAATCAATCAAATGGAAAAAGAAGTATATTTGTCTAAATTAGGTGAAGGATTTATAAGTTGTACAATCTTACATATTATCAAACTTCTTAGCATTTAAAATAACATCTGATATTTGAAAAAGTTGTCACCGTTGAGTATGTACATGCGTAATGGCAATGGTAAGCTAAAGTTATAGAGTACTTAGAGCATGTTCAATAGAGTCTCTATGAGAAACTTAAGTTTTTAATAAGAGACCTTAGTAATATTTGTCACTCTCTCATTATATTTACTTTTTAATTAATTAAAATATTATTTTAATTTTTTTTTTGATAGATTCACATGAAGCCTTACCATTAACAAAGTTATTATTAGTGGATAGGAATATAGACTCCTAAGAGTAACACTAAAAACGGATAGGTCAATCAAAGTCTGAAATTTTAATTACCTTAAATATCAATTTAAAATTAATTAAGAGATAAATGATTAGAAAAAAGTAATAGGCCTTGACCGTCGGTTAAGGATTTTCTGGTCATGCGTAACGTCACGTCTCTCTGCCTTTAGATTCTCGGGTCAATGTTTCTTTCTATATTCATAAAAGTCCATATTTTTTTTTTTTTTTCAAATCTTTAACTTCTTGCAGCAATGTAATTCTATATATACATTGATAAATAACCTAAGTTACTATGTACTTTAAAACTATTGACAACGATGGCCTTAAGACCAAAAAAGACAATTGTAATAATTTTTAATATAAAATATTTACTGCTGGCAATACTCTAAACGTCCAAAATCTCTCTTTTATGAGACATCTCAGCAATTTTGTAGAGTTGTAGACTAGAGATCTCCATAAGCTTGGCCATGCCTCTTTGCATATTTATCACTTGGACAACCATGATTAATTACTTGGTCGTAGTTATCCTTCAGAAACTCTCTTGCTCTCCTAAGACACCGCAAGGAACAATATGTTGCATAACCAAATCTCATCGATGCAGAACAACTTTTCAGAGTCGTTGATCATACCATCCGAGACACAATACTTGCAAGAAGGCAATGGAAACACTTCCCTAACATAATGTAAGTATAGCTCCGAAACTAATCACATCGGAGCTTTGCTCTATCCCAATGTCTTTTTCTTTTCTTTCTTGGCAAGGTTTGTTGCATTGCTTGCTTCTATAGCCCTTATGTAAATCAAACTATTCATTTTTAATGAAATTCACATCCATATAAAAAACTGTCTTTGTCATATATATCCTCTTTAATATACAAATTCATCTTGGTGAAATCTATTGGTTTGGCTCAATAAAAACTGGAGGATCTCCTTAAATAATTTATGATGACTTTACATAGATTTTTCTTTTTATAATACGGAAACAATTGGTTTAGATTTACAAAATATTGGTGATATAAAGGGTTTCTACATAGAACCCTTTTATGATGATTTAATATCATCAGTTTTTTTTTTGTAATTCAGAAGTAACCCTTTATATAATTTACATAGATTTTTTTTGTAATCCCTTTTTATAATTTTTAGACAACCACAAGAACTTGAGCCAATAACTAATCAAGCTTACTTATAGAATTTGCATTTTAAACAATTCATACCATGTGCTTTATTAGACGATATAGAGAATAACACAGCTTGAATTTGGTTGACTATGCCAAACATCATAATTTTTAAGTTTCAACGAGATATGGGAATTTTCAAACAACCATCATCATCACTGACACATTGTCACATAGATTTAGATTACATACTCTTTTTTTTTTTTTTTTATTAATAATCATTTTTAAAAATATCTTGAGCTTCAACAAGTAGGAGTGGGAATCTTACAAGCCTTTAAAACTTTGAGAGAGTTTGGAGTTTTAACATAAATACTAAGCGCTGGATTCTTATAATAACCACACAAACATGGTTGCTGTTCATTCATTTTGTTGCAACATTCTCCACTCGGTGGTTCTCCTGAGGTTATTGCCGGTAAACATGGTATTAGCTCCGTTATAACACATGATTGTGCCACTTCTCCGAAACCTCCAACCTTTGTTGCTCTGCTTCTGATCGGAGAAGGAGATGTCATGAAGACTAGCATAAAAGTGATGAACATTAGTGTTGTGAACTTCATGTTTTGAAACCCTTTAATGTGACTTTTTTCGCTTTCAGTTTTTTTTTCTTTCAAGAATATTTGAGATATTGGTTTATGAGGTTTTAGGAATGACTTATATATAGATTTGATATTTAGGAAACGCTCATCCATCTGGTCATCATGCAAGTAAAACATGAAGGTTGTGACTCATCCATGTGGTCATCATGCAAGAATAACATGAATATACTCATGCTCCACAAGTGCTTGTACATGTGTGAGTGTGTGGTATAAGTTACATAATGAAACGTCCGTTACAATAAATAGAGAAATTACCAAATGAAAAATGTTAAAAAGTTAAATATTACTCAAAAATACAAAAGGTGTGTAAACTACCAAACATGTCGACAAATGTCTTCTGTTTTTTTCCTTCAAATTTCATTTCTTCTTCTTTTCATTATATTTTTAACAAGTTAAACTATTTTGTTATTCATATATTAAAATAGTTTTGTTTAGCATATGTTAGTTATGATAAAAACTTAAAATAAATAGAAACTATTCAACAAAATTACAAAATGTTGAAAAGTAGATTAATATTTATATCTATACAATCATACAAATACATAGGCTCAGTGGCGAATGTAAAACTCAATTTTACATGAGGCACCAAATCTAAAATATTCAATTTCTTTTGTTAATTTAAGTACATATTATATAAATTATATGAGATAAAAAAAAGCATGAAACATATGCCCCACCTCTCAACACTCTAGATCACCCGTGCATAGGTCCCAACCATTAGAATTTTGTCGTCTTATAGCACATTCATCGCCTTACATATGTAGATGGTTATTTTTGAAATTAAATATAAATATTTGTAATATAATTAAATTATTTAATTAAATAAAAAATTATTTAATCATAATTGTATATATGATAATAGGAATTCTAAATTGTTAAAAATGGATTCTAGAAGTTCTAACTTTAGAAACTATATCTAACATCTCTCGTATTTCTCTATTTTCTTAATTTTTTTAATATTTAGATACTCTCTCATATTCTAGCGATGAAGCTGGTCTTAATTCGTAGAAAATCTTAAGCAATTTATTTACATATCACAACTAGATTGATAGCAGTAATATTTTCATAACATATTCTGTTATATAATATATATATATATCTTCATATTGTGTAGAAACCTTAAATTTCAAACAGAATGAGATATAAATGGTTAAGTACTTTAACAAGTTAAAAAGAAGTTTTAGATCCAAACTAAAATACCATAAAATTAGAAAAATATATATTAAAATTAGACAGAAAAAACCAACGAGTTTCACAACTTGTCCATAAATACGTTTTTTTGTTTCTTTCCAAAAGACAATTCGATTTTTCATGACACCTTATAAGAATTGAAGTGTGACCCAATCCACAAAATTCCTTATTATTTTTATTTATTTATAGAATCATATTTAGTTTCTTTATTTATTTCTAGAAATAATATTTAGTTTATAGAATAACACAAATCCATTTGTATAAGCAAATTTATTTTTCTGCCCAAGCCCAACCTTAAAAGCCTAAAGACTTTCACCGCTTCTTTAGGTTTTAAGGTTTTAGGAAAAAACCTTCACTGCCTCTTCCTCTCGCCGCCTTCGCTCTCTCAATCTCCGATTACTTCTTCTCAGGTATGCAAATCTTATAACTTCGATTTAAGTTTCATCCTTCTTCTCTAAGGTTTCGTATCAATCTTCCTATTCTATCGTACATAGCTTTAACCTAAGACTAATCAGTAATTTTATCGAAATTGTTTCATCTACATCGCTGTGTTATATATATCCCTAATTCCGTAGAATTCTCCGATTCATATCTCTAGAAAACGTTGTTGTGTTATCGAATTCGTTGATTCTTCATCATCTTTGTATTGAGTTTTTTTTTTGTTGATTTGATGTTTTACAGAGATGTCTTCATTAATGGATGAACAATCAGGAATGTTCAATGTTCAACAAACCATAGGAAGTGTTTTATGTTGCAAATGTGGTGTTCAAATGCAACCAAATTCAGCGAATATGTGTGTGAATTGTCTTCGTTCCGAAGTCGATATAACCGAAGGTTTACAAAAGAGTATTCAAATCTTCTATTGCCCTGAATGTACTTGTTATTTGCAGCCACCTAAGACTTGGATCAAAGCTCAATGGGAATCTAAAGAGCTTTTAACATTTTGTATCAAAAGGTTGAAGAATCTTAACAAGGTTAAGTTGAAGAATGCTGAGTTTGTTTGGACTGAGCCTCATTCGAAGAGGATTAAGGTTAAGTTGACTGTTCAAGCTGAGGTTTTGAATGGTTCTGTTCTTGAACAGTCGTATCTTGTTGAGTATACTGTTAGAGATAATCTGTGTGAGTCTTGTTCGAGGTTTCAAGCTAACCCTGATCAGTGGGTTGCTTCTGTTCAGCTTAGGCAACATGTTTCGCATAGGAGGACGTTTTTTTATCTTGAGCAGTTGATTCTTAGGCATGATGCTGCTTCTCGTGCGATTAGGATTCAACAGGTTGATCAAGGGATTGATTTTTTCTTTGGGAATAAAAGTCATGCTAATGGATTTGTTGAGTTTTTGAGGAAAGTTGTTCCGATTGAGTACCGTCAGGATCAACAGTTGGTGTCTCATGATGTTAAGAGTAGTTTGTATAATTACAAGTATACATACTCTGTTAAAATCTGTCCTATTTGTCGTGAAGATCTTATTTGCTTGCCTTCGAAAGTTGCTAGCGGGTTAGGTAACCTTGGCCCTCTTGTGGTGTGCACGAAGGTGTCTGATAATATTACTCTACTTGATCCGAGAACTTTGAGGTGTGCGTTCTTGGATGCGAGACAGTACTGGAGAAGTGGGTTTCGGTCTGCGCTTACTAGCAGACAGCTTGTGAAGTACTTTGTGTTTGATGTTGAATCACCTGTTGGTGAAGCTACTGTTGGCGGACAAAAGTATGCTTTATCCTATGTTCAAATAGCTCGTGAGTCGGACATTGGTAAGATGTTTTACGTCCAAACCCATCTAGGACACATTCTGAAACCGGGTGATCAAGCTTTGGGCTATGATATTTACGGGGCTAATGTGAACGACGATGAAATGGAGAAATACCGACTGAGTGTGAAGAATGGACTTCCTGAAGCAATTCTGATAAAGAAATGTTACGATGATCAGAGAGAGAGGAAGAAGAAAGTTCGTAACTTTAAGCTCAAGAAGCTTCCAATGGAAATGGATGATTCAAGAGGCAGGCTTGATCCAGAGAAGATGGATAATGAATACGAAGAGTTTTTGAGAGATCTTGAAGAAAACCCTGAGCTAAGGTTTAACGTGTCATTGTACAAGAACAAGGAATATGAACCTTCTGAGACTGCTTCGATGACAGATGGAGATGTTGCACCATCAGTTCCAATTGAAGAGTTGCTTGCTGAGCTAGAGCTAAGCGAGGAGGAAGAAGATGATGATGACGAGGACGACATGGCTGAGTAATTTCGTTTCTCCAAGACTCTAAAAGGTTTCAGTTTGATCCCAAAACTGTTATATGGTTATATTGTTTTTTACCTCTTGCTAGCCCTTCAGGGTTTTTTTTGTCTAAGTTTTGTTTTGAATTGTGTTCATTAGTTTGTGTTTCTAGCTACTATGTCTGAAAATGTTCTGGCTATGATACTTGAGTTAGAAATTTTGATTTTGATTTTGATTCTGATTTTGATTCTGATTTTGATTCTGAAGTCATGAAATAGTTAGGTGCTTGCTTGATTAGTGTCTCTCTGAATGAAAAACGTAAGATGACTTCATATGTCGAGATGACCAGCGATTGCACGGAATTTATAAAATCCTAATTGTTGAGTGTTTTTAGGAAACTGAAATTATTTTTCAATCAAATTGATATCAAATGAATAACTATTTTCAAAATTAATAAAATAAAGAAATCAATATTATAGCTATTTATAATCCATTTTGAAATAAATCTATTATTGATTTTGTACCATTCATTATATTATTAAAATAAATATTTTCACATTTAACTATTTGAAAATTTTAAAGATTTATATATATATATATATACAAATAATGTATATTAGGATTTCAATTAAGATTCAATAAAAATTTAATTTAAAACCCCTATTGAACTTGTAGTATTCAACAGTTATGTTAGGCTATAAATGATATGATATTACTAATTTTAACATTCATAAAGTGGATTAAAACAATCAGAATACTGATCCAAATATGAAATCAGTGTAAGTCTGTACCTATAACTGATATAGATTATCAAATAATATGTTCACAAATATAACTGAAGTGTACCTGTAAAATAAAGACAACAAATCTCCCACGACTTAAAACATGTATGCAATCTTATTCAAAAGAGAGAATAGTATTCGGAGAAGAACTAGAATAATAAATATTTTGTATAGACAGATTAGAAAAACCAAAAAAACAATTGATTCTCTATAGTTTAGACTCGCATAAAAACTATATTAGTTTGACAAGTTTGGAAGTTTTCGAAATTATTATACCTCACCAGAGATAACTACAGAATCCACTATTCAGTTTATAATTTACCTTTTTCATGGATTATTAATCTTTCTCTTTATTGACCAAGTTATTATAATTTCAAAACTGAATTTATGTAAAAACTTAAATAAAAATTAAAATTCATAGTATTATTTCGATATTATAGTTTAAATTTGCAAATAATTATTCTGATTAAATAAAAATGTAGAACATAATTTTCTGTTATATTATTTTGTTTAACCAAAAAACCTATATATATATATATACTTTATTTGTATGATTTATGAATTTATGATTATTCAATATTTATTTAAAAATATATATATCAGCTAAATTCTTAACTAAATCTAAGAAAATATTTGTTCAAAAAGGTATTTTCCAATTCGTAACTAAATTTCTAATTAGTTTTATTTTTCTTTATTTATTATATTTAGAATTAAATTTCTCTAGTTATTTGTCAAATTAGATAATCAAAATAATTTTATATAATTTAGAAAATTATTATCTAGTTTAAATTTATAATTTTCATGTATTATTAATCTTTTATATAATATATTCAAGTGAAATTTATAAATAATGATTTTATTTAAGGATGTTATTATCTAAAGTTTTAAATACTTTTTTAAAATAAAATACTTTTTAGTTTTATGCTAAATTCGGAATTAAAATACATCATCTAAATTCTCAACTAAGACCAAAAAATTATTACATTTTGAAATTTAAATTAATAATAATATTAAGTTTTAGGTTTTTATCATAGTTAAATTAATGATTTTAACTATTTATTAAGATGCATAATCAAAACATCTTTATTTCAGTTATTAACTATGAACAAAATTTTGATAAAATGTTTTACATCGTAAATTTTCTGTAAAATCAAACTAATATTTCTATCAAATTGAGTTCGAACATGTTATATTACATTCTCATCATACCAAACTAATCCAAACCAATACGTAAAACACAAAGAACGAACCTATTTTTATATACATGACTTCAACGATTCTAGACTTTGATTAATCAAATCAACATCCAATGCTTCACCACTCATGTAATACCTATCAAGAACTTCATGAATCATCTTTGCCGCTGTCTCAGTAGCTTGATGAACTCCATTAACACTCTTCAGCATCAAAGCAAAACGTGACGCAACTTCATACTCAGGCTCACGAAACCTCATAGCTTCTCTACGAACTTTTTTCACTACCTTTATAAAACCTTTACGCACAACAATCTCTCTTCTCTTCACATTAACCATCTCTCGAAGCGAATTCACAATCACATAAACCAAATCCCAAACCAAATCTTTCCTCTCCAAATTAACAAGCTGAAGAATCAAACTAAACCCAGCTTCAAAAGCTAAACACCATTCTTCATCATCAGAATCAGAACTCAACAACCCTTTTATAATATTTAAATGAAGATCATTATTCAATAACGGAATCAAGAACTCTTCATCAAGAACCATTGGCAAATCACTAAAGATCAAGAGAAGTCTTTTACTCTGGTTTAACGAAAGCATATAAGCTAAAAGCTCGTCCCAAGAGATGCAATTGATGAAGATATCAACAGCTACACGAGATATGATTCTTGATAAGAGTTTAAAATCACGATCTGAGGTTTCTTGTTCAACAAGGCACGCACTTAGACGAGTCTTGATGTGTTTCAAAGACTTTGTTTTCCAAACGAACCTTGAATCTTCAAGATCGATAAGAAGTGAATCGAGGAGTGTTAGGGTAAAACATCGAACCTTTGGAGTTACGTTAGCGAATCTGTATACTTGAAAGAGTTTTTTAGATAAGATCATTGGGAAATGTTTAGTGAATGATTTGTAAAGAAGCTTTGAAGATTCCTCTGTTTCTTTAGCGTAACAGAGCTTTGTGACGAGTATTGCAATTTCGGTGACTTCATTTGTTGCGAGAATCTCTTTTGCTTTTGCTCCGACGTAGTCCTTAGATGCGGTGAGAGGAGGAGATGGGTTTGACGAAGAACCTAGTTCGTAACGAGAATACGTAGACATGGTTTTGCCTAGAAATTTTCTCGAGAAAATGTTTGGTGTTAGAGAAGGAGATAAATCATAAAAACAGAGATGGTGTAACAGAGAGATTTGATGAAATCTTTTGATATATATAATAATAAATTCGATCTTTTGATTTATGATTCTTGCTTCCTCTATAGAAATGACTAAATTACCACTAACATTCCACAAATTTTTTATTTTAAGATAAACTTTTAGAGATAAATCAGAGTTAGAACCATGTCAATTGTATTTTTTGAATGTTTAAATCATTAGAAACTATAACTAATCTTTTATTAATATTAAAAAGACATTTCATGCGTCATTTAATTTTGTTCATGTAAGCGAGTTCAGAATTCAACATACGTGGTTAATTAGAATATTTTCTTGGTTAATTAGAATATTTTCTTGGTTAATTAGAAGTTTAGAATTTATTGTAGGAGATAAACATATAGTTGTACCCATTAAATTAATGAATTGTTGGGAACAATTTAATTTATGTCTAATGAAATATATGAGAATATGTAGGGTCTGTAATAAACTAAGTATTTGTTGAATTTACTCAATTTAGTTAATTTAAAATTTTAAAATTTATCTATGATACTCAAATCTACCCTAAATTTTGTTAAAATTTTCAAATTTTTAGAAAAATTTCTTGATTTTACATTTGACTATGACCTAAATTTTTTGAGATTTCAGATTACTCTACTAAATTACTTAAATCCAAAATGTTAACCTTTAACCGATTGTTCAATATTTTCTGTATTTTTTATTTTCAGAGATTTTTTGCTAAATATATTCAAAACTACCCCAAATTTTGTTAACATTTTTCAAAATTTTAGTGAAATGACTTGACCTTTTAGTGGCTTTTACATTTGATTTGACTATAGTCCAAATTAGTGAGACTTCATATTATTCAACTAAATTATTCAAATCCAAAACCTAAACATTTTTAATATCCTTTAGGTAAATAATATTTTAAATAGCTGAATTGCCAAATTTTCAATCTTTCCTATATCTTTTATTTTCAATGAAAAATCAGTAGGAAGAAAATAAAAAAGGATAACTCAAAAATCTTTACAAAGGCTCAGGATTTGCCACGTGTTACTATTCAACACTTTCATTACAAAACAACTCCTCAAGCTGAATAAGTAAAACAAAACAAAAAATGGATGACAACAAAACGGTGCGTTTTGGTCTTCTCGGATGTATCAGATTCGCATCAAAGTTCGTCAGAACAGTAACACAATCTTCAAACGCCGTCATTATCGCAATCAGCGATCCATCTCTCGAAACAGCAAATACCTTCGCCGCCGCCAACAATTTATCGCCGGACACCGTTACAATATACGGAAGCTACGATGAGCTACTAAACGACGCAAGCGTTGACGCCGTATACTTAACGATGCCGGTGACACAGAGAGGGAAATGGGCTGTGACGGCGGCGGAGAAGAAAAAACATCTTTTAGTAGAGAAACCGCCGGCCCAAAACGCGACGGAGGTGGAGAAGATCGTGGAGGCGTGTGAATCTAATGGTGTGCAGTTTATGGACGGTACGATTTGGTTGCATCATCAACGGACGGTTAAGATTAGAGAAGTGATGTTTGATTCTGGATTGCTTGGAGATGTTTGCCACGTAAGCCTTTTTCTTTTGTTTAAATATTGCTTACTGCTCCTTAGTCTTTTACTTTCGTTTTTGTTTGCTCCATATATAATTTAGAAGAACACAAATAACCTAAATTATCATTTCAAATATTAAGAAAAAGCAAAAAAAACCCGAAGTTTATCAATTTGTAGTGAATTTTGTTTCTTTTTTGTCCAAAAATTTGTATTGAAATTTAAAATAACTAATAAAACGGTATAAAAATATAAATGTTTTGAAATGTTAAAACTTTTCTTTGATTATTTTATTATATTCAGATGTACAGCACAATGACGACTCCAGTGCCAGAGCAAGTGGTAGAGAGACTAACTAAAGAAGCAATGGGTTTAGCTGGAGCCATTGGAGAACTTGGATGGTACCCTATAGGTGCAGCTCTATGGACTATGTCTTATCAAATGCCAATATCTGTCAGGGCTCTTCCTTCTTCAGTTGCCACCAACTCTGTTGGTACCATCTTGTCTTGCTCTGCTTCTCTTCAGTTCGGTTCTTCCGCAACCGCATTAGTCCATTGCTCTTTCCTATCTCATCTTTCAACCGACTTAGCCATCTCAGGTTCTTACCATTGTCTCTAAACTTTATCCCATAAGTTGAAATAGAACTAGTAATTGTTAAATCTTTAAAAGAAAACATATGGTCCCTAGTGCAAGTGAATTTACAAGTATTAAATGTTGAAATGGATGGTCAGGATCAAAAGGGTCAGTTCAGATGAATGACTATGTGATTCCCTACAAGGAGGACACAGCTTGGTTCGAGTACACAAGTGGCGCTAAGTTTGTGGACATGCATATTGGTTGGAACGTTACACCAGAGAGAGTTACGGTGGACTGTGGTGGAACCGCGGAGTCACAGGAGGCAATGATGCTGAGAGAGTTCGTAAGGCTTGTCCAAGGAATCAAGCATGGTGATTCAAAAGCTGATCGGAGGTGGCCAGAGATTAGTAGGAAGACGCAGTTGGTGGTTGATGCTGTGAAGAAATCTGTTGATATTGGTTGTGAAGTTGTTCATCTTTAAATCGTTTTGAGATCTTAATTACGCAAATTATATTATGATCCGATGAAATCATAAATTTTATTTAAGAATGCATGTTGAACCACAAGTGTTTTCAAGAATGTATGTTAGAGTCTCACATAAATCAAATCTGTATAGCTATGGAATGTTGGTTCTTGAAATTATAGGAGCAAGGAACAAGACATCAACTGAAGCAAGAAAGCATCTTACACAAGCTCTAATCTATAAGGATCTTGAGAAGGGTACACAATTATAGAGATGCGAGTTTAGAAGCAAGAATATTGAAGTTTCTTATTGTTGTTGAACCTAGTTTGAGGAGGATACAAGAAAAGTTGATGATGGAAGTGTAGTTTTGAGTCAGAAAGAGTGTTTCAAACACATATTATTCATAAGAATTCTAGGATTAAACTTTAATCTTTCTTCAAATAAGATTGGAACAATATCAGGATTATGAAATAACTTCGAATTTTCTATGAAACATCAACTCAACAATGGCAGTTTATGCCGTATTCTCCATTGATGGTTGATCTCCATCAAGCTCCTTAAATACTTCAAATATTCGAACCTTTTTGGCATCAAGCTCCTTAAATACTTCAAATATTCGAACCTTTTTGGAATCAAGATGATCAAATTAATGGTTTTATTTAACAAAATTACCATATTAATATATTTATTATTTACTTTTTTAACACATATATTTTTTACTTTATAGATATCTAAAGCAACTAAAATCTTCTAGGATCTGATATATTAGACATTGTAAATTTTTGGTATTCGTCTGTTTAGTACCTAACGCTTGTATATACTGCAACATAGGTTGCTACTCTCACTAGTGCTTGAAAGTGGCAATGTCAAAGACGATGATTCAAATTTCCAGATTGTTGTTTTTGTTGAAACAAAGGCTAAGATTCAAGGAGATGGGTTTGTGACGGAGCGGAAGTGCCGTTAGTAACCGATAGCGCGAAGGTAACGTTGAATTCTGAGAATACCCATTAGCTAAGCCTTCTTAAGATCTGTTGAATTCTTATAAAATACCCAGATTATAAGGATTCAAGAAATTGAGGTTTAAAAACCAAAGCTCTAAATTTATATTAATCAATGATAAGAAAGTTGTGTCTCTCACAAATCAAGAGATCACCATATATATAGGTAAGTAAAAACCTAAAACCAACATAGAAAAGGAAAACTAACTTAGTTTAGATAAGGAAATGAAAGAGAACTAGGAAAATGAAATAACTAAAACCAAAGCTCGAAAGGATAACGATGTATGTTGCATCAGTTTGTAACCTTCTCCAACTGGAGACAAGTTTGAGGCCACTTGGCTGATACTACTCTCCGATGAAGCTTCAACTTCGAGGTCTAGTATTGGTCTCATGATTCCTGATAGAAAAATACTGATGGTTGTTTTTTTTTATTTTTTCTGCATAGAATTTTTTTAGAGAATGTTAAAAATATTTTGATCTATGTATTTGTATAACCAATTTTATGAGAAGTAGATATAAGTCAATAATTTTGAGCAATTGGATTGGTTCTGTCCAAACAAAATCAATAATGCTTACAAAATATTCTAACAAAAATAACTATTACTATTTCAGAAAAATATAGTAACTTTATCTGGTTTTAGAAATAAAATATTTAGTAATAAAAGTAAATTTCTAATATGTCATAATTTTATCTGGTTTTAAATTTTAATTCTATTAACTTATTGAGTCAAAATCTACTTCATGTCTTTTCTGAAAATATTCTCATTAACGAAAGTCTCAAAGATAAAATAGTACATATGATTAAAAAGCTAACCAATAGATAATACCACTAAGTATGTAAAGAGGGAGGCTTCAAAAGATATGGAGCTCAGAAAAATAATATCGGCTATAAAGTAGAGATAGATTATTATATTATATCTACATTTTACTCGATAATGATAATCACATTTTCCCATATAATTTCTTATGAAGGAAACATATTTACGCACTCCAGCATATGTTTTTTTTACGATATATTGGTTGCATCTTAGAGCAGATCCACATAGTTATTTACAGCTTTAGGTTAGAGTTCTCTTGCAAAACTACAAAATCTGTTTGATTCTCGTTAAAAGATTTAAAAATATTTGTTTTTTCATCTAATGGCTTTGTTAATTAAAAGACATTTTCTAACTAATGGTTCAGCACATAAGTCTTATTTTCTTGGTGTATAACTAAATTTTGTCATTTCAAAATGGAATATCTTGTTAGAGAGTAAAAAGTATAAATAGAAGAAAAGCTTGATTAAAAGAATCACATGTCTATAGTACTTGAATATGAAGAAGAAGAAAAGAATCAAAGAAGAATATAGTACTTGAATATGAAGAAGAAGAAGAAAGGAATCAAAGAAAGATGATACAAAACATATATATAAAGCTAACTTTTTCCTTTTAGTTTAGAGAATATAGTTATTTCATCTATACGATAAGTTAAGCCATTTTGCTATAAATACGTAAGTTCCAATGAGAGAAAACTCATCATCAATACATTATTGTTTGTATATATTTTTTCATATTCTGAAAAGGTAAAACAAAAGAAAAAGCTCGGCTTTTAATTCATATTCATCTGCCATGGAAATACGTGTTAAACTAGACTGTCACGAACATCATTTGACTCTTTCATCGGGGTTTGCTTTCAGGTGTCATTGGTGCCAAACCGGTGGTTACATCAATAATGGCTACCATTGCACCGAGTGCGATATTTGGTTTCATAATAATTGCACTAATCTTGAATTTCCATGGGAAATTCGTCACAGTTATCATCCTGAACATATTCTCATACGAACATATCTATTTTCCTGGGATAGGGTTTGGTGTGGAGTATGTAGAAGACTCATCTACGAAATTAACTGTTATATGTGTTCTAGATGTAAAAAATTCAGCATACATATTTCTTGTTCGATAGAGCCACCACCTCTAACAATTAAACATCCTCAAGCCCATGAGCATTCACTTGCGCTCGTCCCAGTTTCAAGAAACCCAGAGCATCTTTGTGAAGCATGTAAAGAAAACGTTGTTGAACCATTAGCTTATAGATGTTTTAAGTGTGAGGTGTCCCTCCATGTGCAATGCGTAAATTCACCAGAGGTAAACCATCCTTACCATAAACACTCTCTCAAGTTACTCACATCTGGAGCACCTGATTACACTGATAATACATGTCTTTTGTGTGGTTTGGTATTGAAACATGTGCTTTATCATTGTTCCATATGTAACTTCAGTGTGTGTTTGGTTTGTGAAAGCATTCCACAACTTGTTGATGTTGAACATTTAAAAACTCATGCGCACAAACTCATACTAATGGCAAGAAAAATCTCATTTACTTGCAATGCATGTGGGATGAAAGGAAAACATAGCCCATATTTTTGTCTCCAGTGCGATTTTATGATCCATCGAAGTTGCATCGGCTTACCTCATGTTATAAATATCAATCGTCATAATCATCGCCTCTCTTATACTCAACAACTCAGTTTTGGAGATTGGAATTGCGAGATCTGTCTCCAAAAATTTAACCGGTTCTACGGGGCTTATACTTGCTCAGTATGCAATAACTATTTTGTTCATTCAAAATGTGCAACAGGAAACGATGTATGGGATGGGATAGAACTTGAAGGGTTCCCTGAAGAAACCGAAGATATAATGCCATTCAAGGAGGTGAGTGATAACGTGATAAATCATTTTAGTCATGAAGACCATAATTTAATACTCAAAAAGGATGGTATTAGTCATGGTGGAAGCATTAACTGTGAAGCATGTATTATTCCTGTCTTATCTGACCCAGTATATAATTGTGAGCAATGTGGTTTTATTCTCCATGAAATATGCGCTAGTCTTCCTCGAAGAAAAAAACATATGTTTCACAATAAGCAATTTATATTACATGTTGAAGATATGGACTTCCAGAATTTTCTTCCTTGTAGTGGTTGTGGAGATTATTTCAGCGGTTTCAGGTATAAGTCTGATAATATAGTTCTAGACGTAAGATGCATTTTAACTTCTGATATATTCTTTACTGAAAAACATGAACACCGCTTGCATTACAACAAATTCTATGTTGGTAAGTGTGATGCGTGTGATGGATCAGTAAAATCAGGAGCATTTTCTTGTGCTTTATGTAACTATAACTTGGGGTTTTGTTGCATAAATTTGCCTAAATCAGTAAAACATATATCCGATCAACATGTGCTATATTTATCTTGCAAAGAAAATGCTAGTGGGAAATATTGGTGTGACATATGTGAAGAAGAGTTGGATCCAAAAAAATGGTTTTATACTTGCGATGATTGTGAGGTTGCTATGCATGTTAAGTGCATCCTTGGAGATTTGTACCGCATTAAACCAGGAAAAATATTTGAACTCCGAGATCTAGTATATGAAGTCATTCCAAACAATCACAGTTCTCGACCAATATGTTGTAAATGTAAACTCCGATGCAAGGCACCTTTAATTATCAAGTTATGGCAGAGACAAAATTTGTTCTATTGTTCTCAACGATGTCTCCTTGGGTATGAAGAGATGGACGAATATGTTCCAATTTTGGGGAAAAAATATATGATGCGCAGTTGGCGGAGGCTGATATAATTGTTATTGGGTTCAATATTATTAAAAATTCTATAAATCAATATTCGATAAATTTATAGACACTAAAAATAATCAAATTATCTTGTTCAAGACGTCAATATAAAAATTATTAATATTTTATAAAATAATAAGATAATAATTTTTTTTTGAAATTTATGTAAAAACTTAAATAAATTTGAAAATTCATAGTATTATTTTGATCTTGGAGTTTAAATTTATAACTAATATTCTGACTAAAAAATGTAGAGCATAATTTTCTATTATGTTATTTTGTTTAACTAAAAACTATATATACTTATATTTTTATGTTTATGAATTTATGATTAATCAATATTTGTTTAAAAGTATAAATCAATTAAATTCTTAACTCAACCCAATAAAATTTGATCAAAAGAGTATTTTCCAGTTTGTAACTAAATTTCTAATTATTTTATTTTATTTATTTATTTTGATACCTATAATTATTTTTCTCTAGTTATTTGTCAAATTAGCTAATCAAAATAATTTTATATAACTTAAGTTTTTTAATTATTTAGTTTCATTTTATAATTTTCATGTATTGCTAATCTTTTATATAATTTATTCAAGTGAGATTTATAAATAATGAGTATTTTTAAGGATATTATTACCTAAACTTTAAAATATTTTTAAAAATACTTTTTAGTTCTATACTAAATTCGGAATTAAAATACATCATCTAAATTCTCAACTAAGGCCAAATATATTAATATACTTTGAAATTTAAATTAATTTTAATATCAAGTTTTCGGTTTTTATTATATGTAAATCAGTTTTAACTATTTATTAAAATGAATAATCAAAACATCTTTATTTCAGTTATTAACTATGAAAAATGTTAATAAATTAACATAAAATGATAGATTTTTAATCTTGTAAATTATAGTATAGTTTTCAAAATTTTGATAAAATGTAAGTCATCCTAGCAAATTTTCTCTAAAATCAAGCTAATATTTCTATCAAATTAAGTTCAGACATCTTATACTACATTATCATTATACCAAACAAATCCAACACAACATGTAAAAGACAAAGAACGAACCTATTTTTATATATATGACTTTGATTAATCAAAGCCCAATCCAATGCTTCACCTCCCATGTAATAGCTATCAAGAACATCATGAATCATCTTTGCCACAGTCTCAATAGCTTCATGAACTCCATTAACACTCTTCAACATCAAAGAAAAACTTGACACAACTTCATACTCAGAGATGGTGTAACAGAGAGATTTGATGAAATCTTTTGATATATATAATAATAAATTCGATCTTATGTAAAAATATTAAGAATATTCAAACTCTTTTGAAAAAATACTAATAATATTATTAACATTTCAAATCTCAAAAGAAAAAAAATATTACAAAACAACCAAAATACTTGTATAAACAGTAAATAACCAAAAATAACAAGTTAAAATTATACGAA
The DNA here is from genome assembly GCA_963854855.1 of Nasturtium officinale. Lineage (NCBI taxonomy): Eukaryota > Viridiplantae > Streptophyta > Magnoliopsida > Brassicales > Brassicaceae > Nasturtium > Nasturtium officinale. The sequence goes on from OY978512.1 coordinate 5,553,689, forward strand.
AAATATGAAAAAATTATTAACAATAAAGAAAAAATTTATAAATCCGTTACAATATTATAATTGAAGTATAAATTTAAACGTTTGTGTCCAAACACCCTTAATATCATCTCTATATCCAAACACTAACATATATAATAATAATATAAAACTAATAAAAATATGTTTACGCACAAGTCCAAATAGATTAAGGATTATATCACACTATATCCATTGAATCTAGCGCACTGATATATTATGGTCCAGAAAAAATTATTGCTTATCACAAATATGTTTAAACGGATACGGACTATCCAATTTGACACTTCTAAAACAATTGTGTAATAGTTCACGTTATATCAAAAATGATTTCTAATATGAATGACCAAAAATCATGACTTATCGTGTTTCCAAATTTCAAATTTTAAAAAGTTTCATAATATTGTAAATATCTAAATTTTATATATAAAAAATAAAAAAGAAAATGCATATATATATATGTTAAATAATAAAATATTCATAAATAAAAATATATATATATATATATGTATTAAAATAATTGACATACGGTGTACCGCGAGTTTGAATCTAGTTAATATAAAAAAATAAAGATATTTTAGGCGTCCTTAAATTTTGTTAATGTAAGCGAATTCAGAATTCAACATACCCGGTTAACTAAAATATTTTCGAGGTTAATTAAAAGTTTAAAGTTTGTTGTAGGAGATAAACATATACTTGTACACGTTAAATTAGTTAATTGTTTGGAACAATTTAATTTGTTTCTAATGAAATATATGAGAATATGTAGAGTCAGAAATAAAATAAGTATGTGTTGAATTTACTCAATTTAGTTCATTTAAAATTTTAAAATTATGTAAACTACTCAAAACTACCCCAAATTTTGTTAAAATTTTCAAAAGTTTAGGGAAATTACTTGATCTTACATTTGAATATGGCCCAAATAATTGAGATTTCAGATTACTCAACTAAATTACTGAAATCCAAAATGTTAATCTTTAACCCATTATTCAATATTTTCTGTATATTTTATTTTCAGAGATTTTGTTCTAAATATACTCAAAACTACTCCAAATTTTATTAAAGAGTCAATTCAGATGAATGACTGTGATTCCCTACAAGGAGGAAACAGCCTGGTTCGACTACACAACTTTCGAGTACACAACTGGGGCTAAGTTCGTGGACATGCACATTGGTTGGAACGTTACACCAGAGAGAATTACGGTGGATTGTGATGGAACCGCGGAGTCACAGGAGGCAATGATGCTGAGAGAGTTCGTGAGGCTTGTCAAAGGAATTGTTGAACAGTACAAGTTCAATAGGGTTTTTTTTTAAATTGATCTCTTTATTCAATCTTTGCAATTAAAGATTTACAAGAATTTTTAGGGTTTTCAGATAAAAGAATAGTAAACTGATATCTAGAATTTGGAATAGAATAATTGTCAATCGTGACAACCCCTATTTATAATACTTTGGAGTCAGTCGAGCGGACTGGATCGAGTAATAGGTTTTTCCTTCATGGTCCACCAATGTCGATGCTAATCCGGTTAAATCGGCTAGTGACTGGTTAGATCGCCTAACCGGGCTATCGATTAATCAGTCCGGCCACCAGCCGGGTAGGTCGTCCAACCAGTTTGTCGACTAATCAGGTCGGCTATTGACCGGTTAGGTCGTCCGACTGATCTAACTCTGGCCAGGCCGGCTATTGGTTGGTTAGTCTATCTGACCGGTCCACCGACTAAGTAAGTCAGCTATTGTGAATAGACCGAAAAACTGGACTTTATAGGATACTCAGATAAATTGAATGATTTGTTTCAATTCCGATAAAAAAATTTAAATTTATTCGGCAAGCATTTTATTTTGTAAGTTTTAAACATAGGCACGGTTGATCTAACTATAAATTTCGATATATATATATATATATATATATATTGACACAGAAATTTCATATATGTTCAAAGATTGGTTATATATGCAACTTAACAATTAAAAAAACAAATCTTTATGCAGAGATGCAAAACAATGCATAGTAAAGGTCGTCTTATAGATTGATAGCTTGGAATTGAGTCAGATTGGTTGGAGATATTGTGAATGTACCGAAAAAACTGGACTTTGTAGGATACTTCGATAAATTGAATGATTCGTTTCAATTCTGATAAAAAATTTAAATTTATTTGGTAAACATTTTATTTTGTAAGTTTTAAACATAGGCACGGTTGATCTAACTTCAAATTTCTATATATATATATATATATATATCGACACAGAAATTTAATATATGTTCAAAGAGTGGTTATATATGCAAGTTAACAATAAAAAAAAAATCTTTATGCAGAGATGCAAAACATTGCATAGTAAAGGTCGTCTTATAGATTGATAGCTTGGAGTTGAGTCAGATTGGTTGGAGATAAAACCAGTACGAAGTCTTATTTCTTGACGTTTGATTCTCTATAAGAGAAGACTTTGGCTACTCTGTTCTACAGCTAATTATCTCGTTTCGAACAGCATGTGCAATGGGAGACTCTTAATTGCACATGCTCTAAGATTCTACACTTTGCTGTCACAGCCTAAAAGAATGGGGAATGAGTCTACACATCATTATTTAAAATAAATCTGAGTAGCCATGCTATCGTCTATTATGAATTAGTAAAAAAAAAAAATCTAAACGTCAAAGCACACAAAAGAATACATAAAAATTTATAAAAATGTACGACCAAGTAATACATAAAAAATTATCAAAATGTACGACCAAAATTGAAATCAAAATCTTAGAGTTTGTGAAAAAACCTATTTAATTTGGTGTAATTGTAAATGTTATTCACTTGAAGAAATTAGAACACATGAACAACTTTCGAACTTTATTTTTTCTTCTTATTATTGTATGTGGATATTTATGTTTCTGGTAGCAAAAACAAACACAAACACAATGTAGGATATTTTCAAATATCACTTCTCGTTAACGGTAATTACTTATACAATATATAGTTTAATTTTGACTTATGTCTTTTACATTATTAGTGAAAAGGTAATAAAGTTTTGTTTTAATAAATCTTTCCATTCCGTTGAGGATTCTTTTCTATGTTTTGCCTCTTTTTCAGAAACATTTAACTAGTTTAGGTGATAGATAAGCTTTTAGAAATGGAAAAAGAAAAAAAAATTAAAGGTCAAAGATTATGTACAAACGGAACCTAAAAACACATTGTTTGTAGATCAAACAAATCGTGTATTATCCCTTATTCTACCTTCTTACAGGATCTTGATACATGGAGTGATGTTGAGTGTCTTGTAATATGTAAAGCACATGGAATTGGAGGGTTTGATTTTTTTGTTTGGTATTATGTTTATATGGTCAAAGAAAATCCAGTTCGAGGAGGAGACGAGAAAAGTTGATAACAAAAACGTATTTTTGAGCGATAAAGAGTGTTTCAAAATAGATTATTCATTAAAAAAAAAAAAAGTTTAGGATCAACCTTTAATCTTTCTTCAAACAAAGTTGGAACAATATCAGGATTTTGAGACAACTTCGGATTTTCTCAATCTAAAAATCAGCTCAACAAGAGTTTATGCCTTATTATCCGTAAATAGTTGATCACCATCAAGCTCCACTCTTTTATGGGATTACTTAGTCACTCGATAATGTCATTGATCATGGCTAAATACTTCAAATTAATAATCAGATTTTTTAGAATCTCTCAACATTAAATGTTTTATTCAAATTTACCATTTTAATAAATTTATTTATTTTATTTTATAAATGTCTAAAGTAACTCAAATCGTATAGAATCTGATATATTAGACATTTAATTTTTTTGGTGTTCATCCATTTAGCACATAACGCGTGTATATAAGAGATTTCTTCAAGGTATTGAGACAGCTAGAGAGTGTAATAAGCAAAGCACCTAGATCACTTGTGAACCGATGACAGAACAAGGTTAATGAGAGCAATGGCATTGATGACATCATCGTAATCAACGTATTATTAACAAGTGCACAAAATACACTTGATTTAAATACAGACCCCTTTGGCTTATACCAAACACTAGAATCGACTTCTTGGTCTATCAATCGTTATTGACAATATATATAATAAAAACAGAAATGGTTTGTGAAACTCTCACTGTACATTATAAAGTTGTCAAGCTCATTGCAACCAAATTAAGAATCCAACTTGAAAAATAAATAAAAACAAAGCTCAAAGCTTCAAGGTTAAATCTGGATGAGAACTCTCCATATCCACCACTTGTTTGACCTCCAAGAAATCCATTTTACTTTGACCTAAATGATCATTTACCTCTCCAACCGCAACCGCATCCGCCGCTTGCCTGAAACTCCCCGGCCAGAGCAGCTCAGCCTCGTCTTCCTCGACGAAAGAAGGTATACCATTACCAAAATACCCCTGGTTAAATCTTGCAATGTTCCTAATAATCGTTTCTTGAGTCGGTCTTGTAATGCCAACGTCGTGGGATGAAGCATGTGCTCGGATTCCCAAAGTCCTAAACGATGTCATATTACCGCTCCCACTACCGTGCAGTGGCAGGCACGAGAGTGCGGCTGCTGTAGCAGCGGCCGCGAAATTGCTATTGGGTCCTCTGTTGGGAAAGACCCCAGCAAGACCCATACGCATAGCGCGTTTAGCGAGTGTTCTCTCGCGTTTGTGAGCGTTTTGGTGACCACCAAGTGCTTGAGAGCTATAGAACTTCCTTTGACAGTAGTTGCAAGAGAAGACTCTCTTTGATACAGACTGTTGTTGTTGTTGCTGCTGCTGTTCCGGATTGCTACTCTCACTAGTGCTTGAAAGTGGCAGTGTCAAAGACGATGATTCAAGATCCAGATTGTTGCTTTTGTTGAAACAAAGGCTAAGATTCAAGGAGATGGATTTGTAATCTTCTCCGATTGGAGACAAGTTTGAGGCCACTTGGCTGCTGCTACTGTCCGATGAAGCTTCAACTTCGAGGTCTAGTATTGGTCTCATGATTCCTAGTAGAAAAATATTGATGGTTGTTTTTTTTTTCTGCATAGAATTGTTTTAGAGAATGTTAAAAATATTTTTATGAAAGTATTTGTATAACCAAATGTATGAGAAGTATATAGAAGTAATAGTTTTGAGCAATTGGATTGGTTCTCTCCAAACAAAGTCGATAATGCTTGCAAAATATTCTAACAAAATAATTTTATTATTTCAGAAAAAGATAGTAAGGAAACATTGGTGTGACCATAAATGGTCCTAGTGAGTCAATGAGTAGACAACATCAGAAGTGCTAAATTTAGTACTGACACATCCATCAAGCAAGCAGTCAACTCTAAACTAATTAGTTTCTTCTATTTAAAACTAATCAATTTCCAAATCATTTCTAATTTGTTTTATCATCTACCACTTACACAAAACTAAATTTAAACATTAAACTTACGATATTATTACAGAAACATTAACACAAATATTAGATCACAAGTGCGATTCAGACACTTTCTACTTCATTTACTTGATAAATGTGATGGAAACCTGAAAAGCACAAACACATACATAAAGCGACAATCAAAATACCGACAAATGAAACACATACACATAAAGGAACAAACAAAAAAAAGAAAACAAACAGATTTAACTAAAAGATCACCGACAGTAAAATCTCAGCTTAAATACAAAGCAGATCCATAATCTAAATATTTATATTTTCCTAGGAATTATATATGAAGTTATTTAATTTTTAGGGTATCCAATGTCTTAGGCATAAGTTTGCTGACAAATAAATGGCAACATATGACCCACCCAAGCCTATATCAAAGTTTTACAACCATACTAATAATTGTTCATCAATCATCAAAACTTAAATCTTGAGAAGCACAATTTCAAGACATATAGAAAGTTAATTCAAGAACATCGAAATTTAGGGTCTTAGATTTCCAAAGAAAGAATATTCATACCTTAGTTAGGATGATGAGGAGACAAAGGTTTGAGATCTGAAAGAAGAATTGAGAGTTATGGGCAGATTTGTCTCCATCGATCTCTAGGGTATTTTTGGGGATTTTAAAAGAAAAGAAGAAGTGAGAGAGAGATGAGAGGTGAGAGATTACGAGTGTTATGTTTGGTTTTGGAGCACAAAAGAAGAGAGAGTGGAGGGTTGTATATTGTTAGATGATGTTTTATTATGGGAAAAGCTAAGGTTGCTGTGAGTGGGAGTGGAGGGGACAATGGTGGGACGTCTCACACTTATGTCAGACCACAGTTTAAAAAAAAAAATCTTCGGATAATTTTCTTTATCTATTCAACTTTTATAATAATTTATCATTTATGTGTGTGATGGTTCAATTGGTTTCATACTCAGGGTCCATTATTCATTAGTCTATTAGTTATTAAAACCATGTTAAAGTTGATAGTTCGCAGTCAAGTACTGCCAATTTAATCAGTTAGATGAGTGTTGCTTTAGTATTATGGGATCCGAGTTCAAGTCCAAGATGTAAAATTTAAAGCGAAATGATTACTGATATATGGATTCATAACAAATATTATCAAAAGTTGTATTGAGTCTAAAAAGATTTTAAACCAAAAGCCATCACCTCCAAAGTAGTTTTAGAAGAAGGTTTTTAGAATAAAATATAATAAAATGAAAGGAGAGAAATTGAAAAAGAATAACTCTTCTAACAATGTAAGAATCTCTCGTACATACTGTCATTTTTCAATTGGTCAATTTAAAAAATAATAATTCAAAGATGGTTAATTTTTTTTAAACATTTTTTTAGATACTCAAAATATTTTCTTACCTTTGGAACTGGTCTAAGAGTTTGTAATTTTCACACCCATAAGAACGCAATGTAAGAAGTTAAAACCATAAACACACTCACTCACTATCATGAAGAAACTGTTAAAAAAAATTGAATGCTCACAAAATAAATTATATAGAAAATAAGAAAAATAATTTAAAATAAATTGGAGAGTTCTCCTCAGATCTAAGAAAACCGAGAGAATTTTTAGAAAGAAGTAGGAAAGAAAAAACAAAGCAATTGCTCCAATGTATTTGAAGATTTTAGGTGCTAAGTGAACAAATAACATCTATGAGTTACGTAATTAGTCAAACGTCTAGTTGATTAGTGGATCTGGACATATAGCTCAGTTTAATGAGAAGAAAGCCTAACCGATTAATTAAACTTAGATGTCTAACTAATTAATTAGCTATTACAACCCATTATTGATGTTAATTGTGGAAAAAATCAAATCATGTTGACATCGTTGAGCGATTGTACGTCCGACTAATCAATTTTTTAGAGTTATAATTTTAGTTAGTATTGAGAGTGTTTTTCATAAAATTTAAACAACAAAGGTTTTTCTTTCAAGATTATATAGAAAAGAAAATGAAAAGCTCGTTATTTTGGTATGTAGTTGGTAAAAGAAACAAAAAAAAAAAATCTTCGGTTTATATAATCTTGATTAGAATAAAATGCTTTAAAAAAAATTAGGATTAGAGTGAAGGAAGTCAAATATTGGACTTATATTCCGACGTTCATTTCTATTTGTTTCAATAAGCTTAAATATTTTAGGTTTTTCTAGGTTTGTCTTATGTTTTGTTTACATGGTTGGCAATGATCCATGGGATTTTGGAGCTAACAACGAGCATACTTAAGCACGGACCATATTATTGATTTATAATTAATAATGGTTAAATTTTAAGTTGCAAGAGAGCTTATTTATTACAAGTCTGATTCTATATATATTTTATGTTTTTAATATATAAACTTGGACCATTTTAGTTTTTAGACGAGAGTAGACTCTCAATGTTACGATTTTTGTATATATATAAAATCTCTTATTGATTGAATCTTGAGACTCACTGTTTAACTCGTGTAGGCAATAACCAAATTACAAAAAAAAAATATAGGTATACCGTATACTCTTTCTCATAAGGTTTGGGAAACCAATATAAAAAATAATAATATCTAATTTAATGTGTGGTTGATATTTAAAAAAAAAAAAAAAACTTAAATCATACTATTGTCTTTGAAGTTGAAATATGAAAACACCAAGGCAAAAAACAAATAGTTAAAATTTCTCATTCAAATGGGCAGTATAAGTTTATAAATTATAGTTTTTCAATTCAAAATTAATTGACAATAAATGAAATGGTTCATTTCATTTATATATTAGTCATGATCTTATTCACTATCCGATGTAGAAAATTTATTTCTAATACGCCTCACGACATAATAGTTTCTTTATACCAGAGATCTCAGAAAATTTGGGTAAAAATCGGTGGACCAATTATTAGGTCAGACCGATTATGGATCGGACTAGACATATATGGATCCGGCTCTCATACCATATGTGATATTTATCCCTAATACACCCCTCAAGATAATGATTTTTCTAGAATATGGTTTTCGGTATTTTTCGGACAAAAATCGGTAGACCAACTATTGGCGATTATAGATCAGGCTGGACATGTATGAATCATGTTTTGCTACCAAATTAGATTCTGACCTTCCAATTCAAAACCAATTAGCAATGAATGGATTGAATCATATCTTTTATATATTAGTCATGATCTCATCCAGCATTCGATGTGAGACATTTATCTCTAATACGCCCATCGAGATGATGATTCTTCTAGAACATGGATCTCGATATTTTGGACAAGGATCGGTAGATCAACTAATGGATCACACCAATTATAGATCGAGTTGGATATATGTGGATCAGATTCTGATATCATATTAAGTTCTATGAGTTTCCAAGTCTAAACTAATTAGCAATGAGTGCAGTGACACATATATTTTATATATTAGTCATGATCCCATTCAACATCCGATGTAAGACATTTATCACTAATATGCCCCTTCGAGATGATGATTCTTCTAGAAGAGAAATTTCGGTATTTTTGGACAAGGATCGGCATACCAACTATAGGATCAAACTGATTATGGATCGGATTCGACATGTGTAAATCGGTTTCTGAAACCATATTAGATTATGGATTTCCAATTTAAAATCAATTGACAATGAATAGAATAACACAGCTCTTTTATATATTAGTCATGATAAATATATCTCTAATATATTCTACGAGACATTGATGTGAGATGTGAGATCAGGAGCAGTTCACTGAGATAACAATCTAAAGTAGCGAAGATCATCACTACACAGAAAGCATATCCATGTAGGACCACGACAACAAGTTCCATTGTTTTTTCCTCAGTCTCTCCACTTACGTATGTTCCTGTCCAATACACATATTCTATTCTCTTTACACAAAAATAATATATTAAATTTTTAATTAATTGTTCATACAATCTATGTAGTTCCATGTGAAAATTCTAAAATCAAAGAATCGAAGGTTTTGGAGTATAGTAGATGTGTATGTAGGGTTTAGATTCCGTCTTTAACAAGTCAACTGTTCTTTGTAAGAAGTTTGAAAGGGTTGAATTCAATGTTTGGAATTCGAAGTGGGCAAATTATTCGTTACCATCATGATTTGATATTTTGAGATGATTTCCTTTTCATATCAATTATTGAAATTCATTATGGATGAAAAAATGATGGAGATGCATTATAACATTGTATCGAGTCTAAAGAAGCATTTGAAAAAGAAAAAAAAATAATAATAACAAATATTTGATATCGTTTGTGGTTTATGCACCTGACGGATGCAAATTTTAAGAATAGTGTAATTACTATTTTGGATTTTAATAAATATTATTAAACTTCAGTATATTTGTGGTATAAAAATAGAAAATTTTCAAAAACTGTCAATTTTTTAAAAGTTGACGTTTTAATAATGAATTACAATATTTTATTTAAGTGTCAAATCTTTTGTTAATTTTCAAAGTAAATATAAATTTTTTGTTGACCACATAGTTTGTGTCAGGTCGTTAAGTTAACTAACTGAAAAAATAATCTAAAATTTTTATTTGTTGACTTGATGAGATTTCTCAAATTGTCTAGTAAATAAAATGATATTTAATTTAAAAGTTAACAAAAATGTTATCATTTAAACGATACTTATATGTTTATTATTAAACGTCCATTTTTAAGGTCATGCTCTCATTGTGATTTTCAAATATTCTGAAAAATAATCCAAATTGCTTTTATATCGGTCATGGGTTATATAAAAATCAAAATGGTTTGGAATTAAATATTACAAATTATATCTATATAGGTTTTGAGTTGTCTATAAATCAAATGACTCATAATTAGGTAATCCAAATTGCAATTATATTGATATCGAATTGTCTATAAATCAAATGTGTCGGTATTAGGCAATCAAAATTACTTCTAAACTAGTTACGTGTTGCGTAAAAATCAAATGTCTTAATTAGATAATCCAAATTACATTTATATCGGTCTTTCGTTGTCCAAAAATAAAATACCACAGATTTATGTAATCTAAGTTATCTCTATATTGGTATCGCATTACTTATAAATTAAATATTTCTGAATAATGTAATACAAATTACCTTTGTATGGGTTATGCATTGCCTAAACTCAAATGCATTGGAAAAATCCAAAAACATATATTACAGAAAAAGGCAAATATCTTGGAATTGGGTAATCTAAATTACATCTTCATCGGTTCCATGTTGCCTAAAATTAACTTTTTGGAGTTTGGTAATTCAATTACCTCTATATCGGTAAATACTTCAAAATTAGGTATTTAATCATTAACTTATGAATATCATTTAAATACTATTTTGTTGATTTTTGAATAAAATATTTAACTTTTGTTAATTGATCGATTTGAGATATATCGCTAAATCAATAGATAGAAAAACTAACGAGTTAAGTTTTCATTTAAATTTTTCCGTTGATTTAACAATATGATTCTAATTGTCTAATGAACAAAAACTTCTTATTTAATTTGAAAATGAAGCACTTAAATAATATGTATAAACGTCTAATTTTAAAAAATTCACTAAATGTTTACATTTTCCCTATATAAAGATTAATTGCTTCTTATCCATAGTAAAATAATATATGTTCTATGACAAGTTGCTACTAGTTACATCGAAGCCCTTGCTGGTCTATTTCCATTGATACATGACTAAAACCTAAAATAATAGACATTACAATTTCTGCTTAAAAATAAATATGATTTCACTCAAAACAAAGAAAAATTATTCAACCACTATTTTTCTTAGAGTGAATTATTTTTCCTGTCTTTTAGTATAATAGCTTCACTGATTCAATGATATAAATAATTCAAAGAAATTACTAATAATAGACAATATATTTTTTGGTATACAAATTTAAAATTTTAATATAGAAAAAGAAGAAAAAACTTTATTTAAGCAACTCAGATATATGTAGTCATATGTACAAATTTGAAAAATTATAAGGATGGTGGCAGCATCCCATCGAAAGATTCTTTGTGTCATTGTGTTTTTTCCTTTATTATATTTTCTCCTTGAACAAAAAAATGAAAAGAAAGAAATGTGAAGTAGCTCCTCAGTGCATGGGAGGACATCTAATTTTTTTGCTTTTTGTTTTCATTTTTTATATTTTGTGTTTAAAATTTTAAAGTTCCAGAACACTTTAGATTCTTTTAAAACTAGTTATCTGGACCTTTGCTGTGCTTGGCAGCCTCTCCTCAATTGGACCTTTTGCTTCTTCTTTTTTTGTTTCGCTTGTTATTTTCTCTCTTCTCTTTATATATCTTATTACTCAAACTACTTTTTCATGTCTAGTTACATAATTCGAATCTCTTTCCACATTTTCTTTATTATTGACATCCGCTGTTTCTTCGCTTCTACGTCCAGACACAACTGCGACCTTAGTAGCAGTTTTTTTCTTTAGTAGTTTCCTTTGCTACCAAAATCAAATTACAAAACTAATCTTTGAAATCTGTAAAATGTTTGTTATTGCTATAGTCAACCATGATTAAAATAACAACGGAAAAATTTTGAATCTTAATTCCCAACCAAAATCAAATCTTTCATAAACTAACTAATTTTTATATTAGTTATCATACAAAATACTATATTATCTAAATGGCAACATCATGTAAGTTTTTTTTGTGAATTCACAAAATAATTTCTTGTACTATCACTAGATATAACTCATAGGAATGATATTTTATTTTAGTAACTCACAATATGATTTCATAGTATATTAAGTAAAATTTGGACTTGTGGTGTTACACTTTATAATGCTTATGTTTTCTTGGATCTTTAGCTCTGTTTTCGCTTGGGAGAAATTATATATTCCTCGGTAGAAAGATATGTAGACTTCGGCTCCGAATTCTTCAACGAGCAATTTGGATATACATCTTTTTTTCATCTGGATATACATCTTATAAACAACTTTTTAGTATATCTAGCTCTTTGCAATTAGTTTTCTTAAGAAAGAAATTGTTCGTACCATTACCTATTCTGTAAAGCTTGTGAAGTTACCCATTACCTATCAAGAAGATTTCGAAAAGGGGTGCTGGGATCCATTATTGTGAAGTTAATATTCATATCTTTAGGTACACTGACGATTTTGGAATTTGTATGTAGTTCTTTTTTTGGCAACCTGCGAATTTTGTGTTTTTCTATTTGTCAACACATGTAATTTGTTTTTTCTATTTGATTTTTTTTTTGTTGATAAGAGGATTTAGAGTTTTCGCTACCAAAATTAAGAAAACTAACGAGAGGAAAAGAGATTACATTCAAGAAAGATGCAAAGAAGTTGAGTCAAAGTGCCTGAAACATAGAGAGACTGTCAGACATTGGTGTAAGGCCATGTTTAGCCTTCACCATACATTATATATCTTGGTGAACTGATGCTGGAGCTGGAAAGACTGAGTTTTGTAGCATTCCGATGTGAGTTTAATACTTCAATTATATATATATATACATATATACATATTTATGCATAAACGAAATGTTAGACTTTTATTAGAAAAAGGAAGAAAAAAGGATTTTGATGTGTATTTTTAACGTTTGTGCAGATTAACAAAATCTATAGCCACATGCGTACGTGTTCCCTTTTAGTAAAATGTTCACTATTTTATTTTTAGCATTATTGACACGTTTCCCCTTAGTTGTTTATATTTATCGTTCCTCTCAAAATCCTTTTTGGACAAAGTGTTTTTATCTTCTACTTAACTTAGTTTCGAAGAGTGTTTATATCACAAGCCAAATAGTAATATAATAATAATATACATCAAAGATATATATATATATATACTTTCCATATCTAAAATATCTTTTGAAAAGATGATAAGACGTGAAACGAAACTTTGAAGATTTAGTTTTTATTTAGGAAGATTTGTTCATATTATCATATATAATTAAGATCCAGGAGGAAGTGTACTAGTCAAAAGCATTACTGACTATGGTAGAATAATAATAATAATATAATTATTAAGTATAGCACTATATTTTCCATGCAATTTCATATTGCTTGCTGTCTCTTTTACTTTTTGAGTCTTGGCATGTGTACTAACATTCAGAGCGAAACGACATCCGATAAAAGTAGCAAAATGATAGTACAATTGGAGCAGAGACAAGAGTATAAGCTAAGATGATTAAAGATTAAAAGATACATTTAACATGCTTATTTCAAAGAGATTAGGTTTCAGAGATTGTGGAAGAAGAGGAAGACACGGGCACCATCTTTGAAAATTCCATCTCATTATAAATAAGATAATACATGAGTTTTATATTTGTGCTAAGTCAGGTAACGAAAATTGATAATCTTTTCCATCATTTCTGAATAAAAAATACTATTTTTAACCAAAACATCATTTATAGATAAAATAATAATCAATTGTAAATGATAAGTGACTTCAAATATAATATATTTTAAAAAGTTGTAATGAAATCTTAAATATCCATAATAATTAGAAAAAGTTGCATTGAAATCCTATAACATCCTCTATATTGAAATTTGTTTGCCTAAAATATAATGTATTTTGAAACCGAGAGAGTTTTAGAAAACATTTTTCTAGTAACTATTCATGTAGAAGACCAATAGTTAAATTACTTTTCATTGTTTCAATAAATTCACAAACAGATCTAGAAACTATCTTAATCCTTTTCTTTCCTTTTTGATAAAAGTCTTATTCTTTTCTTCTCAAAACTTATTAATATCTTTACTTTTCTGTTAAACTTTAATATGCGCTCGGGTTAGTTGTCATCTCCAAGTTGTGTGTTAATTTTAGACAAACAATAGACTTGGAGAAAAATGTTACTACTTATTTTCACAACTCATTTGCCATTAAGTTAATCTTTGAAATTTGTTTATACGATTGAGTATATAATATTCTATATATTATGCACAACGGTAAGTGTGCTTTAACTAAAAGGGAGCTTAAAGCTGAAATTAATTATACTGAAAACAAGTACATAAGTAGACAATGGATCATGGGCTGGGATTAAGGATTTTAAAAACAAGTACTAAGCACATGTCTGATGGTTCTCTCTCTACCTAGGATTATAGTACACGATAAAAGGAATAAAGTTTACCTTGGATTAGGCTTAATCTTAAACTATAGGGACCTTAAACTATATATATTCATGCAACTGATTTCAATGATTTTCCATGTGGAATTAAGTTCTAATTTTTGTCTGACCAAACTGATGCACCTCTAGGAGAAGTGAACTACATAAAACCCTGTAAAGTAAAACATCACTTTACATATATCATAAAATCATATAAAGCACGTCTTGCATGAAATAATACTATGTATTTAGTTGTTTTTTATAACAGATTAATCTATTTAACTTTAACAAAATATCTATTAAATATAACTCAAATTATATTCTTCATGACAAATAATTCATAAATATAGAAATAGATTAAAACTACAAGAAAAAATTATCTTTAAAAAGTGAAAACCCCAAAATTATTTTGTACATCATTTTCATATAAAATTTAATACTCATACCCAAAACTAATTTAAGACTAACAGCTAAATCACTTATTGCAGCAAAAAGTTTAAGATTAAAACTCATACCAATTATGGAATTAAACGGTATATAGATTAAGGTTTTCCTCTAGAGAGCAAATATACTTCTGATAGTTTTTTGATGCTCAAGTCTAAACGTGGATAGTCCGAAAACAAAAGGTCGGAAGGAAATATTTTTGTGAGAAGACGTTATAAATAAAATGGAAAATGACTTAATACTACTAGTATAGACGTTTCCAGGGGTAAGCAAAAATTTGTCGGAATGTTAGAATCTTTGTCCACGATGTTCATAGACCAACATGGTGGAATCATACACATTGGAAGATGTGTAACGATCCACTGATATTTTGTATAAAATTAAATAGAAATATTCATTGATGACAAGTATTGACAATCATCAATTCCTTTATTTATTGTAAACACATCCTTTAACTCTTTGTTTTTCTTTACCTCTCAAGCTAACACGGTGTTCATAAGTTTTTATACTAGTTTTTGATTACATATATTATCCTGACTATGGTTAACTATCTCAAGTTGGAAACTAGACTATCAAAATGTGCATGAGCAAGAGCCTTAGTCAAATGATATGTTATCTGACGTTATGTTTGGACATGGACCGAAGAAATCCAACTTTCTTGATGAAAAATCTGATTGGGGAAGATATATATATATATATATATATATAGAAGCTTGGCTATAACATAAGAAACGAATTGGCCCATTATTAGGGAATCACAAATCGGAAAAGTTGCTTAAGCTTATTAGTAGCAATTGTCATTGCACAATATTCAACCTCTAGATGAAGAGCTGAAAATAGGATATTGTATCTCCCTCTAACGTGTCTTAAAGCATGTTTTTCATTCCATATAATATTAGGTGACAAGAAGGAAATCAGAATTCGTACGTAACAAAATGCCTCAACCAACCGAGCCCTTGGAGAAAAAGGACTACAGGTAACGTAATATAGCGTCCCAATGTAGTTGAATACATCCTGGCGAATCCATGGCTAGGTTAGTTATAAGAATGTAGCTATTTTGTGGCTTGAATGAAATATTCACGGCTAGGGTAGTTACAACAATGTGGATTATTGTGTGGTTAGTTTGTGTTTATTGACAGATACGATATGTGTAGTTAAATGGCCACGATTTGGTCTTACCGTAACAAACAAAAATTATGTTCTTTATCAAACAAGAAAACAAGGAAAAAATAGCAAATTATATGTTGTACAAGTCTAGAAAATGTGAAAAACTCTCAGAAATTATGTACTAGGAAGCTGCAAAACTTTGATATACCAAATTTATCATCAATCGAAAAAAAAAAAACTCTGCCGCCAATCTTTCTTCAACTTTGTTTATGAGACAATCCATATTGGATGTTGTTAGTGGCCCATTACTCTAATAAGACTGTTTTTTTTTTTTGCTTATCTTGTTTGCTTATTTCTGAGACCCATTTTTCTTCGATTGGAGAGAAAGAGAAACAAAAAAATTGAGACATTAATCGCCATTATAATGAAACATTAACAAACTAAAAATATGTTAGAGAAGAGAGACGATGATAACAGCTGCATCATCTGAACGACAGTTACACAAGTTTCTCCAACAAAATCTAAGCCGAGATGGTTACCAACATTAGTTGTAGAGAAATATTTTGAAATTCTACTTTTTAAGTTGGAAGAAAAAGATGGGAAATCAGCTTTTATAATTATATTCAATTCATACTCACATTTTGAAATAGGCGAAAACATAATCCATTTAATAATTAATTTGAATTTTAAACCTCCGATTATGTTAAGGGGAAATCAAATATTACGTGAGTTTATTATATTCAATTCATACTCACATTTTGAAATAGGTGAAAATATAATCCATTTAATAATTAATTTAAATTTTAAACCTCCGATTATGTTAAGGGGAAATCAAATATTACGTGAGTTTCAAAAAAATCAACAAAAATATATACTGACTGCAAATATATATTGAGCATAAATCTATAAAATAAAATAAAAGTATTGGGAATTAAGATATATAGAAAAGATTCTAAAATTAAAACTAAACCTAAAAATTGTGGAGTGTGACATGGAATGGAAGTCATAAGATATAACCTAATATCCATATCATATCAGATTTGGAAACACATATATTAATGTGTATGTTTTTATTTTAATATAAATTAAACATTTGATATTCAAACTAATAATTAGTTGAGGTATATTTTAGCATATTTTAAATATACATATGAATTGAACATAATAATATAATGTGTGTATGTAAAAGGGGACTTCTCAAAAAATATGTACAGATATTTACTGAAAATTTTAAATAACAAAGATTTTTTGAGATATTTATATTAACAGAAGATATATATATATATAGCAGTAGCATGCTTCCACTCAAAAAAGAGTGAAATTTTGAGTATTATTACTAGTTAATTTAGTTATATACTTCTAAATTAACAATAAAACATTTCTTTGGTAGTATGATTTCCTATCAAGTTTACTTGTCGGAGTCCTGTCTTTGATTTAACACATTTTATCGACGGTATGGTTTGTGCTTCGTGATAGATTTTGTCATTTTCTTTGTATATTCTACTTCTACACTGATTTTTGGTTTTTGATCCTCAAAAAAAAAAAATTATTATCCATTCAAGATTTTGCATAAATATATTTTCCTAAAAATCAGAAAATCTAGATTTTTATGGTACAGTATAACCTCTATAAATTAATATTCGATAAATTAATAACCTCTATAAATTAATAAATTATAACGGTCCTGAGTCGGGACTAATATAATAATAGACGCATTTCGATAAGATAATAAGATAATATTTTTTTTGAAATTCCTATGTAAGTATATAGTCCTATTAATAACATAAATTAATAATCATATAAATGTACTCTATATATAATATATTTTAATGAAATGTGGTTTTAATTTTATTTATTTATTAGTCAATTTGTAATTTTGTGGGAGTTTTTTTATTTTTTCTTAAAATATCAAAAATATATGATATTATTTTTTTAATTGCATCGTAAACTATTTTAAAAACTGGATATACAATAATTATTTCCTAATATGTAAATGCATTAAAATATATCAAAGTATTTTTTTAATTTTTTAATTTTTATGTAATATATTTTTATTTTATTGCATGTTTAATTATTTATTTTCTATGCTTTGATGCTTTGCAATTAGATTAAAACAAAATCTACTTCAAAATACTATTCAAAAACACCCACAGCTAAAATCTAAACCAAAAAAAAAATATATAATCAAAAACTAAAAGCCAAAAATTATTTGAAAAACTCAACCATTGCATTCAAAGTCTTTTGTTGGATATGAATGTTTATTTTATTTGATAAAATTTGGATGAATGTTTCGTGATACCTTTTTAATATTTCCCAAGCAGTAAAAAACATTAATCAAGTAATAAAACAAGCACTCATTTCATTAACTCCGAATCGATATTGTCACAGGTCTCACACATGAACCATATCATCATTATTCCATAATTTATTACGAACACAATTATTATTCAAGGAGGCACTATTCCGTTAAAATGAAAATTCTATAGTCAGAAGAAACATGGAAGTTATAAAGGTTTTTGTTTGAGAAGATCTGCAGAGAGCCATGTGCATAGGGAATCAGCTTCACCTGGTTTTTTACTATAGGCAGAACAAAAGTTTTTTTTTTTAATCTTCCATACAAAGTAATAATAAAAATAAAGGATAAAAGGACTTTGGATCATGATTCATGAGACAGCAACGAAAGATACATGTAGCATTTGCTAAAAACAGACACATCCAAATATAAAATTTGTATATATAATGTAACCACATATGTTTATGTTTTACAATTATTTGTGTGTATCAATCTTTGTTGCCGTTCGTTAGTCGAAAGATATATAATATACTATCATCAGCATTCTAAAGAAAATTTGATTAACACCTGTATGATTTAAATAATATGTTTTTCTACATATTGTTATATATATATATGCATTTGTGTGTTATCTACGAATCATTTGCCAATCTTTACACTACTTTTGAGCTGTTATCCATTGACAGCCGAATAAAGAATAAAAAAAATTCTAGTTTTCCTTATAAATAAATAGTTTAGTTATTATTTGGTGAACTACCGAATACAGAATTAAAAAGTTTCTAAATTTTTCTAAAAAGAAAAGAAAAATAGAAATACATACTTATGAGCCAATAATAAAGAATTTATTATGTAGATAGCTATTTATTAAACCAAATTTGGCAAATTCGTTCCATAGCATCTTATCGGGCATATTTGCAAAAAAAGAATATGATTATTTGATTATTAGCAAAAATTGGAATTTGTTATTCTTCTCTAGGCTGTCGATAGCATAAGAGCTCAAAGTAGTGACACATATTGGCATTTATCATGTATATACTTCATAATCAATCTGTTTACTTTTTATCCCTATGGGCTATAACTAAATTGTTTATTTTATCCTTTAAATACATTAATTTTCCTTATTTAGAAAAATCAAGTTCAGACTCAGTAACTATGGTCACTAATCGAATATTCTGAAAATTTGTAGTATTCGTGATTCGTTTCGTTTCGGCCGAATATTTAGTTTAAATATTCGTTTCGATTGGAAAATTTTTAAATATTCAGAAATTTGAATATTTAAAAAAATTTATGATATTTTCGAATTATTCGATTCGTTAAAAATAATATATAATTTTTTAAATATTCAGATTAATTTCCAGAAACTAAACATGATAGTTATATGATATGTTGGTAAATAATATATTTACAAAAATAAATATAGTAAAAACATAATAGGTAAAAATGATTTTTTCTTATTCTCGCAATTCCAAATATACAAACAAAATATATCCAAATAAAATACTAATACAAGTATTTAATATATTTCTATGATTATATATATACAAAACTAATTAATAATATATATATATATAATTATATATAATATGTATATTTATAACTATATATATATTCGAATCGAAGCAAATATTCGGTATTTTTGAAAATGATATTTATTATTTATTTCATTTTTACGAATACTATATTTTGCTATTTATTTTGCTTCGAAATTTTACGAATACTCGAATTTTTTTATTCAAATCGAAGCGAATAACGAATCGAATCGAATCTGAAGAATATCCTAACTACCACACTGATTATACTTCTTTGGGTAATTGAACTTCTTGACTAAAATCCAAATTAGGACTTAAAAGTTACAACATCTTTTACCTACTTTAATAACGACTTATTTATAACTAAACAATACCCCCTCTGATTCACTTTATATGTAGCCTAAGGTATTAAATTTTGATTCATTATAACTATTGTTTTGTATGTTCAATGCATTATTTTGGCAGAAATTTCTAATGATACACTTATTGTTTTAATGTAATGACCAAAAAATGTATAATATATTAATATAGAATAAAAGAGACAAATTCATGATTTTCTTAATTAATGTATAAAAACCTTAAATTACGTATAAAGTATATATATTGTATTGTTACATGTGATACATTTTTAAATAGAAAGCATTATACAACTATAAGTTATAACCCATAGTACAAGTGATTTTACAAGTAAAAACAGAAAATAACAATATATTACATATATAGTACCAAAATGAAAAAACCAGATAATTTTTTGCTTTTCTAGTTTTCCATTTCATTTGTGTGAAGCCAACTCACTACATAGTCAACATTTGTACAATACCCTTCATTTTATTTTTTTTGAATAACACTATCTCACTCTATGATAATAAAGTCAAAATCCCTAATTATATTTGTTGATGTATCTAATCAATATATATATACTGTATTGTTATATATTATAAAATATAACAATAGAAAGCATTATACTACTATAAGTCAATGACCCATTGTACAAATGATTTTACAAGTAGAAAACGAAAAATAACAATATATTACATATAAAGTTTGTATATAGTACCAAAATGAAAAAGAAATAATCAGTTTGTTTTTTTTTGCTTTTCTGGTTTTCCATTTCATTTGTGTGAAGCCAACTCACCACTACGAAGTCAATATTTCAACTATACAAACAAAAATCGAATAACATTATCTCATCCTATGATAATAAATTTTAAAATCCCTAAATAAAAATAAAAATAAATTTATGTATCTAATCTGTTACCAAACTGTCATTGGCTTAGTGGGACAGACACCCCATGTGCAGTCTCCTTGGCTTCTGCTAAGAGTTTCTTCTCCTTTCTACCTTCTCTCTCAATGGCCCATCTTCCATTTCCATTTTCATCAACTCTCTTCAATTATAAACCCTAAAGTTGCAACCTTTATTCATCATCTCTCTGTTCTTCTTCATCTTTCTCTCTTTCAAGCTATGAAGAAAAGAAGAAACTTTCTCACCTTTTCAATTTCATTTCTTCTTCTATTGGCCTTTTCTGAAGCTGATTCTATTGGAGACATCACAGCTATGCTTTCTCTCAAGAAAAGTCTTAACCCACCTGTTTCTTTTGGTTGGTCTGATCCTGACCCATGTAAATGGACACACATCGTTTGTACAGGGAACAAACGTGTAACTCGGATCCAAATCGGGCATTCGGGTCTTCAAGGTACACTTCCAACAAATCTCAATACTTTAACAGAGCTTGAAAGACTTGAACTTCAATGGAACAACATCTCTGGTTCTGTTCCTTCTTTAAGTGGTTTAGCTTCATTACAAGTCTTGATGTTAAGTAACAACAACTTCGAATCAATTCCTTTTGATGTATTTGAAGGCTTAACTTCATTACAATCTGTTGAAATTGATAACAATCCTTTTAAAGCTTGGGAGATTCCAGAGAGTTTGAGAAACGCTTCAGCTCTTCAAAATTTCTCAGCTAATTCAGCTAATGTCTCCGGTTCATTACCTGGTTTTCTTGGACCGGAGGAGTTTCCTGGTTTGTCGCTTTTGCATTTGGCTTTCAATAACTTGGAAGGTGAATTGCCTTTGAGTTTAGCTGGCTCACAGATTCAGTCACTGTGGCTTAATGGTCAGAAACTAACTGGTGATATCAATGTTCTTCAGAACATGACTGGTTTAAAAGAAGTTTGGCTTCATTCCAATGCGTTTTCGGGTCCTTTACCGGATTTTTCGGGTCTTAGAGAGCTTGAGAGCTTGAGTTTGAGGGATAACGAGTTCACGGGTCCGGTTCCTGCATCTTTGATCAGTCTTGAGTCATTAAAAGTTGTGAACTTGACGAATAATCATCTTCAAGGACCAGTTCCTGAGTTTAAGGGTGCGGTTTCGGTTGATTTGGATAAAGATTCGAATAGTTTTTGTTTGTCTAGTCCTGGTGAGTGTGATCCTAGAGTGAAGTCTTTGCTTTTGATTGCTAGTTCTTTGGAGTATCCGCAGTGGCTTGCTGAGAGTTGGAAAGGTAATGATCCTTGCAGTAATTGGATTGGGATAGCTTGTAGCAATGGGAACATTACTGTTATTAATCTTGAGAAAATGGGACTAACCGGGACGATTAGTCCCGAGTTTAGTAACATCAAATCGCTTCAAAGGATCATTCTTGGTATCAATAATCTTACGGGTACGATTCCTCAAGAGCTTACAACTTTACCTAATCTCAAAACAATCGATGTTTCGAGTAACCATCTTTATGGGACGGTCCCTGGTTTTAGAACCACTGTGGTTGTGAATGTTAATGGCAATCCTGACATTGGAAAGGATAAAAGCTCGTTGTCTCCTACTGGTTCTTCGCCTTCTGATGGTTCGGGTTCAGGGATCAATGGTGATAAGGATAAGAGAGGAATGAAGTCTTCGACTTTTGTAGGAATTATTGTTGGTTCTGTTCTTGGAGGTCTCTTATTGATCTTCTTGATCGGTTTGTTAGTTATCTGTTGGTACAAAAAGAGACAAAAGCGGTTCAATGGAGGCGAGAGTTCAAACGCGGTAGTGGTGCATCCGCGACATTCAGGTTCTGACAATGAGAGTGTTAAAATCACTGTTGCGGGTTCAAGCGTAAGTGTTGGAGGCATAAGCGATACCTACACGCTTCCTGGTACGAGTGAGATTGGAGATAATATCCAAATGGTGGAAGCAGGAAACATGTTGATCTCAATCCAAGTGCTTCGTTCTGTTACTAACAACTTCAGTGAAGATAACATTTTGGGATCAGGAGGTTTCGGGGTTGTATATAAAGGCGAATTACACGATGGAACCAAGATCGCGGTTAAAAGAATGGAGAATGGAGTGATTGCAGGTAAAGGTTTCGCGGAATTCAAATCAGAGATTGCGGTTTTAACAAAAGTTAGGCATCGCCATTTGGTTACGCTTCTCGGTTATTGTTTAGATGGGAATGAGAAACTTCTTGTTTATGAATATATGCCTCAAGGAACATTGAGTAGGCATTTGTTTGAATGGTCAGAGGAAGGACTTAAGCCTCTGTTATGGAAACAGAGATTGACTTTAGCTTTGGATGTTGCAAGAGGTGTTGAGTATCTCCATGGATTAGCTCATCAGAGCTTCATTCATAGAGATCTTAAGCCTTCAAATATACTTCTTGGCGATGATATGAGGGCGAAAGTCGCAGACTTTGGACTTGTTCGCCTCGCCCCTGAAGGGAAAGGATCGATTGAGACTAGAATTGCTGGAACATTCGGTTACTTGGCACCCGAATATGCAGGTTAGTTTGTTATTTCAATGTTTTGTTTTTTTCCATTTGATTCACATTTTAAGTAAAAGACTGATTCTTGATGATGAAAGATTGATTCTTGATGATGATTGTGATCTTGTTTTTCGCAGTAACGGGTCGTGTGACCACGAAAGTCGATGTATACAGCTTTGGCGTGATTCTAATGGAACTTATAACAGGAAGAAAATCGCTAGACGAATCACAACCAGAAGAGAGCATTCACTTAGTCTCATGGTTCAAAAGAATGTACATCAACAAAGAATCATCATTCAAGAAAGCAATCGACCCAACAATAGACCTAGACGAAGAAACTCTAGCTAGTGTTCTAACCGTTGCTGAGCTAGCAGGCCATTGCTGTGCTCGTGAGCCTTACCAAAGACCAGACATGGGACACGCAGTCAACATACTGTCTTCACTTGTAGAGCTATGGAAACCATCGGATCAGAATCCAGAAGACATATATGGTATCGATCTCGATATGTCTTTACCTCAAGCGCTTAAGAAATGGCAAGCTTATGAAGGAAGAAGTGAACTTGAATCTTCAACTTCATCGCTTTTACCTAGCTTGGACAACACGCAAATGAGTATTCCCACTAGACCTTATGGATTTGCTGAGTCTTTCACTTCAGTAGATGGACGATGAATGAGATTTCTTATGTATATTTTGTGTGTTCTTCGTCTTCTTGTTTCCTTACTATTCTTTTGTGTTTCTTGTAGTGCAAGTAACATTTAGGGTTTTAATGTGGATTTCTTATAATATTATTTGGTGTTTATTGTTTTGTTGATTTAGAAAAAAGTGACATGTGTACGTTTAAGTTTGTGGAAATGGTCATGACAGTGAGGTAGGCATTGGATCCATCTTCACATGCCTGTCTCTTTTGTTTAGATCTTCTAAATTTTAATATCTTTATAAATTGACTTCTACTTGATCCCAATCTAAATTTTTATTTTCTGTGAAATTAGTTTCTCAATTCATGGCAGTAAAGAGAAATCGTATATCAGTCTCTAAATCAATAAATTGATCTTCCTAAACAGTACCTTTTTTTTAACATCCATTGTAAAAGGAAAATTTAAAATTGTATTTTAAAGTTAAAAAATAAAAAAAAAACATTATGACAACGTTAGGCGGCAGTTCAACCAATTCAAGAACTAAATAATGGTTTGGTCAGGACAAGACTACAATAATTCCATGATATTTAAGGATTATATTTTTCTTTTGTTATGGAATTATTTAATTACTGAATATAAAACAGCAGAACTTGAACTGGGACTTAAACAAATTCAAAAAAAAAAACTTAGACTGAAGTCTAAAACATATATAATAATGTAAATTTAATTACTCTTATCATCAAATACAAGTGGTATATAACTACACTTCAATGCAGGATACAGCAGAGAGATAGTGATTCTTTTTCTCACATTTGTATTTTAGTATTTCATAAGAAAACATTATTAAGTTCTAATGTTTGGTGATTCTTATGTAAATTTTAGTGATTCTTTTCTCACGTTTGGAAAATCACTTTTCTCACTAATCTTCCTTAGGTCCAATTTTCTTTTCGAATAGATTTTTATTCTGCGGATTGGGTGGCCAACTGGTGAATCCTAATCTCAAAGCAGACACATATACTCAACCCCAAGTTATTCGAAGAACCCTTTGGTCGAAAAACACTATATTTATTCTTTTTTTTTTGTCCACAACTTACTTTTCATTCACATTTAACAAAGTTTACATAACATATTTGACAATATAACTTCTTTTAGTTTGTCTAACTAGCTTAGCTATTTTCATCTTCTCCAGTGAGAAGAGTTATATGAACATAAGCGAACACATACTCATTCAACACGTTTAGTACTATGGCACAAAAGAAAAAGAAAAAGATAACAATGGCCTATATGCATAAATGGTGTATGTTTTATTTTTTTTGGTAAAACATAGATGGTTTATGTTCACAGTGGAAAACCGTTAAACAAATATTTCATATGTTTATTTATTTATTTTTATGTTTTGAGAAAATCGTAGGAGTTCCAGATATTTGTCCGGTAATCTATTTTTGTTAGAGCCTATCTTAAGAAATTCAAGTTTTTAAACGAAGCAAATAAGCTAATGTTTAGTTTTTATAACATAGAAAATTGTTCTTCAATTACTTAATCAAGAAATATATAAAAAGGAAAAAGATCACACTAAAAGTACAATAATATTATAAAATAAATAAACAACAAACATTCAAATCTTCTGAAAAACAATCCTTCTTAAAATTTTATATGCAAAATCATTTACCAAACTTGTATAATTGTAGTTTTGTAGCAAAAGTGACGTCTCCTCTTCTCTTCTCCTTTTCTATGGAAGAAAATATAAAAGTGTAAAACCCAAAAAGAAAGAAGAAAAAGAAAATGAGAGGTCACATAGAGAATAAAAGTTAAACTCAAAATTTTAATTATTTAATTTAGTGTAATATTGAGATTCACGAAATATTTGATAACTAATATTTACAACACTTATTCCTTTTCTCCATATAAAAAAATATTTCAAATACCTTAATAATAATACAAACAGATATACATTTTTTTTGTAGAGCCTAAAAAAATTAGAGATCCCATTCAAAAATTTCATGGAGATATGTCCAAGATCAGCTCAGTCTCCGGTGCCAGGAACTAACGGTTGATAATACCACATTTAAATCATAAATCACTCATTCCAAATGGAGTTAAACTAGTAACTTTGAAGATTATTTCTCAACAAGTGTCAAGACCAGTAGACCACCATCCACTTGGTAGACATATTCCATATGTTACAAGAGAGTACACAAATTCTATCAAAAAAACAAGATAATATGGATCTGAGTGGTGTTAGACTCGAAATGCAAGAGAAAATACACTACAAAAGAAGACTCTCGAAGCTTCATAATATATCTAAGAGCTAAATACCAACTTGATCTCTAAAAGACTCTACCGAGAGAAAGCCCAAACTCTCACAAGTCATTGTCAGAGCGTGATCAAAGAGATATTGTCGACCGCGTTTAGGGATAAATGATAAACAAAGCTACACCTCAAATCTACATACATGTGGTCTCATGAGGTAAGGCTAGCTCATGCTAAAAACTTTAAATCGAACTCTTTCTTCTCGTCAGTTTTAGCTTAATTAAGCCGTTTGAAAATCATAATCAATATAAATAATTAAGACCTTTTCTTCTTTATTTATATTATTAGTTTTTTGGGCTACTTAGGAAGATCAACAAGATTACGTTTGAGTATTTTCGTAATTTTGAAACCCATATGGGGTCAACTAAGTTCAATATATATAGGGAAACATGTCTCTATATAAGAACATGAATATTTTTGGTTTACCATATATCAAAAGGAATATGAGCTTGTTACAAGTTACAAGTGGAAGCTCATGTAACTCATACTTAGGTCGCCCCACACCTTTATTTTCACACTAGTATAAGGTTTTTGTAATCGTGGTAGAAGCCAATATTACATTCGTTTCGGTGGTTCTCGTGATTGTGGTTAATGTAAAGCAGTAAAAGCTATTACCAACTTTATTCTATTTTCTATCTAAACTCTATAATAAAGCAACACTTGCTTCAACCATATTCTGTATCCTACTTTAAAGTATGATAAAAGATATTATTATTCTATATATAGAATAATTCTATTTTCCGCTATATTTTACTCTTTAAATAATGAAAAACAGAGTAACAGTAAAATAGAGTCCAGCATTGAAAAAAAAAACTCTACTTTCTTTTAGAGTTATTCTATTTGAGAATAAAAAAAATAGAAAAATACAATGGATATGATGTATTTAAACGGCAAAAATTGAAATGTAGCCTATTTTTATTGGCAATTGTTTTACTTCGATAAATGTAATAGGAAATAAGCCCTCGTAATATGGTTTGGTAAAAATATTGGTCCGACGTCAATCGGTGTGTCAAAAGAATCAAAGTTATAATGAACCACACGAAGAAATATTAATTTTGCAGACTTCTCTCACACAATGACAATAAGTGTTTAGAAAAAGAAATAAAAATATTAGCGGCGTAAATTTACCTCCATATATATTCAATTAAAAAAAAATAGAACAAAATTATCCACAAAATGAATACTACTTCTAAACACACAATTAGTTTCTTGATTTATAAGTTAATATTTTTTTGATCCAGGAACATTTAATTATTTGACTATAAGAATAATTTAGTGGTTTGTACTAGTATTGTCGTTTTCCCCCACGACTTGGATTCATATCCACGTAATCTATTTTTTGTTGAAAAAGACATCTAACTTACTAACTATCTTTCGAAGTTTTACATATGTTGATTACCAAAAATAAGTTAGTATTATAAAGGGATAGTTCTAACAAACCTAACCTAAACACATGAATATAAATATATATATATATATCTAAGTTGTTACAAGATAAAGCTACCACAAGTGTATGCATATCCTTTGGTAATATTCAAGACTAAAGTAAAGCACCGAATTTGCTGGAAAAAAACATATATCATGTATTTTAAACCGGGAGCTGGAAATAGTTGTTGCCGTGTTGATGGTTTCTTTTAAAAAGAAGAATATAGACTGACTAATTATATCTAAAGAGTCTAATTATATCTGAAGAGTCTAATTATATCTGAAGAGTCTAATTATATCTAAAGACCTTAACAAATACAGATCTACTTAACAGGTAAGAACGTAAAGTAATGTCCATATGCGCATGGTAGCGTTTTCATGCACCGAGTCTTGACCATTGACTTAGTCAATCTCTAACCGAATTCACATTATTCTTCATTTAAATATTAATTTTATCTTTTTATTTACATATATAGACAAAAATAATCTATTATTGTATAGTTGTCATCACAAGTCACAACTCAAAAACAAAAAAAAATTATAAACCTCAGACAACCAAAAAAAAAAGAACAACCCAAGAAAAGGTTTAAACGCTTTTTTCCTGTTTCTGCAAAAGGTCATTAACTACGTTTTTTCAAACATTCAACGGTCAAATTTTCCGATTCTTTAACAGCTTGCGAATAATATGACATAAACCTTCTACATTATTCAAATTTCCGTGATTTTCTTTTACTCGAATTAACTTTGACTCACTTGCGTTCAAGAAGCGTACGATAAATATTATATATACATACACTCACACATTTATTAATCCTTAAAGCCTAAAAATTCACATAAAAACATACATATATAAATCTCATCTACATTTGTGTCCTCATTATAGTAGTAAACGGTCAAAGAATGGGACTTTCATTAAGAATGAGACATCGTGGAGGAAACAAGAAGGTGATAACTCCGGTGATGAGTTGGTCGGAGGAAGAAGAGATAACAATTCCATCGCAGTTTCAATGTCCAATCTCTTATGATCTAATGAAAGATCCGGTCATCATTGCTTCTGGAATCACTTACGACCGAGAAAGTATAGAGAAATGGTTTGAAGCCGGTTATCAAACATGTCCGGTTACTAACATGGTTTTGAAAAGTTTGGAGCAGATTCCAAACCATACCATTCGAAGGATGATTCAAGAATGGTGTGGTTCATCTTTAGGTGGCGGTATTGAGCGTATTCCAACGCCACGTGTTCCGGTGACGAGTCATCAAGTCTCCGAGATTTGTGGGAAGTTGGCTAATGCGACGCGGCGTGAAGACTTCACTGCTTGTAGTGAAATGGTCAAGAACGTTAAAAGATTGGGAAAAGAAAGTGAGAGGAATCGAAAATGCATCAAGGAAAACGGAACCGGATTAATACTTTGCGTTTGTTTTGACGCATTTTCGGAAAACGCAAACGCGTTATTGTTATTGGAAGATATAGTGTCTGTACTGACGTGGATGCTTCCTATTGGTTCAGAAGGTCAAGCGAAACTTACTTCTACGTCTTCGTTTAATCGTTTAGTGGAATTTGTAAGAAATGGAGATCAAAACGCTACGTTTTTGGTTAAGGAGCTTCTTGAGTTTAACGAAGCTCACGTTCACGCGTTAACAAAGATTAATGGCATTGAAGAAACGTTCTTGAAATCGATACTTCAAGAATCTACATGTGTTAACTCTCTAATGTCTATTTACAAGATAATCTCAGCAAAACAAGAGACCATATCAAGATTTCTTGAATTGGGTCTGGTGACTTTAACAGTGGAGATGTTAGTGGATTCAGAAAACAGTGTTTATGAAAACGCGTTAATGGTTTTAAACGCGATTTGTGAAACTAATAAAGGAAGAGAAGAAGTGAGAAGAAACAAATTGGTGATACCAATTTTGGTGAAGAAGATTTTGAAGATTTCAGAGAAGAAGAATTTGGTGTCTTTAATGTGGAAGATTTGTAAAAGTGGTGATGGATCTGAAGTTGAAGAAGCGTTGAGATTAGGTGCGTTTAAGAAGCTTGTAGTGATGTTACAAGTTGGTTGTGGTGAAGGAACAAAGGAGAAGGTGACTGAGTTGTTGAAGATGATGAATAAAGTTATGAAGATGAATGGTTTTGTTGAACGTTCTGATTCTTCAAATGAGTTTAAACATGTCAAGAAGCCATTTTAGTGCCAAAAGAAATGCAACATATTTTGTTTAGAGGAAACAATATTTCTTATTTTCGAGTTGAGTTTCTAAGCCAGATATTAGTTAAACCGGCAAAACTCGGTTCATAAAGTTTAAGTCACAATTTTTTTTATTAATTAGAGATTTTTTGTTTGTCATGTTTTCTATTTTTCGATTTTAGAAGGAAAAAAATTATTCTTTTTTCTTTTTTCATGATCGATTTCTTGTTTCTCTAGACTTATAAACTACTAAAAAAGGAAAGTGAGATGACTATTTTTTTTAGATTTTAAATATAATGTATAATGACTTCAAAATATACCGAAATATAAATATGGCCATGACTGGAAAGTATAGTTAGCAATAAAAATATTTTGAGCTCAATAAAATATGGAAATAAACTAATAACTTGTGTTCTTGTAATGAGACTTGTTCAAATTATTTGTTGACAAAAAAAACACATGCATATTCTTATGAGACTGGAGAAACAAACACGTATGTAAGATTAGAACTTAGTGTACAAACATTTCTTTTTTGAACGAGTCTAACTTCAGAGAATTCAATTCTTATAACTTAGATTCCAATTCATTCGTTAACTATATATTAACAACATGAAATCTTTATCAACATGAAGACACGAAACACTCTTCTCTCAAGAAGAAGAAAAAACAGAGAAAGAAATAGAGTGAGACAAATATAGAGATGGGGTGTGACTCCTATGGCAATCTAAGCGACACAGAGTTAAGCAAGCCTTTACCATCAATAGGTAAGTATACGTCGCTATACCTTCACTGATTTGTGGAGTTTCAATGTTTGCTGATCTTCTTCATTGGTTTTCTCCATCGTAAGTTTTGGTTTCCTTGCAATTCTTCTCTCTCAACGCCACCACTCTCATATTCATCTCTATCTGCATCAAACTCTCCTTAGATCTCAACACTTCTATGCCTAGTCGCATAGATCAATATCTTACTAAACTCACAGTAGTGTCCTTTTTTTTGCATTGTGATGGCTAATACCATGCCATCACTTGGTTTCATGGTCACAAACGATCTTCTCATGAACCTTATAGCTCTTGGGATTTTTGTCATTACCGATGTTGTCAACATTTGTATACAATTAGGTACAGCAGTTAAATAATGTCAGGTGTAAAAACTCAATTACCAAATTATATGCTTTATTTGCCGGTTTATTGACAAGTCAAAACTATCAACTTTGCTTTCTTGACGAACTAAAACTATTCTTCTGAAACATTTATTTTTCATCCGGATATTTAAACCATGTAAGAATAGCTCTTTAATCGAATTATAAAAGCAATATTAATGTTTCATGATTTCTTATGAGGATTCTAAATAGTAGTAAAGCCAAACACTCAAACAGTTGGCTGCTTTCTGTATCCGAACAATTTGTCAATTTTTAGAATGAATCGAAGGTTAGATTGAGATACATCAGTTTTGATAGTAACAGTTTTTCTTTTGAATGTTGATCTTTTTTTTTGATATCTTTAGGGTGATAGTAATTTTAAACTCTTAAAATCACATACTTTCTAATATTATGCTTTATATATTTTGAGTTGTTAATCTAAGATCAATGTAAATTTATTTGAACCAACATTTGGACATTACATTTTATTTTTAAGAGGTTTCTTTGAAAGTTTGATTATGATAAAAATTGATAAGTAATTTCAATATTTTCAAAATTTAAGATTTACTTCCACCACCCTAAATTCTTTTCAAGTGTTATTAATTTATATCTTACTATAAAGACATGAAAACAAAAATCTTGGCTGCTACTACAAATTCTAAACTAATGCGTTGCATTTTAGATTTCATCCTTCTTTTAATTTAAAGTGTTTGAGGGCATATAACTTAATTATTTTATCAATATTTTTTATTTTAATATTAGTTTACTACATATTTATGTTAAACTTGATATTTACTATGAAAGTTATATCCATAGTAAAAATTTAAAACATTTATAATTGTTAAAAATAATTGTA
This sequence comes from Nasturtium officinale, assembly GCA_963854855.1. NCBI lineage: Eukaryota > Viridiplantae > Streptophyta > Magnoliopsida > Brassicales > Brassicaceae > Nasturtium > Nasturtium officinale. The sequence continues at coordinate 5,585,750 of OY978512.1, forward strand.
ATTGTTTGGTTAGATCCATAGCTCGATCAAAACCTCGAACTTATTACTCTTGATTCGATCTAGAAAACTCAAAAACAAGACCACAACTTCAATGAATTTCCTCTTCAACAGGTAAACCATATATGACCACCATACACCACTCACAAGAAGAATGAGATAAAGAAGAATGGTGTCATTTACTCTGCTTTTTGAAACCCTTCTTGTGCAACCGAAACTCTTAACCAACTTGTAAATTAATGGGCTTGTAGATAAGGCTTCATCTGTTTTACGTTTTAGTTCATGAACCACTTAAGTAAACCAAAAATACCCAACTCACTTGTTTTGATCCATGAGACGATCCAACAATACAAAATCACATACATTTGTTTCATTTACAAAAAAAGAAAAGAAAAAATGGTTATCTACAAATGTTTGATCCAAAATGACTTTACAAGAGATAATTTTCTTCAGGAAAACTCATACCAAGACATCTATCAGCTCCAAAGTAATCATCAGCTGATTCAATCAAAAATATATTCTCTGGATTAGGAAACTCATATTTGGGCTGCAACACTTTTCTCTGTTGATCTGCAAACTCATCACAGCAATTAGAACAAACAAAAAGTGGAGGCAAAGTATCAGAATCATCAATCCCACAACATCTTGTATGTTGCCATGTTTCACACACATCACATGCAATCATCCTCTCACCATCATCATCTTTAGCCCTGCAAACACATTTCACCATCCATGTATCACATCCTCCTTGACATTTCAGTTTTGATTCCAAATCAATCCCAAATCCATTCACTGTTAAATCAGAACAAGTCTCAACCAAACACATGTCTTCTTTAACCTCATCAATCTCATTCACCACAAAGTTTGACAAAATGTAGTAAGTATCTCTGAATGTTTCTTCAATGGCATGTTTTAGATCTAAGACTGTAGCTTGTACTGGTACTGTGATTAATTCACCTGGATGTAGCTCTGTGTTCTGATCTACTTTCAAATCAATCAAACTTGGGTTGATTCTGCAAACAAACTGTAAGACTTTGTCATTGTTGTTCCATAAAGGCCACTCTTTAACAAAATGCTTACTGTCTAAGATTGTTTGAGTTGCAGATCTCAGTAACTCAGATTCTGGATAGTTCAACAACACATTGTTGTATAGTAACAAGAGATCTCCATGAACATCAGCTCCAGGTTTCACTGCAGCAAAAAACCTCAAAGGAGTAATATCCTGTGCCACAACAAGTTCTTCTATCTTCGGTTCTACTGCTTTTGTCGTGTCATCAAGCTCCTGTATTGTATAGTGCAGAATCCTTGTAACGGGATCAACATATCTTCGAACCAAAACATTTCCAACGACCACATTATTCATTGACTTCAAAACGTAGTCTAGCAAACCTGTATCTCCAATATGTAATCTAGCTGCATCCCTAACATCTTGTCGGGTCATACCGCTCTGATTCATTGCTTTCATCTCTTTAAGTGACTCTACTATCACGTCAGCAGCAAACTCAAGTCTCCTTACAGGCCATCTACTACCCAAATTAGCTGCCACATTGCTATAGTTCCTATACTTAAGAGGCTTTTCATTATCCACAACATCACTCTTCTTCAAAAACAACCTATTTGATCTTTTTTGATAAGGAAAATCTGTCAAGAGCGGAGGAGTCGCGGGAAGAAGCTTAGTCGTTTTCGGAGCATGAGACTTGATGATTAACATAAACTGTAAGAGATCTTTGAATGTCTTCAAACGTCCTTCACTCATGTCTCTATAGTACTTAAAAATCTGTTTGATCTCTTTAGCTTGTTGATGCTCAAAGAAATCAAACTCAATCTGGTCAAGCTCAAGTGAACCAAGAAGCTCAATAGCATTTGCGTAATCATTCTTAGCCACACCATAACTTCCACGACAAAACTTATAACCCCATCGACCAAACCAAGAATGACCATAAGCCACACCATACAACAATCGAAGCTCCAAAGATCTCTTCTTAGACAAATCCTCAACCGTTATCATCCTACAAAAACACATACATTCAATAACCAAAACCATGAAACACTCTATTACCTTGCTCCAAGCTAAATATTGAATCCATTACCTTGCTCCAAGCTGAGTACAAATCCTATCCCAAAGATCAAAAACTTCTCTTCCACACAAGTACTTAGATCCTCCTTCCACACCATTAACGCAAATCAAATGACCAAATCCATTACTATGAATCAATCCATGTAGAAGATGAGTTTGTATATCAAAAACATCATCATCTAATGACATATTCCAATCTGTATCAATTGGTATAATGAAATGATACTTCCTCTTTGACACAAAGTGATTACTCCATCCTATACCAAAACCACAAAACTCAAAGTTAAGATATTTCAAAAACAAATCTCCAATTCAATCATTAATCAACTCAACCCAATACTCAAAAATCACAATTTCACAACTTTAATCTGAAATCAACACTTCAAAACCAAAACGAATACGAAAAAAAAAATCCAATTTTTGCGATAATCTACAAATCAATTAAACCCAAAACTGAAATCAAACCCAGAAACTAGAAAACCCAAAGAGAATCAATAAAAATACCTGTACATCTACAATGATCACAATAAGGTTCTGATGAGCGAATTACATCTTCTTCAATAGTGTAAAGAGGAATCACATTCTTCGATTCATGACTGAGCAATGTACACCACACAGGCATACCATGAATGTTATACTCTTCAATCTCAGAACAATCTCGAAGAAAAACCCTAACTTTATCCCGAAAAGCTTCGTTCCGATGTATCGGAATCTCATCTTCGCCGAAACTTTGTAGATTGTAAACTTTTGACTTTCTCTTTCTCTTCCTACAAGTTTCTATGATAGGAATTGGCATTGCAAATGATTTGACTTTGATTAGGGTTTTTTGGATTTGAGTATCAATGGAGATGAAGAAGATGAACTCTCTCGACTCTGTTGAATTTTTACCCGCGTCAAGTTTTGAAACAAATCGAGATATTGTTAGAGAAATGCCATTGAATAAGATTATTATTTACGTTTTCGCCATTAAGATCTGACGGTTGTGGTTCGGTTTAGTCGTTTGATTGATTTTGGCCGTTGATCATTGTAACTGATAAGTTGTTACTTGTTAGTCAAACTGCTTTTTTCTAACTTCTTTCAGTCAACAGCTCACTCGATACTTATTATTAATTTTTTAACTATATATATATATATTAAGAATTATTCGTATGGAATTGGAAGAGATATGAATTGATTTTTTCTTATTTTTCAGTTATATCATAATTTATAAAGCTTTATTTAACATTATTTTATTATATTATGTTCTATTTTTAATACTTTTCTTGTTAATGATGAGTTTAAATTTCATTTGTAATAATCTTATATTACTGAAACATGTTAAACTTAAATGTTCGAATGAATAAAAGAAAATCCTACATGATTCATGAGCCTTATTTAAACATTTATATTTATACTTTTGAAGTTTTATAGTATGTTTAAGAAACATAATTTTTTCTTCTTTACCACATAAAAAAAAATTCCATATTTTGGTTGTAGTGAAAAGTTTAAAATATTCCATATTTTTCAATCAGTTGATGCACATAAAATCATTTAGCCATTAACTATAAATTTCTATTGAATCAAAGATAATAATTCATTTACTCTATTAATTATTTGATACAACATCTAACTCTGAAATCAATTTTTTGGTTCTATGTTTATGAATATGTGGTCTTATAAGAAAAGTATGAAAAAGGGCATTTGACTCTTTGAGATCAATTAACTTTTGAAAAATCATAAAGAAGTGGTGAGATTTTTCTTTGTGGACATTGAGTCACTCTTTCGATTAGATACACCTCCACTTCTTCAATCATTTTCTTTATGTTCATACTCTTTTACAATCTTTCAAGAGACCAATAAATATGGATCATCCTCAAGCTCCTCAAGTTACATCGATTTTTTCAAGTATTCCTCTTCTTGGTTGCATCATGGACACACTAGTTCACCTTTTTACGATATTTTCTGACGACCAAGGCAAAGAAGTCGTTGACATGGCAGTTGAAGAAAATCGTGAAGCCCATAAACACTTTAGGCAATTCAACTGTGTTAAACTCAGTTAGCTCCAATGATAAGTATGTCTTATTATCTTTTTTTTTTCTTTTTGGTACGCTTCATATATACATAAGATCTATTATAAGATTAGTTGTTAAAGATAAGAAGTTTCTATGATGTATGAATATACTTATGCATAAGTGTGTAATTTTTCCTTAGGAGCAAAAAAACGAGTAATTAAGGATTCACTAAGAAAATACGAGGTCTGTATTGAACTCTCTTTAATCCATATGTTATGATATGAATGTTTATGATCTTAGAATATGAGTTTATGATTGATGGGAATCAAGCTTTTTTAACTCTTACCTCAAGGATATGTTTGATATAAATAGTGATTTTCAACCAGATTGAAGATCATAAGGTTCATATGGATTTTAGATATCAAAATATTGTTTTAAACAAGAAGTAGACTTTATCTGTCTGTTAAGTGCATTTCAAACTCAAGAACATAGAATCATCAAGAAAATTTCGGCACTTTTTTGTCAACTAAAATTTCAGAACATGTTAAAATTGTAGTAAAGTTCCTAGATTTTTATTTTTTGTAGCTTTACCATAGGCAACCGTGTACCATTTTGGAATTTTTTTTTTTTTTTTTTGCTGTGAAAGGAGAAGTACAACATGCTCATCAGCTCAACGTTTTGATTATCATGATTGATATTATCATGTGTTTAACAATCAAACCATTACTAACCAAGTATATAGTGGTATATTTTTTAAAAAAAGTATATAGTGGTCTAATGGTTTTGAGATTTGAAAAATTAGTTTTCAAGATCACTAATTCATCTATATATGGAAAGAATAATTTACGGTTAAACGTGGTATTATCAATGGTTGTTTCCGGATACCGAAAGATATTAATTACTAACCTTCACAAAATTGTTGTGGGAGATAAGTCGATCCTCTTATATATTTTGTATTATTAGTAAATATATTTCATTCTTTTAAAAAGGTAAGAAAAAAGAGTTTCTTGAGAACTCGATTCTTAACATTAAAACCAAAAAGAAAAATTCGATTTCCAACTTTAACTGTAACACTTAAATTCCTAGAGAAAATGCAAAAAAAAATCTTTTATTTTGTTGTTGTTGTAATATGTTAAGAAATGCAAAGAAGTCGATACAGTTGAGTTTTAAACTCAATCTAATAAATCTTTAAAAGTCTTATCATTGTACCGCTATAGTATATTGGGTTTCGATCCACTAAATATACTAGTTGTTTCACAAATATAACGTTGCGATCAAAGGACGAATCGGAAGGGTTGAGAACATCTAAAACAATAAAGGAAAAAAAAACCTTTGAAGAATATATTTTACGAAATCAAAAGTAATCTTCTCTGAAAGTACCAATCACTCAGCTTATCATCTAAAATCCCAAAACATTCATTTGTAGTATAGATGTAGCAATGACTAATCAAATTTCCGAGTGGCTAATTACAATACCTCTTAATATCAACTTACATTGTATATACAAAAATATCCATTTACATCTTGTTCATAATTTTTTTTTCCAACATATAGTATTGAAACACGAATTACCCTAAGATCTAGCATTTGGTGATCAAGCTAATTATAACATTAAGCAACCATATAGATGAAAGAACAATGAAATATTTACCCTTAACATCGTCTAAGAAGCATCAATCCATCAAAATCTTCTTGATTCTTGTAAGATTGAAATAGAAACTATTCCCACCTAATTTTGAAAGATAAAGAAATAAAAAAACCAATTAATTTTCTTATTTTATGTCCAAATTTGAGTTTGATCTAGCAGCTAAAAGTCTTTCGTTTCCTTTCATATGAAAGATTTCAACTTCATTTGATACCCAAATGGTTCCTTTTTGAGAATACATGTGAAAACATTAAGTAAAAACCAACATATACCCAAATTCATTCCTAAATGCATATAGGCTCAAATACAAAAATACATATAAAAAACTTAAAATATCAAGACTTTTGAAGCAAAATGAAATATATTAATACACTACCAAGTACTTTTGGTCTTGCGTTTTTTGTTTCTTTTGATGTTTCAATTTTTGAGCTTCACTAAACTTACATTGATGTACATAAGAGTATGTTATTGTGAGAAATAAATATACTATTAACATATATATTGTATATATATATATATGTGCTGTAAGAACACAATTTCTACAATAGGGCAACTGAATAAATTGTAAAGTTAATTATATATAAAATAATACCAGTAAATGAATTATGATATAAATTTGCATAGACGAGATATGATCTAGTGTGACGGTTTGATGACGTTTCGAATCTCAGATACAACTGCAACTATTTTGTTTTGCACAACCCAAGAACAGAATCTAACGAACGTTTTTCTGTGTTATACTCTCAAAGAAAAAAAATAAAGAATAAGAAAGTGAAGAGATTGATGGTTTGTGTGATCAACACATCTATTTTATTAAAACTTGTTATTAGTATGATATCTTGTCATTATCAAATGAAAAGAAGAATGATGCTTTTATAGCCACCCAAAGAGGAGCATTTGTGATCTCAGCTATTATGGTTTGATTTGCTATTATTGTCTCAGTTTTTATGGTTTGACTAATGGTTATACCCTCAGCCATTATAGCTTGATCAGTAGTTATGATAATAGCTATTATAGCTAAATATGCATTTATCGCAATGAAATAATTATAAACATTAAGATAGAAAACCAGTCAACATTTAACTTGGTTTGTATAACTTTTAGTCAATTTTCTTATGCTTTATTATCTTTATAATTTATATAAGATACCCAATTAAAAACATATATTTCTTATTCAAAATAACACCAATCATTTGTCTAAAATTGATTTCCAACATGTGCATCATATGAGCTTATCTTCATGAGTATTGTTAATGGAGTTAAAGCTAATACAGTATATCATAAGTTGATGGCTAATGATAACATAATCTGGTTCCGTTACCACAATTCACAAGACAAGTGGACCAAGAACTGTAGAAGCATGGGGTTGCCTAGCCTCCTTTCTATTTTTCCCTTTGACATATGATTTGTCGTTTTCGATATATTATATAGTTTTATTTTGTTTGAAGAGTCATAGAATTCGAAATTAGTGATTGAAAGGTAACTTGATGTTATGTTGTCCAAATTTATTAATTTGCAGATTGAAACTATCCTCGCTTTCTCTACAGCTCTTTATTCGGTGTAAAATGATGTTGTCGTATATCATATTATTTGAATTTCTAATAAAAGAAAAATAAATGGGGTGTTTTTATATTTGCTGGGCAACAAATTACGATAAAGTATTATACTCCTAAAGTAAGAATCTGTCCGTTTTTTATTGACTGTTCTATATATATACTTTCGAATCAAGAATCAATTTTCATTTTACATGAATGAATTATACAAATCAAATTTTGATGATTTCGGAGCAAAGTAATCAAAATAATTGTTTGTTGATGATTTTGGATAGTATTTATATTGTGAGATACAATATTAAATTAAAACCGTTGATGAGATTCATGAAAATTGACATGGACCTACGGAAATTAAATTCTTATAGTTATGAATACTATTTTGATTTTCGTATGACAAAGAAATAAGTATTTTCACAAGAATCAATAGACATATAAATGCATCAAATGGTCGTTTTGTGTAATACAAACAAAAGCTCACGTCAACGCGTTATTGGTTCTCAATTTTAAGTGGAGATTCTTTCGCGTAAACTAATCAACTCAAATAAGACATTACAAAAAGTTGTAACCACCAAAATTAGAAATAATAAAATGTGTTAAAAATATTATCATAAATCGAAATTTCATATATATGGCTTTCGCCGCAATATCTCTTGTCATTTTTCCCATATACATATAGTTTTGACGTTTTCGAAATATATAAATTATGAATAAATGGTTGAAGCTTTTGATGATAAGCTAAGTTAATTAGTATATTAATATATGTTAGACAATTTTATTTATTTATTTATTGAGTAATTAGGCGTGTGTTCAGTATTAGACAGAGTAATTAGGCGTGTGTTCAGTATTAGACAGAACTAAGATTAGTTAAGAAATTTATAGTTAAATAAATATATGTGGCTGAAATTTACCACTTATCAGATGTCTTTATATCATTAGGTAGAGATTTGCCACTCAGATGAAAAACTAGCGGAGTACTTCACTTGCAACAAACGTAACTGAATATTATAGAAACGATATTTTTATAGTATTTTATCCAACATAATCCAACTACATAACATAATATATATAATCCAACTACTTCTTTCACCTATTTCACGTATTTCATTTGTTTCTCTTCTTTTGTTTGTTAATCTTCTTTCATTTGTTTCAGTTAAAGGCTCTCCTCTTTCAAAATAATTCTATTGAGATCGAGGCCGTACAAAACCAAAAAAAAATATCAAACCTTGTTAGTAAAAATACTAGAAATCCATATACATTGTAGTAGAGTCGGTCTGAGAAATTTAGGACCAAAACAAAAAAGAAAATTTAACATTTAGTTTTTATAACATCTAAAAATATTTTTAATTAGTTAATTAAGAAAAATTTAATATTTACAAAACTCATTTTAATAAAAAAAATAATAATAATATCATTAAAATAAATAAAATTATGTAATTTATTATAATATTGAACTCATATAATATTTATTATATATTTTTATAACAATTTCTTTTGTCAGCAATATTTACTCTATTTTCATACAAATTACATTAATATATATATACATATAATTTTTTTGTGGGGTTCATAAAAACTGAGAACCTCATTCAAATGTTTCAAAAAATAGGCCCAAAACCGGCTCTGCATTTTGGCAAAAGCAATATTTTTTTTTAATTATGATTAGTCATTATATGTTATGTATTAATATATAGTATTAGAGTTCACACATCAAATTATGATCTAAAACTCTAATTCTAAGTCTAACAATTAAAACTATCTATTAGAATAAAATGGAGGTGGTAAGTCTACCCGGAATTTGATATGCAAAATCAACTAAACTGTCAAATCATACAACTATTTTTTTATCAATAAAAAATTCAAATGATATAACTTCAAATACAATATCCTCTTTGGTTATTTTTTTTAAAGAGTTCCATGTGTTAGCACCACACCGTCACATACTATCATATCATATAGTTATAGTATAAATACGAAATAGCTCATCAAAGCATGATTTTTAATGTAGTTAAAAAAAACAGGTTTTTGTTTTAAATGGCTTAAAGCCCCGCTAGTGAAGGTGGTTTTCTTTTTCGGATTCCAAATCTGATATAAATCCTAACTAGAGTATTATGAGATTCAAATATGTATGTAGACAGTGAAATATTGGACTTGCTCCACTCCTATTAGTTAGAGCATTTGATAAGCATTTACTATTTACCAAGGTCGGTCCAACATTTTCCGATGCCCTAAACATTTTAAAAAATACACTCTTTTGTTTTATCCAATATTATTAAAAATAATAACACAAATCAATCATAAATTTTACTTTTAAAATCATTTTAATTTGCATAACAATAATAATAAGTATTTACAGAACTAATGTAAGTACTAAATTTTTCATTTAATTTATTGATAATTATCCAAGTGAGGTTATACCTTATAAAATTATAATATAAAGTTCTTAATAATGGATCAAAACAAAATTTTACTATTATAATTAATTTAATATATGTAATCTGATAACTAATACCTTCAAATTTTGAAATAAGAAAAGGAAATCGAATTAGAATAAAAAATATGACTAGATTTAATTCTTTTTCTATAATTTAAAATTAAAAATCATTAATAACATATCCAATTTTATATTCTATCAATTTAGATACACAACTATAGTTAAATGTCTAATAAGTTAATCTTATTAGCTTTAAAAATTAATTTAAAATGTCCAAAACTACTAAAACAAATGTCCAAAACTATTAAAAAAATATCCAAAAAATTGATACCCTGTGCCCATGCCTCAGTTTAATAATTTATCATTTTATAAATCTTACATTTATGGCATATATGTGAAACATCAGAATTTGATCATAAAAATCCTAAATTTTGCAGAAATTATTAAAACAAATATAAAATTTGGTCTGACCAAATAAATAGTAAAATTTTTAATGACTTTCAAAATTTATTCAATAACTTATTGCTTAGTCACCAATAAAATATATTATTATTATTATTATTTTTTAAAGAAAAGTAAACATTGAGTTAATGACATTCAACTTTTCTGTTAAAAAGATAATGATCTTTTTTATTAACAAATCAAGCATAAATTATTTAGTTTTTTTTAACTTAGAGGTAGATTTCGGGTTTGAAAAAACACAGACTAATTTTCTGGGTGAAGCACAACACATTGATGACTCATATTCACATGGAAACCAAATGGTTACCAGTTCTGCACTTGGAAATATCAATCCCTAACCTATATCAACATGTCTACTTTTCGACAAACAAGAATTACTAGAGCAAGAAACTTGGTTTATTTGGCCATTCTAAAGTTTATATTTTATTTGTTAATTTATGCAAAGTTTGAGATTACAGAATTCCCAATATAAAAACTAAGAAGTGCAATTTATTATTCACCAATATAAATTACAAAAGATGTTTGACACAATCGCATTATTAGTAAGTTTATAATATCAGACAAAGTAGGAACGTCAGTTATTTCATTTACTATAAGTAAATCAAATATGTTATGATAATTACTATTGTTCGCTGTGGAGTCATCGTCGCATCTGTTGCCCAGAGCCGCTGTTTTAACGACTTGATGTTTTGCTGATTTGCCACTAAATGTCTGTTATACCAAAGTCTAATTAAATTACTATAAAATAATTTCATAGTCGAATCCATTGTTTTAAAACTCGCTATGCACTAGTCGTGCGATGACTATGGGCCTAATACCTAGAAGATTAATGGAGGAGTAAACATGGATTAATCAGAAATTAGTTTTAGGTTATTTTAATATTTTTAAAATATATTTATTCATTATATTAAACTTTTAAATAATATTGTTTTTAAAATTATAGTAAATACATAAAATAATAGTATTAATCATTTATTTTAAGATTTTTATTTATAATTGTAACATAATTTATTATAAAACATCACAAAGTCTCGATATAAATGTCTGAATAACAAAAAAAAAATTATACTTGAAAATTTAAAAATAATTGGATTATAAATGATTATGTGGAAAATAATCGGATTAGGCAGGGATTAATTGGATTAGGCGGGGAATAATCGATTAATTGACTTTTTTTTAAGGGATTAATCATTAATCGAAATAACGAGAATAGATCTAGCGACTAAACATAATATAATCAGAACTTGATGATTTTTAGAACATGGATACAATCTCTAGCGGAAGGTATAACTGGTATAAAGACATGTGGGAACTTCATATTCAAGGAAGGAGGAAAAATAACTACATGTGTTGTTGTAATCGATTTTCCTCAAGTCCACATGCTGGGTATGAGATAATTTGTTTTAAGTTAGCAAATTGCGTATAAGGTTACTATTTTGTAACAGAAGAAAAAAAAAACTATAATGTTGGAACTCTTGGAATGAATTTTACCAGCAAAAAATAAATAAATAAGTTATTTTTGCTAAGTGTTTTTAACTGTTTTTAGAACCTACGAAGAAATTCTTATTTTTAAAAAAAATTGTCTTTCAGAAAACAATTTCTATTTGCCTACAGATATTTGGTTAAAATAGTTTATTTGAGCTTTAACTGTTTTTTAAATACTGTAATCCTATGTTTATGAATATTGTGCATACCATTTTCCTCCTAGTTTCAGGATCTCTAGCATTTGTCTCCAAACAAAAACTAATCCATATGAGATTATGTAACATGTTTATACGGATTAACTATTTAATCTCTTCATATATATATATATATATATATATATCATTAAATATCTATATATTAATATTGTATAAATTAATAATTCGCTAAATTAATACCTTCCAAATTGATATTTGGACCTAAGTATCACTTATATAAATTAATTATTTCGATAAATTAATAAAATATTCTAAAATATATAGGTCTCAATAATATTAATATATATACCTATTTCTTTTAAATAAATGTTTACTAATTCGAAATTGTTCATTTACAAGAAAATTTAATCGCATTTTCCCCCATAAAATGTAACCCGTTTTTCTTGTATTTATTTTTTCCACTCCTATAAATTTTACTGTAAATTATATACAACCTTAAACTCCAAAATGATATTGACCAATTCCTTATATATGTTTTCAATAAAACTAAAACATAAAGTAACAAAACGTGTTTGTTATAAGTGTATATATACAAGTCACCTTCCATTACTCTCCACCACCATCTTTCTCACTTCCAAATACTCAAAAAAGAAAAATGTCTCCCACTCCAAAACCAAATCCTCTCTTCTTCTTCTTGTTCTTCTTCTTCATTCTCTTCAACTATGCTTCACTCTCATCATCTCTCTCCCTACACCTCCCTCTCAAATCTCTCCCACTCTCCTCCACCACCTTAGAAACCTCCCTCATTTCTCGAAAGAACCCATCTCCATCATCTTCTCCATACAACTTCCGATCAAGATTCAAATATTCAATGGCTCTAATCATCTCTCTTCCTATAGGAACACCACCACAAGCTCAACAAATGGTTCTTGATACTGGAAGCCAACTCTCATGGATCCAATGTCATCGTAAAAAGCTTCCTCCTAAAACTTCATTTGATCCTTCTCTTTCTTCTTCTTTCTCAACCTTACCTTGTTCTCATCCTCTTTGTAAACCAAGAATTCCAGATTTTTCCCTTCCCACCTCTTGTGATTCGAACCGTTTATGTCACTACTCTTACTTCTATGCTGATGGAACCTTCGCTGAGGGTAATCTTGTCAAGGAAAAAATTACTTTCTCAAGTACCGAAATTACCCCTCCTTTGATACTTGGTTGTGCTACTGAATCTTCTGATGATAGGGGTATTTTGGGTATGAATCGTGGTCGTCTCTCTTTTGTTTCTCAAGCCAAAGTTTCCAAGTTCTCTTATTGTATACCACCTCGGTCGAACCGGACTGGTTTTACTCCAACCGGTTCATTTTACCTTGGTGATAACCCGAATTCTAAGGGATTCAAATATGTTTCTTTGTTGACTTTTACTGATAGTCAACGAATGCCTAATCTTGATCCTCTTGCTTACACTGTACCGATGATTGGGATTAGAATTGGTCAGAAACGGCTTAATATTTCCGCTTCGGTTTTTAGACCAGATGCAGGCGGGTCGGGTCAAACGATGGTTGATTCGGGATCCGAGTTTACTCATTTAGTGGATGCAGCTTACGATAAAGTAAGAGAAGAGATAGTGAGACTTGTGGGACCAAGATTAAAGAAGGGTTACGTGTACGGTGCAACAGCTGACATGTGTTTTTATGGAAACGCGATTGAGATCCAACGGCGGATAGGCGATCTTGTGTTCGAGTTCACTAGAGGAGTTGAGATACTTGTAGAGAAACAGAGAGTTCTGATTAACGTAGGAGGTGGGATCCACTGTGTTGGTATCGGACGGTCAAGTATGCTTGGAGCAGCTAGTAATATAATCGGGAACGTTCATCAACAAAATCTATGGGTTGAGTTTGATGTAACCAATAGAAGAGTGGGATTTGCTAGAGCTGATTGTAGCAGATTACCGTGAGATAAAGAAGCTTTTATTCTGCGGTCAAGAGTAGGGTCATACAGTGTACCCGATAAAAGATCGTCGTTCGATTATGAGTTAATCGACGGTACATATTTTTTTTTGTCATTTAGATTTATTAATTTATTATAAATTATGAAAATTATTACAAAAATTAATATTTCACGGACAATTATTTCCGACCCTTATTAGATCTACTGCAAAACAACATTTCTTTCTCTGCATAGAATTATAGCGAATGTTGGTAATTATATATCATTAAAGATTTTCTGTATATATATCTCCATTAATCTGCAAATTTTTCCTCAAACCCTATACGTTCTGATTATACATATTTAAATATCAGTTCTGAATGAGATAAAACTTCTGAAGCGAGGGGCTCTGAACTATGTAGTACAATGATTAAAAGAGGTCACGTAGATTTTTATGGTTGCACCGATTGTATATTATATGGTCCCGCTATAAATTTTATATTTATATTTTGTCACTGTAACTTGTTGACTCGTGTTGAAATATTTGTGGATGAAGATAAACAAGATATAAAACGGATGAAGCATTTAGAATTGAGATTTTCATGTGTTTTTGTTGAGTTTTATATTTATGGTATCACTTTTAGTATAATAATCCAAAAAATTATATCTACCTTAAGCCGAATGTCTACATATGTGGTCACTAATAATCACACCAAACTATATAGTATAAATGAATAGTTTAGTCAAAACTCGACTAACTATAACAGTATTATAAGAATGTTATATTCCATGTTACATACCATGACTGAATTGAAGAGTTACTATACTGTACTAAGTTTTCTAATAAAAAAATCTAGAATGTATTCGGTCTCGGGACTCTCATGGATAAATTTTTTTTTATATTAGTCTCCAACAGATAATAAATTTTAGTCACCAAACTAGTCAGTGACTCAGTGCTGTGCTACTCGCTATAATAATTGCCATTAAAGTATTTGATTGGAAAATTGAAGGAACTTACTTGATTACAAAAAAAAGTTAACAAAAAAGACAAGCAAGGATGGCTTTATATTTTAATGTCTCTGTGATATTAGTAAGACAAACCGAAATCAGGATCACACTGCGACAGACAAATTATTTTAGTATTTCATATAAACAGAAAACATATAATTTTTTAAAAAAATGGAGAGAAAAAGAAGATGCAATGGATAAACAATAAAAAACACATGCGCCAAAGTGACAAGGCATATGTATCTTTCCCCATGTCTATTTTGTTTAGTTTTGTTTAATGTTATATTTTAGATGTGTTATAAAATTATATCTTCCCACTTTTTAGCTAAAAAAATTAGCAAAAAAAAATTCCACATTTTTAAAATTTTGATGTAAATTGTAAAGGGTTATCGCCATGAAACCAATACAAATCTAGAACTTTTACCAAAAGTAACAAGTTTTGTTCCACTAAATTATATATTTTTATATAAATCGAAATATAAAATCTGTATTTACCATTTGTTTTTGTTAAACAAAAGTTAACAATTTTTTAGATTTTTTTCCCCCACAAATTTTTATTTAAAGGGTCTTCGTCATCAAAACCAACAAAATTCTTAAAATTGAGTTAAAAACATAAAAGACAAGTATCAAACCATAATATAGTTAGGATTTTTATGTACCCCAATACAAAACAGTCTGAGCATTGCAAGTTTGCAACACATGAATCTTTCTTATTGAATCAACATAGACATAAAACATAATATAAAATATAACGGGGCCTAAACTAACATGCTTTAACTCTTTGAATTTGAATGGGAGTGTGAAGTGGGGGCCAAAGATGAGCTGGCCAGACTTAACTTTGAGATGAGATTTGGGCCAAGTAGCCGAAAGCTTAGTTCCAACTCTTCGCCTAAACTCATTCTTTCTTTCCTTTTATTATTCTCTTTATTCCCAACAATTACCTTTTTTCTTCATACTTGAATTCTTTTCCCAATTTTGTTTCCATCCTTATAGCCATATAGTTTACTACTATTTTAAAAGTTTTAGTTTCAATTTCATGTCATCATAACAAGCGTGATGTGTAACGGATGGTGAACAAGCCTCTAAGCACGTGAATATATATAGAATTCGCTTAGCACAAGAATTGGGTATTATTAGTTCCAATATTCATCATCAGAAAATTACTACAAACAGGGAGGATACCATTTGATCAGAGCGAATAACATCGGAGAATTATCTATTTTGATGTAATTCAGCATTTTCGTCAATTTTCTTGACGAAAAGTAGAAGTTATTTACTATGTTTTATTCGCTTGGTAAATAGAGAAACCTTGACGATGACCCTTGGCAATAACCGGTAAAAGTAGAGTTTTTATTCCCTCCAAACTTTAAACCTAATTATGAGATTACTCACACAAAATAGATAAACAATAAAAAATGAAAAGAAATTCATAATTAATAAATAAAACCAGGTTTA
Source organism: Nasturtium officinale (assembly GCA_963854855.1). Classification (NCBI taxonomy): domain Eukaryota; kingdom Viridiplantae; phylum Streptophyta; class Magnoliopsida; order Brassicales; family Brassicaceae; genus Nasturtium; species Nasturtium officinale. The sequence continues at coordinate 5,601,932 of OY978512.1, forward strand.
AAAAACTTCTAAAAAATGTGGACGAAAAGGAGATTTATGGAGATTCAACGTTCAATTAATGACACAAAAAGAACGGAAAAAAAAATTGAAGGTGTATAACACTTCTATTTTAAATCTATATGGTTTACAACTCTCATTTTAAACTTTTAAAATTAAAATTTTATTATTTTAAACCTTCAATGTGACATTTTAACATATATTGACTTTTGATTTCACAAAAAATTAACTAAAATTTTTAAGTTTAAACCCCCAAAAATCACATAAAAAGATGTTTTTAATATGGTAAAAAAAATTAGATTTTAAGAAAAATATTTTGGAAGTTTATACTGGGAGTGTTAGCCATTTTTGAAGTTTTTAAGGTATTTTCCTCAAAAAGAACAATAGCATGAAAGATCACCATCTTCAATATAACCAAAAAAAAAAAGAAAAAAAAAACAAATTACAATGTTAGGATTTATAATTGGACTGCCAACACCACCAATCCTTGCGAAAAACACAACTACATACATGTCTAGTTACTAAATATTGCCTCTGATTGCAGTTGTTCGATTAGTGACACAACTATGAGACATTAGTCTCGTCATGGGCTGGATCCCTATATTCCTAGCAATGGGTTATGTTCAAATTGGGGTTTTCGTTATAGTAGTTGTTCAGCCAAAATTAATGGGTAACAAACCTTGTATTTTTTTATTATTATCATGTACTTTTAAAAGAAAAAAGTTTACCATAATAGAATAAAATATACTTCTAACTTATATTACTTACCATAATATACTTCTAACTTATATATTTTTCAATACTAGAGTCTAGCAAAAAAGATTACCTAATTTAAAGTTCACTAAAATAGAAATGGAATAATATCGTTAAGAAACTTAAAATTTGGAAGTAGTTCTCATAATGTAAGAGAAAAATATATAAGTTAAAATCACAGTTAAGGTAGAACAAAAAAATTTTTCTCTTTTCCACACTGATAGAAAATACAAAGCTAGTGAAAAATCACAATGGGGGATTTAAAATGTACAATTAATCAAACGCAAAACAATTGTCCGGAAGAAAGTTCCTTCCAGCCTAAAAAGGTAACAACCCAAGAACCACTAAAGTTAGAGATGACCACTTTGAGTCTTTCCACTTGCCGCCGATCTGACCAGAGCCTCGGCCGCCACCGCAACTTTAACCGTTCTTCTGCCAGCCGGAGATGCCACGTCATCATTTCTCCCACAAACTGTCGACCCTGGACCCATCACAATCATTCCCTTCCACAAACTTCTCTTGCTCACTTTTTTCATGAAGCCACCATTATAACTCTTTTCATTATCCATTCTACAACTTCTTGTAGTAGTATCATTCTGGTGACCATTTCTCTTCTGCAACAAACCATGATTATCATAACCATGATTAGAATATTGGTGATCATCGCCGTTTTGCCAGAAAACACTTCTTGCGCTCACGGAGAAATTAGAATCATCAATATTAAGCCTCTTGGAGATGTTCTTGATCTCATAAGTATCAAGAAGACGAGAGTATTGTGTTTCTTGATCCCCAAGAAAAGAGTAATTCGTGTACCAAAGTGAAGACTTAGAAATAGAAACCCTATTCTCGGCTAAAACCTTATTCTCGGAGAGTATCATGTTCTTGGTGGCTTCAATCTTATACCGTGTAGGTCGAGGTGTTCTTGATGCTCTCGTTAAATCTAACTCTCTCATGATTGGTTTACCTTCTTTCCTTTGGTACCAAGCCCACGCTGCCGCCTTCACCACCGCCAAATCATCTTCTCCTCCACCATAAGGAAAATGTTATTTTTATTTGGGGTTAGTTGGATTACGATGTGAATTTGTATATAGTGCATATAACACGTCTTGCCACCGGTCCCGTATACGTTATTTATTTCAGAAATTAAATGAGTCAATAAAGGATGTGACTTTATGTCCTTATTAATTATTATAGACAGGTTTTTAGAGTAAGAAAATAGAAAATGGATTAAAAATCGGATATTTGGCTTCTATAACAAAACAAAACAAAAATTGCAAGGCAAATCAAAGATTCATTTTTCCAATTTTAATTCATTTTAAAAAAGATTCTGTATTAATATATTCATTGGGGAAGGATTTAACGCCCACTTTATCCTCCTCAAAGTAAAAAGTTTTTGGTCCCAATATCCAAAATAAATTCTTTTATGTCAACTTGGCTTATTGTGGAAGTGAATGTGGTTGGTTGTATCCAATGTTTTTAAAATCGCTAGACGTTAGTCGGGCGGGCGGCGAGGGTAGGTCTAGCGCCTAGGGAATTAATCGAAGAGTAAACAGGGATTAATCGAGGATTAGTTTTAGGTTATTTTAATATTTTAAAAATATATTTATCAATTATATTAAACTTTTAAATAATATTATTTTTAAAATTATAGTATATACATGAAAATATAGTATTAATCATTTATTTTATGATTTTTATTTATAATTTTAACCTAATTTATTATAAAACATAACAAATTCTCAGTATAAATGTCTAAATATACTTGAAATTTTAAAAATAATTAGATTATACATAATTATGTGGAAGATAATCGGATTAGGCGGGGATTAATCGGATTAGGCGGGGAGTAATCGGTTGACTGAATTTTTCGAGAGATTAGTCATTAATCAAGGCGGTGAAGGTGGACCTAATGACTAGGCGGGGTGTAATCGGAGCTAGACGGAGATTTTTAGAACATGGGTTGTATCAATCTAGGAATTATTTCTATCCAACTGCTTTTTAAAGCAGTTAAGTACCAATGTCAAATACATATGATGGTCCCGTAGAATCCAAACCGGAATAAGTTTTCGTTAGTTGTGGAAGTAAGGGGTTTCCTTTTCTAAAGTTTCGAACATGTTGCTATTTGCTAAGTGTTGAAGTTTTAAAATAGTTTTCAAATGTCTAATAGGCTAAGCTGGAAAATGGTAATGACAAATGAGTGATAAGTCAAGGCGCTTTGAATTTAGGTAACTTGGTCTATTTAAGGAAGGTTGACAACTTTGAATTCTTGAATGAAAAGAAAGCTGATTGGTAGGTCATGCATAATTTCTTTAAGGAATGTTGGTAAATTTTTGATGAGGAATTTATTTAAAAAGGTTTATAGTTTAACTTAGAAAATCATATAACTAATGATACTGTTAAAGGAAGCTTATGGAAACCATATTGACTCCCTAATGTCTCGTATATATCTTCTACTGTGATATTACTTCGGTTTTGATTTGTAGGTTTTTAAAATTCTGGACTTGAATTTTACTGTTTGATCTTTTGGGCCAATTGATAAGAACCTTATGGAAATTATATATATTGAACTTTTAACTGGGATCTTTAGTCTCTAGTATTGAGGCCTTTTAAGATCGTGTTATTAGTACAAATACGAAGACAGAGCAAACCAATTTGCTCCAACCACAGAACCCAAAAACCCAAAAGATTAGAACAAAGAAAAAAAAGCCCCCAAATCACAAACCGGGCAATATCAACCGGTACACTTGCTTAATAATTAAAAGACAATCTTGGAACTTCCAAGAAACCGAATTAGAGAAAACCAAACTCAAGATTTTCTTGAATAATCTTCCTTCAAGGCTTCCAAAGAAGTGTAGTCTCAGCAATCATAGAAGTAACAACATAAGGATCCATGTTTGAAGCTGGCCTCCTATCTTCAAAGTAACCTTTGCCTTCTTTCTCAGTATCACGACCTACACGAATGGATGCTCCACGGTTCGCAACACCCTTTTTAAAATAACAACAATATACAAATACACACAAAGATCAGAAAAAATGTTATTAATTCTTTACAACAATTAAACCAATGTTTTCATATCTTTTACCCAAATGAAAGTGTTGATATCAGCAGTTTCATGGTGTCCTGTAAGACGACGCTCATTGCCTTCACCATAAGCCAAAATGTGTTCCTTGTGTCTTAGTCCAAGCTTCTCTATGGCTTTCTTGATTACCTCGAATCCTCCAGCTTCCCTCATTGATTTAGTACTGCCAAAAAAAAGAACGTTCATCGTAAAAATATTGTAAAGATCAATTACAAAACATGCTAAGAGATTCATGAATGTTTTATTACCTGTAATTGGTATGTGCACCAGCTCCGTTCCAATCACCTGGAATTGGTTTTGGGTCAAAAGATACAACAACTCCAGCAATCTCTGTAATCCTCTGTTTTTAAAACGGCCAAAACTTGTGTTTTAAGTTTATATTCCTTAAACAAGAATTGATATTGGATGGTTTTTAAATTATACCTCCAAAATGTAACGAGCGATCCAAATTTCATCAGAAGCTGAGATACCGACCGATGGGCCAACTTGGAACTCCCACTGTGACAACAAAATGATTTGGTTAAGTAAAAAGATTCACTTTTTTGGGGTTATAAGTTATAACCAGTGTTCAAAAAATCAGTTTATACTGTCATTTAGGCGTTGCTTAGGTACTAACCCTTTTTTAACCGTCAGCATAACCCATTTAATTTTTAAAAAATTGATTATATTATACGAATACTTAGATTTAATAAAATATACGATTATTAAGCGGATTAAACACGAGTTATGCGCACTAGACGAATTTAATATCTATATTTTTATATAAAATATTAAAATAGTATCATTTAAAAAAACTTAAAATTATAAAACATTACTATTTTCAAGTCTTTATAATTTAAAGTTTTTAAATTATTCAATTTTATAATTTTATTATGTTATAATATATTTTGTTAATATATATATATATATATATATATATGTCTAAATTTATATATTTATTATAAAACTGATTAAACCGTCTAAAATCGTCTAAGTTCTGATTAGTTATCCGATTAGCATGTAGCCTTTTTAAAAAAAATTGCTTATAAGTGATCTAAAGATAAAAAAATTTGGTTTTTCGAGATTTACCTGACCCGGCATGACTTCTCCATTGATTCCACTGATGTTAATTCCAGAATACAAACACGCCTTGTAGTGAGCATCAACAATGTCTCTACAAAAAGATTTATCAGCTCCAATACTGCAATAGTATGGTCCCTGCAAAGAGATGGTTCAGAGACCAAGACCAGAGAATCTAAAAAACCGGTTAACAAAGGATTAAAAACCGAATGTACCTGAGGGCCAGGGAAGCCACCAATGGGCCATCCAACAGGCCATTTCACATCCTTCTGCAACAAAGTGTATTCTTGTTCGATACCGTACCTAATTAACCGAAAATTTCAGCTATCGAAAACCGCAAGAAACCTAAAAAAATTAGAAAAAGATGAAATTGAGATTAACCAGGGCACTTCAGCTACAACAGCTGGGTTACTAAAGATCTGAGCTGCAGCATGTCTTTTGTTTGTAGGGATTGGTACGCCCGCAGGAGTGTAAGCATCACACATAACCTAATCAAACCGGTTTAAAAAAGTTTAAAATCAACTGCCAAAAAAACAGAACATGTTTCAAGAATCAAGAAAACTAAAAGTTTTAACTCACAAGAATGTTGTTGCCTCTACGGAATGGATCTTTGAAGATCGCTTGAGGGCTAAGAAACACAAACAAAAGAACAATTATAAAATAAAATAAAACCAAAACAAAAGACGTACATCTTTCAAGAAAATCTTGAAAAATGCTTACTATAAGATCACTTCACTATCTTGACCAGGAGCTTGACCAGTGCTTGAACCATCATAATTCCATTTCGGCAATTTCGATGGATCTGTCACAGGTCCAGGAAGAGTCTACAAGAAATAAACCATAAAAAAATTCAATAAAATCTTTCAGAGAAATTTAACTATTTGTTTTTTTTCTTAATAAAACTAGAGTTATTAAAGATTTAATTACCCTAGCTTTGCTTCTCATGTCCATACCAGAACCACCAACCCTGTTTGAAAAACAAAATCCAATTAGAGACGTAATTAGAAAGCTAAACACCATTAGTAATGACAAAACATTATCTTTTAGATTCAAATTTTTTGACTAAGCCTTTTTCCTCAGAGGCAAAAGCAGAGGAAGAAGACGAACCATATGTATTCAGCGATGATTTTCTGAGTGTCGTCTGAGAGGTCAAGGTTCACAAGATCAGCAAGAAGACTCATGGTTGCTTATAAGAACAAGAAGATTGAATCTTTTGGTAATGTGAAATAATCAAAATCTCTTGAAATTGTATGTGTTTTGGTTTATGAGATGATGTTTTAGAGTTCATGGTTGTGAGAGTACTTATAGAGAAAAGAGGGTGACGTGAGGATACTTTGTAATTTTTTTTTTGTAAACATTATTTTATAATCTAATTAAAGTGTAATATAGGGATTCATAAAAAATAAAAATTACCAATGGAAACCCAGCGTATTAAGTTGAAATACTTTAGTTTATTAGTGCATTTAGTTTTGGTATCGTTTTGTCAAGTTTAGTTATTAATTTTATTGTTGACTTATTTTTGAGTTTATAAAAAATTCTAGTAGGTAAGAATATTTAATTAGGCGTTGATTTTTTCGTTCGTACCGGTAGGTATTGTAGGGTTAGCAAGATCAGTAAGTAGGATTATTATTACTTACTGTTTCGTAAGTTTTAAAGTTACCATTATCATTATGGGTAATAACTAATAACTAAGAATCAGATTTAAAATGGAAGAGATATATATAGTTTTTTAATTTATAAAGAACAAAATTCAAATAGTTAAAACTTATACAAAATAAAGGTAAGATATAACGGTAGTATTTTATTTTTACAAAAACAAAAAAACAAATATAGCAGCATAAGAAGTTGAAATATCATTTCTGGTACACTATTGATATTGTTTTAATTATTAAAGCTATACACCTTGTATTAGAGTGATATAAAAGTTCCAATCATACATTTTGAACAGTAAAAATAGAACAAAAAAAAACAATTGATTTCCATTTATTTTAATTTTGTCAAAAAATCATGATCAATTACATCATTTTAATTTAAAAATCAACAATTTGTTTGGTTGAATTATTATTTTCTGAAATAACGCATTCTCTAAAAAAAACATATTTTCTGTTGCCATCGCGTCCAATTACTTAAAAATAAATGGATAAACAGATGGAAAATACATGGTTTCAATGTTTCAATTTAAACAAAACACCATTTCATTATCCATATGGTACTTATCAAAAGCATAATTAAAAGCAAAACATGTGCATGTTGTCCCCACTTGAACCGGCTAAACCGGTGGCCTGTCAAATGACGACGTTTGTACGGCTTGAGGACGCGTCGGGCCCACTCTCCGTCCATGACTGAGTAACCGCCTCAAAAGTGTTTGCTAATCTCTGCCTTAAGCTAGTGAGCATTACGGCCCTTACCAAATCTTGAATTGAAGCATCTACATTTTTTTTATTTTGTCAAATCTTTATTTTTTTGTTGTATGATGGTAATCTTCACAAATTTATATTATAAAACAAAACAACTAACAATCAGAAGACAGCAGACAAAGAAAGATTCGATTTTGGGCAGATTCCGCTGTTATATGTTGAAGAATATAAAATATCGAAATTGGGGCAATACAAATTTATACTGATAAAATTCAGAATTTGACCGTGAAAAAGTTAAAGTAATTGGAAAGGAAAAATGATGACAGAGAACTAATTATTGGTTTATTTGTACCATCATTTCACAAAACTCTTATTTTACATGATGAATATTATATTATATCTGATATTAGGAATTTGTGCAGAAATAATCTACCTTATCATACCCTCTAGAAGTTTGTGTAGGGCAAGGCCAAATTTTGGTATTTGTAGTGGATGCAAGAAAAATGGATAGTCGGATAAATATATAATATGTTTATCGGTAATTTGACTCGATTTGTTACAAAATTATTAATTTATGTAGTTACATTAAACACAATATATAAATTCTTAAACATTTAAATGCTTAAATAAATTTTCTTATTTAATATTTAAGCCAAAATTTCAAATATTATGAATTTCAAAATCATACTATTTTTTGTCTTCTTTCAAAATTGTATTATAAACTAATTTAAAACATTCATATGTTGAATTTAAATTTCAGAAAAAAAAAATTCTTAAACAAAATTTGTATTATATATTAATTTTTCTAAGGAAAAATGTATTTAGGATTATAAATAAGTATGTAAAATAACTAAATAATATATTATGTAAAAACATTTAAAATTAGGTACGATATCTCCTAGTTTGATTATGTTGTGTGACACATAATACATGTAGTGAAAACGATAACTGCAGGAACTCGACAAAAGAGAAAACGATATCAATCAAATTGATTTGTACCACTTTTTTCTTTTCTAGACAACAATTATTTTATTTGTACCGCAAGAACTAAAATGACCATTTAACTCTGCGTTTTCTATTTCTTTTTTTTTTTTCTTTTTAATAACTATCTATGCAATTTTAATCGCCGCTATATCCATATTTGCATTCACTACCACATGAAAATAAAAGGAAAACCAAAAAAAGAAATAGAAGGAAAACAATAAATATAACAAAACTTATTTACGAATGTTTTTTGCCTGATTTTTATACAAAAAAACACAAATATATACTTTAATTGTTCTCTAAACTTTTTCTCGTCGCCACTTTTGTACTAGTAATTTTTAATGTATTCAAAAAGCATGTGACTAAATTCTGTTGATTTCTTTTTGGGGGAAGTATTGAAAAACAAAGTAGATGCTTTGATTTCTGATCGTACGTATAATTTAGACCTTCTCATTACCAACCAATTATTATTATTATTATTTTATTATTTTGTTTGGTTAAAAGTTGAAACGTAGGTAGCCTTTTATTGACTGTTAGTGAAAGTCTTTTCAAATCTAGATCCATCTTAATTTTTTTGGACTGTAGTTATTTTTCGTCTGCTGTACATTTTGAACTAGTTCCAATCAGTAATAGAACAAAAACAGAACACATATTAGTAAGTAACATGTCATGAAGGTCATTGATAAGTTTAGTGCGGTTAATTTCTCTTGCTAAAATTATATATATATATATATATAAGTTGGTGTATGAAGCACTTTTTAATGCAGTAATAACTAATTTTCTTTTGGCTTCCTTTAGGTAGAGAAAAGAAAAAAAAAATAACTACATATCTTTTAAACGGAAAATTTGACCGCCTATGATATAAGAATTTAGTTAACAACTAGGTTTTATCTCGTGTCAACTAGGTTAACAACTAAGTTGTTTCCAATTACTACAATCCTTTAGTCAAAAAAATTCAAACCGAGTTTTATTCTAGTTCCAAAGAATTAATCAAGAGACAAGAAAGAAAGAACTTGCAGTTTTATGGGATATGAGATAGGGATAAAAATTAATAAAAATGAATTTAAGGAAATAATTTGATATGAGGAAGAACTATTTAAGCTGGAAAGCAACACATAACAATGAAAATTTTTTTTTAACTTATTGTACAATTCAAACATTTCAGTTTATTGTTGCATCTGAAACTTGCAATGTAGATGTTGACAAGTAGTGTAGATGCTGACGCAAAATGTGTTCATTTCAACTGCAATATGGTTTTATAAATATAATTAGTATTATATTGTACGGATGATTTAAATCGTTTATAAATTTTTTTTATAACAAAGATCTTAATCTAGTGATTTCTATTTGAGAAAAAGTAGTCATATTAATTTAGGACAGAGATCAATTCTCCTTAATGTAAACTCATTAGTCATTTCCATTTTGGTCCGAGGATTTCACATGGTCTTATCCACACAGGGGATGTACCGATTAAAATACAGAACCTTCTAGTTATAAAAAAAAAATCAAGATGACAAAAAGATTACTTAAAATTTTTATCAAACGACTTTACGAAACATATAAATGAATTACAAAATGTCGATGAAATTTTTGTAGAGTGACATGTTGAAGTCACTCTACAAATATACAAAATATAAAGTAAATATATTGCTCCAATAATTGAATTAGAATCTGAATCTCAACTAACTTAGAATATATTCAAAGTCAAATCTACATGTCTAGTGGTTCAATGGACTTAACATTTCATTTCCTCTCTCTATAGAGCATCCTCATATATGACTATGCCTGCAAATTGGTAAAATATAAATAGAATCTACAACTATTACTCTTTTGTCTTATATGTATGCGAAGTATAATTCAAAGCCGACAATATATTCATCCACGAGCAATTTATTATGGTATTTACTTTTTAATAATATATTTCTTAGATGTATTTAGTGTAGTTATATATCCATATGATTGGTCTCCTTACACATACGTAAGCAGGAGATTAACAGACAAATGTTAGTCAACTTTGCCTTTTGGAAGAGACTTCAGCCATTCTCACTCTAATTAATTTTAGAGGTTAAGGCTATAAATTTGGCTTTAAATACACTGCTACAGCTGCAATCATTTTCATTATACAATACTTCTTCAGAAATTTCATCTTGATATGTAATTAGTTAAGTCTCAATAAGTCTACAAAAATTTGTATTTTATATATGTTAAAGCAATCTAAAAGCATAATTAGTTTGGTCGAATGTAATAAAGATATGAAATTTAAATGTCGTAAGAAACTATAAAACTTAAACGCTAAAGTGAGAAATGCGGAGAAGGGAAACCGGAGAGATGACCGTACTTAACTAAAAATACAATGTTCTTTTTGGAAACTTACTAGAAATGGCATCAATTTCCGAAATTAATAGCCTCAACACATAAAGGTTGTGTATATATAGGTCCTACCAAAATCCATAGCCTCAGATGATTTGGTTGAACATTTCTAAAATGCCCAATCTTAATACTTGTTTAATGGATAAATTTGATTGATAATTGTAAGATTGGTTGATATCACTCAACCAATTTCTAACATGTAAAATGAACTTATACAGTCTTAACATTTTATTTAAAAAATGAAATTGTATGGGCAAAGTAATATTTGACCGTCATCTACATGTTTTTATTGTACATTTTGGATCATCTTAAAAGTTTAATATTACTTCAAAATAAATTAGTGAACACACCTGTGAAAATATGAGTGCATTTTAATATTTTTGACTGTTTTTACTTTAATATCATGCCATATATAACTATTAGGGTCCCTAATTAACCATTATTAATACCAATAACTCTATATCTAAAATAAAGTCATGTATTATCACTAAAAAATATCTTAATCTAAAAGTGAATATTCTATTTGAATTTTTTATTTTGCCAACTACTTGTAATATGTGACTCTGAATATGGCTGGTGTCACATTGCCAAATATTATCACAAACCACTAGACTACATTTATTAGTTTTAAGACTTCGTTTTAGATTCGATATTTTATATAGTGTAATAAAAACCCTACAGCATCGAAAACCAGAAATAAATATTTCTACATATATATATATATATTTATATATATGTTCTTTCATAATGTACTATTATCATTATTTGACAATGTCGTTGTTAGTTTAAATAAAATATGTAATAATAAAAGTACAAATTTATTGTAATAGGTTTGACAACGAATATGTAATAATAAATACAATAGTGCTAGTTGAAATTTATTGTAATAGGGTTGACAACGAACATGCATCCAACCAAATATATATTAATCAAATATCTAATTGGTTATTATAATTTTCAGACGATCATCATAATCCATAATTAAATTCAGGTTACTTCCATTTCACTGTCTATATCCTCGCCAATAATATATAACAGCATATGATTACGCAATTCGTTACGTGCATATTACTTGGATGATTTGTTTTTTTCTTTTAACTTATTGGTTAGATGATTACGTGTAGTTTTAATATAAAATACTAACTAAAACGAAATCGAGCTTAAGTTTAAACTCGGTTCTGAATACATCAACCCAAAATAATATAAACTCTAGTCAAATATGAACTAGTCAAATTGTGTTTGATTGGGAGTTATGATATATATCGAAATCCAGAACTTTTTATTTTGTTACGGCAAAAAAACTCCGAACTTTAACAAAGTCAAAAGATTTTTTAAAAACTGCATTCAAACTCAACATTTACTTCAAAAAAACGACTTCAAAGACAAATAATATTTGTATATTGACTTTAGATTACGTATTCATCATATAAATGTTCTCTATATATATACACTCCTCAAAGTACATTAAAAACTATCTGAGGCCATAACATAGGTAAAAGTTTGAATAATTATCATAATCCAAAAATGTTTAAGAAGTGGTACCAAAGAAGGGATCTATATTTAGAAAAGAAAGAAAAAAAGAAGGGATAATAAAGTGGTATTGATTTCGTCTTTTATTAAAGGTATTGTTTGGTCTCAAACAAGTGGTTCTTGTTTTACGCTCTGAGTACGACTGGACAAAAACATATTATACGTCCAAAACAAAGATGATATACCAAGTAGAGCAACATGCACATGATGCATCCAGGATAAAACCAAAAATGTGTAAAGTAAACATTTATATACTATAGTTATATACCATTTCTTTTGTTTTGGATATAATCAAAACCAGTCGTTTGCATTGGTAGAATCCGATGCGAATCACTTTTCGAAGTACCATCCTTCTTTTTGCTTTTCTTTGTATGTAAGAGTGATGCAGTTTTAAAGTTCTAAAATCAGGAAAAATCCACCGGTAAAAGCATTTCTTTTTAGGTATCGTACAGATTTGTAATAGAAACTTTTAGAGGATAGTGTTCAATAACAAGAAAATATATTATATTGCTCCTACTGTCGCATTTGGTTGTTCAATATCATTTTCTAGAGTTCTTATATAAGTTATTTACGGAAAAACGTACAACATAATAACTTATATTTAACGAAATCAATTTGTTTAAAATTCATCACTCATGCAAAGGTCTGGGCAAGAATTCCCGAATTGAATAACCGACCCAAATCTAATTCAAAAAGTGAAACAAACCTGAATCGATAAAATATCCTAAAAGATGTTCTTAACTCATACCAGAAAAAGAAAGTCTTAATCCAAGTCAAACCAATCACCGAATAGGTATCCAAAAAAACTGAGATACAATTATATAACCAAAATATAAATTATTTTTATATAAATATTTTAGTTATGTTTGTAAAAAATTAAACAAAAATAAAAAATTATTCAAATCTAACATATATATATATTAAATCAAATATTTTTAGGTACTCAAATCTGAACTAACTGAACTGATGTTAAATCAAAAATTATAAATACCCAAAGAGTTTTAAACCTAATAACCCAATAACTCAACAACACTAAAAACATGATCCGAATCCAAACAAATACCCGACCGCTGAGACCTGATCCAAACCACTTATCATGATTTTTTTTTTTTTTGGGTTTTTAACATGCATGTCGAATAATGGGAATGTACCATGGTAGATGACTTTCCTTTAAGACAGCTTTTATTAAATTTTAACAAATATATATCACTGCTTTTTATTGGTTTTACGATTCAATCGATCAAGAACCAGTCAAACGATTTAAATCAACTTTAAACCCGAATATATGTATGTGTTATTTGGGTTCTCTGAGTAAGCATTGACTCAAGTTATGGGGTTTTTAGTGGACAGAGAGAAAAGATGAAACAATGAAATTTGCCTATTATCAGTATAGCCTCATTGGACGGTTTATCTTATTTCACCTTTTTCCTCACATGCTACATTTTCTCTTTTAAGTATCGTACGCTTTATTCATTTCCCATTTTACAATTGAATTTTTCGTTTTTTTTGGTTAGATGAGAGACATAAAAAATGTACCCTAAGTATTCTTATAATTTAAGTTGTTTATTTACATCGGCTAAAAATAATTACACCGAAATGTTAATGGTGGAATTTGTAATTCGTGAACACATAAGTTTTATGGAAATAAATGAAAGGAGATCATTTAAAAACTAATAATAATAAATGAAAGGAGGAAATACGACATTTAAAGCACATTGATTACATTACCTCCAATAGAAAATAAAATATAACACATTGGTACAGTTAAAAATATTATACAATAACATTAATAATTTTGTTAGATCTTGAAATTCAAAACTCGTGTTCTCACAGAAAGAGGGATTCTAACATTGTGGGCACCATTGTCAGTCCAAGTCAAGCTCCCAAAGAGATAATCAGTATTCGATTTATGAGTCGTCGAGACTTTCACCTTAAATGTAGTCTTGTTGGTGTTGGAACCAAACTCAAGAGTCTCAGGACTCACCTGTAGGTTAATACCCTGAGGCGCTTCAATCACAGCTTTGTAAACCGAACCAACCGGTCCAACATTGGTCACAGTTCTTGTTATGGTGACCTCTTCACTAAGATATGGGATTGTGATGGATGGTAAGTTTACATCAAGCATGGATGGAGTTGGAGAAGGGCAAGTGTATTTTTTTCCAAGTAGGGTTGATATGGATGCACTGTCGTAGCCAGCAGAACACAAATAATGAACATATTCATCATAACCCATGTCGTAGACAAGTCCAGGGTCTGCTGCTTTCAACGGGTTCACGAGTCCACCTCCATAGTCAAACGGGTCAGCAAGTTTACGTGGGGAACCCTCAGATGTAATAGGCTCTCCCGATGGGTCAGTTTGCAACGCTGCAAATGATTAATCAATGATTCATTAGTGTTTCTTGTGGATCAAGAAACAGAATCTTTATGTGTGAATATAATGTACTGTTTTTTAATTACCAGTTGTAACGAGAGCGGATCTGATAGCGGCAGGAGACCACTCAGGACGTTTTTGTCTAAGAAGAGCAACTATTCCTGCCACAGCAGGTGTAGACATCGATGTACCTGACATGAATTCGTATCCTGACTCTACTGCTGCGAGTATACCTGAACCTGGTGCTGCTATATCCGGCTGTAGTTGAAACCAAAAGGCAAAATCACTAACATTTCTGTGACCAATTTTGGATGTAAGATAGAGAAGTGAATACTTCACCTTGAGAATGGCAGGAGATACAGAATTTGGACCTCTAGACGAAAATCTTGAAACCTTAGTTGCTGATGGTCGACCAACGAATGTTTTGGCTGGGCTGATCTTAGCTTTTGGAGCTCTGTGGAAATCATTACAAAAAAAAAATTCAGAAGTGGATTACATAGAGTGTATAGTTAGATATCTAAATGACTTGCTTTATTATTGATTCAATGAGGTTTGATATTTATTCAAGATATAAGACGATCTAACTTAGACTCTAATCCTATATAGAAAGAAATGTGAAGGAAGAGAGGCTTACTTGGTGGTTTGGATATACAACAAAATGTCCATTCCAAGTTCATTGTCAATGTATGCAAAAGCGATAGTTACGTAATGTGGTGACACAATATCGGTTGGCTGCGTCACGATAATGGCACCAACGGCTCCGTTTGATTGCGCAAGATTTGCTAATTCTTCTTCAATTTGAGCCGTTTTGAACATAAGTAAGATTTTGCCTTTAGCTTTACCGGCTTTAAGTTCCTTTGGTGTCAAGTCATTGAAGTAAATAAGATCACTGAATCCAACTTCTTTTCTAGTGTATATACCTTCTTGACCCTGAGAATGAGATACCACAAGAAAAAAAAATTAAATAGACCGCTCACAATTTCTTGGGATACAAGCAACTGGATACATATATATACCAGTAAGGTTATATTGTTTCCAAGAGTGATGGGCGTCAAGAATTCTCGGTCCAAGGTCGTAGCCGCAACGGTTATCATCCATGGAGCAATATTAGCGACAGTTTGAGAATCGGGACCATCGTTTCCTCCCGAGCATACCACAGGAATCCCCTTAATAACCGCGTGGAAAGCAGCTATAGCAAAATCAGTCCTATCTACCTCGAAATCAAATGGTACTGTTGATCCAAGAGATAGTGATAATACATCAACGCCATCACGTATGGCGTCGTCCATGGCCTTTACAATATCTGGTGTGAAGCACTCTTCGCTGGACCAGCACACTTTGTAAGCGGCTATACGGGCCCGTGGAGCACTACCTCTTGCGGTTCCCTGAGCTAGACCAACATAGTTTGCGTTTTGAACAAAAGATCCTGCGGCTGTCGATGCACAATGTGTTCCGTGGCCATTTCTGTCTAGAGGTGACATGACCTCATCATTCTCTTTCACGTTGTATTTCCCCTTGTACTTAATCTCAAGACCCTTTGCGTAGTAATTAGCTCCGATCAACTTTTTATTGCAGCTCGATGCGTTGAAACCTTCTCCAGAGACACATGGTCCTTTCCAACGTGATGGGATTGGTCCAATACCATTGTCATTGAATGATTCTGAAGCTGGCCATATTCCTGAGTCCACAATTCCAACGATAGCTTCACTTCCCATATTAGTCTCTTGCATGAGACCTGTTGGAGCGGTTGGAGTGAGTCCCAAGTATTCACCAAGCCTTGTTGTCATCAGCTTCATATTCTTGCTTCTAGTTATGTGAACAACATCTGGATGCTCTATTACAAATCCAAAACATAAGTGAGCATTAAATAGTTCTGACGTTCTTAACCTATTGACCTAATTCTTGCACAACATGTTTTGTCAAGATTTTTTTTTCTTCCAATTTTTACCTGAGAGTTCCTTTGCTTGAGATGATGTGAGTGTAGCTGCAAAGCCTGAGAAGCCATGTCTATAACTATAAATCATAGACTTACGAGAAGCTTCCTTGCTGCATTATCAAACAAAACACATCCAAACTCATAAACTAATTTGTTTACGCAAAATTGATGATGATCTTTGGAAAGAATATATCCATTGGTCATGATTCATTACCTTCCAAGAAGCGGTCCGAGAATATCATGATGTGATTCAGTAACAAGATTAGGATCATCATGTTTCCTCTGGCCTAAATGCACCGTGTAAATCTAAAAACAACATGATCGCAAGAAAATAAAATGACAAAATGTTTTGCAAATACTATGTCTCTCTCGAGAGAGAATTAAAAAGCGAATTTTGATAATTTAGAACATACCTGACTTTCCTCATCAGCAGCAGAAATCGAGGCTATCTTCAAAATAATTACTAAACTTATGAACACAACTAGAATATGCTTATTAGATACAATCAGAGAAGACATTAATCCCATGATTTTTTTCTGGGATTTAAGAGTTTCTGTTGAAGGAGATTCTTTTCCTAGAAGAATCTTCCAAGAATATTATTTTTATTTATTATTGAACCTCCTCAACAATTTTCCTAGCTCTCTGATTGTATCCCAGAAGCATAATGATTGTGTTCAAGTCATCTCGTATTTAAATATGAAGGATTTGGTTGAGAATGTTAGGAGTTTTTTTAGCTTACAACGAAGATAGGACATAACACAACAGCTAATTTTGTTAATTTGGGACTACTCTGGTTTATGGTTTACAACAAAAACGGATTTTTTTCTTATTTATATAATCATCGGTGTAGAATTAAAACAAGTTCAACTTAAAACTATTGTCTCATTATCTGTCAAAAGTTAGAATTATGAAAATATTAATGTAATCCGGATACATATATATGGTGTCTATGTGTATATTAACTTATTGAGGTTATACTAGGTTTGTAAATAGAGATTTTAGTAAAATTTAATTGTAGAGAAATGAGTTAATAGAAGATATTCAATTGGATATTACTTTTGCTTTAATTATTTTTTGCATTTTTCAATGTAACTTTTGAAACCAAGTTTCTATTTTTCCTTTAACCCAAATCTATTTTCTTTGTATTTAAATCATTGTATCTAATTAGTCACTTATTAGATAGATGCATATCTGTATAATTAACTGTTTTCTTAATTTGGAGGAGATGTATTAAAATGACACTCTTTATTAAATGTATGAAGTAATCCTTTAGCAGCGAACCCTCTTTATTTAGATGCATCAAAATGACACTGTACAATTAATTAAATGCTTATCTATCTATTTTGAGCACTATGCTTTTCCAATTATGGGGTTCACAAGACTAAGCAATGTTCCTACATACGTTAAATCACATTGTGTTTTGTTGTTACAATTTTCTTATCATTGTGGGTTGACCTAGTTTTGCTTCAGTTCGTTGCACACAGTTTTAGATGTAGATTTGATCACTATTTTTATGTTGATATCATGATATCAATCAGAAAACTTCCATTATCAATGTGTCTTCAAGTATATATATACATTTAATAAAGGAGTAAACTCCAACCTGGACAACATCCTAAAGAAGATGGAAAAGGAAGCAAGAAACATCCTCGGATGAGAAATAAGTCCTCAACATCCTACGATGACGAGGAAAAAGGTTTTGTGAGGTAATATTCTTAAATAATTGTAGCTGTTATTAATTATTCTTCAACATTGACTCTTAACTGTTAATTCTCTGGCAAACAAATTAGGTTGAATGCCAGAAACAAATTCCCAAATTAAGCATATAATAAGTCAAATTTAATGGTATTTCAAAATCTATATGGTATTTTTTTTTTCTTAACTATATATGGTACTTTTGATTTTGAATATGTATTTTTAGAATCTAGTTAATTAGTTTTACAGTTTCAGCATATATTTCATATATATGAGACAAAACAAAAGATCTACCCGTGCAGCTTGTAATGCAATCAGAAAATCACTGTTGAGGGGTAAGCTTGTTATTACCCCCTACAGCTAGAAAATGGGAAAATCTTTTCTGATAGAAGATACAAGTTCTAAGGCATGTCCTCTGATCATCATTCTCATGTTATTCTTGAACGGAGTGTTGATCTTCGCGGCACACCTCGATGGGTTGGATTATAAGGTACACATGACATTTTTAATTTTATCTATCTGAGTAATAATTGTAACATATGAATAATCTTTGTTTTCTCAATAATCCTAGATTCACATTGTACACTTGGGAGCAAAGCAACATAATGACCCCGAGCTTGTTACTAAATCACATTACCAAATTCTTGAACCACTTCTTGGAAGGTGGTACATTTATATAAATATTGTTATTTCTACTATTTCAATGTTAGCGTAATATTCAAAATTTATTGGTTTATATTTCGTGTAATAGCAAAGAAGCTGCCAAGAATTCTATAGTATACAGTTACAAGCATGGTTTTTCCGGCTTTGCAGCAAAGCTTACCGCATCCCAAGCAAAGAATCTTTCAGGTACTTAAATTTTCATACTTTACATTAAACTCAAAAGATATGATGAATTGACATTATATGAAATGTTTTTCCAGCGCATCGCGAGGTTCTTTCTGTTGTACCAAGTAGAATACTAAGATTGAAAACAACAAGAACATTTGATTACTTGGGACTTTTGCCTAGTTTTCCACAGGGTGTTCTACATGATACCAATATGGGTAGTGAAGCTATTATTGGTGTCATAGACTCAGGGATATGGCCAGAGTCACAATCATTTAATGACACAAGTTTAGGACCAATCCCAAACCGTTGGAAGGGTAAATGTGTGTCTGGAGATGGATTTAACGCCACAATACATTGCAACAAAAAGCTTATAGGAGCCGAGTTCTTCGCCGAAGGTCTTACCAATGCAAGGAATGGTCAATACGATTTCCATTCAGAGAATGATTATAGGTCCTCCAGAGATGGTGTAGGACATGGGACACACGTGGCTGCAATTGCTGCTGGTTCTTTTGTGGCAAATGTAGGATACTATGGACTTGCTGGAGGAACCGCAAGAGGCGCGGCTCCTAATGGACGCATAGCTATGTACAAGGCGTGTTGGGGCGGTGTTGGATGTGTAACACCTGATATACTCAAAGCAATGGATCATAGTATACGTGATGGAGTTGATGTTATATCCATTTCTATTGGTACAGACGCGCCCGCCAGTTTTGATATAGATCAAAACGATATTGCATTTGGTTCTTTCCAAGCTGTGATGAAAGGCATTCCTGTTGTTTGTTCCGCTGGAAACGAGGGACCTAATGCTCAAACCATTGATAATGTTGCTCCATGGATGATAACCGTTGCGGCTACATCCATGGACCGTTCTTTCCCAATCCCTATAACTCTTGGAAACAACCTAACTATTCTCGTATGATCCCACGCCTTCTTAACCTTTTCTTTTTCTTTTAAACAAGAAGTTCTGAACCTGACTAGAGCATTGTTTTACTCCAACTCAATTTTTATATTTTTTCTTGAATCTTTCAGGGTGAAGGATTAAACAAGTTTTCAGTAGATAAGTTTACTGATCTTGTATTATCAGATGAATTGCTTGAATCCTCTATAGCACAAGGGCAAACTAAAGATAAAATCGTGCTTGTGTTTACGCCAGATAATATGGCAATAAGAAAGGCAGATAGTATCAAGAAAGCTGGATGTGCTGGCATGATCTATGCACAATCTGTAATTGATCCTTCAAGTTGTAGTGGCTTTGATGTTCCTTGCGCTGTGGTAGATTACGAATTTGGAAGTGACATCTTATACTATATCCAAACCACTGAGTAATAAATTTTCACCACCTTTCTTTACTCATCTTTTTGTATTTTATTTTTTTCTGACATATGAGAATTTGTTTTTTTATTTTGTAGTGTGCCTAAAGTAAAAATAAGCTCTTCCCAGACACTTGTTGGCCACCCTATTGCAACTAAAGTGGCTCGTTTCTCTTGTAGAGGACCTAATTCAGTTTCTCCAGCTATTCTCAAGGTTTGTGTCGTACATTTAAAAACTCTTTTGTGTTTTTGTTTCTTTAAACAGTTTGATATAACTTTTGATGGAATTTGGATAATAATGCAGCCAGATATAGCAGCACCGGGTGTTAACATTCTTTCTGCAGTATCTAGTGGGTATGAGTTCATGTCGGGAACATCAATGGCGACTCCTGTTGTGTCCGGAATCGTTGGGTTATTGAGACAAATCCACCCTGATTGGTCTCCTGGTGCAATCCGATCCGCTCTTGTCACAACAGGTTATTAGTCTATAAAATCATTTGAAAAATAGATTTCTATTTTTAGTTCGTGTTATTCGATTAGTACAGATGACTTTGGTGTGGTTTTTCGTTTAATTTTTTGATTAAATATATCTCTTTCTTTGAAAGCAATTTAAGTTTCGGTTTATGGTAGTTCATTATTTTTAGTTAGGTTTCGATTTTCAGATTTAGAAGAATGAAAGGGGATATGCAAATACCATTAGTTTAGGCATAGTTTGCAAAAAAATACAATCACTCCCTTTTAAAAATACCACTGTTTAATATATAAACTGTCAAAATTACGTACCATTAATTAATTCTTTTGGAAAAGAGAAAAAAAAGTCACAAACTAGTTTTTATCGACTCTGAGGATAAAGAAACTCTAAACTTTTATTATGGCTTAGTTTCATAAAAAAATATTATGTACATAATTAATTCGTATTTTAAGGTTTTGTTATTATTATTATTTTAAATGAAAAGTAATTCATCAAATGTGGTATTTCATGAAATTCTTCAAAGTAAAATAAAATCGTTCTCATCGATTGAATTGGGTTTGGGAAAGAAAAAAAACATCGCACTTAACATCTTTAATTATTCTTTTTCTTTTTATAGCACGGAGGACCGATCCATTTGGAGAGCCGATATTTTCAGAGGGATCAACACGTAAACTTGCTGACCCATTTGACTATGGAGGAGGCCTGATCAACCCGGAGAAAGTATCAAGCCCGGGCCTTGTCTACGACTTGGGCTTCGACGACTATGTTCATTACTTATGTTCTGCGGATTACAATGACGAATCCATTTCCAAACTATTAGGAAAACCTCACAAATGCCCTTGGCCGAGGCCATCGATGCTTGATTTTAACATGCCTTCAATCACTATCCCAAGTCTTACTGGAGAGATCACTGTGACTAGAACCGTAACGAATGTTGGACCGGTCAGTTCGGTTTACAGACCCGTGGTTGAGTCTCCACTTGGTATAGAGCTTGAGGTGAATCCCAAGACTCTTGTGTTCGGTTCCAATATCACCAAGATTACGTTTAGTGTGAATGTGAGAACAAATCATAGAGTGAATAGTGATTATTATTTTGGGAGCTTGGGATGGACTGATGGAGTTCACAACGTCACTATTCCTGTTTCCGTGAGAACAAAGATCTTGAGGAATTACGTTTGAGCATTCTTCAGTGGCCACTATAGTTATTTTTTTTCTTCTTTCTTTTTTTTGGTAATGAATTCAATTTTGGATCTTGAGATTCTTTGTTGGATAAATCAGATTCATTTTGGTTTCACATTTATCAAAACCCGTAACAAACTTTGGGTTATTATAATGAAAAACATGTTTTCAAACAAGTCTTCGAATGATAAATGTTTATTTTCGGATCTTTTGTCTCACTATGTATCTTATAGTTCACATAGATTTAGACATCAAATTAATGATTCTTTAAAATTTCTTGTTGACATGAATTACTCATAATATAATACTTATTCGGTATATTAGTATCTCATGTCAGCCAGCCGGAGATTTTAAATAATATAAAGCTTATACATGTCTACCGAATATTCAGATCAACATGTCTACCGAATAATTACGTAGATACCTCTTACTAATTATATACTCTACAATTAACCTAACTTTTTGTTATGACATAATAATTGAAATGTCTAAATTAGGATCATATATATATATAAGAACTTTACATGTAGAATATGTATAACATTTAAGGCCTAACGTTGGTGCTTCGGTGTGGATAAAGTACTTATGTGAGTTATGTGACCTAATTGCATGTGATGAGACGACGTCATGATTATGTGTATAAGTCATGTGGATATCATACATAAAGTAGTTTGTCGATTCTAAAGTGGTTCGAACATTTTTCCACCGGCTGAAACTTTTTCAAATAGTTATCATAATTTTTATTTTGTTGATGACTTAATAGGATTTGGTTCCGTATATCTCTTTAATTTTGGAGCAATACATTCTTTTAGGTTGAAAACCAGAATATATAATATGGTTTCCTCTCAATTTTTATTCGAATATGTGGCATTTTCGATTTTCCTTTGGTATTTTCCACTAAAGCTAACAACATAATCATAAATTTTTATTTTTTTGTAGCTTTAGGTAATGTTTCCGTAGAATTAGCGACATTAATTTGGTCATAAAATTTTATTTATTTTGAAGGACGTAATACTACGAGTCCAACTTTTAGGGCTTTCCATGTTAAATTTATCATATAGACGAAAAAGTTATAAAACATTTTCGAATGTTACTGATATGATATATCCAAATGAAGCTTCTAAATTAGTAGGTGAAAATCATCCCAAATATTTTTATTAACAAAAGTATATCCATTTTTTTGTCATCTGACTATATATCTCGGAAATGATAAAGAGTAATGACATTACAAACGCCTAAACTTCAAAGACATAGCTCGCAAATTTGAATTAAATTAGCTTGGATCTTAAGAGACATAGCGAGAAAATTCCAACTAAATTAGCTTAGACCATCCGGGAACAAAACAACAATATTAATGCGCTAAAATGAAATGATGGTGGAAGAATTTGATTTGGATATCAAATATAAAAGATGTGTTGATAATAAAGTTGTATATCATCTTGCACTTTTGCGTGTCTACAATGATCTTTCTAGACGATGTCTCTCGATTTGTATTCTGATAGTTTTCTAGGCGGTTGGTTTTTTCCAAACTACAACAAGCAAAATTTAAACATTGATCTATAAAAAAAAAAAAAATCAGCTTTCCATCTTCCCATTTCTGTTTTCTTAAAAATAAATAAAAACGCTTTCAGTTTTTTAAGACAAAATCGTTAACTTTGGTCTTTGAGCTCGAACCGCCAAATGAAAGCAAAGTAATACCTTTTGTTAAAGCCAGATTTTCTCAATGCGAGTCGTTGTTTCTGGTAACCTTAACCGTTTTCGAGTTTCACCACTGGTTTGTTCCATTTTCCCATATTTTCCTCTTTTGGGGGCAGTTATGGCCTTGTAACCCATCTTTGCGAAACCTATTTGGGATGATGAATAGAATAAAAATTGTAGTAAAAAAAACATTTGTTTAAGATAAATAGAAGTAATCTTGACAATATATAAGGTGAAATTTTTTTGTAAACGAACTTAAGACATGAACCAAACCAAACCGAAAATATAGTTTTGGATGGTATTTATGCAAGTTTAAAACTTGAAATAACTCAATGGATTTAGCTATATTTTTTGGGGGTATTGGATAACACCCGGTCCAAGCTGATATCTGAATTAGTATATGAATAAAATAAACACCGAAATGATCTGATACCTATATTTTAAAGTTTGATTTTCTCTATAATCGGTTCGTTTTCCTCGTCGAAAATAAGTATAAATTGAAAATTTTAGGTAAATTTAGGGTATTTTAGGATAATTGCATGTAAATTTGGTTTTTTTTGTTGATAATTTCATATAATTTAAGTTAATTATATTAATAAATTTGATGAAACTAAAAACATAAATGTGAATATTAAATAATCTACCGAAATACAATCGAAAAATACCAAATTCAAAACTGGCTACGACAACAAATATTCAAACTAAACTAAAACCCAAACGGTTACTCAAATACCCGGTCCTAGTTAGTAGCTTAGATAAAAGCACGCCTATGTAAAGCTTCGTATTCAGATTCATGTCATGTATTTTCCTATAAAATTCATCCCTATTGCTTAATTATAACAAAAAAGATTCGCAGGAATAACATATTGTTTGAGAATTTCCCTAAGAACCATTAGTCATAATTTTAATAAGATATTTCTAATTGTTTTTATAAAAAAAAAGAGTCCTAAGAACCATCTCTTTCTAAACACAATTGATTTAAGACAGTTCTTTTGTAAATAATCCTTAATAAAACCGAATAATTTTTTGGTTTACCATGAAATTTTGGTTAGTCTTAGGAAAAGCACACTAATAAAAAGTATTTATTTAATTTACTTTATAATATGGATTTTTAGTGTGTTTAGTCCGGTTCTATCAAACATTTTTTCTCGGTATGGATACAAATTGATTGATGTTGGTTCGATTCATGTCAGTTTCAGTTTTTTTGTCCACCTCTACATGTGTTGGGCATAATTTAATCAAGGCCAAAATTCGATAATTATTTCCAAAATCAAAAATGTCTAAAGAAAATGATAAATATATTCAAATTTTGAGGAATGGATTAAATCCTTTGCCAATGAGAAGTTGGCTGAATTGATAAACTTCAACTGAAACTCCCTCCATGTATAAAGAAATATAGTTTTAAAACTGATGTTTTCTTTTAAATTATTTTTTTTTTATATTTTTAATAAATAAAAAATTATACGTTTTATTAATAAAATATAGAATAACAAAAATCGTTTTCTTGTACAAAAAATTTAGAAACATTTATATTTGAGGAATATATCGATATTTTTTGCTGCTTCAAAATTGATGTAATGGATAAACTTTATATAAAAAAAAACCAATCTCAAAGACAAAAACAAAACGAAAATGTCATTCTCTATATAAGAAGAATGTAGTAGCTGAGAAAAGAGAGACATAAAATAACTTATTAGAGGATACTCAACATAATTGTATAATAGCAACAACCTAATTGAGTAGAAACAACCTAATTTTAGACTGGTAACTACCTACTTCTTTTTCATTATACGATTTAAGAATTTCGAGTGTCTTATTTTCTAGTTGTTCTAACCTTAATCGATCAATAAACTACAATCTTTTAGTTTGTTCTTTTTCTATTTTTTATCGAACAAACCGATTAAAATTTCCCTTAACAATAAGAAGAGTGGCCTAATGAGAGAGTCCTTGGCCAGCCGTTACAAGAAGAAGCCTGTTTGGTACGCATATAGGTTTGTTTTTTATACACACAAAATAATCAAACTTAAAATTCAGGAGCTAAAATTATTGATTATACATAATAATAAAGAAATGAAGCTTTACTTAAATAAATGCCAGGTAATAAAAAAGGGAAAATGGACCACCTGTGTGTTAACCATTATATGAAAAGTTTGTATTATAAAATCTTAGTGCTCAAAATTTATCCTTACATTCTTTTTGCTCTCTTTAATTTATAATCTATAGATATATACACACACATATAAACATAAGTATGCATATATATATAGGTGGTTGCCAAGCTTACACAACTCTTCTGTCTTCAACTTACAAATAACATTTACTCTATCAGAGAGAGAGAGAGAGAGATAGAGACAGAAAGATAGAGAAAGATTAAGAAAAAAACAGAGTATATCCTCTGTTTTTATTCATTGATCAAAACAGATTTATAAGAAGAACAAAAAGATATAGAGATAGAGAAATGGGGAGACAACCATGTTGTGACAAAGTTGGGTTGAAGAAAGGACCATGGACTGCAGAAGAAGATAGGAAGCTCATAAACTTCATCCTTATCAATGGACAATGTTGTTGGAGAGCTGTTCCTAAGCTTGCTGGTCTTCTTAGATGTGGTAAGAGTTGTAGACTTCGTTGGACTAATTATCTTCGACCAGACCTTAAGAGAGGTCTTCTCTCTGACTATGAGGAGAAGATGGTCATTGATCTTCATTCTCAACTCGGAAACAGGTTACAAAAAATATCAAAATTTTATTACTTGATCTTTACGTTTCGGTCGATGTGTTCTGTTTTTAAAGTTGTTGTTTTCGTATGTGAAGGTGGTCAAAGATAGCTTCTCATTTACCAGGACGAACAGACAACGAGATCAAGAACCATTGGAACACTCATATCAAGAAGAAGTTGATAAAAATGGGGATTGATCCTCTGACTCATAAACCACTATCAATCGTTGAACAAGAAGATGAAGAACCCTTAAAGAAAATGCAGAACAATCAAATGCTTTTACAAGAACCAATCGAGAAGTCTCTGGTGGAACCAACTAGTTATTGTTTTACCAAAGACAATAACACCAAGAACATGTCCAATGATGATCAGTTCATGGCGATAAATCTTGAGTATGGAGTGGAAGAAGTCCCTCTAATTGATCCAGAGTGTTTGGGGATTTTTTGCAGCAAACCTGAAATGTCTTCATCCACGTCCACATCTTCAAATTCATCTAATGATTCGAGTTTCTTGAAGAACTTGCAGTTTCCGGATTTTGATTGGTCAGATAATGGTGATAATAATAGTAATAATAATTGTGTGGACAACATTATAGAGAACAATATTATGAGCTTGTGGGATGCTGATGACTTTAGCAGTTGGGATTTGTTGCTAAATGATGAGAGTTCTTCAACTTTTGGGTTGTTTTGAATTCATTTTAATGTATATGTTCTTTTTGTAAAAATGAAAACAATAGGGGGACAAAAAAACTAAAATATGTTTCTTAATCTATTTTTTTCCTTACGGGGATTTTTTTTCTTTTAAAAAACGTTTTATTTGAGAGGCATTTTAGAAACGCTTAAATACAGTTATTTTGTACAGACAAAAAGAGTTAGAGAGCATTGTCTTTTTGTAGTTTGAACGTTACAATTGTTTTAGTCAATTTATGATTTGTATTTTTTTGCTCCATACACTTACACGTGTTCAAGCTTACTATCACTTGAATATAGAAACAATACTTTTTTTTGTTTCCTCATTATTAGTTTTAAGGTATATAGTATATACTATACTATATTTTTTTTATAATAATTACTAGTTTACAATGGTGTGACAATTTTCAAGAATATGATTGTGCATTCAGAGCCGTTACGAAAATTTGAAAGCCAGAAACAAAAATTTGAGGAAATGGAATAATAAGCAAAATGTAGTGTAAAAATCAAACTCTAAGAGGATGTCCATAACTCATTTATTAGGAGGTTCTTTAAATGTTTTAAATGAAAATTAATCGAAACAGCTCAGAGACAATAAAAACATGATATTTACCATTTATCATAATTTAATCAGAGAAACAATTATTTTTATTATTACTTAATTTTAAAGATCTTTTACTAGAGATTACCGATGATCTTAAGTCTAATTTGAGGTGGTTCTAGAGTAAGAGGTATAATCATTTTAAGCAATAAGATAAGAAAATTGTCCAAGTGTTGGAAGATAAAAAAAACTCAGTAAATCGAAGGCAAACATGAAGTAAGAACGCTAAAATATTCGTACATGAAGTATAGAAACAAGTATGCATGCTTTTTTAATAGTTATCCCCGATTTGGCATATAAACACCCACAAGCCATTGTTTAATTTTTTTGTTTCTTTTAGTTTACTTTACTCTTTTAAGATAGTCTTTCTTTTTGTTTACTAGCTCTGTAAAATTCGGTTATTATTCGTAAATTTTTACAAAAACTTTCTTTGTTAGAAATAAATAAGATAATCTTGTTTTAAAAACATCTCGATGAGAATCTTGATATTAAGATTATTACAAATCTGTATTATCAATTAACCTACCATTCAACATTTGAAGTATCAATCTAACTTGGTATTAGTAATGACTCACTAAGAATACAATTTATGTTTCAATCTAAGCAAATAGGATTTTTGCACCATAAAAACAACTAACAATAAAACCAAAATCTTTTACAATAAAAATAAATATCCAGGTCTTAAATAACACCACAATTAATACGGATTAGTGAAGCAAACGAAAAAAAAACCATAAACATATTTGTTTTAAGCCATTATACCAATCTTTAAATCGTTTATTAAACCCAAAATTAAAACCATAACAGTTTGTTTTATTAAATTCATGCACTCTTATACGCACCTACTGCATCTAACCGAGTCAAATTTTTAATATTGGCTTTCGAATCGTCGTTTAATTACTGATGAACAATTCTGTGTAAAAACATGAAACTTGGAAAGACAGTGATGAGGTTAAACTTCATATACAAATTAGGTGACAAAACTTTTACTCTAACAGAGCAAATTATGTTTGTTTTTTTAATATTGAGATATGCATATCATATTTGAGATAAGAATTCAAGTTTTGATTAATAAAGAAGAAAAGAAAAATAAAAAGAAGGAAAAAGAAAAAGTTTTACGTTATCATTTTAGGAATTTATTTTACCCTTTTGTCTTCAATTAGCAAAAATCTAAAATGTTGTTTTCGCTTCTAATCTAAAACCGTCGAATACGAGTAATAGAGACTTCGGTCCAACCACAATTCATTTGTTTCATTGTAACTTATTCCCATTTATTTATACATCTTTTTCTGTCCAAAATGTTGACTTCATTTAAAAACATATACGCATGCACTAATGCACACTCGATTAAGTAACCAAAAGTCATGGCCCTTATCTATTCATTGTTCCTAGAAAATTCAGAGTATATTTAGTTTGAGATTTTAATGACTTAAGAGGACCTAAATACTAGAAGAAACAGAACGATATATAATATGTTGGTTATAGAAGAGAGCTCAAGGTTTATATAAGATAAAGAACATATAGTACATAATACTGCATATTCATATAATTAACTAACGTAAACTAACTAAAGTTACTTATACAACATAATTAATAATAACTAATATTTTAACCACGAAAAGAAAACTAAAAACGGAGTAATGCAATGTAAATTAAACTACCCAAAACATTGAAGGATAATTTTATCAACATATGCCAGCCCATATTTTTTCAGTTTCAATATTCCAATTGACGATCAAGAAATAACTCTCAATCCTAATTGTTTTATTTTAAATTTTCTGTACAGTCTAAATTAATTTATTTTTAGATAAGACTATTTTGAGTTTTACATAAGCATTGTTTTTAAATTACAAGTACTAAAAACTTTATTCGTGAATATATATATATATATTTAAAGAAAAATCTTTAGTTGTGACTTGTGAAGTTCTAGTTACAAATAACTAACATCTCTTTTTTATATAGTTAAGATATTAACGCTATAACTATAGGTTGGTGATTTATTTGCGAAATTAAAGTGGAATTTATTTCTGGAGTTTTGATGATCCAGATCAGCATCAGGCTGTGGTCCACGGCTAAAACATATGGTCCAACCACAACCTATTTAAGTTGTGTAACTAATTGTAAAAATTGGTCTTGATCTGAGGCCACGTATATTCAACCGAGCGGTCACCGTTCATTTGTACCGATTGATACGCCAATGAATCCCTTCGACTTCCACAATGGATCATGACTTTGTTCATAGCAGAAGTCGAACTCATGGTAGAAACTAGAAAGATCCTCACTCTTTTTTAAGTCAATTGGCCATTTAAACATAACACGTTGAACAAATTGTATTACAATGCTTATTTCTTACTTAAAACCTTTTTGAAAGTTTTGTTTTGAAAGTTTTGTTACCGTATTTTTCTTTTTACAAATAAAAGCATATACTCATCTAGTCAGTTCAACCTATCTATTATTGTAGATTTGGTGTATTCAATATTTCTCAGAATAAACTAGACATAAATGATCTTTGTAAGGATTATGAATGGGTGACTCATAATGAATTTGGAATGATAGAAAACCATTAAAGCTTATGGATATCGAATGTCTAAATCAAATACCTTGGCAGATAATACACATGTCTACATTATATGGGGGTATATTATTATTACTCAGCTTCAGCGTCATGCTGACCTAGTAATTCAACTACTTCAGAGTTAAAATTGACGAGGTTATGTTTTTTTCCCTTGGTCAAACTTGATTTGAGTTTTTTAGAAATATATTTCCTTTTCTATCTAGCACTTGTTTTAGGAAACACGTTATCCTAAAACAGTCAAAAGTAATTTACAACGTTATAGTGATACATAATATTGTGAATATGACTTTTTAGTTTTGAAGTTGATTTGGTAGATGAGTAGATCCTGTTAATATAGTAGTTATTTGATACTTGATTAGTCCGATTTCACTAAGAATGAGCTTTGAGAATGTTGAAACCTCATTGGTTGAGAGGATTAACAGCAATATTTTAAATGATCCAATTGTTCACTTATAATTGGGAAAAGAAAAAGGTCCTTTTCGAAATAAAATAGATAAAAGCTTTAGGTTGGTAGAAAAGGCAACTTAGGAGTATGCATATGTTTGTGTGGAATGAGAGAACTCGGCCCATAAGTTAATAATGGAGTGACAAGACTTTTATGCATCTTTTAGTTCATTTTTCAAACTTTTGTACACAAAATATAAAAATAATTAGAGTTTTTCTAGAAATTATAGAGTTTGGCTAATGATAAAAAAGCAGCAAAATAGTAAGTTATAGTAAAATTGTTAGAAAAGTTTAGAGATAACATTAAGAGACGAAAATAAATAAATCACACGAACACCTAAATTTTTCATTAATCTTGTGAAACTTAAAACTATTAAAAGCGATGAAAATATCTCAATATTCTAACGATCAATTAATTGTTGGCACGGCTTTATTTTAATATTGATTTTTTTCTCGGCATATTGTTGTTAATTATGTGATGTGTCGATTTATCTCCAGTTCTTGATAAATATGATTAATAGCATTTTTAAACGAAACTAAATCTTTTAAATAATCAATCCAAAATCTTAAACTAAAGTTAAAAAAAAAAAACGGACACATGTAATGAACTGTAAGCACATATGTATATAGAAAGAAATACATTATTCCATATGCACCACTAAAGAGTAAAGACACTTTGCTTTCTCCACCGAACTCCAAACAACAGTGTCGATAGAATGTTCTTGTGCCAAATAATATTTTTGTAAAACAAGAAAGTTTCAAACCTTTGGCATGTGATAAATTAATGGCAGCAGATTCACAAGAAACCATCTCCTTTTCAAATGTAACACTTGGTTTTAAAACCTTTTAAAATATTTTAACCGTCTAAGCCAAGTAGCCAACCATACTTGGATTCTTGCCAGATGTTATTTCAAAAATGTTCTTTAAATTTTTCTGCTGTAATTAAAAATAATAATTATTATTAGGCAGCTCCCATATTCTTATGCTGTCATGGTCGGTGCATGCTTCACTATTCAGCGAACTATAGCAAAGAAGATACGACTTCACAGTTCACACGATCTTAGTGTTAAGGTCGGTTCACGATTTACTATGCAAAGAGATAATATCAGTTTAAAGGTCGATGTATGCAATGAAATTTCATGATGAACTGATCTGCACTATTTGTTTACTTAAACTTAAAGCAATGCTTTTAGAGAAGTACTATTTCAAATATTTTTACGGCAAAACATACGTCAAAATATCTATATTTGCACAATTAAACTAGAATATATATATAGATATATTAAGTCAACGTAAAATTACATTATTATAAGCTATATTATGTGTCAATGGGCTTGCATTTTTTCATTCTTCCATCTTATCCGTATGATCAGACTAGACTGATCCTATTTGATACACTATCTCATCAATTTACCTTTAAAACCGACAATTTAACGTCAAACTTTTATTGGTGTATCTAACATCGTACATGATCCAGTGCTGTGTTTGTGTTATAATTAACGTTGGTAATTAAGTTGTTTGTAAATAATTAAGGCAGTGGATATAGGTGGAGAGACATAACTAGATGGGGCAGGCAAATAATGATGATATTGTCTTCCATATGCCCCATCCAATATCTTTTATTGTGACTCATGATCATATCTCCATGTGCATATGCTTTAGAATTATTATCTTAAACAAAAGACTATTGATTTTTTTGCATTTTAATGTTTTCTCATATCAGAGTACAATTCATTTCATGTAATATGTATCCTAAATAGAAAATGTAACCCTTGTAGTCAGACAAATAGTATACGTGCACAACTAGGGATGGGCGTTGGGGTATTCGATCGGGTTCGGGTCGGGTATTTCGGGTGTTCGGGTGTAAAGATATAGGACCCGATCGAGTATTTTAGAATTTTGGGTCGGGTTCGGGTAAACACCCATCGGGTTCGGGTATTTTCGGGTATACCCAAACTCAAATAATTTTTGAACCAAACTTTAAAAACTGATATATATTCATATATATTCACTATTTTTTTTTTGAAATCAATTCAAATTCATTAAAACTAGATAGAATATCAAAATAAATACAGAAAATTCAAACCACTAAACCAAAACACAAAGTTTATTTTTTCATTTGTTCTTGAATTTATGAAACATTTAACATTAAATAATAAAAAATTTCAAATAAAAATTATATAATATAACTAAACTAACACATGAAAATTAACATATATGAAAATGAAAATAAGAAAAACTAAAACATTTAAGTTTTATACAATTTTGGATTATTTTGGGTGGAGTTCGGGTTTTTCGGGTTTTTTGGGTATACCCGATCGGGTACGGGTATCCGATGAGTAAAAAATATACACCCAATCGGGTATTTTAGTACATCTATACCCGATCCGAACTCTTTACTTCGGGTCAAGTTCGGGTTCGGATTCGGATATCGGTTATTTTGTCCAATCCTATGCACAACTGAAACCTTGTAGTCAGA
Source organism: Nasturtium officinale (assembly GCA_963854855.1). Classification (NCBI taxonomy): domain Eukaryota; kingdom Viridiplantae; phylum Streptophyta; class Magnoliopsida; order Brassicales; family Brassicaceae; genus Nasturtium; species Nasturtium officinale. The sequence goes on from OY978512.1 coordinate 5,635,057, forward strand.
ACAGTTTCTTTTAGGTTTTGGATGATATACCTTCTCTAGAGGATTAAAATTAAATTTTCAATTGATATTTTACAACTAGCTATCTTTATGCCTACTTTGATATCTATATGTATCGCTGATGGTATATGGGATATTATATTGATGTTTAGTCATTGTCCCTTTGTAAGTACCATTGTTTTAAAACTTGCTAGGCGCTAGTCGGACGGCAATGGTGGGTCTAGTGCCTCAGGATTAATCGGGGATTAGTTTTAAATTATTTTAATATTTTTAAAATATATTTATTCATTATATTAAACTTTTAAATAATATTGTTTTTAAAATTATAGTAAATACATGAAAATATAGTATTAATAATTTATTTTATGATTTTTATTTATAATTTTAACATAATTTATTATAAAACATCACAAACTCTCAATATAAATGTCTGAATAACAAAAACAAAAAAAATTTATACTTGAAAATTTAAAAATAATTGGATTATAGATGATTATGCAGAAAATAATCGGATTAGACGGAGATTAATCGGATTAGGCGGAGAGTAATCGGTTGACTGACTTTTTCGAGGAATTAGTCATTAATCGAGGCAGCGAGAGTGGACATAGCGAGTAGGCGAGATGTAATCGGACGTAGACACAAAAAACACCAACCTCAAGATGAGCAAAGAAATATAAACGTTTTAAATCTTTATCTTATATCTTTTCTGTTTTTTTCTAAAAAACTTTTGAAGTTTTTAAAATTTACAATTTTGCCACTTACAATTTTTTGGTGTAAATCGAGATAATGATCTGCAAAGTCATCCGATATACAAATGTCACGTGTATATATGATTAAAACCTACCAGTAAACTCAAAATGATATCGGTTTGAATCAAAGTAATTGCAAGTTGTTTTTGTTTATCTCGTAGTTTTTTGGCTTCAAAACAATAAAGTTTTTTTTCATTTAATATATTAAAAAAACATATCTATCTTCTTCTTTTTGGCTGACAAAATAAAATATCTTTGGACATTTACAATGGTCTAGAACCCTATATGATCTCTAGTCACTAAAATATTAATAATTTTATATAATTTAATTATATATTTAAAATTTAAAATAAAACATGAACCAGTAAAAATGAAACAAATGTTAAATAGAATTCTCAACAAGACATCGTAGTCTCTTCCCCAGATCTCATAGTTTCTTAATTAGAAACTCTCTGACACACTTTTTATTTTTTCAAATATTTTAATAGAGGGTATTTTATTGCACATGCTGTCAGATCAAATCCTAATACCATCCTCATCCCTGGGTTTCTTAACATGAGTATCTTAAGAATTTTTTTAATATATTTTTGTTTTTAATTAACTTGAAATATTAAAAAAACAAAACAAAACCAATTAATGGTGTACAACTATTCTATGGGTTTCTCAACTTGTTCAAATGAGGTTCTTGTTTTCTCAACTTTTTTTTTTAATATTAAGAAACTGCTTAAAAACCCCCAATGGGATTGTTCTAAATAACTAATTTCTTCAATTCTGTCACAATCTACTATCCATTATTTATATATCAATCTTCATGTGGTTTCATATCAATTTATTAGAACAATAAAAAACCTTAAATGTTTGATTTCTTCAATTCTTCCACCAGTTTTACCAACAACTCAACATAATTTTTGAAGCTTTTTGAAACCAATTCGTCTCATGTAGCGCGATATATATATAGTTCTATGTTTTTTAATCTGAACAAAGAAGACATGAGGATTCACTACAAAAATACTCAAAACCCTAGGTAATTAATCTGAAAATGAAGGCTGAAATGAAGAACAAATCAAGCAGGTGATTAGCAGGAGTTTCGACTGATTAAATTCTATGAATAGATTAACCAAGAAAACTATGAACAAATCAGTGAAACTATGAGCGAAAAATATCTAGGTTAGTAGAGATAGAATCAAATAAGAATTTGATATTGGATCAATGGAAGAAGAATATATGACGAAGAAGATGGAGATAAAATAAATTCTTTTTAAATATATATTAAAAGATATAGTTTTGTTGTTTTGAATAAAAACTTGAAAATCATGTTGTTTTACTTTTACTCATTAAAAATAGCAAGATGTGAAATAAAACATGTAGTTTTTTTCAAACAACTTCTTTTGACATTACCGTTAATATTTTAACACGAGATAATGGTGACACATCAACTATAGCATGTCAGTTTGTTGATTTGAAAAGAAAAAATGTGAACGAGTACCTTGCAAATTTTAAAAAGTTAGTTTATTTTGGCAAAAGCTATTTTCTTTATTTCTTTTTAGCTAATAACAAGGAATCCTTTTTCATCTGATGAAGAAGATAGACACGTCCTCTTAGTGTGTTTTGGCCTTGTTTCATTTTTTTTGAAAAATATTTTTTAACACAATCCAACAGTGTCCTTGTTGTTATGATTTATTCACCCTGATTTTTCTTTCTTTCTAACATATAATAATTATTATATCAAATCGTAAACGAATAATAAACAAAATTATGTCAAACAATGTGTCAAATCCAAGCTTTTTTATGCAAGTTGATTTAAAAACTTGATTAGGTCTGTCCCACTACGTGTCTTCTTATTCATTTCGAAAACTCTTGTTGAAATTGCATCTAACCGAACCTTCTCGCCTGGTCCATTTGCCGTCTCTTGTCTTCTGTCGTCTGCATAAGTGGAGCTTTATCACCGTCTCTAGATGAAATAGCTTCCCTAAAATAATATTAAAATTAGAAAAAGTAGGAAAGACAGAAACAAACGTTCCTGCTCTTGTTTAGAAACTGACAAGTGTTTTTGCATAATTGGTTTATAATATAAATTTTAAATAAATAATTAAATTACATTATAATAATATATTGAAGAAATTATAAGTCATAGACAGAGCTGCAGTATAATCTCTATAAATTAATATTTAATAAATTAATGATTTTTTTAAATTAATAAATTATCATACTCTCGAGTTTGACGAGTATAATAATTAATACATTTAGATAAGATAATATTTTTTCTGAAAGCCCTATGTAAATGTATGGTCTCATTAATAACATAAATTAATAATCATATAATTGTATTATATATAATATATTTTAGTAAAATATATTTCTAATATTGTATATTTATTAGTAAATTTGTAATTTTGTTGGAGTTTATTTTTATTTTCTTAAAATATAAAATATATGATATTATTTTCTCAAATTTTATCAAAAACTATTTAAAATTTTTATATATAATGATTATTTACTAATGTGTAAATGTATTAAAATATTGAAATATTGTCTTTATTTGTCTAATTTTAGATAATATTTTTTTTTGAAATTTGGATAAACTCTATATAAATTAACTAATTATTAATTTATAAATAAAATAATATTTTTTTAAAATAAATAATTTTTTCCGTTCTTGACATTATTAATTTATAGAGATTTTACTGTAATGTATGTTTTAAAATACTATTAAATAACAGATATTTATGGCAAAAAGAGAAAGAACTATAACCATAGTTTGTTTACTAAATAATAGGGTTTGTGGCAATTTTTACGTCTAAACGTTCTGTGGCATTTGTAGGTAGTTTCCTTTGTTTTTATAATCAATTAAAACATATAATTATTGTCTGTGTGGGGATAATGTAGTACATTATAGATACAAAAAAATCTTTAAATCTCTTGAATAAATCAGTAAACCTATTACTTCCTGTCTAATCTGATTAATTTCTAAATAATTTGATTATTTTCTGTTTAATCATCTATAATCTAATTATTTTTAGATTGCAAGTATAAAAAAAATATTTTTGTTATTCAAACAGTGTGTGATGTTTTATAATAAATTATGTTAAATTTTTAAATAAAAATCATTAAAAAAAATTAATACTAAGTTTTCATGTGTTTACTATAATTTTGAAAACAATATTATTTAAAAATTCAATATAATAGATAAATATATTTTTAAAATATTAAAATAACCTAAAACTATTTCCTGGTTAATTTTTATTTACATCCCGATTAATCGCCTACGAATTACGCCCATTCCAACCGCCTAAGCATTACGCCCACTCCAACCGCAGAGTAGTGTTACGAAGTTTTAAAACATGGATTTAAACTAAATACACTAACAAATTATGCAATGGAACTGATTTGATGGTATTGCATTTTCGCCCAAAATGCCCATTTCTACAAAAAAAAAAAAAAATTAATTCTTCCTTATATGGAGATACCATAGAGCTCAACAGATTCAACAATACACAATACACAACACCCAAAGTTTTTGTAGACACAGAAAACAAAAAGAAAGAAAGATGGTGGAGTCGAAGGATACAACCTACGACCGTGCTAGTGAATTACAAGCATTCGACGAGACAAAGATCGGCGTGAAGGGTCTTGTCGACGCTGGAATCACAAAAATCCCGAACATTTTCTATAACCCGCTAGCTAGAACTGCTAGCCACTCCTCGACACTGATGACAATTCCAACAATCGATCTTGGAGGTTGCGTGTTCGAATCCAAGGTCGAGCGAGAGAGGTTAGTTGCAAAGGTTAAAGATGCGATGGAGAAGTTTGGGTTTTTCCAGGCGAGAAACCATGGGATTCCACAAAATGTCTTGGAGAAGTTGAAAGATGGGATTCGTGGGTTTCACGACCAAGATCCAAAACTGAGGAAACTTTTCTATACCCGAGACAAAACCAAAAAGGTTAAGTATATCTCTAATGGTGATCTCTTTAACTCTCCTGCGGCGAGTTGGAGAGATACTTTGACTTGTTTTATGGCTCCTGATGTTCCAAAAGCTGATGAGTTACCAGAGATTTGTGGGTACGAAAATATATTCCCTTATTAATTTCTAACAAAAACTTTACTTTCATAATTTAAAAACAAAAAAAAAACTAAACTTTGCTTTCATATTATATTTGTGTGTTTGAAAGTTTATTGATGTGAATATTTTAGTGAGATCATCTTGGAATACTCAAAGAGAGTGACGAAGGTAGCAGAGTTTATCTTTGAACTTTTATCAGAAGCTTTAGGGTTGAGTAGTAACCACCTCAAAGAAATGGATTGCGCAAAAGGTCTACAGTTGCTCTGTCATTGCTACTCTCCTTGTCCTGAGCCAGACCGAACACTTGGTGCAGCTCCGCATACAGACAGATCTTTTATAACAATTGTTACTCAAGACACCATTGGAGGACTTCAAGTTCTCCATGATGGGTACTGGATCTATGTTCCTCCTAATCCCGAGGCTCTTATCATTAACGGTGGAGATTTTCTACAGGCAAGTTATTGTTTACACTTGAAAATCGAAACGTTTTATACAATTTTGTAAGTAAAAATGAAGAAATCGGTACTTTTTTTTACAGCTTCTAACAAATGACAAGTTCGTAAGTGTGGAGCATAGAGTTTTGGCAAATGGAAGCCAAGAGCCGAGAGTTTCTATTGCGTCTTTCTTTGTACATCCACCTTCAAGTTCGAAAGTTTATGGACCCATTAAAGAGCTTCTGTCTGAAGAAAACCCTCCCAAGTATAAAGACACCACTGCGGGAGCCTCCGATCACTATGTGCCCAGAAACCCTAATCTGAATAATTCGTTGAGTCATTTAAGGATCTAAAAAATATGGTTTCCAAAATCTCCTGAGCTTTTCTTGAGTTTCCAATAAAACTTTAGTGCACACAGATGCACATCTACCATAATTAGGTTTTATAAGATTACTACGTGTTTTTGTTTGTGTGTGTGCTTCCCAGTCCTGAGCCAGACCGAACCGTCGGTGGTACTCCGACAGATGTTTTGCTCACTATTCTTCTTCGAGACGAGGTTGGAGGGCTTCATGTTCTCTACGATGGATACTGGATTGATGTTTCTAAAAATATTTCAACAGAGTCATTATTAAAAATTCTAAAAAAACCTTATTTTTGTTTCTTTCTTATGTTTTCTTTTACATAAATGAAACAGTGGAGGTACAACTAAATGAACTTCTCTCATTAATAAATTTGAAAAAAAATAAAGATGATGAAAAAGAGCTGATGGTCTCTTCTTTGAAAAATCCATATGTATCTAGTATGTGTTTCTTTATTATTGGCTAATTTATATATCTTTAAATTAAATAATATATATTTGTGTTTATGCTCTTAGATCATTGGAGTACCAACAAACCCAGATTCTGCTGCGTTTCCACACCTTGGAAATAAATTTTAAAAATTCACTTAATTTTACCAAACAACATATTTATAACTCCATTGCGGATGTCGTGAAAAAAAAACTCAGGGTGATGACAAGTCCACCACCGCCTTGCTTCTGTCCTAGAGTCAGACCCAAAGGCTTAACTACTTCAACTTCTATTGTCTTTGAAGCTGCTGTTCTCGCTTTTATTTCGAATCTTCTCAATACATTTAACCACCTCCATAATTTGAACATTCTAGAGACCTTGAGACTAAAATCAAGGAGAAACTTGACAAATATAACCAGAATCATACGAAATGCAATCAATCAAATTAGAAATTAGAAGCCGCAAAGAAAAAAGAAAAAACCTTAGCAATATTAAAAACTTCCTCTGATTTATGAAGAGTGAAGCTTTTCTTCTTATCTTCGACGGAAACATACATCTTGATGCAACATGGGTTAGAAGACGACGAAGAAGAAACTATCCTTGTGTTGTCATTCTAACTTCTTCCCCAATAAGAGGTTAGTTTACTCATTCTCTCTTTACTCTCTCTTGTAACAATATCACTAATGCTTAGAGAAAAGATAGAGAAGAGAGACTAAATTTAAGAGTACATTGATAATATTGGATCCAATGGATACATCTCTTATAAAACTACACCCACATACATATAGTGGTTCTCACTACTTACTACAAGACACTCAATAGGACTTTAAGTTTAGTTAGCATGCTTATTGCTTATAAGCAACCTCATAGAGACATGCTCTAGATTTCAACAACTCACTAACAATTCTCTTACACATAATAAAGACATTTAGATTTAAATTAGAATCTTAGCTAATTCATTTAACAAGTCTAACAACTCTAGTTATTTTTTCCTTTTTCTTTGTTGTGCATTTTATCAAATACTCAAATTCCAACACTTTGAGATCTTCGAGGAATCTTGCTGCTAACAATAGGAGAGACGGGATGATATATTCGTGATGATAACGTCGGACATCGCCGAGAGAGACGAGAGTTGTTTGAGAAAAACTCGACGAAGAAAACAATTAGGAGAAAGTATTTTCAGAATTTCCAGCCAATGAAAATTGTCCACATGCCTCTAAGAACAGATCCTAAAAATTTTAAATCCTTATTTAAGGATAGGTTTTTAAATAATTACCATTTTTCTTTATTTTTATTTTATTTTTAATAGTATTAAGTGTCTCCCTTAAGAACCTGTTAAAAGAAATTGTTGGAAGTAGGTTTGGGCAAAATATTCGGTATCCAAGATCCGCTCTGATCCGATCCAAAAATATAATATTTGAGGTGTCCGAATCTGAATATTTTATTTTCAAACTCATGATATATGAATTTGATTCGGATCTGTGTTTATGTATTATTTTATTTAAAATATATGTATAATACTTAAATATATATTTAATATATAAACAATTACTTAAAATATAATAAGAAAAAATCGTAAATAAAAATTTTATGTATTTTTTAAACTTTACAAATAAAATATTTTTATAATTATTTTAAATTATTTTACGATATTTTCTATTTATTATATATTTATTTATTTTTAAAATATTTTTATATTATTATTTTAATAATTTTACCTATTTCTGTTGGAACCGGATCAAATATTTAATTTTTTGGGTCCGATATATCCAGTTCCGAATATCTGGTTCGTGCATATTCCTAGTTGGAAGGGTCTTATAGCTTCTTGTGGCACAAAAAACCATTATCATACTTTTTTAAAAGGATGAATTTGCTAAAAAAAACTTTGGCTAGAGAATAATTAAGAAAGTAACCTTGTATCATACCTTTTCTGTGAAATAACTATGGACCCACATCTAAAACAAAGAAAATGACAAAACTACTATTCTCACTTGATTTTGCAAAAAACAATTCTGTAACTAAAATAACATACATCACAAAAAATGAGGTGATATATAAAGCAGTTAGTTGAGATTTAAAAAAAATAATTTTTTTAATATAATACTTTTAAACATTATACTAATTCTTTATTAAAATCATTTCATGAAAGTAAAAAATACTATTAATTAATAAAAAAATTTATATGTTCTTACAGAAAATAATTTTAAAATTTATATATTTTTGTTAAGTTTAGTTTTACGAAAAATTAGTTTATGAAGATTGAAATATAAGTCACCAGTTTTATAAGTAAATTATGTGTATAAATCAACTAATCAAAATACAAGTCCACTGTTAAAATAATTCAGTAGTGAAAAAAATAAGTCACCGATAAAAAAATAACTCTACAATTCAATAAATCATCTTTAATAACAAGTCTAAATAAAAATATATTAGTATATTAAAGATAAATGAGTCTACTAGAAAAATATAATTCAACAAATAAAGAAAATATATCAACAGTTTAAATAAATCAACTAGTTTAAATATTAAGTCAACTCTTAAAAATAGTCAACAGTAAAAAATAAGTTAATCGATACAAAAATAAGTTGACATTATATAAATAAAATTTTATAATAATTTAAAATAAAATAATATATGCCAATTAAGAAAAATAAGCCAACAAAAAACTAAATTAAATCATTAAGCCATCATAATAAGTTAATAGTTTAAAGAAGTAGATTATTTAAATAAATCAATCAATCGAAATAATTTGACTATTATAAAATAAGTTAACGATGAAAAAATAAGTTGAGAGAAATAAAAATAAATTGACAATTTAATAAATCAGATTTAATAATAAATCAATCTAAAATAATTTAAGTGTACAAAAAATCGAAAAACAAAATTAGTCAACAATATAAAGTTAAAAATCCATTATTTAAAATAATAATTCTTTATTATTAATTTTTCATAATAAAGTTAAATTAATGATGATTCTATTCATATCATTGAAATATAAGTTTAAATATTAGTTATATTATTTAAATTTAATTTATTTTTTAGAATTAAATAAATAATAAATTATTTTTTCAAATAACGAAAAATTACTTATAATTTTCAAAAAAATTATAAAAATATATGGTAGTTATCCAGCTCAAAAAATAAGTAATGAAATATAACATGAGCCATAAACACACAAAAAACACCAGCCACAAGATGAGCAAAGAAATATATAGATAATTTAATATATAGAAATATCAGAGAACGATGTGTCAAATTCAATGCTTTTAACATAAAATTACACGAGAACGATGTGTCAAATTCAATGCTTTTTTTAAACTTGATTTTATTTTTTGACTTTTAGTACCAACTTGATTTATTTATTTTTTACCTTCGTAGCAACTTGATTTCCAACTTGATTTTTTAGTAGCAACTTTATTTAGCTTATGACGGTGATTTGTTAGAGCAGGGCTTTAAATAATCTTATAGTACCCACAACTATTTTTCAAACAAAGTCTTTACTTTCCTAATTTTTCTAAAGTTTTTAAACTCTCCAACTGCCTATTCTTTTCATTTTTTCTTAATTTTGTTTTGTTTTTTAGAAGCCCCTAAAATTAGATTTTAATGGCTGTAATATTAATTTTTTTTAACATTAATTTCTTTTATTTTTAAATTATTTTTCATTCTCTTTCTCTTACATGACATTAACAACTAATAGATACAATTAAAATAGAATTTAGGTGGATAATTTAAATTAGTTCTTTTTGTAAAAGAGGATAAATACTATTAATTAATATGTTTATCCCGCATAATTTAAAAAGATAATTTAAATTACTTTTATAAAATATAGATATTAAGTTATTTATTATATTTGTCTATCCCGTATATCTCGTCTAATAAGCGTTTAATTTATTTAATAATCATACATTTTATTAAATTTAACTATTTGTATAATATAATCGTTTTTAAAAAAAAATTAACCAAACGCTAATTCAAATAGTTGCTTAAACTGGTTTTTTGAACATTAGTTTTATTTAATGCCCTAGAATGTCTCATTTTATGAAGATATATTATGCAGACATATATGCTCGTAGAGAAAATGATTGAGAAATGACTCAAATTTAGTGGAAAAAAAATCTCTACTTAATTTATTTCAATGAGAAATATCTCTACTAAAAAATAAGTAATGAAGTAGAACATGGGCCATAAAACACCAGCCACAAGATTTGTGGCTGAGCAAAGAAATATACGGATAATTTAATATATAAAATATCTAGCGGAACAGAAAATTACAAGAGAACATGTGTCAAATTCAATGCTTTTAGCAACTTGATTTTTTTTTTTAAATTTTCGTAGCAACTTGATTTTTTTCTCCTTATTAGTAAATAAAAGAATGTCACAGTCCAAAACGATATGTTGTCCCATCTTCTTTTTCATTTCCAAAACTCGTGTTGAAATTGCATTAAACTAACCTCGTGGTGGGGTCCATTTGCCCTCTCGTGTCCTCCGTCGGCTGCATGCGCAACTCTGATATAATTATTCACGCTGATATTTTGGAAGATTGTTTTATCTTTTTTTTTTGTATGTTTTAAATACCATTAATTCTTAAATAAAGGATATTTTATTGCCAACCAATATATTATGCGACATTTGTCGGTAATTTAATTTTTATTCTCAGTATACAATTAATCTAAATACATAAAAGATAAAAGATAAAAATTAAATATACAGAAAAAAAGTTTTTTAATTAGACTCTCCAGCTATCAAACTATAAAGACAATTTTATCCCTATTTTCAATATTCGTTATATGATGTTTGCAGCACGTGATATAATCATATAAGTAGCATTAGAGCGGGGTTCTAATAAATAAACTTTCTATTAATAGTGAAGTTGAAAGTCTCTCATTTAAGAGATTCAAATATCTTAATTAGATACTATAAATACATATGCTAACTTAATCATTTTCTTTTAATTAACTAAAACTTTATTTATAAAGATTTAAGAAACTCTAGTGAATTTTTACCATTGCAAATGTTCTTAGAGCAACTGTGCACAATTGTTTTTGAGGACACACATAACAGTTTAAAAATCTTGCAGTTATTAAAATTTATATAAATTAATATTGAATACATTCTCCTTATTTTATATATGTGGATGGTTTAACATGCTGGGAAATACAAAATCAGATGAATAAGATTTTACATTGCTGCTTACAAATATTATCTAGATATATAATTATTTATCGTTATAATTAATATATTACCTGTTATAACATAACAAAACAGGAAGACATGTTCACTCATTACACATCTGAGTCCGATGAGCCGCAAGAATTTTCAACTTTCCAAATAAAGTAATGAAAACTACATAACAACGGAATTGGAAATAGGCAACACATCGGGAGAATTGAGCGCCGTTATACTGATGTAGTTTTGTTAAAGGACAAGCCCATCCCCATGATGTGTCCACCTTATGAACGCCCTCTTTATTTTTACTACACATATGAAGAAGGTATGTATAAGGTGTTAAAACTCTAACAGTTATGTTATTCTAGTATTTGATGTTACCTTTATAAATAATATGTTAGTAGTTATTAATGTTTTCAGCTAATTTGGAAAGTTAACTAGAAAAATCAACAAATTGCCTAGTTTTGATTTTGGCTTTGTTATATGATCATAATTAATGGTAAGTGTTAGAGAATATGAGGAAAATACACTTTGCCCATTTTTTCATTACATATTTACCATTACACGTTATTTATATACATATACATGTCATATTATTTATAAATATTTCATGTTATTTTTTGAAAAACTATGTTAGCAATTATATTTTGATTTTTGTTTTGCTAATACACCTGTTTTTTTTTCTTTTTCTAAAGTTTGTTTCTTTTTATTCCAAATTTCATGTATTTTGTATTAATACATTAAATTTTTCATTATCTAATTTATTTATTTGTATCTCATCTTATTTTATCGTAATGCATACTATTTAAACATGATGTGTGCTATTTTATTTAATAACAAGATATTAGTTAACTTCTTTTGACTTTTTTCTGTTTCACTGCATATTTTTTTTGCAAAAGTTTTTTTATTTTTATTTTGAATAGGTAATTTTTTATCATCAAGCTAAGTTTTTTATTTCACTAATATATCTATATATTTTGTTATTATTTGTTATAACATGTTTGACCTCACAAGGTTATTTTGCAAATCATTCCTACTAAAAACGCTATACATGGCCTAAATACATCTATCATCACTTCTCTCTTCTGTATGCTTAAAGTTGTTTAAAAGTATAGGAATAGTAGACACTTGTACAGTAACATGTTATCAGTTAAATAACCAGTTTTCTATGGTTATTTTGTATAAATATCCATATATCAAATAAGCAAATGTACTTTAATAAGAATACTCAATATTTATGTTAAAATCTTTTGGACCCACTCCGAACATTAAACCGTTACTGCTTCTGGTATTGCCTTTTCGCCCAAGAAATACCATCAACGTAAGAATGCCACTTTCTATAAAAAAATAATAATATATTTCCTCCTTATATGGAGAGATCGTAGAGCTTATCAGACTCAACAATACACAACACACAAAGTTTTTATAGACACAGAAAAATAAAAGAAAGAAAGATGATGGGGTTGAAGGATACAACGTACGATCGTGCAAGTGAAGTACAAGCATTCGACGAGACAAACATCGGCGTGATGGGACTTGTCGGTGCTGGAGTCACAAAAATCCCACGCATTTTTCATAACCCACAAGCTAAGGTACGAAACCCTAAACCATCCTCAATGCTTGTGACAATTCCAACGATCGATATCGGCGGCGTTTTCGAATCCTTGGAGGCACGAAAGAGTGTGGTTGAGAAGGTGAAAGACGCGATGGAGAAGTATGGTTTTTTCCAGGTGATTAACCACGAGGTTCCTATGGGACTTATGGAGAAAATGATAGATGTGACTCGTAAGTTTCACGACCAAGATTCAGAAGTGAGGAAAATGTTCTATACCCGAGACAAAACCAAACCGTTTAAGTATCACTCTAATGATGATCTCTATAGCTCACCTGCTGCAAATTGGAGAGATACATTTACTTGTTTTATAGCTCCTGATGTTCCAAAAGTAGAGGACTTACCAAAGATTTGTGGGTACGTATAAGAGTTTTTCTTATTTTACCCAAAAAAAAATAAAATAAATTACTTTGGCATATTTGATGTGTGTTTAAAAGTATGTTCGTGTGGAAATGTAGGGAGGTCATGTTGGAGTACTCAAAGGAAGTGATGAAGTTTGCGGAGTTAATCTTTGAACTTTTATCAGAAGCATTAGGGTTGGGTTCTAACCATCTCAAAGAAACGGATTGCGCAAAAGGTTTATTGATGCTCTGTCATTGCTACCCACCTTGTCCTGAGCCAGACCGAACACTCGGAGGTACTCAGCATACAGACAGAAGTTTCCTCACTATTCTCCTTCAAGATAACCTTGGAGAACTTCAAGTTCTCTATGATGGATACTGGATCGATGTTCCTCCTACTCCCGGAGCTCTTATCCTTAATGTAGGAGATCTTCTACAGGTAAGTTATTGTTTATACTTGAAACCAAAAGATCTAGAAGTAAATATACATATATATATATAAATTGTATTTATTTTTTACAGCTTTTAACAAATGACAAGTTTGTAAGTGTGGAGCATAGAGTTTTGGCAAATGGAAGCCAAGAGCCGAGAATTTCCATTGCGTCTTTCTTTGTCCATCCACCAACAAGTACGAGAGTATATGGGCCCATTAAAGAGCTTCTGTCTGAACAAAACCCTCCCAAGTATAGAGACACCACTGCGAATGCCTCCAACCACTACGTGGCTAGAAAGGCTAATGTGAATTCTTCATTGAGCCATTTAAGGATCTGAAAAAAAAAATATGGTGAACACAGATGAATCATCAATAAGGTTACTATGAGTCCTAAGTGTTTTTGTTTTTTGTTTTTGGGTTTTAAGAGTACTACCTGTTGTAGTTCTAGTAAAATGTCTATCTTCAATGTTTCGTTCAATAATCAATAAGGTTAATATGAGTCCTAAGTGTTTTTTTTTTTTTTGGGTTTTAAGAGTCCTACCTGTTGTACTTTTAAATGTGTTGTGAGTTTATCTTCAATGTTTCGTTCAATAATTATTGAGTTGTGAGTGTTGTGTGATATGTTTTTTTTCATGTAAAAGATCCGAAAAAAGGACTTCCCTCTGAGCATAATGGGCAGTAGAGTAGAGATCAAAAGTAGTAAATGGAACCTATGGATTTGAACAAATTAAGATCTATAATTGGGAAAAAAACAAAAGATCTATAATTAGCAAAAAATATCTATAATTGGGAAAAAACAAAAGATCTATAATTAACAACAAAAAAATCTATAATTGGCTGGCACGTGACGTGATCACGGTACAAGATTCGTAGAAAATAACTCAGCATATTTAATATTTAATAGAATGAAATACAAAATCATGAGCCACCGTTTATATTTATAGTAGTTATTACAAAATTCATTTTCACATTCATTATTTTGATATCTAACCGCAAAGAGCAATCACAGAATTAGCCTCAACCCTTTGTTGAAGATTCGAGTCGCATAAATCTTCCACTTAGCTGACAAAAGAGAGCAATGGTAAGGGCAGCAGCGAACCAAGACAACAAGAAACCTGAACATCAAAAACAGCAGAACACACAAAAAACAGTTGATATTGCAACCGTGATCCAACGCTGCCTTCAATCATATGTTCAAGCAGACCCTTCAACCAGAACCATTCATACTATTTGAAGGGTTCTAAGCGATTAATTTGTTTTTTTTTTCATCATCGCATTTATGTCCAATTTTATATTTATTATTAAATTTAATTTTAACATTTGGTAAAAAATAAATTTGTTTTTAATATACCAATATTTTTGTGTAAAGTGAAATTTAATTTTTCATTTTAAAATATATAATAAAAGATTCACCCTTTAAAAGTATTTTGAAATACAAAATAATTTTTAAAACATTTAGAGATACTTTAAAACATCATTAAAAATATTTAAAATTAGATACAGAAACATTTTACATAAAATTCTAATTTATAAAAAGAAAATAAAAGATTCACCCTTTAAAAGTATTTTGAAATACAAAATAATTTTTAAAACATTTAGAGATACTTTAAAACATCATTAAAATATTTAAAATTAGATACAGAAATATTTTACATAAAATTCTAATGTATAAAAGAAAATACACATCAAAATATTTTATATTTCATTAAATTTAAGTAAAAAAGGAGATATGTCATCAAAAGAAAATAAAATTAAAATATATATATATATATATTTATAAAAGCAAATAATCTTTCTATTAAAATTCAATTATATAAAATAATATTCAAAAAATTTTGGGTTCACCCCTAGATATATTCACCCCCTTTTCATTAACCAATCAGAATTAGCAATCTAATACTATTAAATAAAATAAAATAAAGTAATTAATATTATTTAAATAAAATAATTAAATTACTGGTGAGAAAATTAATTCTTGAATTTTATTAAATTTTTTATTTTTAATATTTCATAAAATAAATAAATAAAAACAAAAAAATTAAAAAATAATAATATAATAATATTAAGATATCACAATTTTTTTTATTTATTTCTCTTGGGTTTGTTGAGTGTATCATTTAGGAAATATTTTTTTATATTTTAGCAAATCGTATTGTTATTTTCTTTGGGTTCGATAAGTTGTATCCTTAGGGTATATTTTTTTATAATTTGATAATTCATTTTGTTGTTTTCTTTGGATTCGATAAGTTGTATTCTTATGATATATATTTTATATTTTGGCTACACAATTTGTTATTTTTCTTGTGTTCTTTTGGTTGTGTATTTTAAGATATATTTTGTAATTAATTTTTCGTAATTTTATTTTATTTTATTTGTTTTTGTGTTTTTAATCTTAATTAATTAATTTTATTTTATTTTATTTGTTTTTGTGTTTTTAATCTTAATTAATTAATTTTATTTTATTTTATTTGTTTTTGTGTTTTTAATCTTAATTAATTAATTTTATTTTATTTTATTTGTTTTTGTGTTTTTAATCTTAATTAATTAATTTTATTTTTCGTAATTATTTTTGAGTTTTATTGATTTTCTTTAATTATTTTATTTTAAAATATTGATTTTTTATTTTATTTGATAATTTTAAATGGAAAATTCATATTGCTTAAATTAAAGAAGGTGAATAGTCTTATTTAATATTTATAAGAATTGTTCAAAAATATTTATAAAATTATGTGACCCTTATTTGACCCACAAAAATGGGCCATAAGCCCACCTTTTTTTTTTCTAAAGTAGGCACGGCTCTACCTTCAACTCCTTCCAACGCGAAACTCACTAAAGAACATGCAAATGCAAACCAAGTCTCAGAAACAAATCAAGTTAACCGATCGGCCCAGCTCACACAATCCAAACTGGACGACAAGGTTTCTCTTTGAAAACTGGTAGCTAATTATTCGTTTGCATAAATGAATTCATAAGTTGTTCTTGTTATTTATCATCAACATATCATTTTCTTCTTCTAAAGCCTTTATAGTAGTATTATTAAAGAAAAAAGAAACGAATACATATATCAATAAATGGAAGATTTTAGATAAATCATAAAAGTAGAATAAAAGGACAAAACCTAATGAGAGGGGACAGAAATAGAGGGAAACAAACAAAAGAGAGGCAACGGCTACTTCGTAATTACTATTACCAACTTATTTTGCTGTCCAATGCTCAACTTGTTTTACCCCAAAAGTTGTGCTTTTAAAATTTTCATTTAAACAAAATTAAAAAAAACTAGTCATTTATATACAATAAAACAACATATACATAATATTCAGTATAATACTCGCTTAGAAAAATATTCGTTAGATTCTAATAAAAAATCCAAATATTCGTAAAATTTCAAAGTAAAACAAATATCGAAATATAGTATTCGTAAAAAGCGAAACAAATAACAAATATCATTTTCAAAAATACCGAATATTCGCTTCGATTCGAATATATATAATATAATAATAAATATACATATTATATATAATTATAAATATATATATATATTATTAATTAGTTTTGTATAGATAATATCATTGAAATTTTTTAAATACTTGTATTAGTATTTTATTTTATTTTTATTTAGAAATATTTTGTTTGTATATTTGAGATAGCGAGAATAAGAAAAAAATTGTTTTTACCTATTATGTTGTTACTATATTTATTTTTGTAAATAAATTATTTTCCACCATATGATATAACTATCATATTTAGGTTTTAAAAATTAATTTGAATATTTTTTTAAAATAAATATTATTTTATTATTATTTTTAACTAATCGAAGAGAATTAAATAATTCGTGAATATCACAAAAAATTCCGAATATTCATATTTTTCTAATATTCAAAATTTTCCGAATTGAATCGAATCTCTAAATTATAATTTAGCTATGGCAAAGTGAATCCCAAATACTGCAAATTTTCTGAATATTCGCTTCATGCCGAGACCTAGTGTTGATGATTGGTTAGAGACTTAGAGTGATGTCAATCATTTTCTTTTTTGAAAAAGGATAAAAATAGAAATAAATAAACTTTAATTTTTTAATTACACCAAACTATTTTTAGTTTTTCTTTTCATTTTAATTCGAAGGATATTTGTATTTTGTCATGTTCTAAAAACTTGCGCCTAACTCCAATGATTTCTCACCTAGGTGATAGATTCGACATATTCACCACCATTAGTGATTAATTCCTAAGAGAAATCAGTAATCCGATTACTCCAGTCTAATCTGATTACTCCCCGAGTAATCCGATTATTTTCTGCATAATCGATTATTTTTATTGCAAATATAAAATATTTTTTTATTATTCTAATATTTATATTGAGAGTTTAATAAATTATGTTAAATTTTTAATTAAAATCATAAAATTTTGTTTTAATACTATGTTATTTTGTGTTTAATATAATTTTAAAAATAATATTAGTTAAAATTTTAATATAATAAATAAATATATGTTTAAAATATAAAAATAAATTTAAAACTAATATCTGATTAATCTCTTTTTATTTTCTGACTAATCAGTTAGTCGTTAAGATTACACCAACCGCCCGACTATAGCCTCAAGATTCTTAAAACATGGATGTTATGAGCATCATGAAACATGGATGTTATGAGCATCAAACAAAGAAATATAATAACTAACCATACACTGAACCGGCTGATTGGACCAAGTAGTACCGATTTTGAGCACCTAAACCGCATTATCGATTTGATCTACTGATTTTCATTTAAACAAATCGAAATGCTTGAGTAGACCGATTTTTAAAACTAATTATTGTGACCCAAATTTCTAGGTTTTTCTTTCCCACTGTATCACTCTGACTCTGTAAGTCTTCTCTCTCAATCAATAAAAAAAATTTAGAAGACCGTTAGATTTCAATTTTGACCATTTGAAATCTCAAGATAAGATCTGAACCATTCATTTAACCGTTACCAATTTCGATATCACCAACAAATTTTTTCTAACTTTTTCTTAATGTACTTTTTCCCTTTAAAAGATTTTACCCAATTTTCATTTCTCAGTTCTCACGCAATTTTCCTCTTTCCTTTCTTTGTGCGTTTAATATTTATTCCTCATAAAGTTGACATTTTTAGACTCCAAAACTCATTTATTCTGTTTCTTGTTTCTTTGGGTTTGTTTCTTTCCATGGCTCCTTCCCATCTCCATCTTCTTCTTCTTCTTCTTCTTCTTCCTCTTTTGCTTTTACTTCTTGCTTCAGCTTCTACTTCTCCTCCAGCTGATGAAGGTGAGTTCGTGTAGATTCATTCATCTTTAAGCTCTGTTTCAATCTTGGGATTCAATTAACAGTCCCAAATTTGTAAGTTCAACATGTGTTGATGTTCATCTAGAACATAATACATTGGAAGTGATTAATGAATTAGCTTAAATCTTGCTGTTCTCTTTATACAAAGTAATTTTAAGAGCACTTGCAAAGCTCAAGGACAAATTTTTATATATAATTTATTTGAGTGTGCTTCAGAAAATGGTAGGTTATGATATTAAATGTATGTAAATGTTTTGGCAGGTGGGCATGGTTTTTTTTTTAAATGCTCAATAAGAACACAATAATGGTGAATTTTTAATGTCCCCAGATTTATTACAGAACAAATTATTGACTAGAGTGTAAGTTTAGATTTGAAATAAAAACAAAAAAATCGCATATCTTACACTTCTTTGGATTAATTTCAAACATGGATAAGTATAAAGATTATGTTTATACTAATTTTGTGGTGTTTGGTTCAAATTTTGTAGGTGCATATATAGGAGTAAACATAGGGACTGATCTTTCTGATATGCCACATCCAACACAAGTTGTAGCACTCTTAAAAGCTCAACAAATTCGACATATCCGCCTTTATGATGCTGATCCAGGGATGTTAATTGCTCTAGCAAACACTGGAATCAAAGTCATTATCTCTATTCCTAATGACCAGCTTCTTGGCATTGGACAATCAAATTCAACTGCAGCTAATTGGGTTAAGCGCAATGTCATTGCTCATTACCCTGCAACGACTATAACCGCCATTTCAGTTGGCGCCGAGGTTCTAACTAGTCTACCTAATGCAGCTCCTATTCTTGTTAGTGCTATAAAGAATGTTCATTCAGCTTTACTTTCGTCGAATCTTGATCGTTTGATCAAAGTTTCGACTCCTTTATCCACTTCTTTGATTCTTGATCCTTTTCCGCCTTCGCAAGCTTTCTTTAACCGCTCTTTAAATTCGGTTATAGTACCGTTGTTAAGCTTCTTGCAGTCCACAAACTCTTACCTTATGATCAATGTGTATCCTTACTACGACTATATGCAATCAAACGGCGTAATTCCTCTAGACTACGCGCTATTCAAGCCGATTCCTCCAAACAAAGAAGCTGTTGATGCCAACACACTTGTTCACTACTCAAATGCCTTTGATGCAATGGTTGATGCAACGTATTTCGCAATGGAGTTCTTGAACTTCACAAATATTCCAGTTTTGGTAACAGAATCAGGCTGGCCTTCGAAAGGTGATACTAAAGAGCCTGATGCTACACTTGACAATGCCAACACTTACAACAGCAATCTTATAAGACATGTTTTGAACAAGACTGGAACTCCTAAGCGCCCGGGGATCGCTGTGAATACTTACATTTACGAGCTTTACAATGAAGATACAAAACCAGGATCTTTATCAGAAAAGAGTTGGGGTTTGTTTAGTGCTAATGGTGACCCGGTATACATACTTCGGTTGACTAACTCGGGCTCGGTTCTTGCTAATGATACTACAAACCAAACTTACTGTACTGCTAGAGAAGGTGCTGATCCTAAGATGCTTCAAGCTGCTCTTGATTGGGCTTGTGGCCCCGGAAAAATCGATTGTTCACCGATTGAACAAGGAGAGATTTGTTATGAACCGGATAATGTGGTTGCACACGCTAACTATGCGTTTGATACTTATTATCATCAGACTGGGAATAATCCTGAGGCTTGTAACTTCAATGGAGTTGCTAGTATCACTACTACAGATCCAAGTAAGAAAACAAAAAAAGCTTTATTTAATTATACATTACATTGTATGATACTGTTTTTGATACAATTAGTTAGAGAAAAAAAAATGCTTATGTTTCTTGCTTTGTGGTTTCAATGCAGGTCATGGTACATGTGTGTTTGCAGGAAGGTAAATTTATCATCCTTCTTTATGACAATTTTTGATAGAGGTGTTAAATCTAGGTTTCGGTTAATGAAATGAATCGATTTGGTATGGTTTATTTTGGTTTTCAGATCGGTTTATCGAAATTGAACATTTATATTCGGTTTTCAAATTGGACACATTTGTAGAGATTTTCACAAGTACCAAGTTTTGTGAGTGTTTTTTTTCCGGTTGCAGCCACGGTAATGGTGGAAATGGGACCTCTGTGAATATAACAGCACCATCTGCGAACTCGACGAGCTCTGGCATAAGGAATGGTTTGTATTACAGTCGAGGTTTATGGAGCATTTTGACAGTAATAATATTGAACGTTGCTAATATATTGTGAAAAAAATGTTCGGACTTGAGAGTTGTTTTATTTTGTTCCGAGAAGCCTTCTTAACTTTCTTAGGTGGGATTGGAGAGTTAGATTTCAGACCGACTATGTTGGATTCGATTTTTGTAAACAACAAAATCCAAGAATCTATCAATTTAAATGTAGAATTTAAATTCATAATGAGCAACGACGACTAGGGAATATATAACACTAGTAGATTTTTTCATTTACACCTAACATCATTTTTGCTTCAATAACCAAAAGTGAATGTAACAAGTGCAGCAACTCTGAGGTAAGAAAAACCATCCTAATTGAAATCAAACATAACATGACTTGGCAATTCTGAGGTAAGAACAAAAAAAAAAAGGACAGTACGAGACTTTTTGTTTGCTCAAGAGATGTTCATAGCTTCTGCGTGATAGCTTTCGAGATCCTTGTCAAGATCTGCAGCTGTCGTCTTCTCTACAGGCTTCTTTCCACCTCTACCACTTTTACTCCCTCTGCCACCACCACCACCTCTGCCTCTACCGTGAAACCCACCTCGGCCACCTTTTACACCTCCTTGTTGGTTTTGGCTGTTGCCAATAATAAACATTATGATATGATAAGATAAGACCGCATGATATGAAAGCGAGCTCAGACTCTTCACACTTACATTGGAAGGCGTCTCATAGAAGAAGTTGAACCTCTTCCTCTTCCTACTCTCCCACCTCTAACTCCTTGCCTGTGAATTATCAAATATATTTAGATCAGCACATACAAACTCAACTATCATCTTGTATATAGAAACACCAAAAAAAAAAACGGTAACATACCCAATGAAAACCGTCCTCTTCATTCTTCCATTCAATCCAGTAACATTAACACGAACTGCTACTGGAGCAGCAGACTCAGTATTTCCACCACGAATCTCCAGTCTCATAGGCCTTCCATCCAACAGTACATTGTTGTACTTCCTCATAGCTTCAAATGCATCAATTTTTCTCATATACACAATTTCAGCTGAGCCCTGTATAACCCAAGAATATCAGATGTCAAATCTCACAAGCACGGTGGTAAAGAACTAACAACGGAATTAGGACTTACACTTGGACGTCCGTTTTTGTCAAAGTGAACTGCGTATCTTTTCAGCTCCCCAATCTCAGCAAAGAGTTCCTAAATCACATCAGAGAGTCCAAAACTATATTCAGGAATCCCCTTGTAGTAAAAAGGACAAAGCACTGATAAGATAGAAGATATGCAACTATACCCTTATATCTTCGTTTGTCACTCCTTGATCAAGGTTGGTAACATAAACTGTGGTTCCAACTTCCAATCCTGATACCCCAACAGCTCTAAGGCTTTCTTCAAACAAATTATTCTGATTCTGCCATGGCAAGTTCTTCTTCCTGCGGGCAAGCTAATGCAGTAGAACATATATAGTCAGCTAAAAGGGTCTGGTAGAATCTTGAAACCACAAATAATCAACAAATTTCTTGAAAAGAGGAGAAACCACCCATTTGTCTGTATGTACTAAACCAGTCAAAAGCAAAGAGCTTCAAGGAAGAAGTTGTCAAGAACAATCCAAGGAGAAACCAAATGAAATGGAGGGAAACTAGCAATTATGACCAACTTCATATGAATCACACTGGTGCTATCAGTCTGTCTCTGATGCCAAAAACAAAGTTCTTGGACTAAAGGGATCAAAAACTGATAGACTGTCATCACACTCAGAAGAAATTCCGGATGTAGAAAAACACCACCGTGAACTTCTTGCATGGTGAAACCACCCCTATTTAAAGGGATGAGCCATCATGGATCATATTAAATGTTAACTGAAATAGCTGAAAATTCCCCTCCCCAAACACCATAAGACCAGGCATATTTGCAGGCTATTTTCCCCATGTTGCTGAAAAAAGCCAACACATTTTACTTTTTTCATAGCAATGTTATCAAAACAAATGACCCTATGTGGATTCCCTAGCCTACTGGAGCTCCTCAATTAAAGTACGGTTAGTGACTATCAACCAAAAACTTCAGTCTATCTATGCATGCCTGTTGAAGTCATTCACCAATATTGCAGGACTAAGAAGCTATTCAAAGAGATGTTAGAAGACCCTTCTCCAAGAACATATAGAGACCATCCATGGTTTTTAGTTCTATCATGATTCAGAATGCTTCGGTAATTGGTGGTACAGTAAACTCAGAATTCACACCATACACAGAGAAGATCCCAGATTTTGAGCTTGCCTTGTTTATTGAGAAAGAAGATGGCCGAGCTTGAACAGCAAGAGGACCTCTACGAAAAGGTCCAGCTCCTCTTCCAGCTCCTACAACACCATTTGGTCCACCACGACCACGGCCCCGTTGGGAAACTCCTTTGACTGCAGACCTTTTAGCTGCAGACCTTGCAGTCCTACTCTTCTTGACCATATCATCAAGGGTCATATTCAATGAGTCTGACATCTTTAATCCAATCCAATTAAACTGGCCTTTTCAAAAAAAACTGCAATAATTATGGTAATCAAACAAAAATTAGTTTTCCACCAAAACTCAATCACGCAAGATATATAAAATTTTCAAAATCTCAAATACACAAATCATGAACTTGATTGTTGAATATTAAGATGAAAACAATGAGATTCTTATGAAAATATCCATATAGGAAAATAAATTAACAATCACATGAGAAATTAAAAAATCAGTGAAATTATAGATCCAATGATAAGAAAATATGAATCAACAAAAGCCGAAAAAAAAAACACTACAGGAAAAATTGACAGAACCTTATTATGGCGGCTTAGCTAAAATCCCTAAATCCATAGATTCCGGTATCTAAATTCTTAAGCGAAAAGCAATAAAACGAATTGGCTACTATCAGATATCATCAAAACAATCACGAATCGAAACTTTACCAGATTACGGAAGAAAGGTAGATCGGAGAAAATCGAGATCTTGGCTAGGGTTTTGAGGAAGCTTTTGGGGATTTTTTTTTTTTGTTTGAGAAGTTTATGGGTTGGGGAGAGAGGTGGAGATATTTTTATATAGGTGTAGTTCAGCGGGGTAATTTAGTAAATTACATATTGGATTTAGGGGCGTTTGCGTCTTTCTATAATTAGACATTTCGAGGAAAAAAATAAGAGAATAGATGTGCCAGCTAATACGTTTCCGCGTTTAGTTAAAAATAGTTATTAAAGACTTATCAAAAACTATCAAAATTACCCGCAGTTTTCTAATTTTATATTGTAGTCCGTTAGCCCTGGACACATTATTTAGTATGCACAATCCCATTCCATCTGATCTTATAAGGTTCGGAAAATTAGATATTTAGTGCGTAGATCTGGATTCGGATGAAAAAAAAATGAGTCCGATCTGATTATAAATAATATTATAATAATATTTTATTATTTATTTATATTATATTAACATATTTTATTATTATTTATATTATATTAAAATAATTTATTATTATTTATATTATATTAAAATAATTTATTATTATTTATATTATATTAATATATATATATATATCTATTTTAATATTTTATATTATTATTATAATATTTATCTTTATTTATAATTTTAAATTTATTTTTATTTTAATATAATTTTAAAAAAATTTAGATTTAATTTTAGTTATTAATTTTTTTTTATAAAACAAAAATTCCGGATATCCGCATCCGGCTAGATAGGGTTAGGCAAAATATTTTTTAAATTCGATTTGATATAATATTTGTAAAAACGAATCAAATAACAAATATCATTTAAAAAATACCGAATATTCATTTTGATTCGTATATTTATATATATACATATAATATGTATAAATATATTATTAATTAATTTTTGTATAGAAAAATATATTAAATATTTATGTTAATATTTTATTCTTATTTATATATATTATGTTATTGGTATATTTATTTTCTTGAAGATATTATTTTGCACGATATAATAACAATTATTTTTAGTTTTTAAAACTTAATTTAAATATTAAAAAATGTTTATTTTATTTTAATATTATTATTTTTAACGAATCGCATCAAATAATTCGCGAATATCACAAAAAAATTTAATATTCGTATTTCCGAATATTCAAAAAATTTCTAATCGAAGCGAATTATAAAACTAAATATTCGGCCGAAACAAATCGAATCACGAATATTACAAATTTTTCGAATATTCGTTTCGTGTTCAGACCTACTACCAAATATCTGGAGATCCATAACTTCCGGATACGGATCCGGATATCAAAATTACACATTTGACCGGATAAGGATTCGAATCCGGATCCGTCCAAAAAAAGTCAAATATCCGGCTCTGACCCAGGGCTATAGTCAATACAGCTTTTATACTCCTGCAATTTTCTATGAATGTCATTATGAAATTTTTATAGAAATTTAGATAAATATGTAAATTTTATTTCTATCCTTTGTAATATATTAGGCAAAATTTTCTCTCTAATTAATAAGATAAAATAAGAGAAGAACAAGTGAATTGTAATTTAAAAATCTGCATTAATAGTATAACACTTATATGCTTAGAAAAATAGAGGGAAAAGTAAACTTAAATTGATTTTTTTTATCTATGGTTCCTTTTGATGATTATGATTATGTCCGCATCGATTGTAATGCAATTAAAAATATAATATGTAATTATGAGTTTAAAATAAATATATATATATATATATAAGTGATTGGTAGAATTGTGAGTATAGTTATATATAAAATTATATATCTGTATGTATTATACATATAACATTTTTAGTCAAAATATAGATAATTATAACATATTTTTATAAAAATATCTAAATTATGTCTATTAAATTAAATTTATTTAAAAATTTTAAGATACAAAACTGAAAATATAAATAAATTATTATATCTAATTAATAAATAGTAAATAGTATTCCAATAAATATAATTTTAATAATACAATTAATAACATATTAACATTTTTGAGTTTTGAAAATTTAGTTAAAGTAATAATATATTAAAATTACACTTTTTATAAATTTTATTATAATAATATAATTACTTAATAAGAATACTTTTAATATAATAAATTAATATTTATTAAATTATAATTCCCGGTCTCAGTGTTCTCCTCTGGATCTTGTGTCTGTTTCCAACAAAAATTCTTTTCCCTCTTGCACTTCATGACATTTTTCAACAGCATACTCTAGCTCATTTTTTTCATGACATTTCCTTCATTTTTTCTCTCAAAGAGAGATGTTATTTATTTTGCAATTTTCGAACCAATTTGTCATCTTTGATCATTGTAAGGAAATGTTCAGTGATGGGTGTTGATTATAATTATATAAATTATATGATTAATGTATAGTTACATTGGAATTCTTTAGTGGATGTAATATAACAAACTAATATTTAATTACATGACCCCAACGATGTCTCTACTAACATCATAGTCTCTGCAACACTACTGAAAACTATCTACAAACTTCATATTCTTTCACATAAAAAAAATCATTTTCAGATCTCATCATGCTCACTATCTCCATCTTCATCATCACTCAATGTCTCAAAGTTCATCATAAACCTAAGTGAGTCTCCTTCCTCTACTTCCCATTGCTTCTTCAGCGCGATAATAGCTCTAGAAGCAGCTTCTGAAATCGCAGGGTTACTGTCTTCAGCTAGTCTCTGCGAAAGAAAAGACTCATCAATTTGTAAGAATGGTCAATAAGAATAAAAAATGGTAACATCAAAATTTGCATTTCTCTTTTACTTGTAATGCTCCCATGCCTGCATTTCCTAGTGTCCACATTGATGGTGCAGCTG
This sequence comes from Nasturtium officinale, assembly GCA_963854855.1. NCBI lineage: Eukaryota > Viridiplantae > Streptophyta > Magnoliopsida > Brassicales > Brassicaceae > Nasturtium > Nasturtium officinale. The sequence goes on from OY978512.1 coordinate 5,661,950, forward strand.
CTAAGGCATTAGCCAACGCTTTTCTACAACAAGAAAAACCAACCAAGAAAGTTTTTAAGAGAGATCTTGAATCAAACAATGAAATATTTGATAATAGTGAAGAACTCAACCAAAAAAATTGTTAAGAGATATAGTAGAGTAATTGGTTTTCACCTTGTATTGACATCTGGAGAGCTTGAGCATTCAGCTAAGAGAGATGCACTACTTTTACCATCCATTGCATCAAGATCGATTAGAGTTGTGACTAACAACTCAAGCTGTTATAACCAAAAGAATATAATCACTGAACCAAAAAAAAATGCAACAAAAAGATTTTGAAATCTTCGATTTTGGACCATACCTCTTCAGGGTCAGTGTAATCAATTCCATCAGCTTCTGAAAGTGCTGATGCCATACTCTTGTAAGCTTCCTGTTTCAACATCAAAAAGGAATCATCAGAGAGAAAAGTACTCAAGAATACATAAAGTTTTCCATAGTGGATCATTACCTCAATAGCAGATATGCGATCAGTAGAAACTTCCCCTAGGAAAAACTCGAGAGCTTTTCCATTCTTCTCAAGCGATATGCGGTCTGTGGTACCAGTTTCAGATGTAACCCTTAAAATGACAATTTTAATATTAGATAAAGACATCAAGAAACAAGCTGAAAGAACGAAAAAAGTTTCAGGGAAGTACGCTTCTTACAAGCTGTCAACCATTTTGTTCACCATCATGTCATGGATGTTCTTGATGAACTGCACCGAAACAGGACACAGCAAATGTAAACAATAAGGAAAGATGAGTTGAGAACATCAATACTGTAACATATCAGACTTTGTTTTTACCTCTAAAGCCATTAATGCATCCTCCATTGCCCGTTGTTTAGCTCGGAAATCCGCTCGCCTTAAATCAGCCTGTAAAATCAGAGTATTCCCTCAACCACAAATTCTACCATACTGATTATACTCTATGGTCACAAAAAACATTCCAAATAATTCAGAAGATGAGGCATACCTCTAAGGCACCATCGCTCCAATGCTTATCCGCAGCATTTTTCAACTTAGACTGAGCTATGTTTTTTAATATCTATGGATATAAGCCAAATAAGAACATTAAGAAAAAACATAGCCAGAAGAACAGTGGATAAATGTGTAGATATAAATGCAAGATAGGCGTACCGTAGCAATATGATGAAGGCGCTCGGCCTTTCTCTTGACATTACGATCTATTTTCTCTGTATCTTGTCTTGCTCGAGCTACATAATAAACCCACAAGGCATAAGAAACACACTCTGAAAGATATTATATGTAAATGTGAAAGAGAACCAAATCTTACCATCAAGTTTAAGAAATCCCGACCCAAGAATCGCTACATCCTGGCGTGCACGAGCATCAAGTCTCATAATACCACTGCAAAACATATAAATCTCAACACATAAATAACCTTAAGCATTGTATAAATTTCTAGATGATGTAAGAATTGGTTATTAGAAAAATACCGAGATAGAAGAACAAAATCATTACGAGCTCTTTCATTCACAAACTTAGCATCATTAGAAACATATTCCCCCAATACTTGGCTTGATTTACTTATTCTACTCTGCATCACTTGCTTCTCACCTTCCTGAGAGCTAACACATTACCAAGTAACTTATAATAAGTATGAACAAAACCAAACCAAACCAAACAAAACAAAACTGAATAACCAAAAGGGGCTTTTTCACTTACTTGGAAGTTTCAGTATCTTGAGATTTACCAAGAAAACACAATGTAGAAGATCTTCGAGAACTAACAAAAGTTACAGTATTTATACAACAAAGACCTTGTAATTGTTCAGTAGCTGATGAACCCTTTTTAGGATGATGAACAAATGCTAACAAAACTCTTTGAGATCTTGTTGCATTAACACTCTTTGCTACAATCGGGCTATTAGGAACCACCTTACTTACATTAAGAGCCATTGAGATAAACCTAAAACTCTCTGAAGAAACAAACAATTTCGTCAAATTCAAAACTAAAGTAAGCATATTTAAATCAATTTGAGTACTAGGGAAAGAAAAGAGACAACTTTTAGATTACCCAATTGAACCAAACTAAAAAATTCTTGATTTTTAAGACAACCCCATCAAGAAAAAATTGGGAATTAGAGAGAAACATATAATTTCGTCAAATTTGAAACTAAAGTAAGCACCTTTACATCAATTTGCGTACTAGGACAAAGAAAAGAGACAGTTTTTAGATTACCCAATTGAAACCAAACTCAAAATTCTTGATTTTTAGACAAACCCATCAAGATGAGATTGAAGACTAACCTTGTGTTGGAAGAGATGAAGCAAGAGAGATCCAAAAGAAGGATTGGGGAGAAGGCAAAGAAGGAGAATTATGGGATTTGTGAAGCGGAAATTGTAACCACAAGAGTTACTTGTGGACCAATGTGAGCCAACCAGACCGTACGTTTCTTTCTATTTCCATTCTATGGTCTCTGTAGGCGTGGCTCCCACTGTCCTCAATTTAGTTTGTTAGAAACTTAGATTGGCTGGTTTAATACTATTACAATAATATATATAACTTTTTATCTAGAAAATTATCAAGTATAAAACAGTTTTTAAAATAAAATAAAACTGAAAATGTAAATGTAAAAGTTTTGGATAGATAAACTAAAAAAAAAATCCTAAACATTGACAAAAATTTAATGAAAAATTTAACAGTACTTTTTAATAAATAGTCTCGTAAAAATATTATGGTTTTTGTAACTATGTAGCTAGCTCATAAGTTATGATTACTATGTTACTTAAGTGGATAACAATATGTGCGAATATAATAAAATAATAAGTTGTAATTATTTTTGTTTATGGATAATATAATATATAAATATATATATATATACATCAGTAATGTTCCACGCATGCGTAAACTAGAAATTTATGTTTTTAATATATATATATATATAACACTCAAAACTAATTATATTCTGAAATATGTTTAAATGTTTTAAAATGAATTCATTATTTCTATAGTTTTATTACATAAATTTGCTGTTTATAATAATTAATTTATTTAGCTTCTAAGACTAAACATTTAAAATAAACTATTTGACATCTAATATGGATTAGTTAAGGTTGAATTAGAATTTAAGGAAGCAGATTATACCATAGAAAAAAATATTATCCACAGCTATATCTAAGTATATGCCACCACATGGTTACAAATTCCGACTAAAGTAATATGTAGATACTTACCCTTTGTATGGTGACAAACACTAACATACATATGACATGTTACACACCATAATCATCACTTTAAGGTTAGTGCTGTCAATTGGACTGGAGACATACATTTTAATCTGTTCATTTAATTATGGATAAATTATTGTCCATTGTCCGTGTCCAATAACGCTCATATCTATTTTTGTCTAAATTCATAGATACGTAAACTCAAATAGGCTATCCGCAAATTCTTAAATTTTAAATCCGTATTTAAATTTTAACTAACTCAAAAATTCTTATTTCTCAATTTAAAAAAAGAAAGTGAAATTTTCAAATTTTCCTCTAAATTGATTTTGACGTAAAATTTTGTAATCCAAGTACAATGTGCACATTGTTTAGTTCATAATTTATGTGGACAAAGTGAACCTAAAACCATTTTGTCTAGTTTATAAATAGGTTTTCCGTAAATTATACATAATGAATTGATATGAATGGACAGTTGACGGTCTATCTATTTTGAAAGCTTTATGTAAGGTATACTATCATGAAGGAATCTAACACCATATTGGTGAGGAAAATTTTCAAAAAAAATATTTTTGGAAAACTTAAATATTAGAATAAACAGATACAACTAAACTTTTATAAATTAATAATATTTAGTCGAATCTATTTTGTAACAATTTATTAATTTATTGAAATTATCAATTTATAAAAAATGATATTTGGATCAAAAGATCAATTTAGGACTTGAAAAAAAATAATTTATCAAATATTAATTTATAGAGATTTAACTATAAATATACGGATTTCTCTGCAATTTCAAAAATAAAAATGTTTGGCTTTTAAGAATTTAACAAAAAAAGCCTTCTTTTTGAATGTTTGCATTTAATAATTATTGATTCATACACTACGGTAATGTGTTATTCAACCCTTCACTTTTAGATTTACAAATTAATTTGTCATTATGAAATTTAGTATAAGTTTGGTCATATGATTAGTTTGATGTTTGTTTTAGTTATTTGTGTGATAATAGATAGAAAACTTTTAACCGTAACTTATCTCATTTGCAGAGAAATGGGATGTAACAACAATTGAAATTTGAGAGAATTAGTTGAACAAGCGAGGACCACGAACAAACATAGGATATGTCATAAACACCATAAGCATCATTTTCTTATAGGGGTGTATTGAAGTTGAGTTTAATTGAAATTTGAGAAGATTTATTAAATTTTGGTGAATTATAAATCTTGTTATTAAATTATCTCAAATCTTAAATAAAACATTAATATTTGTAATTTTATTTTTTAACTTACAAATCCCGTGAAATTTTAGGTTCAACTTTCAAATCCAATTTTTAAAATGTTTCAATAACATTAGATTTGATTTTAAATTTTCAATTCACTAATCCAATAATACTAAATTTTAATTAAAAATTTTAAAATGTATTTTTCAATAACTCTAAATTCCTCTCTCAAGTCTCAATGCACCACCTCAATTCTAAAATATTAAACCATGAATTTAAATTTATTTATTCTTTTCATATTTCTTTACAACACAGGTTGTACGTACGAAGATACTTTTCCTAATTACATGTTTCTATTTTCTTACCATCTTTATTATTTTGATAATTATTTTATCCATATTATATCTAGAAAGGTTAAATCATTATGACGTCAAAATAAAAAAAAGTTAATAGAGAAAGTGTTTAAAGTTTAAACCCAACCATTTTGGACTTTGATAATAATAAGCTTTAACGCCTTAATCGTTGTCCGTCACTCTCCGCCGCGTCCTCTCGAAATCCCCAATCTTCTCTCCGATCAAAATCTTCTCAACGTAAGCTTCTTCTTCTTCTTCTTCAATTATATTCTTTACACAAATCGCAATTTCACTCTTGATTGTTTCGTAAGCTCGTTTTTCACTTGCAAGTTTGATTATAGTTGTCGATCTCACAGTGTACAGATTGATTAAACTTAATCTACTGTAATGCTTAGCTATTAAGGAACTTTACCTGAGATTATTCATGATTCAATCGTTAATTTTAAGATTTAGATTTGATTTTTTTTTTAACTGTTGTGATCAAGTTGATATCAGTAACATATAAACCCTAATTTCAAGATTCTTCAGTTTTGATTGATGTTTATATGATTTTGATTTGAAATTTGAGCTTAAAGAATCTCGTTTCAAATTGTGCTTGAAGTGGCTTGTTATAGCAATTTGCTTCTCTTGTTCTGTTTTTGCCACTATTTTCTTCTTGAATGAAGTCTTATGTTCGTTTGATTCACAGGTGTATGTGTGTGAGAAGATTATAATGGAAGTATGCAATTGCATTGAACCTCAATGGCCAGCTGATGAACTGTTAATGAAATATCAATACATTTCGGATTTCTTCATTGCGATTGCGTATTTTTCTATTCCTCTTGAATTAATATATTTCGTGAAGAAATCTGCGGTTTTTCCTTATAGATGGGTTCTTGTTCAGTTTGGTGCTTTTATTGTTCTTTGTGGGGCGACACATCTTATTAACTTATGGACTTTTACTACGCATTCGAGAACTGTTGCGCTTGTGATGACTACTGCAAAGGTGTTAACTGCTGTTGTCTCGTGTGCTACTGCTTTGATGCTTGTTCATATTATTCCTGATCTGCTAAGTGTTAAGACGCGGGAATTGTTCTTGAAAAATAAGGCTGCTGAGCTCGATAGAGAAATGGGATTGATTCGAACTCAGGAAGAAACTGGACGGCATGTCAGAATGCTGACACATGAGATAAGAAGTACTCTAGATAGACATACGATTTTAAAGACTACGCTTGTTGAACTTGGTAGAACTTTAGCTTTGGAGGAGTGTGCATTGTGGATGCCTACTAGGACTGGGTTAGAGCTACAGCTTTCTTATACTCTTCGTCAGCAACATCCTGTGGAGTATACGGTTCCTATTCAATTACCGGTGATCAACCAAGTGTTTGGTACTAGTAGGGCTGTCAAAGTATCTCCTAATTCTCCTGTGGCTAGGTTGAGACCTGTTTCTGGAAAATATATGCTTGGAGAGGTTGTCGCTGTGAGGGTTCCGCTTCTCCACCTTTCCAATTTTCAGATTAATGACTGGCCTGAACTTTCGACAAAGAGATACGCTCTAATGGTCTTGATGCTTCCTTCAGATAGTGCAAGGCAATGGCATGTCCATGAGTTGGAACTCGTTGAAGTCGTTGCTGATCAGGTTTGACATTCCTGAGAATTTCTCTTCGCTTTGTTCATGTTCTTTTTTTTGGTTTGGTTATGTCGCCTTTGGACTTATGGTTATTTTTTCGTTAAAACTGGATCTTCTCTTATTCTAGGTGGCTGTGGCTCTCTCACATGCTGCAATTCTAGAAGAGTCCATGCGAGCTAGGGACCTTCTCATGGAGCAAAATGTCGCTCTTGATCTAGCAAGACGAGAAGCAGAAACAGCAATCCGTGCCCGCAATGATTTCCTAGCAGTTATGAACCATGAGATGCGAACTCCAATGCATGCGATCATTGCTCTTTCGTCCTTACTCCAAGAAACGGAATTAACCCCTGAACAAAGGCTGATGGTGGAAACAATACTTAAAAGTAGTAACCTTTTAGCAACGTTGATGAATGATGTCTTAGATCTTTCAAGGTTAGAAGATGGAAGTCTTCAACTTGAACTCGGGACGTTCAATCTTCATACTTTATTTAGAGAGGTAGCAACATTTCTCTACTCTTGCTAAGTCATTGTATTGTATGTATACTAATATGTCAATTTTGAACAGCTTTATGTTTTTGTGTACTTGATTAGTTTTTCTGATCTTGTTGCAGGTCCTAAATCTAATAAAGCCTATCGCAGTTGTTAAGAAATTACCCATTACACTAAATCTTGCACCGGATTTGCCAGAATTTGTCGTTGGGGATGAGAAAAGGCTAACACAGATAATATTAAATATAGTTGGCAATGCTGTGAAGTTCTCCAAACAGGGTAGTATCTCAGTAAACGCTCTTGTCACCAAGTCAGGCACTCGAGCTCCTGACTTTTTTGTGGTGCCAACTGGGAGTAATTTCTACTTGAGGGTGAAGGTTAGTCCCTTTCGCGCCAGCGTGTATCCTGGGCTCTTAAACCTTAGCTTAACATGTTTTTAGGTCTTAGTTCTGATGATTATTTCAAATATAGGTAAAAGACTCGGGAGCAGGAATAAATCCTCAAGACATTCCCAAGCTTTTTACTAAATTTGCTCAAACACAATCTTTAGCAACGAGAAGCTCGGGAGGTAGTGGGCTTGGCCTCGCCATCTCTAAAAGGTTGAGCCTCGTAAAATAATGTTTCTTTTCTTTCTGGTTTTTCTTGTCTTCTGGTACTGAGAAAAGTTTGTATATATGCGTTCTATTTGACTAGGTTTGTGAATCTGATGGAGGGTAACATTTGGATTGAGAGCGACGGTCTTGGAAAAGGATGCACGGCTATATTTGATGTTAAACTTGGGATCTCAGAGCAATCAAACGAGTCTAAACTGTCGGGAATACCAAAAGTTCCAGCCAATACTCACCATGCTAATTTCACTGGACTTAAGGTTCTTGTTATGGACGAGAATGGGTTAGTATAAGCTTATCCGCCTTTATCCTTGCATATTCATGTCGCAACTAAACCCATATTACCCGTAGATACAAACTCCGCAGACCTAATCCTATGGGAAACCACTGTTTATTTTGGTCACAGGGTAAGTAGAATGGTGACGAAGGGACTTCTTGTACACCTTGGATGCGAAGTGACCACAGTGAGTTCAAGCGAAGAGTGTCTCCGAGTTGTGTCCCATGAGCACAAAGTGACCTTCATGGACATATGCACGCCTGGTGTTGAAAACTACCAAATCGCTCTCCGTATACACGAGAAATTCACGAAACAACGCCACCAACGGCCACTTCTCGTGGCACTTACTGGTAACACAGACAAATCCACTAAGGAGAAGTGCATGAGCTTTGGTCTAGACGGCGTGTTGCTCAAACCTGTATCACTAGACAACATGAGAGATGTTCTATCTGATCTTTTAGAACACCGTGTCCTATACGAGGCCATGTAAAGGCATACGAGGTCCTTCCCGGCGTTTTCTCCCGTAAAAACATCGGAAACTGATGGTTCTCTGGTTAGTGTGTACATATCAGAGATCGTGGGAGCGTTTTGGATGGTATCTTAAAATAGGAAAGGAATAACCAAAACAGAAACTCTAAACCGGTCGGTCTGGGTGATTCCGGTTAGAGAGTAACAAAGATGTTGGTGTTAACATTATACCATTTCATACCACATTTCTGACTGATGTTGTTTGATTATATATGTAGTTACGTTCTTATAAGAATTTGGATTGAGTTTTGGACGTTTGTTGCCTACATGTATAATACTGTTACGGTATTATGACGTCACCTTTGCATGTTTTTATTAAAATATTTAAGGCCTTGATCGTAAAATGATTTATCAAACATATTTTGGAATTTCAGCTTTCCTCTTTAAAAAATTTTTTTTTTATCTTTTTGGGGTTTTTTATGTTAAGTCCTCGTTAAATGTTATAGCCAAATTGCATGGAAATTTTAGAATATTGCAAAAAAGGTATTGGCTCAATAGAATATTACACCCTATAAACTTTTTTTAATCATTTTCTATAGACGTTCAAAAAAAAATCCGACTTTTGAGAAAGTTGAAATTAAAAAGTGTATATATTATGATGATATATCAATTAAAAATGAGTTCGAAAAATAAAATCTATTGGTAAATATTATAGAAGAGAGATATAACATGTATATGTAATAGTTGTCTAGGATTCTTTATTCTTAGAGCATACAAATTGCATCCCCCACCACCATATATGTCACATGGAAAGGCATGTTATATTTGTTTTGGTTAGACAACATTTTTAATGGTCCTTAAAGTTTCTTTTTCTTTATTCCCTTATTGTTCTAAACCTCTTATCACCTCTTATTTAATTCAAGAAAATTAAAAGAGAACTTCCAAGATCCATTATTATTATATTTTTGGAGTGAACCCAAGCAAATAGAACAATAAGTAATTTAGAACAGAGATATTGTGTTTACATGGTTTAGAACAGAATAGTTTATATCAAAAACAGACAAATATAGTTTTAATCAGAAATTAGTAGTTTTCCTTTCTTTTTTAAAAAATAATTTATTAGTACTAAGGGAATTTACTGTTTGTAGTTTTATTATTTAAATATAAATAGACAGAAACCGGTGAATATCGCTTATTTAGAATTTCTTAACGAGAAAAAGAATTCCCACTGAAATAATTAAATATGAATATGTTATACAAGTGGTTTCTCTAAGATGATACATCACTACATCAACATCTCAAAAGTTGTCACATGTACATTCTCACTATTCTAACACAAATATCTAAACTCATTAAAGATTAAAATACCTATAAGTTATAATTTTACGTTTTATAGCCTGATTCACTTCAATTTTAAGCCCTAAACTATTGTTGTTCCTAGAAGGCATATCATGTTTTCGATGACGATTAATGATAGATAAGCGGAAGAAAATGGATAAGAGAAACTTTCCGGTGTAGTATAAAAAAAAAAATTCTAAATAATATGGTTATTGTAAATAACAAGGACAAACTAAATAAATGACTATTTCTGCATATGATATGGGTAATTGTCTATTCGAATATATATATATATATTAGTCGAATATATATATATATATGTATATTTTCATTTTTAATTTTGATGTTGAGGAAAAATGAAGTATTTGAAAGAAAAAACAAAATTGTGTTTAAAGTTATGCAAAAAAATCTTTCATATTAAATAATATAGCATCTTCACCTTATATAGCTTAAGAAAGATAATTAGAACTATTTTTAATTGGTGGAAGTTCTACACCTTATATTCTTAATCTCTCCTAATCTTTGTAGTCATATTTTAGATATTCTAATTTAAAGAAAATCATCCGTACATACTAAATAGGAATTGACTACTAGATCTCTTATACTACCACTAGACGACCAGCCTCTTGATAATTAGAATTCAACGTTACATTTACTATTTTCTTAAAAGAATGCAAGTATGTAACATCTAATTAGACATTAAAAAAAGAATGTGATATGTAATTATTATTGCACCGTCGTCGATGCATGTGTAAGCCATGAAGAGAAAACGATCGTGTTGAAAATTTATGGAGTCCATCAAGTACCACCAGGCTAGTATAGATAACATTCTTCAAAATAAATAACTAATTACTGTCAAGTTTCAAATGAAACTTAAATAAAATGAAGTAAATGTGATAGATTCCCTTTGTACAACCTAAAAGCCATTATCAAATGAAACATATCTAAAATGAATTGAATGTGATGGGATCCCTTTTAATTACCAAAAATCTTGATATATAGATATATATACACACACATATATAACATATTGGTCGTTAGCAATTGTCCTGTCATTGGTGGAGGGCCTATAGTGACTCAACTTGTTCATTGCAAAATATATTTTTAGTCTTGTGATTGCAAGTTATACAATTTTGTGATGAGCTTTCTGAAAAAATGTAGGGTCTACTAATAAATCTTATGTATCATGATTGGTTGAACATTCAATTTTATTGGTGAAAAGCGATTTACCACACACTAGTAGACTAATATTACCTCCAAATTATGCTTTCTTGGTGACACACTTGTCTTGTTTTCTTTTGACAAGATTTTTTCTTGTTTTCAACTTCCTTCCAATAATTTTCGGCAACACATAATGACATGTTTTTACAGCAACGAGATCTTTTATCAGTTTTTTTTAGAATAAAATTATGTGTTGTTATGTAATGTAACACCTTTGATTACAAACCTTATCGTGTATCGTTCAATGAAACTTATTAAATTTTTATGTAGTGCTCATGAATGCACAGAAGCTTTATTAGTTTCAGTAGAATAATTGTCTATTCATGATTGCCTTCTCTTTTAATATAGACTTAATTAGATAGGAAACTTTCTACAGCCACAATCTCATATTGAAATGCTAATCAATAGGCCCAAAAAAAAACTCACACTGTATATGATTATTTGTAAAATATAAACCGTTATCTTTAGTCACTTAATTCTCACTAGATTTCTCGCATGATTACTATTTGTTTATCACAAGAAAACACATTCATAATTAAGGAAAAACTAAGTTATTTAATTCCATTCCTAAAATTTACAAACTTTTAATTCACTTCAAGTATATAAATTTTTTATCATATATAGGGACCACACGCTTTTAAGATCACTTTTGAAGAGAAAAAATGAATTGAAAAGCTTATGAGTGATGATAATATATCAAAGATGGGGCAAAATGTGAGAGCGACAAGGAACGTGAGTCACATGGAACGACCGATCATATTATACAGCAAAACAAAAGTCCCCACATCAACATGAATTGGTTTGGTCTCATACTTTTGAATGTGAAGGGCTAAAATCATCAAAAAGAAAGCATCGTATCATATTTTTTTTGTGGACCTTGATTAGGGGTGAAATCGTAAATTTAAATCCTTTCTATTTATATTTTCTTTGGCACCAATTGAATTAATTTTTCCGAAATTGTGCTATGGAATTATTGGCCTCTTTTTTTTTGCCCCACCATAACAATTCAACCATTTTAATTCTTTCTTAGTACAACAACGGCTACTTCACTTTAACATTGTCTAGCCTTTTTCTATTTTAAGTCAAAATCTTGACAATGCACATGACCCCTTATGAATCCACCATTAACCATATTATTTCGTACATATTATAGTTTTTATTTTATTTTATTTCAAGTCGTTCAGAAAAAAATATTTATGAATAAGATGGCTTGAAATGTATTGTTGACATGGTTTTTGCCCACTTGTTTAGGAAACATTTATTACATGTTACTGATAGGTCGACTTTAAAACCCAAAATAATTAACTTCAACTCTACAAGTACATGTATATTAGTTGCACCATAATATAAACGAGATCCAATGCTCAACGACCAAACAATCGAAAACTAAATTGCAAAATTATTAGTAATATAGAGCGTTAAATCACACGAAAACAAATCATAGTGCTACATTGAGCTATGGTCCATGGATAAGAGACATAATGTCAACAAGAGCAATTAGACTTGTAATTAAAATTCTGAACGGTAACAATAAGAGAAAGTGTTGGATTAAAGTTTTATCTAGGTCTGGGTATAAAATTCGATATCCAAAATCCGATCCAAACTGATCCGAAAATATCTAAATCCTATCAGTTTTTATTCTAAAAAAATTTATATTTCAGTTATAATCTGAATCCGATCCGATATCCAATCGTATATCCAAAATATTTAATATATATAATTATATATATATATTTTTAAATATACAAAATATATATTAGTTATCAATATTCATAATTATATGAAAGTTTTCGAAAAAGTTTCTTTATAATTTTCGATTAAAATTCTCTTTCCGATTAAATTTCTTATTTATTTAAAAAATAAAAAAAATTGGCTTTGTTTTCAGACTTTTTTAGTTTTTTTTGGTTATTCGGATTTATTAAACGAATCCAAATTTTTTTGGGTTTTATCGATTTACATATAAAATTTATGATCAAATCCGAATCCGATCTGATCAGAAGATACAATCGGATAGTGTTCGGATTATAAAATTTCATATCCGAATAATTCGAATCCGATTTAATCAGATCTGAAACTGATCTGAATCCGAAAATGTAACTACGAGAAGCATGGATCAAAGATCATATACTGATGAAAGAAGTTGAATTAGGCACTATCTCCATAGTATTGATCACTTAGTTATGACTATTCCTTTTCCAAGGCACTAGCCATCAACAACCTTAATAAAAAAAAATTCATTACCCTGGAAAATCAACTTAACTTTTTTTTAGAAAATAAATGCTCGTTAGGTTTGATATAGACATTTCCACGAACAGATTTGAGGCAATAAAAAGTCAATGAATTAAATTATAATGATCAAATCTAATCATGGTATTAGTAACAACCTAATTGAAGGATTTACCACTAAACATCAATCAACATCCAACCATTAATTTATCCTAATCTAACTATCATCAACCCACGTTTTCTTACTAAAATGCGTTTTGTAAATTTTCCCCCAAACTGCGTTTTACTACCAATAATTATTGTGCCGCGTTTTTAAGCCAAAGAAACAAAAACAAAAATATCAGAACCTTTTGTAATAAAAATTTATTTTCTTCTTCCGAGATATCGTATGTGTACCGCAACTTCATTTGAAACCACTTTGTTGCATCAAACATATAATTACTTTTGACACAAAAACGTATAGTTACAATTGTAACTAAAAACACGAAACTGTGTTTCTACATGGGGAAAAAATAAAATTTCACACCACATTTTTTTACAGTCAAACGCGAAATTATATTTTCAGATTTTTAACAAAAAAGGGTATCGTATTTTCCATAATAAACAGAAGACTCATGATTTATTCAGAATTTTGAGAAAAATGTTAAACTGTGATTTTACCATGACATTACGAAATTTTAGGTTTGGTATAAGTAAATGTGGTCTTAGTACAGTAGAGTCTAAACACGTCTTAAGTTGGTTCTCTGTAGAGCAAAAAAACGAAGAAAAAATTAATGATTGGCGCAAAATAAGTGATTCAACTAATATAACTTACAACTGAAGCAAGCACAAATTAGGTTGCGGTGTAATAACCCTAATCATGGTCTGCCAATGACTGGTAAAGCGATTCAACAAAAATGCGATTATGATTAAATATGGCTTAAGATTTTTTTTTTTTTTCACATATAATTATTTTTTGGGTCAAACTTACTTAGAAAATAATCAGTTACACTTCACTCGAAGAAGGAAGAAGAGTCCAGAGATAATGATGCCTTAGCTAAGGAGTTAAAATAATTTGTGTTATTTTAGTATGTGTGTCATACTAAAATAACAATTAATGATTAATACATCAAATTAGGGATAAAATCAGAAAAATTTATAAATTTAGAAAATGTAAAAATAAAACAATATTTATTGAAAATACATCTTAAATTTTAAAACGACATTCGATATAAAATCGAGGGAAAATAAGCTAAGTTTATTTTTTTTTTATTGTTTTTTCAACAACGCTTAGTTTTTTTTATAAATGGTCACGAATAAAACTAGAAGCTGTCATGGTGCGAATATGTATTTCTATTTCTATTTTACAATTTTACCCTCTTTTATATTTGATAATTACACTAAAATTATATTAATAATTGACTAGGCAATATAATATTTTCAATATTTCGTCAAAAACACGACCTTTTAATTTCGTCAGGAAATGAGATTCAAATTATCTTAAAAAATAATTGTGAAACTTTTTATCCTAGTTTAATTTTTTAAGTTGACCTTAAATCTGGTTCCACAATTTTTTTCAAAAAGGTGATTACATGCTCCTTTTTGCTGCTAGAAACACTTTTCTTAATTATCGCCAAACTAAAATTTCCTACCAAAATTAATAGTCGTATATAGAAAATGGCGGAATCACACTTTATTAAAAAAAATAGAAAATTGTAGAACCATAGTTTTTCTATGAAATCAGGGAATTATATTATAGCGAAAAATGTCTATTTTCTTGTACACTCGAAATTAGTAAATACATTTACAAATAAAAACTAAAAACATGAAACTAATGATATTTAAGTAATTTAAATTTCAAATATGAAAACATTTTTTTCATTAAATATTAGTACCCCTTTATTTCATTATTAATGTAGTTTAAGGTTTTACATATAAATTAAGAAAACAAATTCTTTATTTTATCCATAGTTAATACACTAAAGTAATTTTCTCATTAGTTAATACATAAAATAGTAAGAATAAAAAAAAATTTGAAAACTGTAGTGGAAATAAAAAGCAATACTTATATTGAAACAAAATTTTAAATCTAAAACAACATTTTAGACAGAGAAAGTATAAGATAATTCTCGTATTATTATTCCTAAATTTGCCTAATCCACAATTTCCAAACTGCATCATTTTCACAATTGAATTGTTATCACACATAAATGACTCTTTATTGGTCCACTTGTTCCATCTGAGTGACAGTTTTGACCCAAGCAACTATAAATCACATTGATGGATAACTATCAAATATTTTTATATACCATTGAGTATTAGCTTCCGTTTGTCAAAATGGGTACCCAACCTGACCTGAAATTATTATATACGTTCAAAATTTATATAGGTTATCCAATCCAAACTATTACCTCTTTAGCTTTGTTATTTACAAATGATGATAAGTTTATATTTTTCATCGACTAGATAACCAAATAACTAACATCTAATACAAAAATTAAAACCTTGAAAATATTTAAAAATAAATCAATGCTAATCTTTTTTTAAGAATACGAGAATCAATATTAAAAAATAATTCTAAAACTATCGTAATGATGATTATAGAGAATTAAGAAAATAAATAATGTTTTTATAAAGACATGAAACACCTACAAACTCTTAATATTTTGTTTTAAAACGTAGATATTTTATATATTTGATATAAATTTATTAAATTTCATGTTTTATTGATAAACTCATAGGTAACCCAAAACCCAAATGAGTTTACCCACTAAATCCACGAATTCATTAGAGTCAACCCATTACTATCTATTTATTATATGAGTATAAAATGTTAACTCAAATCCACTAAAAAATAGGTAGACAAGGTCGACTCATGAGTTTTAGCTTATAGGTAAGTATTATTTAGGTTGAGAAATTTTTATGCTAGTAAAAAAAATTAAAAACTGTGACTCATTTTAAACGAATTTCATTTAAATATTAGTAAAATTTTACGACTTCCACCTTTATTATAAATAATAATGTTTAGAAAATGATTCGTGTATATATGGATATTATGCATATATAAACGTATCATATGAAATTAAAATCTAACCAAAAGTTTGTTAAACTTTATAAAACACTATAGTCTTTGTCGAGGTTGTACGAAAGATTCGATCTCCATACCATACTTTAAATTTAAACCAATCAATTCAGAAGCCAGATAGGTTAGCTAGCTTGTGTTCATTTAAACCAAACTGATCCAGTTTCAAATAAAGAGTAAGTTAGAAATTTGATTTAAAATTTCAACATTGGAAATGTGAAAACGTGCAACAACTAGTAGTATTGTTTGCACTAAAAGTAACTTGACAACATTCTTAACGAAGTAGAAATTAAATTGCTAATAAAAACCCAATAAATTTAATTCTAGTAAAATTAAATTCACCTGGCCATGTCAAAGGTTAAAAGCGATAATAATAACAACATCACAGATTAAAAACGTAAGTTTCGTAATCACCAACAAAATAAAATACAATGGATGTCATTGTAGTTGAAAAAGGGTGGTAGTTGGCTTTAGAAATTGGACTTTTTAACCAAAATTATTTCTCTACTATTCAATTTCCAAATCATAGTTTTCAATTCACTCTTCTATATTGATGTAGAAACATCACACATCACAAAATAATCTCATACCAAAAAAGTTATGTTATTCATTCTCTTAACCTAAATAATTGTTATACACTATAATATATTTCGAATATCTCGTTTAAATAATGATGTCAGGTTTACATCAATCAAACTGCATTATTTCGAGGAGCATATTTTGAAAATTTAAAAATTATTCTTATAAAAAGATGAAAGGAATCTATTATTACAGTTTATAAATAGGAAAACAAAAGAGGTAAATAAATTTCCTTTTATAATTGCTTTAGATTGCGGTTGTACCACGGCTCTGCTCTTGCTTTTAAGAACTTGCCGGTACTAAATTTCATATACTCCAATTAAAAGCTGGCCCAAAACCCCAAATTTATTTTTTTCATAAAATAAATAGATCATATCATTATTATTATTTTATAAAGAATTTTTATTTCTCTTTTTCAATTATTATGACACTCTCGTGCTCATAATCTCTTCCTATCTTCATGTTCTTCTTCTCTTTCTCTTCTCTGCTTAAGAAATTCATATTTTTATTAAAACAACTCAAAATTTAAAGTGAAGTTAATTGACGATGAAGAGAGAGCATAACCAAAGTGAATCCTCCGCCGGAGAAGTTGGGAGTTCAAGTAAAGAAGAAGCCGCTGGAGTTGACGAGCTTTTGGTTGTTTTAGGTTATAAAGTTCGATCTTCAGACATGGCTGACGTGGCACACAAGCTTGAGCAGTTAGAGATGGTTCTTGGTGATGGAATCTCGAATCTTTCTGATGAAACTGTTCATTACAACCCTTCTGATCTCTCTGGATGGGTTGAAAGCATGCTCTCAGATCTTGACCCGACCCGGAATCAAGAAAACCCCGAGTCGGAGTATGATCTGAGAGCTATCCCTGGCTCTGCAGTGTATCCACGTGAAGAGCACGTGTCTCGTCGAAGTAAGAGAACGAGAATGGATTCAGAGTTGTCCTCCACGCGCTCTGTTGTGGTTTTGGATTCTCAAGAAACTGGAGTGCGTTTAGTTCACGCGCTTTTAGCTTGTGCTGAAGCTGTTCAACAGAACAATTTGAAGTTAGCTGACGCGCTTGTTAAGCACGTGGGTTTACTCGCTTCTTCTCAAGCTGGAGCTATGAGGAAAGTTGCAACTTACTTTGCTGAAGGACTTGCTAGGAGGATTTACCGAATTTACCCTCGAGATGACGTTGGTTTGACTTCGTTTTCAGACACACTTCAGATTCATTTCTATGAGTCTTGTCCGTATCTCAAATTTGCTCATTTCACGGCGAACCAAGCGATTCTTGAGGCCTTTGCTACGGCTGAGAAGGTTCATGTTATTGATTTAGGGCTTAATCATGGTTTACAATGGCCGGCTTTAATTCAAGCTCTTGCTCTTCGTCCTAATGGTCCGCCAGATTTTCGATTAACCGGAATCGGTTCTTCGTTAACCGAAATTCAAGAAGTGGGTTGGAAACTTGGTCAGCTTGCGAATACTATTGGTGTGAATTTCGAATTCAAGAGCATTGTTTTGAGTAATTTGTCTGATCTTAAACCGGAAATGCTAGACATCCGATCCGGTTCCGACTCAGAAATTGTAGCGGTTAACTCAGTTTTCGAGCTCCATCGCCTCTTGGCAAATCCCGGTTCGATTGAAAATGTTCTGTCCACAATTAGATCAATCCGACCAAACATCATGACTGTGGTTGAGCAAGAAGCTAACCACAATGGCTCTATTTTTCTCGACCGGTTCACCGAATCGCTTCATTACTACTCAAGCTTATTCGACTCGCTCGATGGCCCGCCAAGCCAAGACCGAGTAATGTCAGAGCTATTCCTAGGAAGGCAGATACTAAACCTAGTAGCATGCGAAGGGGGAAACAGGGTTGAGAGGCACGAGACGTTGAATCAATGGAGAAACCGGTTCGGTTTAGGAGGATTTAAACCTGTTAATATCGGTTCGAATGCGTATAAGCAAGCTAGTATGTTGTTGGCACTATATGCTGGAGCTGATGGATACAATGTTGAGGAAAATGAAGGTTGTTTGTTACTTGGATGGCAAACTCGGCCACTTATTGCGACTTCTGCATGGCGAATCAATCGTATCGAATAAAATAAATAAATGGGAAAGTGGAAAATTTGTGCTATATAGTTTATTTCATTGATGATATAAGTCATTAAGTCCCACGTTTTGTGAATTCCAATTTTTTTTTTGTTTATTTTTCGTGCTTGGAATTTAGACCTTTCACAAATAAGCCTATATTGTCTTTTAGAGTTCAGGCCAATGAAATCAATTAAATGGTCGCTCGTGCTCCCACTGATTTTTTCTAAGAAAAAATAATATTTTGGTACAAAATGCAAATTACAATAAATATTTTGGAGGCTATATGCCCAAAATTCTTTCAACTCTTATCGAGGTTGGAAAAAAAAGTTAGTGAATATTGTAGAGGCCATATATGGATATAAAATCGTAGATGTGTTGTCTCAAAACATATTTGTAAGCCCCAAAGGTTTAATATGAAGATTACAATGTAAGTGATTTAATCATATTAGTTTATTAGACTTGTAATATATTAGAGAATCACCCAAAAAGATACATAAAGCATTAACATAACTTCTTGAATCAAGATATAAATCCCCATCAACATCAGAGAGATACATTATATCAAAGTTTTGATTATTTATCGAATAAAAATATGTTTTGATTGTATTATATATCTTGAGAAACCTCACAATCCTTTGAGACGCACACTGCAAGATTGTGCATAATTTCTTCTGTAATATGCTTGATTAATCGTATCAAGCTCACCTTCCAAACCCGTCGGTAGTATCGTTGGATTGATGAAGACTGAGGCTTCGTATATTGGCAGCTTTCCATTTGTTTCTGTTCATTTTAGCAGGTTTTTGTTGTGCCTTTTTCATAGGATTTGCACTTATCTATGGTTTTGATCAAGGCTGGTTAATAATTGTGGTCGCTCAGGGCAACTATGAAAGAGCTAAAGCTTGAGAATTCTTATATATATATATTTATTTATACAGTAAAGCTTGAGAATTGCGTTAGGGAGATTGTGATTGCAGACTCCTTGCTGCTTAGTGTCCTCTCCCGCCAATATGTCTTTTATTGTTGGTTTTCTTTGTTTGTTTTGCGTATTGTTGTAGTTTCTTAGTTTGTAGTTTTTTTTTGTCTATATTATTTTAAATTAAAAAATTGTTTCAATATAGAAATATAGTTTTGTATTTATAATGCAGTTTTTTATAAAGCTTACATTATTATATCTCTACTATTTAATGTAATAATCAATAAATTGTTTGTTTAATGTATTATTAATAACAGATAAAATTAAAAATTTCCTTTTTTAATTTGTGTGTAAAAATTTTAAATTATATTTATAATAAAACAGAGGGAATATTATCTTTATATCTCTTCTCCTATTAAAAAAGAAATACTTTAATCTTTGTTTCCAAACACTATTTACAAGCATCTTTTAATGAGATAATTTTATCTAAATAACCAAACACTTCCTAATTATTTTTTAAATAACTACTTTTCCATAATGATTAATTAGTTATGGGATTTTTGAAAAATCTGTTTTGTGTTTTATATTAAAATTTATTCATAGAATAATATTTAGAAACTAGTCAGAAAATTAAATTTTTATTAATATATATGTATATATATATATATATATTAAAATACGTTTTTCATTAAAACAAATATATATATATATATATAATTTATCTAAAACTTATTATTCAGCCTTTAAGATTGTTTTAATAAAACAGAATCATTTAAAAAAAAAAGAATTTTAAGATTTTCTTAGATTATTTTCAAAAACAAAATTAGTTAATTTATTCATTTTCTGTGTAAAATTAGATTTAATGTTATCTTCAAAATATATCCATTTTATTATTTTAAATGATTTTCTAAAAAAAAATATTTTCATATCTCTTATCATATTAAAAAAATTAAGTATTTTAATATTTGTTTCCAAACAGTATTTACAAGCATCTATAAATGAAATAATATTATCAAAGTAACCAAACATAATTATTTATATCTAATAATTATCTTATATAGTTAATTATAAAAAATATCTAATTAAGATTTTTATCTCTCTTTCTATCTATTTTTAATTAAATTATATTAATTATTTGTTAATATTATTTTCTAATCAGTCAGTTTATATATTAATTAAAACAATGGAATTATTAAAATTTAAATTACAAAATTAAATTATTTTGTTATTAACTGTGAGAAAATATCTCTATAAATCGAAAATATCATTTTTACAGAAATAATAACAAATATATTACAAATAGTTCGGTATATTACAAAAATAAAATAATATATTATATATTATTTTTATTAGTTAAAAAAATTAACAAGTTTATGTTAAAAACTAAAAAATTAGTTTTGAAATCTTCCCCTTTATGATATCAATGTAATAAATTTATAAACGATGTAAAAAGAATTTTCTTGTCTTGGTCATTATAAGGCTGGTTTTAACATCAGTGTTGAGTCTGTTGACTGATGCGATGTAATTTTCAATAAGTGATATAGGGAAAAAGATAAATTATTCCATGAAAATATAATCTCCAGTTTCGTTTGACGTTGATTTATTGGAAATGGTTCTTCTTCCACTCTCCCACGCTTTCTAGGTTAGGAAACAATATAAAATGCATGCATCAATTTCCAAAGAAAATACTACAATTAGTACTATGATATGTGAACTGATCTCTTCATTTTCGACCGTGTAAGATAGGGATTATTATGAATTAAGGCATATTTTGTGAAAAATATTTTTAAATATGCATATTTATTGTGTATTTACAGAGAGGCATTTTTATAAATATAAAACTTATCAAATTGCGTGAAAATTGAAAATTAAAAAAACAATTTTTGAAACTAAACCCTAAGAACTAATAATTAAGGAACCAAAGAAAAAAATGCATATTTCCATAAATATTAGATGGTTATGCGTAGTTGAACAATGATATTTCAAAATTATGGTTTCTACATAATTAATTCGTGTACGATATGATCAATATCCTTAAAGCATTATCTTCACACAAGACCTTTTCTTAAGAAACTTAGATGGATTTCTAATAGTATATATGTCATAATTCATCGTCTATAAAGTAGAAAGATTTATTAGTTACAAACCAGCAGTAATTATGTTGTATAAGAGAGCAATGGATAAATGTTTCATGACATGAACCATTCATCAATTTATTTCAGCATATGCCTAAGACGAATGATATTTAAAATTTTACTATTGGTTAAGGAGTCATTATCTTCCTAATTAATACGGGCAGTGGTGTGTTTAATATGTATTTGTGCTCTTTTGACGTTGATTTAGTTAGCATCCACCAACATATGGATGCATATACAGGCTGTAGGCATTCTTGTTATCGGATGTTTACATCCCACGAAAATGATTTCGGAAAATACTTGGGTTAAAAAATGATTATTCTATCATATTTAAATCGAGGGTTATATATACATATATAATAATTTACCATGTAGTTTAAGCACACTAGTTTGGACAATCTATATTTTATCGTATCTACTATTATTTTTTCGTTTTTACCCGCCCAAGGCTAATTGGACTGGAACATTGAATAACATAAATTTCCTGTATCGGTTAAGTAATATATGTTTATTTTTTTAAAAATTCAAATCATAAAGAAAAAATAATAATTTATTATTATATCATATAATAACTCGAAATAATTTAAAAATAAATTCAAATAAAAGTGAAAGAAAAATCATAATTTAGGACAACTTCGAAGTAATCATATAGGCTATTTTTGACATAGTCCATGCAACCATTTTTAAAAATCAATTACTGGCTTAACTGAGTTTTAAATTATGAATTTTAGATAGATAGAGTACAAATATAAAATTTTAGTTGATATTTCATTTAATAAATTTGTCAAAAATCACTAAAGTCAAATATAAAATTTTTATTTGTTATTAATAAAATTGTTTGTTTGCCCGAAAAAACTAATGTCAAATGTTAAAAATTTGAGGTGCTTAAATATATGAAATTTAGTTTTAAATGCTTAAAATATAAAAAGCTTATAAATTACATATATATATATATAGTTTTAAATTTATAAACTTACAAAAAGTAAAAATAAAGTAAAATCTATGAAAGTGATAAGTACAAATCTAAAAATATGAAAAATAAAGAGAAAGAGAAATTCCTAACTACAAATCACAAAAAAGGAAATCGCATATTTAAAAACTTACTTCGATCTGCACAAACCCGAGACAAAATGAAGAAATCTTCTATCATAGTGATACTAATCGTCATTTTTATCATTTCAGCATCAGGTAAATTGTGTGTGTTTCGTCTTCTTCTAGTTCGATTTATTAATTTACATAATATTAGATTCAAAAATGCCACAACAAATATAAAATAATTTTGATATATTATTGATTTATGGTAGCAGAAGCAAGAAAATGTCATTATGGATGGAAGGATGACCATGAAGATAAATGCAAAAACGAATACAAAGGAACTGGAACAATACGTGTCTTTAGTCTTTACTTTCCCTCCAGATAGAACTGTTATTATTTTATGTGATTGCTAATCTTCCTATCAAAATCAATATTATGTTATCAATTAAATCTTATAATAAATAAATAAATTAAGGCATGCTATTATATTTTTCATGCTATTAGTATCAATGATAAAAATATATTTTTATTATAAAATTTATTTCTTCACTATTATTGCTTGCATATTAACGTCGTTGGTAACACATGCCTTCGGTATTGTTTACCAGCTCATAATTTTTTTTTCAGATATTCATTCTCCTTTTTATTTATTTTGATAGATTAGTGTAAGAAATTTTGTTAATTATTTATATGGACCAATATAATATCATTTCTAAATTCGATATGGACAATTTTACCATCAATTAGTATTTTTATATAGTATAGATTTGTTATATATTTTGACGATATTTTTCCTTTTTTTTAACGATGTTTTACTTTTTTTTTAACGATGTATTCCCTTTTTTGTTTTTTTGGCAGATATTGATTTTCTTTTTGAAATATTTTTGGTAGGTATTCCTAAACAATTAATGCATAATTTCCTTATATACTAAAATTATTCATTTGTATAATTTATATTATTTGATGATGTTTTCCTTTTTAAAATATTTGGCATATATTCGTTCTCATTTTTTAATTTTGGTAGGTTAGTTTAAGAAATTTTATTAATTATTGACATAGATTAATATGATGTCGTTTCTAAAAACATATGTATACGATTTTCCATCAATTAGTTTCAACTTTTATATAATATAGATAATCTATATTTATACAATGATTAAAATTTAATCACCGAATTAAATTTTTGATTTGCCTTTAATAGATCAATTTTTATTTTATATTTAATGAATCATAACGCTTGATTATTTATCACCGTTATATATCATTTTAATATTAAAATATTATTAAAAGTACTAATTATTTTATAAATTTTAATATAAATCATAATTAAAAATATAATATTGTTAGATGGTAATTTTTTTAATACATAGTAATTTGTTTCATAAAAAAATAAAAACAAAATATGATTCTATCATTTATTATAGTTACTTTAAATTTGAAATATTAATAAATTTTTACAAATTATATTTTAAATAATTTTCATAAAAATATATATTACTATGTGCTAGTAAACTAATTAGCAATCACAATTTTTTAAAGATAAGTTACTTGTAAAATATGTATTGTTTATTAAAATATATATTTATTTGAAAAAACATTATAGGATCTTTCAATTATTATATCAAATTTAATTTTCATTTATTTTTATTCTTAACAACATTTAAATATATATTTTAAAACATAGTATTATGGCACAATATAAATTTTAAATTTCTAGAATAATTTGGGTTTTGTATATCGTAATATATTTTTCTAGACATATTCCTTTGTGCATTGTGCAGAATTTAATTTTAAACTACTACAAATACTAAGATATATATATATATATATAATTATTATAATTAAAAAAAAAATATTGTTGAGAGTAAGTTTCTTGTCAATTTCTATCAACATTTATTCATATTTAATTTTTTGCCATCTTCCAAGATATATTATTTTCATGTTATTTTATAATTTTATATATATATTTATTTCAATTGTATTTTTTGATTACTTAAAACGATAAATGTTTCATAGGATTCACTCTATTGTAGGTTCGAGGATTCTATAATCATAGCATGTAAAAGTTGTTTTAATCTTGATCTCTTGACAATTATTTTATCACTAAATTTGATTTTGATAATTTTTTATCAATTGATATTTTATTTCCTTATATTCTAATATCTTTTATAATTTTAAAATTTATTTTCTATTATTTTAATGTATCTTTATGTAATTTTTCTCCGTTAACTTATGTTATCAAACTATTAATATTTGTTTAAAAATAATTTTCAATAACTTGATTTTTATATTTCATTTAAAAATAATTTTCATTTAGTTTATTGTTAATTCTCTTAATGTTTCTTAACTATTATATGATTAAGTAATGATCATTACAATATAAATAATTCTTCACAAAAATGACATTGATTTTTTTCATTTGGAAAATTAATATGATGATAAACTCTTATTCTATATATGATGCTTGATAACAATTATTTTGGATCTTATCTTATAGAAGCTTTTATATAAAGAAAAAAATTATATTGACTTTGTTAAATCTTTTTATCCTTGATCTTGGATAAAATTTAAAGTGATTCTAATAATTGTTTTAAGTAAATTTTTTTATTTTTAATAATATGTTTACTAGATTTTGAATAAAAGTGTTTCCTTTTTATTGGAATTAACGAATAGATTAAAAAAATTAAATAGAAAAATTAATCAAAATAAATTTATTAAAATAAAAATTATTGCTGAAATTTTTTTTCCATTAACGGAATTAACTAGTCTTTCATATTTAGTAATTGTACGACCTGGGACAAAAAAACTATTTTTAGTTAAGAACATATTTTTAACAGATAATTTCTTAATACGGTTTTTCCCCATAGTTAAACCCAGGGGCGTGACTTAGCTGTTCAAAATAAAACATTAGCTTAGGGTCCCAATTTTTATTTTGTTTTCTTTAATATAAGTAAAATATGTAGTTTAATGCTATTTTATTTTATTTTTTATTTCACATATTAAAATATTATCTTAAATATTTTTAATATTTTTTGAAGTATTTTTAACTTTATAAATTTTGTTGATTAAAACATTGTTAACTAAAATAGATAAAACCATCAAATAATGTTTGTATAGCTAAAGAAATAGTATAAAATTATTTTCTAGATTGAGAAATAACATTAGTTATCTCTAATTTAGTACTCCTTGTATTTTAGCTTATTTTTAGTTTAAGAATTTAGCATGTTAATTAAATAAATTAAAAAAATTTCTCTCTTATCCTTTATTAATATACTATATTTTCTTTTTAATTAGTCATTTAATTAAAATAATAGAAATAATTATAATTGTTTGCTAAAATAATGTATCAGAAATATAAAGCAAAAAGTATAAAACAATAGATAAAATTTTGTTGTATAAATTTTGTTATAAAATGTATAAAACATTTTTCTTTGCTTTGAGCCCTTCAAAGTTTAGGCACGACTCTTGTTTAACCTATAGCGTCAATGATGATGTTAAAAAAAAATGATATGAAGTCAATGGGAGATGCCGAAGAAGGATGCAACGTTTTCAATGGTATTCTTTTTGGAAAATCCTAATTACCATAAAAGGAACGAAATTTATGTAGAAACGGAAATATTAATATTACATTTACTTGAACACGACACGAGTCATTTTGTAAGGAAACACGACTTTTGCTCTTTGGTTTTGACTGAATTTTCAGGCCTTATAATAGGCAAATCATTTCAGTGGTTAAGAAGTCACTTGGTCACAAACTTTTCATACACACCAAATTCGTTTGATTTACAATTGTTCAGTTGAGCAATTATTTTGATCAAAAGAAAGAGAGAGAAAGAAAATCTTTAACAAAAAAACCAAAAAAGTAAGACATAAAATGGAGAATATGTTAGGTCTTCTTAGACTTCATGTAATTAGAGGTGTTAATCTCGCCATTAGAGATTCTCACAGCAGTGATCCTTACGTCATTGTCCGTATGGGCAAACAGGTAACTCAGTTTTTCATCCTTATCTTCCAATTTATCTTCAAGTGTTGTTCTTGATTCAATTTCTTAAATTATTGTTTAATTGCTTCTTTAGCTTACTCTATTTCGTATAATAATCTCTAATGTCGTTTGATTTTTGAATGAATAGATATTTGGTCATGATTCTTGTTATGCTTCTTGAATATTCCAATGTACTTATAGTAATTATTTTATTGATAAGATGATCTTCACAATAAATAAATTAAAGGCCTTGTTTTAGCTCAATGAGTCGTTGAAATTTAGTAGAAAATGTTGGTTGTGTTGAAAAATTCCAATTATAGTCTCCAATATATTTTTATTTTTATGCTGAAACACAAACATACTTTCAAAATTTTACTCATAGGTTTATATAAAATTTTATAAAGACTAATTAACTAGAATTTATTAGTTATTTGATGTATCAATAAGCATAGTAGTTATGTTTACAAATTACAATTTTCGATTTCTTAGTATATTTAAGTGTTATTCTTTTCGTCCTTTGCCGCAGAAGGTATGCACCCGTGTGATGAAAAAGAATTTGAATCCAGAATGGAACGAAGACTTAACACTTTCTGTTACTAATCCACTTCTTCCTATCAAGATCGTAAGTGATTTCTACATTACAAAACTTGCTTTTTCTCAGTGAAAAAATAAAATAAATCATACACGATTCACTAGACCATATTGGAATCTTGATCATCTAAAGATTGGAAACGAACAGAACATAAAAGAAACCTGTGTTTTTGTTGTGATGATACAGATGGTATACGATAGGGACTGGTTCTCAAGGGATGATAAGATGGGAGATGCGGTTTTCAACATTGATCAGTTCCTTGAAGCCATCGAGATCCAAAACAAGCTAGGAGGAATCCCTGATGGGACCGTAATAATGAAGATACAGGCAAATAGACAGAACTGCTTTTCAGAAGAAAGCAAGATTGTGTGTCATAGAGGAAAGATTGTTCAGAATATGTTCCTTAGGCTTCAGAATGTTGAGTGTGGGGAGGTCGAGCTTCAGCTTGAATGGATTGATGTCTCAGGCCATAATCTATAGAAATATATAGGAGAACAAGGATGCTACTAACTAGATCCAATTTTATAAAACATTGAGCTTGTTGGAAAGTATACTTATTTCATTATGCTGTGTCAGTAAATTGAATAAATTATATGTTTTTGTTTAGAACAATATAACATAAAATTTGGGATAAAAACGGACAATTTTTAACGTGTTTTTTTTTCAAAATAATAATACAGATATAATAAGGTTTTTCTAAAAAATAACATGAATGACACACCCTGTTCAACGATGGTTATTTATTCTATCTAGTGTTATTTTATGCTATTACCCTATTTTAAATTTATAATCTAAAAATTTTGACGATTTGTTTTTTTTTTCTTTTCTACATATTTGTAATTATATATTTTTCTGTTAAGTATGGGCCTAGTTTATTCTCTTTTGGCCCAAGTAAGAAAACTTTTGAACCAAAGCTGTGCCAAACTATTGTTGAAGCCCATTTTCTATCACATGCCCTATATAATTCGGCAAAGATTGGTTATAAAGGTGAAAATCTAACCTGGTCTAGTGTTCAAAGTGCCTCAATGGCACCTGGTCCTCGTTAAGAGAGACATAAACAGAGCCGCACAACAACAACACACAAAGAAAGACAAAAGAGAGAAGAGAGAATCTAAGAGAGCACCTGAGAGAAGTTAGTGTCTTTTTTTCTGGTGTATTGAGATTGAAGTTAGAGGCCTATTTCTTCTTTTGCTCTAGTATTGTGTGGCTTGTATAACTGAAACATAAAGTTAGAGCGCCGGTTATATCAGTTAGCTATCAATTTTTTTTGCGTCTATATATTCTTTGTTAGTGTTTCTGATTTTTTTTTTGTTAAGATACCGCATCTGGATGCATTCTTGTTTGTATGTCAGTTTGTGTTACCATCTATATGCGTTTATTAATTACCTAATAATTACTGAAAAAGACATGCTTTAGTATTAATAAAACTTTTATGATCTAAGTAAATATTTAAATTAAACTAGTACTCCATGGTAAATATTTTCAACTCATAAAATCATTTTAATATTTTCTAACTTTCATATTTCAAAGAATTTTTAAATTTCCGTAGTAAATAGTTTGTGAAAGTGAAATCAT
This sequence comes from Nasturtium officinale, assembly GCA_963854855.1. Lineage (NCBI taxonomy): Eukaryota > Viridiplantae > Streptophyta > Magnoliopsida > Brassicales > Brassicaceae > Nasturtium > Nasturtium officinale. The sequence goes on from OY978512.1 coordinate 5,690,901, forward strand.
AATTTTCTACAAAAAAACTAAAGAAATTGGGTTTTCCACCAAAACCGCAAAATTATGGAACTATAATTTTATATCAGAACCGTAAATTCATAGAATAATGTTTTTCTACCAAATTTAAAACTTCATGGGTTTGGCAACAGCTTTACTTCAACAATTTATCTACTTTAGCTACATATAAATATTATTATTTTTAATTTCAACTGCAAATGCTTACGGAATGGGTATTTTTTAATTTTTGTAGTTTTGGTAATTTTTGTAAAATTCTACCAACGGCAACCTTCCATAAACGCTATGCCTGCGGATGGTAGCGGGAGAATCAATCGAGCCAATCACTTAAAATTTATCAATGTATATAGTTATTTAATAATAATATTCAATGTTAAACAACATGAATTAACTAAGAACATACACATTAGTGAATATATCATTGAGTCTCTAACAAATTAAATATATATATATTTGAGATAGTTTAATTATTTTATTAAATTTTAAATTAAAAAATAATCAATTAACAAAATACAAATGGTAGCTGAATCCCTCGAGAGGTTCTACGTTAAAAAAGCAGATTCTCTATTTCTTCTCTTTTTATATTTTTTCTATTTTTTAATAGAGACAAATTTCTGTGAAACTAGTAAGAGAATCTACTTCGGACGTTTATCACCATAGTTTCTTAAAATAAAAAAAAAAAAAAAATAAAGAGAGGAAAGAGAAACGCGATACGTTTCTGAAAATTATCTTTCGAGAAACGTTTCTAACAATTGAAGAACTGTACTTGTAAAGCTCTCCAATTTTAATTGGTTAATTTTTTCTTTTATTAAATATTTTTATTTTTATTTTTTTCTAAGAAATTCAAGCAGTTTCTACTGTTCGAGTTGCTCTAAGAGCATTATCAATAATAGTATCTAATCTAGAAACTGTCCAATAAAAAATGAAAAATAATGAAAATTTAGCAAAGAGATTACAGAGAGTATGTCAAATGAGAAATTCTAAGAAAACTATTTTTAACACTTGTCATCACATAATTTGATGATGTATTTTTAGTATTTAAATTTTAATTCAATAACAAAATGATATGTGAAAATATTATTATATAAATAGTAAGAGATTATGATGGTTTCTAAACTATTGAAACTGGTCTAAGTTGCTGTTATATAATTTACAGCAATGCATCTAGCCTAATTCTATATTCTCTTTTATCTCTTGTGCTTCGAACTATCCTCTTGTAATCATACAAACGATCCGCCACTAAACATCAAGTTTTCGTTTTTGGTTAACTTGGAAATTCGAGGTTGAAACCAAACTAATTTTCAGAGATCTATAGAAATTCGATTGTTTTTTTTTTTAAATAGCAAATAAACATGAGTTCAATGAGGATATTAAAAAAAAAAAAAAAAAGTGGATATCAATAATGTGAGTAAGTGTATGGATCTATAGAGATTCGCTAGCACTCTCGTTTTCTCTATAAGTCTTCCAAGGATTTGCAAAGGGTTCACCACTCAATGCTATTTATAACATTTTAAAGAATCTGTGAGACACTTTTTTTTTTAATATTTATCTTTGTTTCATGGAAGATTTACACAAAGGGTTGAGAAAAGGTACATGGACTGCTGAAGAAGATAGTCTCTTGAGGCGTTGCATTGATAAGTATGGAGAAGGCAAATGGAACCTAGTTCCCGTAAGAGCGGGTATATTATTTTAACGCATATATAATAAATTACTAAAATATTTTTTCTTTATCTCTTTCTAATATATATCCGGAAAACTAATTAATTAAAGAGCGGCTGTATAGATAAATGTTTTTTTTCTTGATGAATAAAATCATCATTTCATTCTTTTTCAGGTGGTTCATGGAAATTCCTATATGCTGTTCATACTTATGTTGACTTACACGAAAAATATTTATTTGTTTGAAACTAAAAGAAATCAACTTTATTTTCTTGAAGTAGAATATATAGATAGCAACCTCTACAAAGTCGCTAAATTATTTTATAAATTAGTTTGTCCTCGTAAAAATTAACTAAATCATTGAAATTTCTGCACGAAGACGTAAAATATTAATGCATATGAATAGTACAATATTTCTATTGGTGTACATAGATTTTTAATGATAAATATATAGGAGACAAAAAGCATGCATTATGTATATTCATTTCAAATATTCGTTTTGTAGGGCTAACCCGATGCAGGAAGAGTTGTAGATTAAGATGGTTGAACTATTTGAAGCCAAGTATTAAGAGAGGAAAATTTAGCTCTGATGAAGTTGATCTTCTTCTTCGCCTTCATAAGCTTCTAGGAAATAGGTAAATTTTTATATATTATATATTTCAGGAGCCATAAGCTCAATACTAATTGTATTGTTTCACAATGCTAATTAAGGTGGTCTTTGATTGCTGGTCGATTGCCTGATCGGACGGCCAATGATGTCAAAAATTACTGGAACACCCATTTAAGTAAGAAGCATGAACTATGTTGTAAGACCAAGATGAAAAAGAAAAAAATTATTTCCCCTTCTACTATGCCGGCCCAAAAAAATGATGTTTTAAAGCCTCGACCTCGATCCTTCTCCGTTAATAAATGTTGCAGCCATCTAAATGTCCTGCCTGAATTTGACGTTGTTCCTTCATGGCTTGGACTCAACAACAATAATGTTTGTGAAAGTAGTATCACATGTAATAAATATGAGGAAAGGGATAAGCTTATTAATGATCTAATGGATGGAGATATGATGTGGTGGGAGAGTATACTGAAGGAGAGCCAAGAGGCAGATGTGCTGAGTTCAGAAGCTATGGTATCCGAAAAGGAGGCGACCTTAGCTTTTGACGCTGAGCAACTTTGGAGTTCATTTGATGAAAAGACTTTGGAACTGAGTTAGTAATGAACGTCATTTGTTTGAGCTTATGTTTGGGCTTGCATTCACATTTACTATGTAATTTTCTAAGTGATGTGATAATTTTCTATCATTTTAAACCAAAGCTTTGTGTTTTTGTTTGTATTTTCATATGTATTGCAACTTTTTTTCTTTATTGTATTTTGAAAAATTAGAAATTATTTACATTAACGCACAGAAAAAACTATCATTTTCCAGAAAGAACTACATTGATTTGTGTTTTTTTTTGGTGAAGGGTACATTGATTTGTGTTAAGGGAAAGGTATAATTATGTCAATCCATTTAATACATCAAATCCCTATAATTGCTCACTTTATAATTGTCTCCATATTCCATGTAATTATAGTTGATCATGACCCGCAGAACCGATCTTGGGGACAACCACATAATATATAGGAATTGATCCCCAATTTTTAGGGACCCCATAACCAAAATTTACATGTATTTATTTTTTCTCTTATATATATGAATGTATTGAAACTATTTTTATATGGAAAATAGAGTAATTATGTAATTTAAAAAAATATTTAACAAATATTGTGTATTGTGTGGGTCCTCATACTTTATGAGATCAAATAGTTAAAAATAATGGAGTTAAATCCCCTTCTCTTAGTTCTCTTCTAACCACTCACTTTCTTTTCTTTCTTTTTTTGGGGTTTACACATTTTTGTTTAATCAATACTGGGTTTTTCTGTCTCAATTAAATAACTGAAAAATATGTTATGCTAAAAAACTAAATGGTAGTTTATTTTTTTTCTTTTGGGTCTCCAAATTTCTTAAGACCGGATATGATGTCTCAGTTGTATATTGTACTCAGTGATATTGAATGGAATGAAGTTTCATAATCAATACATTTTATATATAACAGTTTAAATCAAATGTGATGATAGTATTTGTTAACATAACTCGGCACGATTAATAACCATCAAGAAAATCACATGTTGAAGAAGATTGAACCCGAGAAGATAGAGGTTTAAGGTGGAAGGTTTTGTGGGTTCGTTAAAACTAAGAGCTCAAGTGGTTTGTACGCTGGTTACAGAAATGGAAAATTGCAGTTTCAAAATTTATCAAGAGATTTAAATAACTGGTTAGCGGTTGAAAGTGTGAGCATTTACGACTTATTAACCAGTGGATACAATAGTGGTTAAATAAAAATTTAACAAAATAAATATATTATATGGTTATAAAAGGTATAAAAACAAAACCACACTATTATTGTAAAATATAAAAATTCCTATCATGAATAATAAAGAAAAAACATAATAAAAAATTAAATAATTATTTATAAATAAAGAAAGTATATAATTAAATATTAATTACTTCATGGGTTGAATCATCACCAAAAATTTGGACATATAATTATTAGTGTAATTTTATAAGTTTACATAGACTTGATTAAAAAAGTCAGCCGCAATTGCAAAAGTTTGTACAAATGAGCTGTTGAATTTAGGTTTCTAGGAGGTACGAAGTGGTGTAACCTATTCCTATGATTTTTCCAAAACTAATCAAATCCTAAGTTTTCAAAGTTATAAATGGAAGAGAAAATACAGATAATATATTTTTCCCTCTTAATTTATTATTTTTAATTGTAGTAAGAGATGGGATTAGAGGAAATTAAGGTGTGAAATAAAAAGAAAAGAAAGAGGATATGAGTATATGCTCAAGGATTCTATGGTTTACTCTCACTTATATCTTTCGATTTTTAACCAAAATTATTTTTCAATTTAAAACTGATGAAATTTAATAATAATAAATAAATAAATAACAAGAAATAATTTCTAAGAATTCCCTGTGACAGTTTTATCTACGCAAATAATGTCGTTTTTCTTCGAGATCATGTCGGCTGTGTATTATTATTATAAAACTAAATGCATGGATAGAAACAAAATTCCTAAAAGTTCTTGTCGTTAAAATTATTTTTATTATTATTATAAATTATGACATAAATTTTACACATGGGTTTTGCCATATCTGAGCCAAACGGCAGACGACCTGTGATTGAATATTCTTTATATATATATATATAGAGTGATTACACACTTACACAACACATAAGTGTAGTCCGGCTTTTTCTAAACAGTCACAGTTTGTTGTGCCTTTGCATGTAATTTAGCAGCCGTAGAGCAAATTCAACCACACGAAACTTCCGATGCGACCGAAAATGATTGCTTGAAAAAAGTGGTATCATTTTATAATTATTCCGATACCATATCACGTTCGTTCATGTGATATTTCCATGATGTTAGGTTGAAAAGAAATGTCTGAATAGACTATTTAAATCTCTATATCTCTTACCAAAAAAAACGCAATTATTATGTATGTTTTTGTGTGTTTTGAAAAGTCTTGAAAGAAACGAACAAGGACACAAACTATTTATATGATGATGACTTCTCACCTTATATCTCGATCGCTTTTATGCGATTATGTCTGATGTAGAAAATTGTCTGTGGACAATGAGCATGCATGCATATAACTATTTCTTTCAAAAACATGCTACAAAACACCAGCTTATCATCAACTGTGATATCCCAGTTCACACAACTAGTTTTAAGACTTTTTAGTATCACATAAGTGAAATCAAATGATGTATGTATCTATTTAACGCGGTTATAACTAAAAAACAAAATATTAGAAAACCTGAAAACACATGAACCTGAATGTAAATATTATTGAGAAAAGAATTTAAGAGATTGATTAAGATAGAAATACTTTTATATGTTTTCAATGTTTTTAGGCTGAAAGACCAAGGTCGTACTGGTTGTACGGTTGCTTCAAAAAAAAAATTGTGAATAGTGGTTTTAGCATATGTTAGCTAAAACCATTGTGCATCCTTTGAAATTATTTCACAACAATTTAGCATATTACCTTAGATCTCTCTACATTACATTTAATATAGATACATACTTTGAAATGATGTCTCTAATTTCGAGAAAACGAAAGAGGAATAAACATTTTAACCCAAAAAAATGCATCATCCCAGTTCTGTCAAATATAGAGATCTAAGTTTTTTTTTTTTTGCAAGCTTATCTCTCTAGTGTTAAAAATCACAACGTTCAGGAAACTACATTAGCATGAATTCGAAATGAGATAGAAATAAATCTATTAACATTTAAAGTGTTTGATGTCGAGAATGACTTTATTTTACATGGAAAGGAATTGTAATATCCAGTGCAACTTAGTTATATGTTGCTGGTGACAAGATGTGCTCAATGAGCAAGTGCTTCAACTTCAGAAGCAACGAAGCTCATATATATAGCCAACACTCTTGTATACAATGAAACATATAAGAGCAAAGTCTGAAGTGAATTGGTTTAATGAACTAGTATCTATCTCAGTCCTTATAACTGAAGTTGTATAGAATATTTCTTATTTAGCTTATTGTTCTTTATCTCGAGAGCTAAACAAGACAAGAACAAGAACAAATTTCTAAAAAACTAGTGCGCCAATTAACTAACTTGGTAGCTTATCTCAGTTATCTGTTGCAATTCTAACGTTTACTTTGCTTAGAGGTTAGATCATGATCTTTCTTTCTAGTTCTTTTTATTTTTATTTTTTGTTTTAGTTTCATGCTTCTAGGTTTATGACAATAAGCAAACGCTTAGACAACATGCTCTAAGTGTTGATTAGTTTCAACAACTCCTACCCACTAAGTAAAAACATACTTAAATTTAAATTAAAATCTTAACTAACTCATTTAACAATTCTAACCACTCTTGTTATCTTTTTTTTTCTTTGTTATATATTTGATCTAATACTCAAACTCCAACATTATCATAAACAAAAAAAAAAAAAATCATACTACCAACATAGTTTCTGATGACTTTAAGGATAGTCTCAAATGTAAAATCCTTGAATGCAGCCTATGGTAACCTCAAAAATGTTTCTAGCATCACTTATATGTAAGACTAGCTTCTAATTCGCTTAAAAAGATAAGGAACTTGCCTTGAGTACTCTGAGTGAATTAGTAATGATGATTAGTGTTGTTTGATTAAGACGAAAATTTTCTAATCCTTTATGTGTATTGAATTGAAAAATCTCAAGTTCGAGTTCTGGGTACGAAGAACTAGTCTCATCAGTTTGTTTGTTTTTCTCAATAAAAATAGTAAATGATGTTGAGTTGACGATATTTTGTTCTCGTTAGTTTTGTTTTTGGGGCAATTTCCTCCAAATTACCACCTCTGGAGGTGTGACTTTTTCATTTTTTTTTGTTTCAACTAAAAACATTAAATTTCTCATCAAATCTTTTTCAGTAACTTTTCCAAGAAAAATATTACGTTTAAATAACACTAGATTTGATTTAAGTTTTACAAATGATTAATTGAGTAATACTGGATTTGAGATAATATTTACAAATCACTACAGTAGGTAAATAACATGTGATTTTAAGAAAAAAATCCACTAAATCTCCCCAAATGTTTAATAGAATACATTCCCTAAAGAAATTGCAAAGAAATTTGAAACTAAGTGGAGGATGTAATGTAGAATCCTGTGAAACTCTTTTAAAGATGGGTTCTAATTGATGGCCTTGATTAGTTTTGCGAATGGGAGGCAACATAAATGTTTTGTATGGATCAATCTATGGGTTCGTTTAGCACATATAGTACCACAGTTGCTTCAGCAACCAAAGGCGAATGACACCATTTTGCGGTTGAAGTTTGTTTGATTGGATTTAAGTTATGTATGTTGTTGTAGATCCATCCGATTTTGGCTTCATGTGTGTCAGATCTCCAAGCTGCATCTTTGTATATTGTAAATCAGTGTGTCTAAAACAGTATCGTCGTCAGGTTCTTTGAGCATGAAAAATGCGTTTATGCATATTTGGGAGGAAAATAAAGAGTCAAGACAAGCACATAAGCCAAATTTTCTCTTTTTTTCTTCAGGTTCATTGCTAGAGTAATCAAATATTTTTGACTTGCGATATTTTATATATTTTATTTTATTGTATTTTATTTTATTTTTCTTTTAAATCACAATCTTGTTAATCAATATTGGTAAGATTTTGTAAACTCCTTTATTTAGTTTCTTGTTAAAGATATTTTAGAAAAAAACATGTACAAATTAAAATCGGGTAAACCATTTCGGTGGTTTGGATCGGTGGACCAACTATTGGGTATGATCGATTATGGATCGGGCTGGACATGTGTGGATCGGACTCTGATACCATACTAGGTTATGGGCTTCCGACTCAAAACCAATTGACAATGAGTAGATTGGCTCATATCCCTTATATATTACTTAAGATCTCTTCCAGCATCCGATGTAGGACATTTATCCCTAATACGCCTTTTCGAGATGATGGTTCCTTTAGATCAGAGATCTCGGTAGTTCGGGCAATAATCGATGGACCAACTATTGGGTCGGATCGATTATAGATCGACATGGACATATGTGGATCAAGCTCTGATATAATATTAGATTATGTGCTTCCAACTCAAAACCAATTGACAATGTGTGCGTTGTCATATCCTTTATATATTATAAAAAATCAATTCAAATAATGTATGATATTTATCCCTAATATAAAAATCCCTTGATAAAAATTGATACATAATATTAGTGTTATTCTTTTTCTTTTTTTTACTTTTCGTTAGATTTTATTTCTAATTACTTTTCACCAAAAATAAATTAAGTTTTAAACTTTTAATATAAGGTAGCGTGATATCATCTTCAAATGCATCATCAACGTTAAGAATACTGTTAAGAATTTAATTTATGATCCAAATTTCTAATCACTGTCACCAGAATATGCCATTATTGGTACAAAAAAATTTGACCGTTAAGATCACTAATATTAATCTCAAATATATGAATGTTGTTTCAAAAATGAGTCCATCTAAGTTTTGTGATATTTTTTATTTGGAAAAAATTTGCACTAACGACAATAGTTTGGTATTTTCTTTTGCTAAACATGAATTATCCAACCCAATACAGCTAAATAGACATGCAAAACAAACTTTATGGATCAAATTGTTTCATTTCTTTTGCCATCAAAATGATAAAATTGTTTCACGTGAATATTTTTATGAATCAAATTGTTTCATTTTGAATCTTTCTAAAATGATAAAATATAAGAACATTAAAACCCCCTAACTTCTAGTGTTTAATGACATTTTGCTCATTAAATAAGAAGATGGAACACCTCTCAAGTTCCATACTACTTCAAATTTTGTTTAAAATTTCCAAATCTCTCTCCTAAATTCCTAATTGATTTGATAATTTTAATTCATGAGTAATTGATTGAGATTCTGAGAGTTTTTAAATCATTATTTTCCTCTTCAAGAAAGAACATAATAACTTTCTTTGTAAGAAATACAACTCATATGGTTTATACTGATTTCAACTATTCTGGAAACGAAGGTAATTGTAAATGCGTTTATGTAACTCCTTTTTGTTAAATTTTGTGTCTTAATCACCGCACTTAAGCAAGTGCTCCAATTTGATTCAAATTGGTCAAACTGATTATAATTAGGCCAAATAACCAGGTTAAATATTTGGTTTAGTTTTTATTTTTTTCTTCGTCTTTCTTGAAACGTATATATTTTTAACTTATATTATTACTAACTATTATTGAAGATTGTGGGTTTGAATTTTATTTTATTTCAGATAAGCTTCTAAATATGGTAAATTTTAATCTGGATTTGGACTCAAACATTTTTAGTTTTCCTTATATTTTTCTCAAAAGAAAATCATTTCACATAATTTTATATGTCATATTAATATATAAATATAAAAGGTATTTTTGAAGTATATCAATTTAATCCATTAACACCTAGCTACCGCTAAGTGATTTTGAGTTACCTTGTAGTGATTCATTGAACACTGCATGTTGGATTCATTTGTGGCTAGTAAACTAAATTATTAACACTGCAAGTTGTAGATTTTCATATCTGTCACCGGTTTTTATGAGTATAAGTTTTTTCCAAAATTAATTTAAAAAAAAGAAATTTAAAAATCAAAATTTCTATTTTACTCAATTAGTAAAACAAAAAAGCTCTATAACTTTAATTTTGATAAATTAATTATCTCTATAAATTAATAAATATTTCTGGTCCCAAATTGGTTCATTAGTCATAGCTAACTTCTTAGATTAGTCTTAATATATATTCCAAAAACTAACAATTGTATATCAGTTAACATTTACAGTCAATTAGTATTAATTACATTACAGTAAAATTATTTCCATACATATATAATTAAATAAATACATCATTAATTTTCTACAATCTAAATTTACAAATCTATAAATATTTAAAATAAAACTAAACACAAAAAAACATTATCTATAAATATACTGTATAAATTAATTTTTCAAAAGTTATATAGATTTTTACAAAAAAAAAACTTAAACATTAATGGATCAAAAAGATCATTATAACTTTGGAGGGATTTAACTGGTTCGGGCCTAAACATATATAATAGAATAATCGAGTAAAAATATAAATTTGTCAAATAAGTCGGGCTTAAACAAGCCAAATTTAAACAGATCGGGTTTAAACGCACTGGGTTGGTCCATAATAATATCATCATGCTGAAGATTTTCAATTGTGATAGACGCATTAAGGATGTACAGTCAATAAATAACACTCGAAAATCTGTAAAATGAAAGAAAAGGAAAATAAAAATAGCGTGATTTCTTGTGAAATAGGAAAAAAAAAATATAATTGAAAATTATCTTTCTTTAAAAAGTTCATATTTATTCATCCACCTTAATTATGGCTCTATTCAACTCGATTTCTTGATGCATGAATCTATACCGACTCTTTTAAGTTTTAATCCTATATATAAATCATCCGCTGCCAATTATTAATCGTCCTTTCTTCTACTTTGATACAAAACATGTTTTTTTTGTTAAGTTCTGAAAAAGGATGAAGTAACTAGCTAGGTGCTATGAATGTTAATTATAACTATAGTCCAAATGAGTAGTCGACGAATAACTTAGCAAATTTAGCACGGCAGCTAAAACATGAAATGTGGATATTAAACTTGCACGTCACTTCCTTGTGCCCGTCACGTGTATATATTCACTCACATACTTGCCTTCTCTATAAGTCCTCCAAGGTTTTGGGAAGCCACAATATAAACCCCTCTTCTCCGACCTTTACAAGATTTTAAATAATTTGGCTAGTTACATTAAATATTCATCTTTGGTCTATGGAGGGTTTTTCCAATGGCTTGAGAAAAGGTGCATGGACTGGTGAAGAAGATAAACTTTTGAGGCAATGCATTGATAAATATGGAGAAGGAAAATGGCATCAAGTTCCTTTAAGAGCTGGTATATGTTATTCACACACACGTATATATATATATATATATATATCACGAAGAAGATTTATCTTTCTTTGTATCTATTATTTGAAAATAGAATTACACCGGAGCGTACAAATTATTGGTTTTCTAATTTGCTTTAATGAATGAATCTCTGTTTCATGCTTTTTAAGGTTGTCATGCAAAATTCGGTATGCTGTTTAAAATTAAAGAGAAAATTGCGTATTATGGTTACTTATGTTACATATTGCTAGCTTCCTCTTGAGAAAAAAAAAATGAAAAAGAGAAGAAGAATTAAATGGTAAAGTCGTTTATTGCCTACTCTTTTAAGTAAATAAACTCAGTTAAAATTTTGGTACGAACACGTGTTTAGGTGTGAATAGTGCTTTGTTTCTATTGGTGCGCATAGATTCTTTATGATAATAATAAAAACAGTCTTAATTAAATGGTATAAAATAATGTCAACTATTCTTTTTGTAGGGCTTAAAAATTAAAATAATGTCAATTATAATTTTCGTAGGGCTAAATCGGTGCAGGAAAAGTTGTAGACTAAGATGGTTGAACTATTTAAAGCCAAGTATTAAGAGAGGAAAACTCAGCTCTGATGAAGTTGATCTTCTTCTTCGTCTTCATAAGCTTCTAGGAAATAGGTATTTCTAGCGTACACCAATGCAATTTAGCCATAAATTTAAAACTAATAAATCATATATAATGTTTCATAATGCTTAGGTGGTCTTTGATTGCTGGTCGATTGCCTGGTCGGACTGCTAATGATGTTAAAAATTACTGGAACACACATCTGAGTAAGAAACATGAACAATGTTATAAGACTAATATGAAAAAGAAAAACATTATTTCCCAACCTACCACACCGGTCAAAAAGATCGATGTTTTTAAGCCTCGACCTCGATCCTTCTTCGTTAACAATGGTTTCAGCCATGTTAATGGCCTGCCAAAAGTTGACGTGATTCCTTCAAGCCTTGGACTCAATAACAAAAATGCTCGTGAAAATAGTGTCATATGTAACAAAGATGATGAGAAAGATAATTTTGTGAATGATCTAATGAATGGAGATAATATGTGGTTGGAGAGTTTACTAGAGGAGAGACAAGAAGCAGATGCGTTAGTTCAAGAAGCAACGGCAACTGAACAAGCTGGTACCACCTTGACGTTTGACGTTGAACAGCTTTGGAGTATGTTCGATAGAGACACTGTGGAACTTGACTAGATCTTTTTGTGTTTGTAAGGCTTGATTTTGTATTACTCTTTATGTTTTCTATGTATTTTGACATTTTGCAGAATAAATTATGAAAACTTTTATATAGTTTAATTTTTCTTTTTTGCAATTGTTTACATAAATTCAAAGGAGAAAAATTATTATTTTTTATTTGTATTGAAGGTGACGGTGTTTGGTACTTAACTGTTAGGTAATTAATTAGCAGAAGAACGTATGAACCTAAGATATTGTATGTTCAGAGAACTGGCAAGTTGTGGGTTCGATAGATGGAAGAATTTCATAGGATTAAGAGAAAAAATAAAAGAATTTCACAAGATTACGATGAGATATGTTTCTTCATTATATTTAACAAATAATTGGTTATATGACAATAACATATTTTCCCCACTCTTAAGTAATTTTATAATACGTTTTGGTCTAACAGTTAAAATAGAGGCTGTTTTATTGTAGACTTGTTTATATAGTTATCTTCTTCGACCAAACAAAAGTATATATAGTTATCTTCCAATTAAAATGAAAACACACAAAATATGAGCAATGTATATTTGATTGATACAAAATTGGAAGTAAATTGGGTTCGCAAAAAGGCAGACAGCTCTATTTATAACATAATAAAATTTTTGTTTAAACATTTGAAACCTAGGTTATACCGGTACTTGTTTACTCAAGGACTATGCTGAGTTTTATTTTGTCAGACTTCTGGGTTTGTGTTGTTATTCTTTAGTTATATAGATATGGTAAATGCTTAAACCATCAACATCACTAATATTTATTTTGGTATCTTATTTATTAACTACTATTAAAATGAAAGACATTTTTTTCTTACAGAGTTTTAAGTGTCTTTAATAAGACATTTTCTTTAATATTAAAGACATTTTTTTGATTGAATTTTATTTAAAAACACTCATTTTAACTGTGTAAGACTCTTGTCGTGACTTCCAAAAGAGTAGAGATTAAAATAGATTATATTTCAACAAACTACGAATAGTTTCTTCACGTTCGAATATCCTTTTTATGTGTATTGAAATTAAATATGTATATATTTTTTTCTGTTTTACTTTCATAAATGTTTTTGGCTGTTTAGGGAGAAGTGTCGAGTCTTGTTGTTTTCAACAAGATATGTGACAGAGACTTTTATTTTAGCGATCATATCTCTATTAAAACAGATCTCTAATAAAACAGCCGATGTCATCTTCTGGGCACTTGTAAGGTTTTTTTTTCTTTTTTTCTATGAGTTGCTTAGACATAATCTGGTTGAAATCAACAAACAATAGCAGGTAACTAGTCATTAGCATATATAATCCAATCCAAAAAAAAGCAAGAAACCTGTTAGTGACATTTTCGAAAGCAGTTTTTTTTGCAAACAAAATTTTTGGGTTTAAAAAGAAGAAAACACTTCCGCCAATTAAAAATAGCTATTACAGTAATTATTAGTTAATTATGGATTATTTTAAATTTACTTTTTCTAAGATATAAAAGTATCAATTTTCTTAAGTTCAATTGGACAAAAAACAAAAAGTTGCATGGAAAATTTCACCATTTTTTTTGTATCGCTCCTCTTAAACGAACAGCTGTCGTTATTAAAAATTGTCGTTGCTGTCATTGATCAGTTTTAACTTTAGCATACTGTTATGAATCACTGAAGCAGTCAGTATACATACAACGTACGGCAACGTATAAATACATTTGGCCGAACATGCCAACTTGTTCTGACTGTAATCGTTGAAATATTTTATTATCTACATATATTTTTCTTTTGTCGCTTATTATTTATAAAATAAGTACGGAGATTGATTAGAGTTTGTAATTATATGCGTGAATAATACAATAATTATATGTATAGTCACGCATCTTAGGTATTGCTAATCAGGGCCAACGGGAGCAGTTGAACGAGACTTTATTGAAGACGACACACGTTTACAGTAAACGTGTTTGCCAATGGATCTACGAAATTTCCAACATGTTCAAAATCGTACATGCAAAAACGCTATTGATTCAATTCAAGAAGATTTGAAAATGGAGCGACTGTTATATTTTAACGTAGATATCTAATTTTTTTTTAACAGAAGTTATTTTTAAGATTTTGAGTTGAGAATTTAGTTTTGCTTGAGCTCTATGTGATATATTTGAAGTCTACATAATAAAATAACATGTTACTGAAACATATAATGAGTTATATTACCAATTACGGATTCACACTATAAATAACATATCTTACAGAAAAATATATACCATGTTTTCTCTTAATAGTTGAATAAAGTAAAAAATCAGAAGATAGAATAAGGAATATACTATTTGATCGTAATTATCACATCAATAATTGATTTTAGTATTCTACATTATCGAAAATTGCACGAGAAATTCAACTTTTCTCAGATATTGGGTTTGGGTTGATTCTATAATTTATAATGTGATTCTAATAATAAACAAAACAACAAACAAAGTTATTTTTATCTTCTTCTTCCTATGGGCCGAACAAAATAAAACCTTAACTATGGCCTCTTTGAAAAGCATATTTTACGTTATTTGGAATCACATTATAAATAATAGGGAAAACTGATGTTTTATTATACACTGATTTTTAATTTAAAAATTTTCATCGGAAACAATAAATAATGCTTTTGTGAAACAAAAATTAAATATCAAAATGACACTCTTTCAGTTAAATCTCAAAAATAGGTAAATTTTTTTTTTATTATTCATGACCAGTTTAAACAAGGCAAACAACTTGTATATGAAAGGTTTACAGTAATATATCACAAAAGAAAATTGATTTGTATATTTTTAAAATCATCAATAATACCAACAGACTTCTATTCAAATTATTGAACATAGTAAAATAAAATATTATTGGGCATTACTAAATAGATTTTGTTTCTGTTAAATATAACTTTGTATTGGTGGTTATTATTGTAAGATTTTTATATTTTAATCTGAAAATTTTCAATGTATTGTTTTAAAATATGGATTTTTAGTATAACATGTAAATAATTATTTTTGAAAATTTAATTAGAAGAGTATATTTATTTTTAGGTTAAATATAAATTGAATACAAAAATTTACCACGTGGTGGTTTGTAAATCAAAGATCGTATTCTTGCTTTTTTAGTAATCACTAGAAATAGATCCGCGCTATGCAGCAGGATTTTTTTTTATTTTTTTTTAATTTTAAATCTAAATATGCTTTTACTTGTTTTTATTTTTTTCATAAACTTCTGTTACAATTGAAGTACAAATTTAAAATTTTGTGTTCAAAAAACTTTTATTTAATTCATACATGATACAACCAAACATAAATATATTTATATATATATATATTAATATGATTAAAAGTTAAAACTAACAATAATTTTAAATTTACTTAAATCTCTTTTTAATTTAAATCAATAAATTATATTAATAATAATTACGAATTCTCTTTTAAACTTATTTGATCTTATATTTTTGAATCATTATATATAACTTGTAATAATAAACATTTAAATTTTCTGTATATTTTGTGATTTAAATTTTCTAAAACGGACATAAGATATTTTATTTACATTTTAAATCAGATTTAGTTTGACATTTTTTGGATTCAAATAATTCAGGTAAAAGAGTTTAATATCCGTTCAAATTTTATATTATTCGTTGTGGTAGTTACGGGTTCAAATTAATGTAGTTTTAAGGTTAAAACAAAAAATAATATATAATTTAAAAAAATTAGTTTAACTTTAATAATTTTGGTTCAATTTTTATTAAATGTGGCAGAAATTGAGATAAATATAACTAGATACATATTTATGGCTATTTAGCATATTTATATAATTTAGAATTTTTATACTAATAGGTATATATAATTATACATAATTTATATAGTAATTTTTTATTTTGGGTATACGATTGTTTTTAACTTGTTTGGATAATTTGGATTAAAAATTAGAAATATAGAACATGTTTGCGTTTTATAACAACTTAGTTTGGTTTTGGAAACAATTTTTTTGGTTAGATTTCTGGATTTTATGTTTTATACTAAACGTACATATATTACATAATCGGCAAATAAAATTTGTGTAATTATATTAAATTGATATAGAATACTGAAAGTTTCTGATGGATCCTAAATAATACATATTATCATAGGTGTATATTAAAGTTTCTATAGATTAACAATTTTAGGATTTTGATATTTTAATTTTTAGTCTTATAGATAAATTAAAAACAATCCAATATTTATTAATTTATATAAATAAATTTTACTTTTATTATTTAAATTCTAGAATAATATTAGATCATTTAATATTATTTACTTTTAAATTTAAAAACTTAGTTAGATTATCTGAGCTAATTTAAAATATTTAATATATAAAAATAAGTAACAATAAATAAAAATGAATTCACTTATGAAAATAATATACAAAAACTAAATATACATAAATATAATATAAATATACATCATTTATATAGTAATTGTTTATTTTCGTATACGATCGGGATTCAGTTTGGTTTAAATAATTTGGATTAAAAAAATTAGAAATATAGAACATATTTATGTTATATGACAAATCTGTTTAGTTTTAGAACTAATTTTTTTCCTTAAATTTTTGGATTTCATGTCTTATACTAAACGTACATGTATTACATAATCGGTAAATAAAATTTGTATAATTATATTAAATTGATATAGTGTAGAATACATAAAGTTTCTGATATATGATAAAAATACATATTTATCATAGTTATATAGTAAATCCTTTATAAAAACATTAAAGGACTTTGATATTTTATAAATTTATAGTGTTATAGATAAATTAATAAATCTAATATTTATTAATTTATATAAATTAATTTTATTTTTATCATTTAAATTCTAAAATAATATTAGATAATTTGTTCTTATTTACCTTTAAATTTAAAAAATTAGTTAGATTATTTATTATAATTTAAAATGTTTGATATATAAAAGTAACTAATGATGAATAAAAATAAATTCACTTATGCAAATAATATACACAAACTCAAATTTATAAGTAATAATCTTATAGATCAATTTTTAAATTTGATTAAAATGATAAAAATAGAAAATACATATTTATCTTAAGTGTATAAATGAAATATTTTCATTGGATTTATGTGTATAAATGAAATGTTTTCATGGGATCATAAAGGTTTTTATTTATTAATATGGTATTTTTAAAAACTACATATTTATCGTATATGTATAATAAAATCTCTATAAATTAATAATATTAGGATTTTGATATTTTCTTAATTTGTATTGTTAGAAATTAATTAATAAATATAATATTCATTAATGAATATAAATTAATTTTTATCATTTAAATTCTAGAATAATATCTGATAATTTATTCTTATTTACATTTAACTTAAAACAATTAGTTGGATCATCTGATATAATTTATTTGATATAAAAAATATTAAAGATAAATAAAATGAATTAAAGATAAATAAAAATGAATCCACTTATAAAAATAATATATACTAACTCGAATTTAGAATTAGTAATCCTATATATCAGTTTGTAAAAGTTGATTAAAATAGAAATAAAACATATTTATCTTATGTTTATAAATGAATTAATTTTATTGGATCATAAAAATTTTATTTATTAATATGATATTTTTAAATAATATATGTTTATCTTAGGTGTACAAATGAAATATTTTGATTGGATTATAAAAAAATATTATGTATATAATTGAAATGTTTTGATTAGATTATAAAAAAAATTCATTAAATGATGTGTCAACACTATATTCAACAAAAATTGGCTGATGTGTCAGAAACCTGGAAAGAAACTGTCTTATTATATAGAGAATTAAAAAAAATCCTCTTTTGAAACTAAAAATAGCTAGCAAGAGTTTAGTTACCTAAACATCAGCAATTAATTATGTTTAACTAATGAAATACGTTTTTGGAGCACTTTTACCCGAGCAGAAAAGGACAAGAGTCCATGCGTACTAATCTAGCAGTCTATAGGGGGTTTAATGTATAATTTCATAATTTGTAGATAAGTACTTTTGAAAATGTAAATAGAAAATGTGTCCTTATAGGTCAATTAAGAATTAAATACACGATTTTACCATTGATAAAAGTGAACAAATTTCCAAACTTCCAGCACAAAAACTCACTAACCTACCATTCAACTATCGTTAGCTATAAGCCTATAACTTACCAGTCATATGATATGACTCATATCGTATGTAAATAATATCAATCTGATAAATATATATAGATATATATATATACACACTACATGTACAAATTTACAACTAATAATACTTTTTGTATATTACATCATCATTATTAGAAATAATTAATATAATTCTATTATGATGATAATTTATTAAGTGTTGTATATGCAATTTCGATGAACAACTTCTCCAGACAATGACATTTCAAATGAAAATCAACCGAGAATAAATGGATTAGTCCATATATTTTATATTACTTAAATTTCCATCCAACTTCTAATGTGAGATAGTATTCGTCTTCTCAAAATGATGATAATTTTAGCTGTTGATCTCGATATACTTGGACAATGATAGAAGGGCTAAATTTGGATTGGACTGATATTGATCTGATTGAATAATATGTGACTGGTTTATGATACAGATTATGTTTCCAACTTGTGATGACTAAATTAACTCATACCATTTATATATTATTTAAATATGAATCCAACTTTAGATATGATATATTATTACTAATAAACTGTACATTTATTTTAACATAATTATAAGTTGTTTTGAATATGATTTAGAATTCTTCTATCAAAATCCTACAAGGCGAAACTTCCATTAAAGATTGATGGAATTTTTTAAAATAATTTTGGCTCAAGAAAAGAATGGTAGCATGATGTGCTTTAAGAAATGCCCAGATAACAAAGAAATTTCTGAAAATTTCTATAAAGTATATACAAAATTCTATCATTTGAAAAGAATAAACAATTATTGTGAATGATTAGTTACATTCGTGGAATGAATCCATTGGAAGAAATGGACACACAAACTGGGAACTTTTATATGAACTTGACTTCATACCTTACCACTTTTATGATATTCTGTCTTATTTGGAAAATTGTTCGTGGCCGATGACCATACACGATTCCATTCTTTTTAGCTGCAAACATGGAAAGTTTAATTTAGCACCCATTATATTTTTCCTTGGATCTGCCCCTGGCTTGCAAATAGAAATATGAAATAATTACTATACGTTATTTCACAATAATAAAATTTGACCCTAGAAATATTTTTATCTGCAAGTAAAATCTGATATGTACATATATATATATATATATTTTCTCAAAAATTTTGTGTATTTTAAAAGTTGACGTATAAAATTTCTTTGTTGGGATTAATAAAATTTAAAGTCTTATTTTCTGGGTTCTTAAAAGGAAACATTCTACAAAAAACATTTTTTAAAAATAATTAAAACTAATATTTAATTTGATTAACGATTTATTAATAATAACTACAATTACAAGAATTACAATTGTCTCTAGGGTCAAAGAATAATATATTTTCAAAAATAAAAAATTATCAAAAGTATGCCAAATATCAGCGGACTCTACAAAGTAAAACATTTTTTAGTTAGAAAATATAATTTTTGTATTATATAAAATTTAAATGCAAAGCAATTCATTATATCGATACAATTTTGAAGAGGTTATCCTACTTATTCCTTAAAATTAGTGAATTATCTTAGAAGTTTTCATTATTTTCAAACGAATGTATATTAAAATTTTAGCCGTATATATATATTTTTGGGTACAACAATACTTTTTAAAAAACATTTTATGTGACCTTAAAAACATATTCTCTTATCGGTCCTAAATTTTAGCATAAGATCCTAACATGACTAGTAATGCATGAAGAACAGAGGTAGTTGTATTAGAAAGAGTAAATGCATGTTAAAAAAAAGAGAGGTGTATAAGGCAATTTACGAAAATTAGTAATCCCTCTTTTTTGGTTGCTGCCAGCGGAGACGACTCAAGATTCAAGAATATAGTGAGTACATGGTTGTACTTAGATGTACTTACATGTAGAACTTAAAACAAATTTAATTTTTAAGAAAATGAAAGTACATGTGTATTAAAAATCTTGAAAATAGAGAGATATAATGAAAAAAAATGAATTCATAAAAGGTCAATTGAGATTAACGCTCAACTAGCAACTACTACCCCGATTTGTAAAGATTGTTCGTAGTGTATAAGGGAAGCTTAAAACTATAAGATTGTTTATCATAGGATTTTGCAAAGTAAACTTGTAGATTTTGCAACTCATCGTAGGACTATTAGTTTTGTCTATATATTAACAATTTTTTTCTGTTCCAAGTTGAAACAGTATAATAATTAATATATTTGGATAATTAATAAAATAATTTATGATGTTTTATAATAAATTATGTTAAAATTATAAATAAAAATTATTAAATAAATTATTAATATTACATTTTCATGTAGTTACTATAATTTTAAAAACAATATTATTTAAAAGTTTAATATAATAGATAAATATATATTAAAAATATTAAAATAACCTAAAACTAATTTCGATTAATTTCTGTTTACTCTTCGATTAATCTCCTAGGCGGTAGGCCTACATTCACCGTCCGACTAGCGTCTAGCGAATTTTAAAACATTGTAATTTACTATTTGTGGAATTTACAACATGTACAATATTAGATAAACCAGAGCTAGTGTATTTAATACCAATAAATGTGTGTCAATGTATAAATGATATAGTTGAATGAGTTTATACCGCTGGTATAACATATATAACTGATACAACTGCTCCAGCTGACTGAACTAATACAATTGGTATATATTTGAACTATTTTTCATAATTTTTTTTTTTTTTACAAATTTCATTAAGATTTAAATTAAAATGTCATGTATCGATGGCACTTAGATTAAACATTGCAGACTAGATTAATTTTGTTGGTTTGTAGCATATGAGCAAATGATTTGCTTATGTTCGGGCTTAGGAGATATATTTTATTATATCATAACCTGACATCGAACAAAAAGTAAACTATTTAAATTAAGTCCATCACATGTTTTATTTAAAAAAGTCATTCGTGTTTGTTCTTTAATTATAACCATGCTGGATTAGTAAAAACGCCAAGTCCAGCTTCCTTACTATGAGGGTCTAATATAGCAACTCTATTGCAAGTGCATTACTCACGCCTCCCTTAGAAGAACCCCTAGCTTCCTAAGGGTAGGAATGAGTTATCTGGCACGAGTTTTAATCATAGATTGTACAGTTAAGAGCGAACATTTAAAACATTTTAGTTGCATAATCAACTTATTCACGAGTAGTTTATGTACTAAATAAATGTGGCCATTGTACATGGTTTTGGTCTTTTGGGATGTTTATGTAATAAATGGTATTATCAGTTTAGGGGTGGATGTTTGGTTTGAGTTATTCAGGTTTTAAAATATTTAGACTTAAAAAATAATTCTATTTGGTATAAGATAAAATTGGGTTAGGGTTCATATTAGCTTGGATAAAAACGAATCTTTGTTAGCAAAAAATATAATAATATTTTTTGTTAAATAATAATAATAAAAAATAATAATTCTAAACCCGGACATCACCAAGTTGTTATGGTTTTTGTAGAAACGGTTGCAAACATCTTTAAATCCAGATTCACCTACACTAAAATTCGGTATATGTATATTGCAAAGTGATTTGTCTAGTTGGTTCAGCTTAATATTGTCAACTCTCTTACGCTAAGATTTAAATGTGTAGTATTTTAAAACTTGTGTTTTAGTTGTAAACATATATAAATAAAAATTAATAAAAAAAACTAAGTTCTTTTGTTCTAGTAGTTCTCGATTGACGAAGAATTGTCCTATTGAATTCCGTTAGCAGAACTGCTAGATCATTTGCTTTGGTTACATGGATATATGATTTTACTTACGATCCATTTGAATACCCGAATAAAATACCTATTCATGGATTGCACCTCCTCCATGAGATTAGTATGGATCTCCCCGGGTTCAGGATGTACTCGTAAGTTATAAAAAAAAAAAGATTGATTAAAAAAATCGACGTTACAAAAAAAAAGTTGCTAACTTCATAGACGCAAATCTTTGAATTTGAGTTCTTAAAATATCTCTCCCGTAAATTTCTAGATTTCACACAACTATCACTATAAATTTGTAGATAATAGAGATTAAAGATTTAAAATATCTTAGAATTTGGAAGTGTAATTGAAGTTGAAATCGTCGTTACGCGATTAATACAATTTAATATGCACCAGCGAGATTCGTGGAGGCGGTTAAGATCACATGGGATTGTTAACTGTAACAGTCCACACACACAAGATGCACATGATCAAACCATCTTTATAGACCAACAACATTTAATAAAATATCAATTACAAAAACTAATGTTATCTTAAGAAAAAAAAACGATTAATTAGGTCATCAACACTTCCCTAACATTAGGTCAGAACCATGAAAGAGCAACACAGATATTCCTCTAAATTTAATTGATAAAACCTACAAATTAAAAACAACTAATAACCTAATTCTTAAAAGTTTAGTTAAAGAAATTACAATTGCATATTTACAAAAAAAAAAAAAAAACAATTCAGGATCCACCTTTAATCATCATCTTCTTAAATTCTTCAAAATTAACACAACCATCACCATCAGAATCTACTTTACTAATCATTCTCTTACAATCTTCAACCGAACACTTCTCACCAAGATTCTTCATTACCGAGTGAAGCTCATCAGCCGAGATCTTACCGTTACGATCAAGATCATAAAGATCAAAAGCTTCTTTCAAATCTCTGATCATGTCATCATTATTGTTTCCATCTCCTTCATGTTTTGAATCTCCGGTTTGGAACAAAGCAACGAACTCATCCATGTCTATGAATCCATTACCGTCAAGATCAAACTCTTTCATCATTGAACTTGTTTCTTCTTGTGAAGCCGTGGAGCTTAGTGCTGCGATCACATATTTAAGCTCTTCTATAGAGATTTTTCCATCACCGTTTTTGTCAAAACGTTGAAATACTTTTTTGATGTCATCCATTGAACCTAATAAGTTTCTAGAACCATTGTTTGACATGGTTTTAGAGAAGAGAATAGAAGATTTACGAGGTTAGAGATATTGTGAGAAGTGAATGTTGTTTTTGGTTTATATATAATATAATGATGGAATGACGTATTAACACGGTATCAAAAACGCGTGAAAGATTGCGTGTGGGGAGAGTTGAGAAACCTTTTATTTATTCTGATTTTAATATACTTTACACCTGTTTTTATATATTCTCTTGTCATTTTTTTTCTTTTTGATAAAACCATTTTTATTGTTATTAGATTTACTTAAAAAATTTGGTTAAACTTGTCTTTTTCATCATCTATTATATTATTATTATTAGAGATATTTGATTTAATTTAATTATGATGCTAGTTGTTCATCATCAGTATCAGCGATTATAATTAGACATGATATTCCCATAATGCACATATTTTCTGCACAATATTCGGATATATGACTATATATGAAGATTCACATTCATTAATTGGCAAGAAATATATGATGCATTTAAACCCTTTTACCAGTGGGTTAATGATACAGAGGAATGTTACGAGAAAGACGGAAATAAAAAGATTATTGACAATGACGAAAAGGTGTAGATAAGATATAGGAACATTTTAGAAATTTTCAATTCCAAAATAGCTATCTCCAATATGAAAACATGTTATTTAACTTACATTTTCCACACAAAAAAAAATATACAGAGAAAATTGGGGGAATTCGTTTTAAGTATACTAGGATTTCTAAAATAAATTGAATTTGTTTCTACATAAAGCCAAATGCATGTTTGAGAGTTTTTAATTGCGTTTTAGATTATAGATAATTGATTTTGAGTTTTGGTTTGTGAAGTTTGCAAAAATAAATAAATAGACTAAATGGAAAAGCAAAAACTCATAAAAATGAAATTATTTTTTATGAACTTTCAATAATCTCAAATTTTAGATTAAGGTTTATATGAAAACTGTTTTGTGAGTATATTGATATTAAAATAGATATCAGAATATCAAATAAAAAATCATTTTAGAAACTACTACTATTAGACAAAACAAAGAAAACTACAACTATTCAAGACCATGTCATCACTTCTCTTTTTACCTCTGTAGGTTTCTTTGATTCTTCATGTACTTCTTTAACCTTTTCGGCAATCAACCTCTTCATGTCTTTCTAGTTTTTTTTCACGCCTCTAATAGTTTCTAACCTCTCTTCTTTTGGCTTTGTCGTTTTTTCTGTCTTTTTGTTTTACTTTTCTATCTCAAATTTATTACATTCAAAAATAATGTCGAACAATTATAATGCAACAACCCAATATTACAATCTAAAACAAGATGATCAAAGTCAATTTCATAACATGTAACTCAAAACCCCCACTATATAGAGAACTTTAACAAACAATTAATCATGAAATAAATGAATTTTCTATTTAGAATCCTAAAAACTCAATAAGAAAACAGAGAAAACATAATTCAATTGCAATTAATAGAAGAAGAACTGAAGAAGGTGTAAAAATCTTCTCACGTGTATCTAAGTGGAGAGACTCTTAATGTCCTATAATTGCTTACAAAATAAAAAAAAACTCTCGAGAACTTAGAGAACATAAAGTTTAGTATTTATTAGTGGGCGAACAACATTTACACAAAATTGTATATTATAATTTAACAAAATAATTATCAAAATTTATAATAATATAAATATTTTTTAGATATCCAATTTATGTATCTTTATACTCACATACAAAATTTTGGATAATCATATATATATATATATATATATATATTATCTATGTGTTATTTTTGAAACAAACAAAAACTATATTGAATAATATAGGTATAGAAAAGCGTTCAAACATTCGATTTTAATAAAAATGTGACATATATGCAAGTTAGTTTTGGAAAAAAAATTCAGCATTAAAATCACTACATTAAATATGATGCTCACAACTACACATAACTCAACAAAAAAAATTCTACTCTCTTATAATTTATCTCTCATAACATGAATTTCCATACGTCATTAAAACGTTCGGAATTGTCATTCAAACTTTTTTATTGTTGAATGAATCTTGAACAAATCATTGTACATTCTAACATTAATTTTTTTACCATTAATATATGTTTTCATATTTTAAATCAGTCATTATTTTAATTATAAAATTGGAAATATTATATTAAGCAATGTATTTTTAATGTTATGTACATTGTTGTTTATAAAATCCTTATTGATTGTTTAAATTATACAGTATGTCATAATATTTTTATTTCTTTTATAAAAAATTAATCATAAAATTATAAATACGAATTCTTAACTTAATAAATTAGTATAATAATTGTTAATTATTTGATTTATTTATTTGTAAAACAATATTTTCTAGTCTGAATGTAGTAAAGGAAAATTAAATTAGATACTTTAGATTTGTTTGAATAAATGATTTCTCAAATTCTTTTCAAAAATATTAAAATGTTAGTTATTATGAGAACTAAAGTGTAAATAGTATTATAGATAAATTACATAAATAAATTAAAATTAGTAAAAACAATTGCTTATGTATCAAATTTTTAGACATTAAGAAAGTGATATGTCTTCAACAGTTAAATTAATTAATATAGATAGATATTACTTACAAAGATTTAAAATATATATATACTTTAAAAAATTACTGGATAAATCGATTTTGGTGGATGACCGATTGATCTGCCCGTCTTTATGATTAAACGGCATTATGTGGTGATTCTGGTGAAGTAAGAGATATGATTGACCAAAATGTCATTGGGCTCTGGTTCTGTAATTTTTTTTTTTTGCTCCTTTTTAATCCAAAATCCATTTAAAAACTTCAATAGAACTTGAAACTTAAACACAAGCAGACAAGACATTACATGACAGAACACTCGAAAATAAACATCAATTACTGGCAAATTACGATTGGTATATGAAACTTTCCTAGACAAAAAAATATTGACCATAAAAATGTTTGTAAATATATTTGAATCAAATTTTAATTTCACAAATACAAGAACTTTTGAATATTTTGAGTATTTTAATTATTTGGTATAAAAATAATTAAATATTTTGAATTTATAATTGTATTTTTGAGCTATTGGTTATACTAAATGCAAATATAATTAGTACATATTTTTAGATATATAATTGTAATTTAGATATTTCAAGTAATTATTTGTTTATACATATGTTTCCGGGTGGATGCATACATGTCCCTTTAGATGTCAACAAATATACTATCAATTAGTCTCTTTATACCCTTCTAACTTTTAAGTGACGTTTTGATGACAATTATAAAACGTATAATTCTTGGAAAAGATAGTCAACTAAGCAGATAACCATATTATAGATGTTATTTGGGTAAACGAATCCTGTTTCTTTATTATATAAAAGACATTAATAGTTGGAATGCTATTTTTCTAAATAAAATGCTACTATAACATTATTTTGTAAAATAAAATATTGCTATTTTATAATATAAACAAAACATGTTGTTCGGCAAAATGACACATGTATTGTGTTTTTGTCAACAACAAAAAAAAAAGTCACTCTCGTTTAGTCGTTTACCTAGTGCAATTACGAACTTGCAAGGTTTTGATGACGCATTTAAAAGTCATATAAAACCTTTGTATGAAATTTTAAAATAGATGTTGTTGTCTACTCCTCTCCTGTATAATATTTTTGATTGTTACTTCTGTTGGACAACTTCACTTTATTATAAAGAAAGGAGACTTTGGTAATGCGATAAATTAAAGGTTTTGTCATCTTCGTAGACTTTAGTTTGCTCGAACACGCCAAGCTTTAGTCGACGCCACTCGTTAAAGGATGCGAGTAGGGCTGGCCAAATAAATAAAAGAACCGAAATATTTGAACCAAACCGATTCAAAAATTTGTGTTCGGATAGATTACGGGTACGTCTAAATAACTGAAGAGAACCTCTTTAGTTATGTTTGGGTATTATCCGAGAGCCAAAAATCTAATTAGTGCCCAAAGAAACAAACATTTATGTATGCTGTAAAACCTTTCGTTCCAGATCGGATATTTCGGGTTTTTAGATTTAAAGATATATATGACTCATTCAAGTATATCAGAATAAAATTGGGTATCTTCGCAATCTGATATCCAAAATATTAGTGAAAAAAAAAAAGTTAGTTAATTTTAAGAGTTTAGTTTTTTTTTTAAATAATTTGAATCGGGTTTTTGTTTTTGTAAATTTGGAATTAAATCGGGTAGTATGGAAACAAAAAAAAATTGGTTCTAAACTGGTTCCGACAACAAATATCCATACCGAACCAAATGGAAAGATACCTCTACCCAACCAAAAAAAATTCTTAAATGGTTTCAAATTCCCTAACTATCCAATACTGAAACAATAGGACCAGAAAATTTTCGGTCGTAAATTGGTTCCGAAAACAAAAATCCATACCATACCAAACTAGAAAGTATCCGGACCATTTTGTTGTCAGTACTTCAATGAATCCTAAATGTAATATCCGTACTTCAATGAATCCTAAATGTAATATCCGAACTAGTCAATACTCAAAGAGTATTATCCAAAAACAATGTTCAAGAAAGTGCTAGTCGGGTGACCCACCGCCTAATGCGTAGAACGCCTAGTCGGAAGTATGCGATTTTAACCGGTTTAAATAATTTTATAATAAATATATATATTTAAACGTATATATATTAACATAATATAACATAATAAAATTATAAAATTAAATAATTTTAAAATTTTAAATTATAAAAACGTGAAGAATATTAATGTTTTGTAATTTTATTTTTTTTAAATAACATCGTTTTTATTATTATTTTTATAAAAATATAGATATTAAATAATTTCTTAAGTCTACATATCTTGAGTAAATCATAACTCATCTAATTAACGTTTAATTCATTTAATAATCGAATATTTTGCCAAATCTAAATATACAATATAAACTGAATTTTTTAAAATTTAAACAGTCTAAATATTAATCAACACATTAGAAGGACTAGATAACGTCTAGTCAGCCACATAAACCGGTTTTTAGAACACTGTTCAAAACCAAAACGTCTAGCCAAATATGCGATTGTTATCCTTAGTAACTTTGTTCAGAATTGAACATTTTTTTGCGACCACTCTAAATTACCAAAATCTAAAACATGCCAACAAGAAATTAAAAAAAAAATCCCCACAAAATAAAAAGACAAATTGTCACAAATTCAGTCTGTTAAAACCTTAAAAACTAAGGTCGTCTCAATCAAACCCAAAACCAGATTAGAGTTAAAGGGTCATTCACAACTTTTATTCTCATTTTTCTTCTTTTATCTTCATTACTTAGCCATCATAATCTTAACAAACTCTTCATAGTTTATCTGACCATCTCCATCAACATCAGCTTCACGAATCATCTCATCCACTTCTTCATCAGTTAGTTTCTCACCTAAATTCGTCATCACATGACGCAGCTCTGCAGCAGAGATGAACCCGTTCTGGTCTTTGTCAAATACCCTGAATGCTTCTTTCAGCTCTTCCTCTGAGTCTGTGTCTTTCATCTTTCTAGCCATAAGGTTAAGAAACTCAGGGAAGTCAATGGTACCATTACCATCTGCGTCAACCTCGTTGATCATGTCTTGTAGCTCAGCTTCTGTTGGGTTTTGCCCTAGTGATCTCATCACTGTTCCTAGCTCCTTAGTAGTGATGCAACCTTTTCAATCAGTTAAGAGATAACATTAGAGAACACTAATAATAAAAGCAGGTCTTGCGATAAATGTATCAATCGAAACTTCTTGAGCTACAAAGCCTATGCACTACCAAATACATGACTAGAATCATTATCTGAGAACAAATACCTACTTAAACTAGGAAATAACTATGATTTGAGCCTTTATTCAAAATCAAGAATCATCAATAGAGTGCAAATACTTTTCAATTTTGTATAACATTAAGCAAATATAAACATATAAAGATGCAAAATTACACACAAAAAGCCTATAAACAACCAAAATACATGACAAAAAGAACGAATAGAATCTGAAAAATATTTGATTATGACAAAATTATTACATTTTGATATATGAATTTATACTTACTTAAAAGTTAAAACTAATAAATAATGACAATTTTGTAACATTAATACAAATTTTTGTATAACATAATGAAAATTTAAACATATAAAGATGCAAAATTACACATAAAGAACATCAAAAATTTAATAATTAACCAATTATTAAAAATCAAAGCATCTAACCTAATTTTCACTATCCAATGACAAAGGATCATCCTAAATCAAAGCTTCAACGAAATATTCGTAAAGAAATCACAAATCTATACTAACTAATGAAACAACACAAACACATCTAAAAATAGAATACCAAAACGATTCAATCAATAAAGAACCAAAGATCGAATCCGAATCTGAGATTTGTAAAGATATATAACGCATAGATCGTAAATGAAATCGGAAAAAACGAGATCGGAAGACATAGGAATGTGAGAGATGAGACAAACCATCTCCATCTTTGTCGAAGAGGCTAAAAGCTTCCTTGAACTCAGAGATCTGTTCATCAGTTAGCTGATCCGCCATAGCCTTCTTTTTCTTCTTCTTCTTTGGTTTTTGGCTTCAGAGAGAAAAAAATGATTTTTGTTGTGAAATATCTTAGCAACCGACAAACAAAAAAAAAAGTTAAAAAGTTAAAATAAATTAAAAATTAGGAAATAATCATAAATAGTTATTTTTTAATGAAAATAAAAATAAATTGTTAGCTGGATATAGTTTAATCATTAGTGAATGTGGGGCTTTGAAGGAAGCCCAAAGGCTCTTGGATACACTAAAAGGCTCAAAATAAGAACTGTTTTTGGAAATATATACAGATTTATTTGACTTTAGAGTGGATTTGTTTTGCGATTTTTATATATAACTCCATAATTTTATTTGTCATTAGAGACATTGATTTTGATAACATTAACAATGATAATGTATAAATTTTCTTTGTACGTTTAAAAAAAAAACTTTTATTTCCTAATACTTCTCTATTTTCAATTGAGTTTTCTCATTTGAGATCTTATATATTTTTCACCTAGACAAATGCAGTAGCGTTGCTAGGGTTAAAAATTAGAAACTTTGGTTTAGGGTCCAAAATTTATAAAAAAATTTTAGTACCCAAAATTTATAAAGAATTTTAGTACCCAAAATTTATAAAGAATTTTTAGGGCCTTTAGTTTTTGTAAAATATTAGTAGTATAATATACTCATTTTTAGGTTTTTTAAATTTTTGATTGTATTAAAACGAAAATTAAAATATTTCAAATTAATTAAGAAAGTAAAACTAAAAGAATTAAGACACTTAACTTTTTTTCAACTATAAAATCTCTATATACACCACTAGTTTATGTTTTTTTTCTGAATGTTTACCATCAATAATCAAGTAATTTTAGTTCATATTCTAGTTTTATTGGTATATAATTTTATTTTACAAATTATTTAACTTTAACTATTTATACTCCAAAAAACATGAAAAAGAATTGTGTGGATAAGAAAAAAATATTTTTTTTAGTTTTCTACTATTAAATATATATTTTTATTTGGATAATAATAATTATTTACGAAAAATATAAAATAGGGCTTTTTTAAAAACACCCCTTATGTTTTCCATCTCTATAAGGCTATAACAATTTTACTAAACACAGGTTAAAACGAATAAGATGAGCTTCTCAAATAAAATAATATAAAATTTTTCTTTTATATTAGAATTGTAATATTATATAATGTTATTAAAAAAAAAAAGAGTTGTCATTATTTCTTCCATTTATAATATATAAAAAAAATGACCTTCGGTTCCTCCGCTCTTTTTCTTTTATCAGTCTCATCAGTACTCTGACTCTCAAGCTTCTCCTCATAACCATAAACCAAAAAAAAAAAAAGTAGCGTTTCCAAAACGCGTTTCCCGATCTTTACGTTTTCATTTCGCGTTTCCCATCAATGGCTCTCCAAGCCACTACTACGTTTTGCTTCTCCGCTCCAACTCTCCGGTCAACTCATCTCTCTCAGTCTTCAAATCGTCGTATCTCCATTAAAGCTTCTTCTACAAGACTCTCAAATTCACGATCTAATCTCAAAGGTTTTCAAAACTCGAATTCTCTCAAAATTTTCTGCATCACATTTTGGTTTTTTTTTATAATCCCAAAAAATCAGATAAAATGCTGAATTTACAAAATTATTCTGATCCATTGTTCGATTTTTGCATGATTTTAACACTACGAATTGTTGCTTATGAATATTAAGTATCTACTAAACATACTTCATAGTTTATTTACACTGTATGTAAAAAGGCTCTGTAATTTAATTTTATTGTATGTATATACTACAGTATTTATAATTAATAATTCTTACATAACAAATTTTAATTTGCATATTTTCTGAGAAATTGAATTTTGATTGAATTAAATACATATTCTTCTAGATTGTCTGGTCTTTGTGAGTAAAAAAGGCTCTGTAATATGAGTTTATGTATATATCATAGTATTAATTATTACTAAATCTTACATAACAAAGTTTGATTTTGTACATTTTCTGAGAAATTGAGTTTAAATTGAAGTAAATACTTAATCCTCTAGATTATCTGGTTTGTGTACTCTGTGTATGTAAAAAAGGCTATCTAGTTTAAGTTTATGTCTATATCATAGTTTTTATAAATAATAAATCTTACATAACAAAGTTCAATTTTGCAAATAAACCATTTTCTAAGATATGAACACGAAATTGTATATGCAACTTGCAGCTAAAACTAGTGAGAAAGAGATTTACTGATACATTTTCTTGGTTTTGAAGGAAGAGCATTGTCTAGTGATGGCTCAACACAAGAGTCTCCTCTTGTGGTCTGTTTCGGGGAAATGTTAATCGATTTCGTACCAACGACTAGTGGACTTTCATTAGCCAATGCACCAGCTTTTAAAAAAGCTCCAGGTGGTGCACCTGCAAATGTAGCTGTAGGCATTGCTAGACTCGGCGGTTCTTCAGCTTTCATTGGGAAGGTGAGGCCCCAAAACATTGTATTTCAACTTGTAACATTTTAAAACTCGGAGTTAAATTCTCGAAATGTGGCAAATGTTGTGTAAACAGGTTGGTGAGGATGAGTTTGGTTATATGCTTGCTAACATTTTGAAGGATAATAATGTGAATAATGAAGGAATGCGTTTTGACCCTGGAGCTAGAACTGCTTTAGCTTTTGTTACTTTGACTAGTGAAGGTGAAAGAGAGTTCATGTTTTATCGAAACCCGAGTGCTGATATGTTGTTAGAAGAATCTGAGCTTGATCTTGATTTGATCAAAAAGGTAATGATGAAATTTGATATATAATGTAGCAATGATATATATTGGTCATCTTCTAACAAAATTTCAACCAGTTTCAACTTCTTTCTCATTCCATTATCCTTTGTAACTTGTGGCAGGCAAAAATATTCCATTATGGTTCGATAAGTCTTATAACAGAACCGTGCAAATCTGCGCACATTGCTGCAGCAAAGGCTGCTAAGGATGCTGGTGTTATTCTTTCGTATGATCCAAACCTTAGGCTCCCATTGTGGCCCTCTCCAGATAATGCAAGGGATGAAATTTTAAGCATTTGGGACATTGGTGATATTATAAAGGTTTTTTTTACTTCTATGTAGAATGGATACATTTCCATAAATTATCTTTCTCTTTTTGTTCTCAAATGAAACTTGTTGTTTCTGTTTGATAATAAAAATGAAGATAAGCGAAGAGGAGATCGTGTTTCTAACAAAAGGAGAAGATCCATATGATGATAATGTCGTCCGCAAGTTGTTTCACCCTAAGCTGAAACTACTCCTTGTTACTGAAGGCCCTGAAGGCTGTCGCTACTACACCAAGGTGTGAGAAGTCCTCTCGTATCTTTAGTCTTCATACTCAAGTTTAATGGCGGATTTTTCGTTAATTATGGATGCCGCAACATGAGATCCATACGACTTTAAAATCTTTTCAATATACAGGATTTTAGCGGGAGAGTGCACGGCTTGAAGGTTGATGTAGTGGACACAACAGGTGCTGGGGATGCATTTGTTGCGGGAATATTATCACAACTAGCCCAAGATCTTTCGTTGCTTCAGGTAATTTGTTTTGTTTCGTTTTGAAACTAGTTGTAGCAAATTTTGTGAATTGGTCGGAGAGCAGTTAGTACTTAGTAGGAGTGGCATCTAGATTCATAAGCCTGTTTCAGCAGATTGTTTCATAGCATAAGAGTTATTTACATTTTCAATGCTCAAGCCCTCAAAATACACTGCTGAAAAAACCCGAGTTGTGTTTGACTTAGGATGAAGAACGACTAAGAGAGGCACTAATGTTTGCGAATGCATGCGGGGCCTTAACCGTTAAAGAGAGAGGCGCAATCCCAGCTCTTCCCACCAGAGAAGCTGTACTTGAGGCTCTACTTAAACCCGTTGTTTAATATGACAAAACACTTTGTATGTTGCAGATTTGGTCTTCACGAGTCTGTATTTTGTTGTTGTAAAATAGTTCATTTTTAATGTACCTGCCATTGTTGTTAAGCAAGTAGCTGTAGAGATTTAAGACTGAGATATTGTTGAGCCTAGCAATTGAAACTCTCTTTTGATCCTTTGTAACACTTGGTATGAACCAAAGAGAGAGCTTTAAGCTGAACAGCTAAACGTAATTAAGAGCAAAAAACACTACAGTTGACGAGTTTTGAACTACATGAGAGTTTGAATCACTTCTTGATCACGCTCTCAATCACATTTATTTCCTTATAAAAGAAACTACAGTTGAAGAAAGAAGCAGAGTCATTGGACCACCAACCTTAAGGAATTGATCAAATCAATGTTTAGTGAGCAAAGGAAAAAGACCTTGAAAACTCTTTCCCCATAAGCTAATTTTGAAAACTCGTTTATCATTATATTATTTTATAAAAAAAAAAAAAATTATTGGAAGCACAATTGTCTTATTGGCTAAAGATTAAAAGTGTCTACACCAAGTTTGGGGTTCGAGTCCCAAAGAATGCAATTTCTTTCTGATTAGTAGATGCGAAAAGGGATTGTTATTTTTTTACTTTTGTGATCCATTATTATGGTTTTAATTCCCTATATACTATCAAACCAGAGACTCTATCCAAGACAGAATTTTGTGTCACACCACCAAAACCGGAAATGGGCCAACACAACATCAAGCCCATGTGATTGTACCAAACATATCCTTTCACCATGGGTCCATTTCGCTACCACACCAACTCATCAGTTGTATTGGTGTTGATGATGAAGTCGTACGTACTCATTGTTACCGTTGCAGAGTTTTGGCGTTTTCGGCAGAGGAATGGAAGTGTGCTGAATATATGTTTTCTTCATATGGCTTGATGTTGTGTTGGCCCATTTCTGGTTTTGTTGGTGGCACAAAACCTCTGTTTTGTACAGAGTGTCTGGCTTGATATATACAAACATTGCTTTGACAGATATATTGCAAGCTATCCACGTAAATTAACTTTTGGTTTCTCGTTTCCTAAACAATATTAATGAGAAAATATGTGAAGCCGAGGATCACAAAACATTTTTTTTTATTATGAATTGGCTAAACCCAAATATTAATATACTTTTTGTACAAAATATGGGACCTCGCCACATATGAATTGGCTAAACCCAATTTTTCATCATCTATTTTTGTGTGTTATAAGTTTACAACTTATATATTAACAGCCAAACCGGAAATATCGGCTCTATCAACATCCAAACCGGAACAATTTATCTTAAACCGGATTTCTCAATAAAACATTTACACATGTACAGTTAATGATCTTCTTGTTTTCTCTTACCATTTCTTGCAACTATGTTACCTTCCGTACAAGATCATCATCTTCAAACTCGGTTACTCCAAGCATCGCAAGTGCAATATGACTCTTCATCTCAGATTTTGTCGGCTGCAACTGCGGATAACAGTCAATTAAACCGGAAAGATTCGACTTTTTCCGGCTTGAAAACGTTCTTAGCTCTATCTCTTCATCTCCTTTCAACATTGAAAAAATCTCCTTCATCCCAGGTCTCCGCGGCTCCTCGTTGATCAAACAGGCTGATGCTGCTCGAATCATAAGCTCCATTGAAGCCGAGTTTTTTCTAGTACATGTTACTCTTGGATCAAGAAACTCCTCTATAGCTCCCATCCCTCTACACAACAATGGTTTTGCCTGCGAGAAAAAAACATTTAACCGATCCATTGGTTAGCATTACAGATTCTACATAAGTCTAAACCATATACGGTTTAAAAAAGTCACTCCTCAATTTGAACCATAATTGGTAGCTTAACCAAGCTTGACCTAAACCTGAATCTAGGTTAGAAACTAGGGTTCACTTTCCATTTTTAGGAAATGAGGCTTGTTGAAATAAAGTTGCTACAACTACCAAAAGTCAATAAGTTGGTTTACTAGTAGTTGGCTCCAAAAGAGAAAAAAAAAACATATACACTTACCCAAACTACCAAGTTTTCTTCACCAATTGGTCTATTTACTTCAATTGGCTTACGACCAGTAATAAGCTCAAGCAACACGACTCCAAACGCGTAAACATCGGTCTTGTCAGATATCTTTCCGTGTTGGAAATACTCTGGAGCTAAATAACTGCAAGAATTGACCTAATTAGATCCATAGGAATGACTTCAGTTGCAACAAAAGAGGTTTTACAAGTTACATACCCGAAAGTTCCTTTCACGTTCTTACAAAGGAAAGGAACTGAAGGCGCTGCGGTCCAAGACGCCAATCCAAAATCACACAACTGAAAGAGAGAACGAAAGAAAGAATTACAAAACATCCTTAAGTTGATATATTACCAAAAACATGATCCAAAGTCTCTCTTTACCTTTGGATTTTTGTTTGAGGAAAGAAGAATATTTGAGGGTTTAATGTCTCTATGCACAACACATTGCTCGGTTCCATTATGTAAATAAGCTATGGCATCTGCAATACCTAAAGCAATCTGGTACCTTTCTGGCCAAGGCAGATACTTACCCTTCTTGTTTTTATCTAATTCGAAAACTGAGTCAATCTATACACAACTTACAATCCAATGATGAAGGAAAGAGAAAGAGTATAGTAGTTACCATGTAAGAAGCATTCAAGGCTACCACCAGAGACATACTTATACACCAAGAAAAATCCATGTTGAGGATCGATACAAAAACCTAGAAGAGGCACAATGTTAGGGTTGTGAAGAGAGCTTGCAATCATCAACTCTCTGCAAAACGATTTTGGTGATTCTTTATCTTCTTTATCAAGTCTTTTGATAGCTAAGAGTTTTCGCCAAATCCCCATTCTTCCCCTAAACACATAGCTACAAGCTCCTCTTCCCAACAATCTCTCTAAATAAATTTCAACAGAGAAAAACCAAATTCTTTTAAGTTTTGATCAACTCAAGAATTGAACATATTACATTAACAAAAAAACAGAGTTTCTGAGGGTTTCATTAGGGTTTACCTTTTGAGAAATTGCGAGTTGCGGTGACGATCTCGCTGTAACTGAAGCGGACCAAAGTATTGTCCATAAGAGAAATACTCTTCTCCAACGAAAGAGCCTTCGAACAATTCATCTCATCCGTTGATTCTCCTGTCTCATTCTCAAGATTCAGTAGCAGAACCGTCTCTGATCCTTTAGCCGAAGAGAAATTCCGATAAGACGATGAAGGTTGTTCCTTTTTCATCTTCTCCAGCTCCACCAGAGAGCAGAGATTAAACCTAAATGAAGACTGCACCGAATGTAGCTCTGGCTCCATAAGCTTTGGTCCTGTCTGCGCCAAAAGAAACGCTTTGTTGTGCTTACGGGAGCTTCGAGTAGGGAAGAAACAAGCAAAACCAAAATCAAGAATCAATCTTTTCAAATGGGTTTTGATTACTGAATCTTTTTCACTGAGATTTGTTTTTTGTTTTTGCTGATGAACATAAAACCCCATTCTTTCTTCTCTGAAAAGAAAAAAAAAACTCTTTTAATTTTTGAAATGTGAAAAATTGGATTATTTGGATTAATTTATAAATCAAATAACATGTTCAAGAAGAAGAAGAAGAAAGATGATTTAGAGCGTCAATATATTGTTGGTGTGATCGTCAATATAATTGTAAGTTAAATTAATTATTTTGAATAATTGTTAGGAGAACAGTTGGCGGATATAGTTTGGTATAATTAATTATTAGTTCTTAATTTTTGTTTAATATAAGGAAATATTAGATGGTAAACGCTGTTGTTAATTGCTTAAAGAGGGACAAAGACCAAAGAGCACACGACCACAAAATAAGTTTCCTTTGTGAAAGAAAAAAAAAAGAAGAGATGTTGATGTATGTCCATCTGATTGGTTCCTTACTTCTAATATTCATGTAAAGAGAATATGATTTTTATAGTTATTTTACACCATAGTCCTTATAAAAGAATTTTAAAAGAATCTATGACAAAACATGAAAATGGAAAAAGGAATTTATCAAGTACTATTTATTATTTTATTTGAATAACATATTACTAAATTAAGTGGTGGTATCTCATTGGTTTGGGTTGTGTATGTATCTGTTTCGATACCTGGGTTCGACTCCATTTGGCCATTCAACCCGCAGATAATAACTGCGCGAACCAGCCATAAGGTAATTAACGAGGCCAGTCCAGGAAACTCCGGTTTTCAAAAAAAAAAGTTAGTAAAAAATAAAAACTGAAGTCTTAAAAGATACCAAAAAGCTAAATACACATCTCACTTGAAAGTGAGTACTTTGTTTGTGTCGGATTTCGATCCAGTAATCCGGCCCATAAGGAAAAGCCCACGAAGGAGACAAAGCAAGCCTCGGTTAGAGTCAGTGACTACTGACTACTGAGTGACTACTGAGCCAGTACCACTGGATTGTTCTGTTTTGGTAGAATATATTCAAATGTAAGTAAGTCTTCATTTCAAATTAATTGAAGAAGTGTCACATTTAATACAAGAAAACGAGTTATTTTGAAAGAAAATAAAACATATTGTTGTTTAATTTGAAGAAATGTATGCTCGATTTTCTTCTAACTTAATTTTTAGTTATCTTTAAATGTCCTTACAAGTCTCTTAAAACATTAAAATTGCAAAGGATAAATTCATTGTGGATGGTGAAATATTTTATCTATAAAACTGTAGTCCAGCCTTGTGGATGAGCCTAATTTAAAACGGTCAACAATGATATGAAGGCTTTAGTTCGAGTCTAACTATAATTTCTGTTTTAACTTTTATTTTAAAAATAGAAACTAAATCCTAATTCAATAAGAAAAATAAAATAGTGGAAGACCAGAAATAGTATGTTTTTCTATCACTTTTTTGAAAAAAAAAATATCTTTCTATTTTCATTACCTTCAAATTAATTCTCTTTGACATAAAAATAGGAATGAATCAATTAATTCAAATTATGAAATTATTTGTTTTTATGGAACACATGATAATCATAAAGCTAGTTTCTTAATTAGCGTTAAACAAAAAGAAAAACTACATAGTATTTTTTCAGTTTAGAAAAGGGAATTTATTTATCCAAAAAATGGAATATTAGTTTGTGTCAAACTATTGGTTACTTGAGGTTTTTTTTGTTTTTGGAAAATATCAAAGAATGGCTTAGTTTAAAAAAATGTATTAGTAAATAACCATAGATGAATAGAATGTTTCATATATTATGATGATGAAAAGATAAATCGTCTTTATTATCTTCACATATTCACCATATTACACGTTAATTTATGTAATTTATGTTATTTTTTAAAAATAAGTTATCGACTATATTTATTTATTTTATTTGCATAGATTTTTTAGGAAGTTTATTCCTTTTTTATTTCAAATTTTATATTATTTTGTATTGACATTTAAATTTTTATTTATCCTATTAATTTATCTATATATCGTGCGATTTTAACATAATTTGTATTATTTTTACATGATGTGTATTTTTAATAAAGGTTTTGGTTAGCCTCCCTGGATATCTCCTACTATTTTGATAAAGGTTTTGGTTTTTAATTGTGCTCTCTTTTTTTTTGACAAGCTTTTTATTGTGTTTTGAGTTATTTTTAACTCTCACAATATATCATAGAATATTCTTCATCAAAAATAGAAAAAGTCCTATGGTCCAATATTCAAAGTTAAGTAAGTCCAAAATTCATATTAAAGATGTGTCACACCTCAAGTCAAATCAACGTTAAATTTGAAATGTATGCTTAATTTTCCCGTCCTGGGTAGCTTCAGTTTCCTATATATACAACCTAAAATTTGCCAAAGTATAATAAAAGAGGAGCAATGGCAATGAAGAAAACACAGTTAGCTTCTCTTCTTAAAAGTTTGCTTCTAATCCTTTTATCTTTATTATTTCATGATCTAGTCACCGGAGTTAGACTGCATCACGACTTCGAATATCGTTAGTATCTCTCTATTCCTATAAACTTGATACACCAAATTTTAGAAATGTTTTAGAAAAGAAAAACACTTTGGAATTCGAAACTTGTTAAACTAATAAAAAGAAAAAATAAACCAAATTAAATAATAGTTTTAGTTTTAATGACATTCTTAACATTAACATATCTATTTTTTATATTTGTATCAAGTTCGAGTTTCTAGTCATACGCGTATATCTGTTCAACCTCCTCCACCGTGTGGAAATGGAATTATCAAGCATGCTACCAGAAAACCAAAAGACTCTTGTAGAAGCATTAAAAGACCGCCTCCTGCATATCCTTGACTTCTCGTAAGACTTAACAAATTTGAAGAAGACAATACATTTTGCCGAAACATCATAATATACTTGTTACAAAAAAAATACAAAAAAAAAAATCATCGTTTTCGGTGGTAGTCTTTATGCAATATTATTTGCATGTTGTATTTGTGTTTGAAGTCATTTCTCGAATTTAGTTTGTGGGGTTTGCCGTTTTAGACTGAAACCTTTATTCGTGTAAAACAGGACTGTGAAACTTGTTCGATCAATATCTTTTATTCATATTTTGGAGATCATTTTGAGACTCCATTATACCAATCCATATACAGTCAAGCATGCATGCTTTTTCCCTCATAGAGGAAATAGGTATACTATATTCATCCGCTTATTGGGACTCCTTCGTTTGTGCCTGCTTATCCCGGCTACAATAAATAACTATCGAAGAGCGATCCATCTGAAGACTTCATAGTGTTCGGCATGGTTTTAGCCTAGCCTCTCAAATGAGCCCCTAGTAAAAAAATCCAAGCAGCAGCTGCACGAGTCCGCTCGGAACCATCGTAGATGGTTCAGCCGCGCCCGGTGCCACGAAATGATTGAGAACTACGACGTTCAATACAGGGATTCGGCATTCAAGAACTCCCTCCCAGCCATCCTATCTTGTGTAAAAATCGCTTTCAGGCCAGTACTCTTTCTCTCCGGGAAGCGAAGGCAGGAGCAAAGCCTATTGATTGAAAATGCTGTTCGGGCGTCAAGTGGGAATTCTTTAAAGTCAAGTTCACTTCTATAAATTAATAATATTATCAACAAATTATTTTATTAATTTAAAGAGAGTATTAATTTATCGATAAATTAATAATTATTAATTATAGAGAGATTGGCAAAATTTCAAAAATATATATTTCAAATGATAAATTAATGGTTATTAATTATAGAAAGATTTGCATAATTTCAAAAATATATATTTCAAATAAGAAACTGAAAAATAACACTTCAATATTTTAGTGGTAGTTACTTGTTAGAAATAAGTATCGTATATGCAGTTTTTAATTAAAATTATGTAATTTGGGAAGATAATATGATATGTTTTTGATCTAACATAAAAATATAGATAAATTATACAAAAATATTCAAATAACACTAATTAATATTTCACTAAATTATTTTAGTTATGTTTTATAATATATATATATATATTAATTTATGATATTGATGGATCATATAATTACATAGATTTTTTTACTAAAACTATTATCTTATTATTTTATCAAATTATGTTAAATATTACATTGGCCCAACTCAAAACAAAAAAAAACAATAATTTAGAGATTTTATTAATTTATAGAGGTTCTGGTGTATACTAAAGAGAGATGTGAAGAGATATACAACTTTGTGTTTAAAAGTTTAGTAACACTAAACCCTCATTATTCATATTTAAGATATATACTAGAAGATTAATGCGAAATGAAGAAATAAATAATTAATTCAAAGTAGTAATAGTTACATATTTTATTTTATAAAATTATATAGTTAAATGTGATAAATAATGAGAGGAATATATATGTGTAGTAGATTAAGACATGTCTGATAGAAAGATTTTCAAATTTAAAATCAAATAAAATTCAAGAAAATTTTAAATTATTAGTTGAGCTTGATGTTCACCCCTGTATCCATGCAATAACTTATAGTTTCTCATCAGTTGCAAGTAATTTAGTATATGTGAGTTGAAGTTGATGTCCATCTCCTTGTTCATGCATAACTTATATTTTTAATAAGTTGCAAGTATGTAACAATCATAGTTCTCGAATTCCAATCAATTTATTCTATAATATATGTAACATTTAACCAACTATGATAATAAATTACTTTAGATTCTACACAACTAAAAAATTTTGTTCAAATAATTAAAATCACGTAATTGTTTTTATTAAAACCTAAATAATTAAAAAGGATACAAACCTCAGTTTGAAAAAGAAATTTCAAATTTTATTAAAATAGTAAGATTGAACACATATTAGAAAAGTGACAACTACAAAGTATATTATCTTTTATTTATTTTTATTGATTTTATTTTTTGATTAATGAAAAACAAAATACAAACATTTTTATGTTTAAATGATAAGATCCTTAACCCAAAAACTATGGGCCGAATGCCCAAGACTTAAATTTTCTTGCTTTATAAGATATTAACGAAGATAAAATAAAATAAACAAAATTAGACTAATTTACAACTACATGTTATGGAATATATTACTCCTAAGTCGACGTGTCGGCTAGAGAAATGAAAGTAAGAAGCAGCTTCGTAAGTAAAATGAATCATCAACAAAATAAACAATAAAAATGAATCATCGAAAAAAATAATTTATTAAAATTGATCTTATATATGAGAATCAAAAAGACGTGTAGATTAGCGGAAGATACGGCGATGCTTTTGCTTCTATGTTCTTTGTTTTCCTTAATTAATAAATATTTTGGAGTTATAAATTTGAGTCCATTAATTTCACCTTACTGCCAGCTAACAATCCCAATGAGTTTACTCATAAATGTTGTAATACACACTTTAATTTACATTCATTCATTTTCTATATCACTCGAAAAGATAATGATGTATATAGTCTGTGATATGAGATCCATACGTTTTCCCGACATTTAGTTTTTTTTATATGCCAAATTTTAAATTATTTCCTGTGTAAATAATTTTTTAAGTTTTTTTTATATAAATATATGGTCACATTAATAATATAAATTAATAACCATATAAATTTATTGTATATATAATATATTTTAGTGAAATATGATTCTAATATTGTTTATTGACTAGTAATTTCTAATTTTGTTAGATCTTAAAATGGACAATAATATATGATATTATTTTCTCAAATAATTAAAATTTAATATATGCAATAATTATTTTGTAATGCCTAAATGCATTAAAACTGAATGAAGTACTCTTTTTATTTTTTTCTGGTTTTTATATAATATTTTTGAAATTTGAAAAACTCTTTATAAATTAATAATTTATTAATTTATATATAAATTGATACCTTTCTAAATTTATAAAAACTTTCGGTTCTGACATTATTAATTTATAGAAATTTTACTGTATGTCTATAGTACACAATATTTACAGTTAAAACACACACACACACTAAATTCCTTAATTTTGCTTCATATGGTTTAAAAAATGAAAAGAAGCTAATGAAACTGAGTGGTTTAAATTCAAAATTAATTAATATAAATGTTAATTTCAGTACTTATTTTACATTATGAAATAAAATATTTATTATTTCAATTATTAGGAAAACTGAAAGTGAAATAAAATTGTAATGAACATTATTATTAGTTAGATAAAATTGTAGTAGAATTTACAACCCTAAGGAAAAAAAAATTACTGTTATAATTTAAGAACTTATGTATCAACTATGATTTCATATTATTAGTGGAAAACGTTGAGCTGGCTGTGAGAGAATAAGGCAATATGATTATAAAAAATAAATTAGAGCAAGTGCGGTTTGTAGAAAATAGAAGAACCGGTGAAAAAAAAATATAGACGAATCATTACTTAAAACGGTGTATTAACTACAATTTTAACTATCATTTTTAGATCATCTAAAAATATTATAAAAACATGTGATTGGACATCTATACATTAGAAATTTAGAATGATCATCTTTTAGGACAGTGATTGGCAATAGATGC
Organism: Nasturtium officinale; assembly: GCA_963854855.1. Lineage (NCBI taxonomy): Eukaryota > Viridiplantae > Streptophyta > Magnoliopsida > Brassicales > Brassicaceae > Nasturtium > Nasturtium officinale. Next base: position 5,734,724 of record OY978512.1, read on the forward strand.
AAGTGCAAAAAAACACTATATGGTTGAGCTAGACACTGACTCCAAAAATAATAAACACTTTTAGTAAGCCCAGTACTTATTTTTAAGGTAAGGAAAATGAACATAAACTCTGTCTAGCTAGAGACTAGCGTTATATGCATTTATGACTGTGAAGCTTCAAACTAGATTAAAAAATAACGATAAATATCGGGCTTGATCTAATGCCAGCTTATTTTTCTAATCAATTGATAAAACTCAAATAAATTTTAAAACTTATTAGAAAAAAAAATCTTAACTATGCGTCATCAGCTTAAATAAAATATTAGACAAACCCACTTATATAAACCTTTATCATGACATAACTACACAAAACACAAATACACAAAAAAATTGTCTCTCTTTGCTTACCAATAGACAACAATCTTTAAGCCACTTCTCGTATACAAGAAACACAAAACCCCTAAAAGCCACTCAATAAACTTAAATGGCACTCGTTAATAACCATCCCAACGAGGCTAATTACATTGAAAAACAAAACTCTTCTTCCTCCGAAGATCTCTCCTCACCAGGATTGGATCAACCTGAGGCAGCTTATGGTGGAGGAGGAGGTTCAGCTTCAAGCAGTAGCACAATGAACTCAGATCATCAACAAAACCAAGGGTTTGTGTTTTACCCATCCGGTGAAGATCATCACAACTCTCTGATGGATTTCAACGGATCATCATTTCTTAACTTTGATCATCACGAGAGCTTTCCTCCTCCAGCCATAAGCTGCGGTGGTAATAGCGGCGGCTTCTCCTTCTTGGAGAACAATAACATGAGCTATGGCTTTACAAATTGGAATCAACATCATATGGATATTATTAGCCCTAGACCTATTGAAACTCCTCAAGGCCATAAAGACTGGTTATATTCTGAATCAACTGTCGTAACCACTGGTTCTAGACACGAATCTATGTCGCCGAAATCCGCAGGAAACAAACGTTCTCACACGGTAAATACAAGAACTTTTGTATATATTTTTCATATAAGAGATCAATGCAAAGTTGATATATATATATATGTATTTCATCCAAAAATAAAATTGATATAAGTGTTTATTAATTTGAATTATGGATCTTCAGGGAGAGAGCACTCAACCCTTGAAGAAATCGAGTAGCGGCGCCAACGGGAAGGCCAAGCCTAAGCCAACAACTTCCACTAAAGATCCACAAAGCTTAGCAGCCAAGGTTTGTTTTCTTGATATTTAGAGGCATCTCATACTATGTTTTAGCCTTGTACAAACAAAATTATTAATGATATATTGTGTTAAAGGATTTTTGTAAAATTTATATCAATGTTTTAAAAATGTCTTTTGGATAAAAAAGCATTTTGAGTGTTTCAATTGCACATGATAAAAGACGGTTTGTTTTGTTATATTTATCAAAATCAAAGTAAATAAACTCGACCTGTTAACTCATGCTTTAGTACATGTTTTATGGTACAGAATCGAAGAGAAAGGATAAGTGAACGTCTCAAGATATTGCAAGAACTTGTACCCAATGGCACGAAGGTACACATTAAAATATAAAAATTTGGTTCATATTATAAAACTATTAAATTAACTATTGTGATAAGTAATGATCAATATTTGTTACATTTCCCAGGTTGATTTGGTGACAATGCTAGAGAAGGCTATTAGTTATGTCAAGTTTCTTCAAGTACAAGTGAAGGTATACTAATTATGGCAAACAACCCTCAAATTTTCTATACACGGTTGATTTGTCCTATAATATATATCTAGTGCATATATTGATATAATCTAATGTTTGTTAGGTACTTGCGACTGATGAGTTTTGGCCGGCACAAGGAGGAAAAGCTCCAGACATTTCTCAAGTTAAAGACGCCATTGATGCAATCCTCTCATCATCACAACGAGACAGGAATTCGAATCTGATCATCAATTAATGAAGAGTTTAATCATTAAATAAACAATCAACATTAATTACGTACGTTGTAATAATATCGGGGAAAACAATGATTCTCTCGATAAATTCCACGTATGTATATTTTAAAATCCGATCCAAAGTGTAACGTTAAATTATGTGAAAACAAGAGAAGTTCTTAATTTGCGTCATTGTAATCAACAATGATCAGTCGATTTGGGTCCACACGAGGATGGAATCTTTAACTCGTCAATAAGTGGGGTAATATATATAATATACATAAGTATTTTATTTTATTTTTGTATTTTGTGTGTTAGGTCTACGGAACACAGATCTTGTCATGGAATTTAAACTCCAAGAAATAAAATTCAGTACTTTTGGAATTTTCTTGAGCTTCACTTCTAAAAAATTCTATCTGTTTTGTCACCTTTCTAGTACTATTCGAACTTTGGCTTCGGTAGTTCTTTTGAGTGACATGCTTATTTATTTATGATTACCCGAAGGTTTGTCATATGCAATACATTTTCAAAGTCTCAGCATTAATTATGGCTTGCATATGTACAACAAAAAAATCAAATATAAATAGATTGAAAAGTACATATAGTAGGAGTATATAAAAGACAACTAACATAAAAAAAAAAAGATCCAAACGGTTTAATAGTTTTTATATAATGTACAAGTCTATCATAGTAAACAAAAAAAAGAAAAAAATAAATTTAGAGATCACCCTGAAAAGTTATTTGTGGTGTCTTCTTTTAAAAAGTTGGTTACAATACATTAAGGATCAAAACCTATCTAAATTTAAGTTTTATTGGGAAGCTAATTAAAATGAAAATAGCATATCTATATCTATAGTCAATTTATAGTTGAGGAATAAAAAAATCAATTAATAGTTCAATAAATCTCAGACACACACAAAAATAAAAAATCAACACAACCGATTGATGATCTCGGAATTAAAGAAGGATAGCCATACACTGATACACATCAGCATTTTAATTGTCTAAGAATTATTTTTCAAGTTAATTGGTTTCAAAGTATATTTAATTAATTGGACGACATACCTAAGATCTCGATTTAGCAGCCGAGATCAGCATGTGTCCTTTGGGAAAGATTAGGGTCTATTTGTTCGATTAAATTATTCACGTTATTTTCGTTTAAACTGATATTTAAATGTAAGTCCAACATTATAAAACTGATAAACTACATGATTAGCCACATGGATAATCCCACTATAAGCGCTGTACTTGTATTTATGTACTTCGGAGCCCCATCAAGTCAATAAGACAAACGAAGTTATTGGAAGTCCAATAATTTATTTAGTTTATAATCAGTTACTTGATTCCCTATTATCTTACTAGACTAACATTCTATTGTATTGTAAACGAAAGAAGTTATAAGAAAACATATTCCAATTCGATTTATCCTGGAGAAGTTGTGTTAAATATAAAATTTGTATTAATTTGATAAAATGATAATAGAAAACGATATAATAATAATAATAATAATAATAATAATAAGAATAATAATAATAGACATTTGTTTGTTCAAATGAATACACAAGTGAATTTGGAACATTTTGGATGATTGTATTAAGTTTAATGGGTTGTAAATCAACATATATTTGATAATAAGTATATTGGTTTGAGTCTTTCATATATTACTCAAGTGTTGTTTATATTTTACGAACAAATTTCCTCAAAAAAAATCATATTTAGCCATTAATTTTGACACAATCTATCACATTTTCTCGAAATTATGTCCTTCTAGCTATTTTGTCGAATTAAGTCTTCACTTATACCATCAATTAGTGGAATTATCATGTCATTTAGAGGTAGGATTAGCAGTTCATCATATGTTTAGACTCTAAAATAATATTAATGTTAATAGATTTTCCAACTAAAAATTAATTGTAATTAATGAATTACCTCATATAATCAATATCTCTTTCCATCTACTGATTGATGTAAACAATAATTCAAATACTTTACTTGTTTAGTTAATTAAGAATTGTTACAAGCCGATTGGGTTTTTCCTAACATCCAATTTAATAAAAAAATGTAGTCAACCGGTTTACTGATATCCCTTATCAAAAACAGTTTACTCACCAAAAAAGAGTGTAAGAAAGATAAAACCTGTTTTTTTAAAGGTATAACATGTTACAGTTGACATGTCTTTGGATATAAAAAAACTCCACAATACATTAATCTTCTAAATTAGCTTTTAAAGCTTTATGTAATTAGGATGTTTTCGATTTCTTTTTCAAACAATATAATTTTTAGTTTTTTGGATTGTTTTTTCAATTTTTTTTAATAACTTAGCGATATTTGGGCCAATATTTAATATTTAATAATCTTTTAAAGAAATAGTACCGATGATTTCCGCTTTAAATTTTCTGATAAAATATAAGATATGATTCCATTTCCATCTATTAAAAGAAAATTCTCTTGTTTATAATTAAATGTCACTCTACGTAGAGTTGTCAAGCGGGTTAATCCGCGACCCGTCCCGCCACAGGTTTATACTATTTTGAGATAAAAAAAATTACCCATCTGACCCGCCAAAGTTAAAAGGATAATTCACACCCGCCCCGCTTTATTCAGCGGATTATCCGCCAGACCTGCGAGTTACCCGTCAGACTCGATAAAAATAAATATTTAAAAATATAAATTATATCTAAAAATTATAAAATAATAAAAAAACATTAAAACACAAAACAATAAATAATTTATTTTAAAAAAACTTAAAATAACAAAAAAATTCTTTAAGAACTCATAATAACACAAAAAAAAATTACTGTTAGCGGGTATGACCCGCTTAACCTGCAAAAAAAATATCATAACCCACACCACTTCGCTAAAAATATAACCCGCTCCCGCATAACCTACAAAATTTAAAACTTAAAATTTGTCTATCCGCATCCACCCCGTGGCGGGTCAAACGGGGCAGAACCACGGGTAATAACTCAAATTGATAGCCCTAACTCTACGACCAATATTTTATTCTAAACTAAGTGTAATTTTATATTTTGATTGCACACAGAATATATTATTTTGTTCATATTTTTTTAATGTACTGACCAATAAAATTTTATGTGATTCATTAATCAAGCATAGAATAATAAAATTAGTTATGTTTTTAATAATTGTACAAAAATATTAAATGACATTTATTTATAAACAAAATTAATATCCTACAAAGAATCAAACTCAGGAGCGATGGAGTAATACATTTTTTGGAATCCATTTTTATCACCAGATTACCATTTGCTTAGTTATTTATTTTTGGATTGCTGACTCATTAATGTTCCTAATCAAACTACAGAACTCAATTTTGAACTAAATTGTTTTTGCGTTTAAAACTGCAATCTCATCACCTCAAATTATGATCCGTTACTTACCGAATAAACTGCTAGAATTAAGTAGTACATTTTTTTGTTAATCAGGACGAGCTTTTTACCACTAATTCTTCTACGGTGAATAAAGCTACCGAGTAGCCCATTGACGGAGTTTTTTTAAAGGACATTAAATATCACACTATTTCCACTTTCCAAATGAGGAAATTTAGATTGGTACGATATTTTAGTTTTCTATAAATAAGAGAAAAAATTATTCTACAGCTTGAACTTGTTGACTCTGGCCCTGATATCGTTATCTTACTGATACCGAATTTATACGCTTAAATAGCCGAATTATTAACACAAAATTTATAAGAGTCTCAATTGATTAATTAGGGGATATACCTTTGATGATTCTCCACATTTAAAGGTTAATAATTTCATTTATTTATTGTCTGGATGTCTCCATAACTCAGAACATGAAATTTCATATACTATTTTCAAATATAGTCATAAATGCGTGGCCACTTCAGCATTCAGTTTTATGTCGATTAATGTCTACTTGATTATACTAATTACTAGTAATATACATAACATTTTGTAACTAATAATCCGTTTGTACTATTGGGAGTATCATCTTAACTATAGAAGTATGATGAATGGATATACATAAAACGGATTATTAGTACAAAAATCATGACCCTTTCACAAATTATGTATTTCGAACATAAATGCAACATTAGTCTCTAGTCAACCAATATTAATGGCTAATGAAACAATTCATGGAACAACTGTCATGACAACCTAACTAATAATCCGTTTTATGTACATAATTTGTGAAAGGATCGTGATTTTTGTATCATTGATCAATTAATTGAAAGTTTATTAATTAGCCAGAAAACAATAACTTAAACCACAATTAGGTAAATAGTAATGATATGATATTTTTGGATAATTGCATCCCTTACTTAACTTTTACGAAAGTCGTTATTGTTTTCTGTAATATGATGTTTTCAATTTTCATGTGTATGTCTAACTTACAAAATGAAGTTTGTAAATAACGGAAATAGCAATATATTAGATAGGTTATTACGTACTAATATAGTTTTCATTCTTAATCTTCTTATATTTAAATTAAATATTATCAGTTTTTGTAGACATAACACGGTTACGGTTATTACGGTTAAGATTAATTAACCACCGGTTACGGTTATATTTATTTCTTTAACCTTAACATTAACCATTTGAATACGGTTAAAATAGGTACGGTTTAACGGTTACAGTTAAACACATTAAATATGATTCAATTATTTTAAATTATAATATATAAAATTACAATAAAAATAATTATTTTATTTTTAAAATGGTTACGCTTAACTAAACAGTTAACCGATAGTTTTTATACGTTTACGGTTAAAAAATTTACGGTTAATCATAATTATATAATTGTACGGTTACTGTTATGGTTATTAACTATTTTATACAGTTAAAATCTGGTTACGGTTGAAAATAGATACGGTTACGGTATGAAATACGGTTACGTTTACATTTTGGTCATATCTATGTCTTTGGTTGGAGATAATTCTGATGATTTTACTGCGGTTTCTACAATGATCTATTCTGATACTCTTCTAAACCAGCTTTAGTAGCTCTAGATCGTACTTTGGATGTTGTTCTTTCCTTTCGATCAACCAATCTTGTTCTAATTCACAACAATTGCCCGCAAGATGTTTCTCTCTACGTTGGATGATCGGAGATCCTGAATATTCTAATTTTGAATTCGAGAGAGATTAATTTTTTCTCTCAATTGGAGAGAGTTATTCTGGTTGTTATTATCATCGGTGTCTTTCTGCTACCAATAATTTTCTATGGTAAATTTATATTAATATCGGTTTACTATTTCAAACGCAGAAAAATTCCGCAGATTTATTAAAATATTAAGAAGATCTTAATATTGTCATCAAAAGAAGTTTTCAATAAATGCAAAGATATACGAAGTGATAGAAGAAAAAATACGAAGTCTATATTATTATGAAATACGTGAATATGAACTAATTAGTTTCGTGTTGATATTGTAAAATATATATCGAATGCAATGGTCTTTTATTATATGATTTAGAAAGCAAAAGAAACAATGATAATATTACATTGCACCGTTTAATTTTATTTTATCTAATAATTTATCTATGTATAACACATAAATGTGTTTTTATAATAATTTGTATTTTGATTTTTTCAATTGACATTGTAGTTTTTTTTGTACTTCTTGAAAAAAATATAATACAATACAACCTGAAATTACCTATTACGTAAATCGTTAAACGGAAAAAGGAAGATAATTAGACATCCACATAAAATAGTATATTCAGAAATAACGTACGTTTCCCATAAAAATAACAATGTTTCCAATAAAAGTTACAATCGTCTAAAAAATTATGTGTAACATATTTTCTTATTTCCTATACTAAAACTATTGCCTTCTCTTTTTTTTTGTTAGTTGGTCACTATTGCCTTCTCATTAATTAACACTTTAGTAAAGTTTTAATACATACTATATGTTTAGTAAAGTTTATATATGTTTGGTATATATAACAAAAAAATTGTCCGGGTCAATTTTCTCAATATATTGTGTATAGACTAGATTTTAGTTTATAGCCAAACATACCAATCATATATAATATTGATACCAAAACACTAATAAGAAACAATTTCTTAAAATATAAATAACTAATAATATTGTTCATTGAGGGAAGTTTAATAAAGATAAAATTGCACATGGTACATTTTAAAACCGGAAGTTATATATGTATTATCATTATATAAAAGAAGTTGAAAACTTTACCTCCCCTAGTCGTATCCTACATATCGAATCACATAAAATATGTCATGTCATTAAGAGAATGGCAAGCTGGATTTTGTTATCATAAAGTATGTGTATTAGTTATATAAAAGAAATATGTTTGTTTAATACTAAATAACTGTAATTAATAATACAGGAGGATCCACGTGCATGCAGATTTGATTAATACAACGTGAGGTTCGGATAAATAAAAGGATTATTTTTTTTTTTCCTTTTCTTATCGTAGTTCTTGTTTATCATGATTTTTTTTTGGCTTCCTAATTCCTTTATTTTAGCGGTATAGTATAGACTATAGATTATAGATTATTTGAAAAAGTAATACAAAGTTGAGAAAGTCCAAAACATCAACTTTATCGTATCAGCTTTAATGTATGGCTTATTTGTTATTTTTCATTAAATATATGATTTGTTTTAATGAATACACTCTAGATCAACCATGTTACAAAATACTATAAATCGAAAGCATAAAAGCCTTATAGACCAGTATTGTATTCTCTAAATAATAACTAAGAGGGGACCATTATATGAATAATTAGTATCATTTCAAGTGAAGAAAATTGTTTCAATCCGTCCACACAAAAATAAAATAAAAAATTGATTCACATGGCTAATCACATAAAAATCAGTGTATAATAATATCCTCGCATCTCGATTAATGTGAATGGTCCAAATATTTGGATTTCTTTCCGTAGTGTAATTGCCATTAAGATCAATTATGGTTCCCACATCATTGCATCTTTTAAAATTGAAACTTTCTTGTATGATTTTATATTTTTGTTTGACATCAGTCTCTACGGCCAGATCGATTTTTGAGCATATCCAACTTTATACACTATTTTGATGTTGAAACTATATATTTTAAATATAATTTAGCACTAAAAGGTTATATTCTCTAACTATAACACTAAAAATTACATTATTATATATTATATTATTATTTAATATTTATTTTGTTATTTAATAGTTTTGATTAATATTTCTATTATATAAATTTTATTACATTAAGAAAATATTCATATAAAAAAATTCTCATTTTATATCTATTTTAAAACTTATTTTCCTTTATTTAATTTATTATTTTATTAATTAAATAAGTGAATAGTTTTTAGTGTTGTGAATAGTGTCACACCAAATTTGGTGTAACATTGTAACATTACACTAAAATGATGTAATTTATGAAGTTCTATTGAAGAAGTTTTTGTATAAATTACACTAAAATAGTGTTTAGTACTCCCATTGGAGATGACCTTAGTACATAGAAATAAGTAAATAAATTATTGAACGAATAAACACTGAAATTTAATAAATGAATATAATGTTTTAATAAATCTAATGGATGAATATATTCCATATGTCTCCCAATTCTTTTCTAATTAATTCACACATAAGAAATAATAAATATTTAACAGTAAATATGTTATTTTCATTTTTATTTCTAATATCTATAAATCAGTTAATAATTTAACAGTTCAAACACTTTCTATTAATATTAGTAAAACTTTATTATTGCTAATTATCATGATGTTGTATAATATATGTTTGTTTGTAGTGTTATTATATCTTTACTTGTTTTTTTTAACTTTCTGTAATGGCTAAAGATTTAGAAAACTAACATGGAAGGGAATAATAAAAGTTATATTAGACTAATTTTACTATATCCGTTATTATGACGAATGATTTAAGAATATATCATTGATGTTTTGAAATTTAGTTTAGGATGTCCTGATTTTCTTAAAGTCCGATAATTAAATACTTAATTCGATTTTTATGCTCCAATTCGGTCTAAATAGATCAAATCAGTTACAATCGGCTGGTTAAACAATTAATTTACTTTTGTTTTTCTCTTATGCTTTTTCTTAAAATTTTAGGTTTTCAGTTACTTTATACTACTATTATTGAAGGTTATTTAGGTTTAAAGTTTATTATTTCTATGGTTAAGTCTAATTTTAATTTGGAATGAGTTATTTTTAATACATCTTTTCTGAAATAAAAATATTTCACGTAATTTATATATGGTAAAATACTATATAAATATATGAATATTTAAATATATATATATATATATATATAATTTATTGACACCTAAATCAGGCATAATATCTTATTAATCCGTCTAAATTTTAAAACATTTCCCATGGAGGTTGTTAGATATAGTTTTTAAATGAAACAAATAATCATTTCTAATAAAAGTGAGAGATAGTTAGAAGGAGCTCTTAGTTAAGAGATTTTATAAGGGATATGGACATTTGAAAAAACTTTCTTCCATTTATTTTATCTCTATTGACCAATTATTTTTAATTAAAACATTTTTCCAATTAGGAGAGACACCCACCTATGTATCTAGCTTTATATCCCTACTAAGCGTCTAGCTAACAACTATTGATTTTTTGGAATAGTGAATAATATCAATCAAATAACTAACATTACAACAGATTCGATCCAGTGATCCAAAAAAAAGAAAGATATTAGTTTACTGCAGTTCGATGGTTAAAACAAAATTATTCACTAAAATTAATTAGATAGTTCAACTTGCATTCATAATTTTAGACAACTAGCATCAAGCATTGGTTACTAAGTTGACCTTTAACTCTTTCTAACAATAGAATAAGTTGGAGATGTATATACTCGGGTAAGTAGGTTTCCTGAATTGGTCTCTAACTGATGGAATCTCATATTATACAAAGTACAAACCTGCATGCACTTGGACATAAATTTCAGATATGTTAAATTAATCCATCTTGATCATAAAGCTAATCATTTTACTACTACCTTACATCATGATACATTAAAATATATATATATATATACTAGTCACATATACCCGTTGTCTTACTTTTATTTTTCTTATGTTTCATTATACAGTATATAGCTAGCTACTAGCTAGGTCTGCAAAATTTTCCACATTTTCCTATTTATCAAAAATTAATTTTACAATAGAAAACTAGTATATATATATATAGGTCTTTTTTGTTTAAAATTTCAAGATACTAGATTCGGTTAGGGATAACCTAATTATAAGAAAGAAAATAGAGGCCAAATAAATTAGTTAATTCCATATTTTTATACTTCCATTCCATAAGTAAGAATTGAACAAGATTGCTGAAGTTTAGGCAAAGTATAAGAGAACGTGGCTAGCAAAACTTCAATTGAGAAAATGAGAGACATGTTGTTTGTCCTTTTCTGGCTTAACACTTCCGCGTGGACCAACAAAATCTCTTTCAACCTTCTTTTCTTTACTAGTTAGGGCGGCTCAACAGTAGCAGAAAAAACAAATAATGGGCCTTGTTCAGCAGTTGAATTACGAACTCTGTTTGACATATTAAAAGTGTTTTCCAATTATTTTGGCCTAAAAATATAACAATTTGTTTTTGGTTGGTGTATCAAAAATGACCGGGTCAAAATGTACATCTTGCATATATTTAAGGATTTTTTCTACTAAAACGCCAGTTTTTAAAATTTGTATCTCACTCATCACGTATATCGTAAATGTGGTACCGTCGATCGATGTGCTGTTAAAAAGGTTAAAGGTAATGTCATAATGACATTGTTATTTGACTCAGTTGCATCTGGATCTCAAGTAGATCTGACAGCAAAGTTAGTGAAGTTTATGACAACTTCAAGTCGATCTGACGACCGTTACTTCATATGTTTGTGATTAAGGATTTGGTGGTTGATGTGAGAACTAATCCTCCACTATTTTACAAAAATCATAATGTTTTGAAGAAAATATTTATTTTGCTTAATACAAACATAATGTAGTTAATCATTAATAGGATATCGTATTGACACTACCGTTAATTTTTTATTAGCAATCAATGGTGTCGCATCCATAATATATGTGATAGGTGTATTTGTGCATGAATTTTAAGAACTTCAATAGTTTTTTCTAGAAAAAAAAAACTCTATATTGAAATATAGTTCTAGTTCAAATATAGTAAATAGAAATACTTATTGAACATCTAGACGGGACCACTTTAATCCCCTAGCAAACAACACCTTAGTAGCGATGTTTATGATAATTTTTTTTTTTTTTTTTTTATAATAGCGTAGATTAAAAAGCATAACTTTCGCTAGCAATGGCATTAATGAAATTTTACATATTTTAGAAATCGTTCTTTGTTGGAGAGTCTTTATATTCTAAGACAACCTCGTCGACTATTAATAATCTATATGTGTGTGTGAGTGTTTATTTTTACATTTTTAAGATTAAAATGCAGCAAATATTCGATAATTCGACGTCAGTAGATATCGAAGACACAGAAATACCTTTTATATCCATTCCGTAAGTTCAATGTATACATTACAAACTACGTGATTCCCATGCATAGAAGATATACATCATGTCATCATATATATATTATATAATGTATACCTTCAAAGTGAGACATCGACGTCAAAGCGTACAAGTTCGTATGAATATGCTGATAAAAGAGGCTACATATGTGAATATGTGCACATGGATGGTTCCATATAAACCGGACTTCATATTTTCTCCAGCTTACACAGTACTTTAAATGCATCTATCCATTATACATTAATATACCTTCATTATTTAATTGATTAATTTTATGAATTGATTTTAAACTGTTGACAAAAAATTGGAATTTTTTTTTTTTTGAAATTAACACACTAGAAGTAACTTAAACTTGGTTAAAAGAAAAGATTTATGTTCAGATGAATATAAGGATTTTCGAAGATACATAAATGGGAATTGATAAGAGCGGAAATACTTTGTGTATGACTATATGAGAGGATGATATTCCAAGATATTTTAATTTTTTTATTAGATGGTATACGTACAGAGTTTTTTCTTTATGGACAAATAACATGTTTTGAGTTTAAATGATTTTCGAACTGAAGAAGCATCATGATGATGTTTAGTATTTCAGTGTGACTGAATTGGATTCAACATTCTAACATGAAACTGTAAATCTGTAACTCAATATTTTGTTTCAATGTAATCCATCTAAACTCTCTATCTTATGAAAAGCCAAGAACTATGAAGATTTAAATATAGATGGTAATACAATTCATCAACCCTGATACAAAACACTGGATTATGCATTGCTACAGAATTTATATACCATATATACTCTGTTGAACTGAACCATCTCCAGAACTTACATTTTCTTATTAAAAAGGTAATTAAATATTTTCTTAGATTGAAATGATCTTAATAGAAGGTACTAACAAATAATTTAACAGAGAGAAACAAAAGGTGGATATTAAAGGCAACATAGTGGTGTGATACATGCATCCATGCAAAATATCTTAGATGAGATTTGATTTGGTTACTTTGGCCTTATTTGAAATCCATGCATGTGTCTTAAGAATTTAAAGTACTTCGGTTGCGTACTTTCCCTGAATTGTTTATATTATCTGGAACATTTTCTTAATGTACATAATGGATTTACCTGGTTTCAATGCATTTGATTCCTAATTATGAATTCTACTACAATTTCTTAAAATGGATCTGCAATAACAGTTTATTTGATATAAAAATCTAGATTCTTAAATAACTATTTCTTTCAGATAATTAATAAAAATCTATTTCTTTTATATAAATTTTGTAAGAACATTTTTCCAGCTAAATATAATTTTTATCTAAGAAATACATGTTAAAATTCGACTAATATTATTTGGAAAGTAAAGTTGGAAACAGCTTCCTAAATGTAAGTTATTACATTATTTGTCACTGAAATCAAGAAGAAACAATTTTTTTGTATAAAAGATAGAAATATCCTAGATTTCTATTCTTAAAGTTTATATCCAAAAAACCCCAACCAAAACATTTACTATTCAGATGGAAAAAAATTTACTATTCATGCAACCAAATATAATTATAGTGATCAGTTTAACTCTATAAACAAATAAAAAAATCTAAAATATCAATGTAACTAAGAAAAGTCATATGTTCAAAATACTTACTAAACATGATTAATAAAACTATTGATTTTGGATAGTTGGATCATACATAACCTATTGATAAGTTAGGTAACAAAGTATTGTTGAAAATCATTTTCTTCTAACGTAAAACTAATTCTTACTAAATAAACAGGTAACAAAGTATATACATCATCAGGGGTAGACGTACATATAGAATGGGAGGGGCAGTTGCCCCTTAAAAACTAAAAAAATGGTGTGTTTTTTAAAGAAGTTTGACGTTGTTTATGTATTTGTATATTTTGTCACATATAAAAATAAATTTTAGATCTGCCACTCAATATAATATTTCTTTTTTTTCTTATACGTGATTTCTAACATTTTTTTACAATATTGACATCATCGGCTTGACGAGGTGTCAATGTCGATTTGTCCATCAAATATTTATTTCTTACACCCCCAAGAAACAATTATTTAATTAAAATCTGAAGTTCTAATGGCAATGCAAATAGGTCCAGTACTATCCCTAACACTTTATTGGGCCTTTTAACTCAATTTTCAAAATTAGTCCATGTCAGTCACTAAGAAAAATAACAAAACATAACGCCCAATATACCTGACATTTTATATTGGACCGTATTCTCAATCTTAGCCCATATTTTATTCAATAGAAGAAAGCTTTTGGTTAGAAATCAATTAATTACTGTGGAATTGTGGGGGTGATGATCAAAATATAACGTAAGATATGATGAACAATATCTAACAAAAGAAGAAGTTGAAAGCCTAACTAAAGAGAAGGATTCACAAGGATATTGTGGTGCCAAGTCTTCAACTAGGAGATGATCTATGGCCGAAACAAATGCTGGAGATCACTCACCCGAGGTTAGAATTCGCTTTTTTAGTGTCAAATTGTAAGCTTTCTTTAGTTGTTTAATGTAACATAAACAAATGTTCTATGTTTTCATGTTAATTTTTAAAACGTACTTTCATAATAATAATATTTGAATAGATCAATGTGATGGTCGTGAAACAAAGAAAAAGCAAAACAAAAATAAGGCAATCTAAGTCCTAATACATGATGCCAGTCAGTAGATTTCGACGATTGGTCTGTGTCCATCTGGTCTACTCAACCGCGCACAACTTTTTTTAACCGTAACCAGACCGATCTTTGGATTTAATATTTGTATTTAAAAAAGGTTAATTTTTAAAAATATATTAAAATAAAAAAGTTTTAATATAAAATAATTTTGAATATTATTATTTTTATAAATACTCTAATTTAAAAATAAGACTATTTACATTTTTAGTACAATATAACCTCTATAAATTAATACTCGATAAATTAATAACCTATTTAAATTAATAAATTATCACGGTTTTGAGTCGGAACCAGTGTAATAATGGACACATATCGACAAGATAATAAGATAATATATTTTTAAAAATTTCTATATAAATATATCGTCACATTAATAATATAAATTAATAATCATATAAATATACTCTATATATAATATATTTTAATGAAATATGGTTTAATTTTATTTATTTATCAGTAAAATTATAATTTTGTGGGAGTTTATTTTAATTTTTCTTAAAATATCAAAAATATATGATATTATTTTCTTAAATTACATCATAAAATAATTTAAAAACCTGTTATGCAATCATTATTTCCTAATATGTAAATTCATTAAAATATATCAAAGTATTATTATCATTTTTATGTAATATATTTTAATTTTTTGGAAAACTCTCTATAAATTAATAAATTATTAATTTATGGATAAATTAATACATTTTTAAATTAATAAAATTCTCCGGTCTCGATATTATTAATTTATAAATTTTTTTCTGAATATCATACATAACTTCAACAACTCTATAACATTATTTATTTTTATTTATAGTATATAATTTTTTATTAAAATTTGGTAGTTCGCAAGTTGTTCGGCCATTACGCAAATAAAAATCGCTAATACATTACAGTCCACTATAGATTTTTCCATGAAGCTCATCTCTATAATGTGTATAAAATTTTATGGCCAAAATCCACGTTATGATGGAATAGATTGAACTTAGCCAACAGATTTTGGTTTTAACATCTCTATAGGACAAATATACATTTGGCATCCGCGCAAGATGTAAATTCAAAAACGAAATAAAGCCACTAAATGATTGGTCTGCCTAAATAATTCAGCGACAATCCAACCTTTTATAACATTGGAACATTTATTCTCAACAGAAAATTAGATTTTAATTTTAAATTTAACACTAAAGTACTCTTTAAACATGGGTGTATTCTCGATTCTATCAACACTATCTCTTTCTGTTGACAAAAAGAAAAAGGAAAAATAAAACACTACCCCTTTCAATTTTGGTATGGCTTTCTTGGCTCGCAGAGATAATCTTTATTAATCATAGTTCAAACATTACTGTCTGACCTTGCTAAAGTAGACGTCATGTCTACATTTTGTAAACAACTACATTACATCAGGTCTACATTTTGTAGACAACTCAAACCTAATTGTGCATGATATATTCATCTATTGATATATAAATACACACATTTGTAGTTGGTAATGATATCATGACGGAATATAGAAGAAATTCAAATTTATTGGTAAAACATAAGTAAATTTTGACAACTTTTGTTAAGCGCTAAAACATTACAAAAAGATCAACACATTAACGATGGAGTTAAATCCATCAGTAGAATTTGGAAATGGTAGGAAATTTATCACTATGTTTAGAAGCATTTATATAATGCATATAATTGAGCAAAGTAATTAAAATATTTCCACAACATAATTGTTTATTTCAGAGTCGTTTACCTATCAAATTTCAGTCAGTATTATGTAGTCAAATATATAACTAATATACTAAATATGATTTCATAATCCGGCTTTACCATACAACACATGCCCCTTAACCACCAAAAAAACTAAAATACATCATATCACATCATAATTTGGCTAACTACTAGTCATGGTGATGATGTATACGGCTTTGCTTAGTCTAAATTTAATGGGGAGAGTGGTGTACCTAAAACACTCTTACACCACCCACATTGACCACATCTATTTGGGGTATATTTAAATATAAAACTAATTAAATAAAATAAATGAATGTTTTTAATTGAGTAAAAATATTATAAAATAGTGTTTTTACCAAAACACTAAAGACATGAGTATTTTTAATTTTATTGTTATTTTATTTTTACGACAATCTTCAAAGTATCAAATATGAAGATGGTCTTAGTACCACATCTTCCCTTATTTCTGTAATGGTGAAAGAGAAAGCTGACTTTTCCACTAGGCTGATACAAACAAGAAAGATTATAGATAAAGGATGAAAACAATCTTATATTTCCCCGAAAATGTTAGAAAGCTTATATAGTTTTGGAATGTTTTGGTTGATGACTAAAAAAATATTATGAACATTGCTTTAATTGGAAAGTAGGCGATTTTGGTTATTTATCACATCTCTCCTACCTAATTTTACAAAACCACTAAATATCATAAAAATGTAGTTAAATTCAGTAGTTGTAGAGAAATGTTGTTAGCCACATGCTTGGCTAAAGAGTTGCGAATTTCTACATTATGACTGATTCTCAGGTTCTCGAATATATATCGTTAAATATAGTGAATTTGATTCTATGTAGATTCAATGATGATGCAATTTTGAATTGTTTGTTGTGGTTCTTTACTTATATTAAAAACATGATAGTGGTATCAACTCCTATCTAGGAGTTGGAGGTACACAAGCTCTACAGAATTTGATACCACCATCATACTTTTCATATTAAATTATTTGCAATTTTTATTATAGTGTAAGACATTATTTAATTTATTATATTTACCTTTTTGGTTGCTAATTATTTTTTAATTATTTCTAACGGTAAGACATCGCTTACCACCTTTAAGTATGCTCTCATTTATTTATTTTTGCATACTCTCATATTTTATGGCTATCTTCTTACAACCAACCAACTTTTTATTAACTCGTATCTACAATAGGATGACATACTAAGTAACCAAAGGTAATCATTCATCGTGCGTCTAGTGGAGTGTGGACTGCCCATAACCTTCTTATTTTGTTTTTTAATGGTTTCTAGTGATGAAAACTATATATCATTTATAGATTTTCTTCAGATTCTTTAAAATCCAATCTATTTTTGGGAAATTCTTATAACTCTAAGCAACTTTCATTGCATACAATAGTGATCGTTGATTATTTGGGAACTTGTGGGGTAGGCGGTAGATACAACCAAACCTATTAGCCACTATAAATTTGTTATATCTTAAAGTATGAAAGGACTCAATAACGACAAGGAAAACAAACAGTCCTAAATAGCTCTCTATTTGCTATATAATGATAGATATGTACAAGAGATATGAGTACTACCACAATGTAGTTATATAAGAAAATAAATAAGAAGAGTTTTCTAAAGAAACAAAAAGAGAATTTGTTATCAGATTGATGATTATTTTCCACTTCTGCTCCATAGAACGGGAAGCTCTCTTCCACCTTCTCCGGCGAAACTCACCTGCTTCTGCACATGTTTTATTAAATATTATTTTTTCTTTGACTCTTAACTAATTTACAAAAAAAAATAAAAAAAATAAATGATTAGCCAAACAGATCGACAAATTATTTGGTGATGAAGAAGGTCTTCATCATTGGTAATGACTAATGAGTAATGACGACTGAGTATGATATTTCATCAATATTTTTTTTTACATTATAGTAAATATATATATATATTGTGCATATTATTCAGATTTGTTTTTTTAATTTTATTTCATCCGATAATAGGTACTTTTACATAATGTTGCATTTAAAAAATGCATGATTTTTATCGAAAAAAACACACGCATGATAAAATGATAACGCAATCACCTTTTACCAAAACCAAAAATATCACCAGTTTTTATTATAATAATCTCATCCTTAGTTCCAATTATCAGTCCATAGTAATTTAGCACAAACACACTAACAGATCTTATATTAACTAATAATCATATGTTCCTAAGCAGCTAAACTTACCATTCTTTCTACACTGTAGTAGTTTTTTTTTTGGTTTTTTTACAATGCCGTAGTTATATGACTACATCAGACACCCAAATTCAAGATATGTGAAACCAATTAAAAGTCCTTTTGTCAATCTAACTTTAAAGTCCACTCCTGCCCGATAAATGTTTGACTATTTTAAGTTTCACTGTTCATTCACATGCATCTATAGATACATATGTGAATGTGTGCCTACGTAAAATCTTTGGTATGCTACGTCATACTCACGTACATACAGATGAAATAAATAGATAACTACATATACCCTAGTGGCCTAGTGGTTTCAATATTATTATATTAATGTACTCTAGTCACTTCCAAAGTAACGCTTAAACAATAAAATTCCCTTTCTTGTCTTGTACATTGAGTAACTCCACTTCAATAAAAATTAAATTATTTGTTAATTTCCGGATATAATACTAAATTACGCAAAAGTGATGTTTGTGCATTCGGTTATCCGATTTTTTCAAAAAAAAAACTTGTATTTAGATCAAAAGCTTCAAATTTTCGAATTATATCTAGAAAAATTATTCAACTGTATTTTCGAGTCAGATTCGGTTTTGGTAATTTTAGGTTTGAATTTGGAATAAAACAGGTGTTCGAACTTGGAATCTGGTCTAACTCAAAGTTCAACCGGTTTTGAGTTATGAGGTTTTTTTTTTGGTTAGTTGACATTAGTTTACGGTTTTTTCCTTATGTCACTTCTAGATTCTATTGTACGATATGTCTAAAATTCTCAAGTCAAAGAACAATATTAACGCCGTAAAATATTTTGACGAAAAATTCAAAGTCAAAACACAAGAAATTACCTCACGCGCCTTAATCTCTCCACTTCGAAGTTCCCGGCGTCCATTACCACCGCCTCTACCGCCGCCAATCTCGCCGGAACGCTCCATATAAATACCTAAAATCTTCTCTGCAATCTCCGAAGCATCATGACTCTCATCCATAAGCTTCTTGATCTGAGATCGAGGTAACCTCATCCTCACACTCGTTTGACCAGGGCCAAGCACAGGCCCATCTCCGCCGTCAGATCTAACCGTCATGACGTCGGAGACCGTTCTTCGAGACATCATTAACATTTCTAACCTTTCCTTGGCGCCAACGTGGATTCCTGACATCACTCTCCGGTATGGCAGCTTATTATCCGTGTCCGGTGTCTTCTCCGGTGGTTTCTCCAGTGGAAACTTTGGAAGCTCAACGAGAAAATAAGTCTTCTTTGGTTTTAAGATCTGACTTGGCTCAAGTGGCTTAGCGCGAACTCCAAAATGTTTGACAGCTTCAGAATCTAATAGAACATAACCGGGATAGTCCGTCGTGACTTCTGTCACCGTCGTCGGAGTCTTTAACCGGAAAGTTTCGCCGTCGATCTTCATTACTTTTGCTCTCTTTCGCTTTATAGTTATGCTGTTTCCCATTTTCTCTGGTTTTGTTTATTAATTGGATAATGTGAAATGTATCATAAAGTTGGCTCTATTTATATATGTTGGGGATGTTTTGGTTGAAATTTATTATTTTTGAATTTTAGTGTGTGTGAAGCGGTGAAATTTTATAGAGATTCTTTTAATTTTAATTAAAGTCGTTAACATTGAAATTTTTGTTCATAAATGTTTTAAATAATAAAGTTTAATATGTCGGTCGTCCATGTTAAAAATGAAATACATTTATTAAAATTCTATCACAGTTTTTTTTTTTTGAAAAGCTATGAATTAGCTCCGATATTTAAATCTTTAATGACTATTAACTACCGCTCGTGTTTCGTGGTAGGTATTTTTCCAAATTTAATGTTTTGTTATTCGAATATAGACTCATGAGTCTCATGTAGACATATTATGGTTTAAGAAATATTATCAAGATCTTATTAAAATCAAGACAAACATATAAAAAGAGGAAAATATGTACATATAAATGTTTCATCAATGTGTTGTTCAATTTGATGGTATAGAGTACTCTCTATTCATGACTCAAGAAAGAATCGAAAATGAGGTAGAAACAAGATCATATCATAAAGACAAAAAAATCAACAAAAAGCATGTGGTATAACCATGTCTTAATTTCATCAAAACCAACAATATTTTTTTATATTACGTTTATCCTTGTCATTTATTTACTAAAAGTATAATTTATGAATATGTATTTTTCACATTATTTCTTGATCCATCCAATTATAATGTGGCTCTAATAGAGATGCTTTTCTTAAAATCGGTCCCAAGTAAAATAAAAACATCACATGCAAAAACATTTTGGTCTTTAAGGTTAATTACATGCACATGCAAGTTATTAAAGAGTGCTCTCGAATATGATTTGGGGATATTTTTTCAATATATGAAATACAAAATCAACCTTAGAATCCCAAATTTGTGAAAAAACAAACGAATTCAAGGTATAATCACGTGTTTAGTGTTGAAATTGTTGAATAGGTACAACAAAAGAAGGATGATAATCAAAGAGGATATGTATGCTTAGAAGATGATACGCTCTCGTGATTGAGTAAAAAGCAAAAGGCATACACGGTTCCGTGTTGGGATGTATGTTAACTTAGTGGTCAAACAAAAGCACCCGACACCTAAAATGACAAAACTAACACTTTCTTCAAGTGGATATACGTTGAGGCTATATATGTAAGTTGACATTTACAAATTTTCACTAGATTTCCTTAAAGGCAAAATAATTGCAAATGGTAAGGCAAAACAATTGCAAATGGCAAGGCAAAACAATTGCAATTGGTGAGTACCATAGTGTTCAAAAATCAGGCTGAGTAGGCATATTGCCTAGGCTGTTGAAACTTGAAAGTATCTTTAGGTGGCCCCAGATTTGGACCAAATCGATTAATAATTGATTAACTGGAAGGTCAATGAATTTAGTTTCTAGACTGCCTAATTAGTAAATTTATAATTACTTTTCTTTTCGCAATAGTTTTTTTATAATTAAAAATGAAACACAAATTTAACAAGACTAAAAATAATTTCTTCTGTGTTAGGTTTTCTTTGAACGTTTGACTGTCACCTAACGAATTATTTAATAAAAACGAAGTTTTGATTAGTGAGTAACGCCGTTTCTTGTTCTATTTTGGATAGTTACGACAAATATAATTAGTTAGTCGTATTGTATTAATATCTTGAATTATAGTGAGCTTCGTTAAACTAGTCTAGTAAGCCTGGAAGAAAATGAAACACCATTAAGTTGAACAATGCTAAGTTGTGTTTTGATCACTAACAAGTAATGACGCGATATACGTTTAATTTCGGATTTTAATTCTCTGAACGAATATGTGTTTCTTAAAATAATAATGTAAGCGTAATTTTCTGAATTAAAGTGTGATTTGTTGAACTAGTCTATTAAGCCTCAATGAAAATGAAGCATCATTAATTAGACTTCTTTGGCGTGTCTCTAAAAGATAAAAGATGGTTGAGACACGCTATATGATGTGATTATATATAACCTTTGATTTTAATGTAGTTCCAAATACATAAGGGGCACATTACATATGATGTGGATCCAATTAAATCAGTACAAAATAAATTGCAAGTTCTTGAAACAAACAATTTAGCAACATGTATAAATTACAATTCTTAAGTTGCCTCTCATCATGACTTGAACATTATGTGTCACTTTATCTATCAATTGGAGTCAATATTGGGTCCAGTTACATTGCTGTATTGCAAAACCCTTTTTGCTTCCCTCCTAGACTTTTTAATATCCACAATGTTTTAATTTCTTTGTATGTATTGGATCACAGATATAGTGAGGTCCTACTTTGGTTGTGTACTTTTTTCCGGCAAAAAAACTGAGATAAGGATGACACTCTGTGTTCACGTTGCCTTATGTTAGATATTTTGAATAAAGGAAAGAATACTAATTTTAATTGTGAAAAAAACCCAGTGCTAATTCTAGCTTTTGCACAATTAAGCTTGTTTAAATAATTTTAGGCATGGACATTCTGGTAATCCGGTGCAGTTCAGGTAATAACCAATCAGATCTAAGTTTTTCGGGTAGAAAAGTTTTGGACTTGTATAAAGATATATATAATTTTGGACCAGATTCGGTTAAAAAAATGATATCTATAAAAGCTAAAACATTTTGGGTATAATTCGTTTCAGATATATTGTACGAAGTTTATTAAATTTTATCCAAAATGTGCTAAAATAACTATACAATAATTTTCACCTAATTAATTAATAAAAAAACTTCCTTCCATTAAAACTTTACTCAAAAATTTATAATTCATATGTTTAGCCATTGGTTACACTAAAGTCATATTTAATAATAAAGTTGTTGTGGGCTAGTGATTCTCATTTGATACGTTTAGTTTTCTTGTGGGTCTAAAACATATATATCTCTCAGAAAAAGTTGTCCATATTGCATTTTGGCCAACCCTAGATAATTTAAGTGGTAAGAAAATTATGAACTCTATGGATCCAAAGATTAATCTGGTTTCGGCTTAGGACTCTTTCAGTTAATTACAGGAATACACACATTTTCCGAATCTCGAGAAGATTGTTATAATGTTATTCCTATAATAATAATTTCTTAACTATGACATTTGCGAGGTTAGTGATAATTTTTTTTAATAAACCGAACTTTATTGATAGAACCGGTCCGAACGGGGAAATTGCATTGGACCACTACACGCGTCAACAATCGAAAGCCCAACAAAAAAGAGAAGAAAAAGTAAAAACAAAACTCGGTTGCAAAAAAAGAGAGTATTTCCGGCGACGGTTCCGGTGACAAAGATCAGAACTGCTGGGTGAACGCGGCCAAGGGACGACGCCAAACATGCCCGGCGGTTACAAGATAGACTGCTTAACGGCGACGATGGATTTTCCGAGCTAAGAACCGGAATTATCGGTTACCATCCTCAACGGAGCTCGCCGCTGCGCCATGCCGCAGCAGACCTCACGGTTTTGGCCGACCCTCAAAAAGCGAAGCACCACTTCTTCCCCCTCACCCACCTAGCAAAAGAAAAGACCTACCCCAGTTCCCGGCGACGCCACCTCAAAATCCTCTCCGATATGAGACCATGGTGCCGAGAAAGTCGGATGCTCAATCTAAACTTCTCCGCCGAGCAAGCCGTGGCTCGCCATCTCAAATCTGGCGGGATCTACCGTTAATTGCCTCATCGCACACCATCATAACTCTCAAGCCGGTTGACTCTTCTTTCTGCTGCTACCCGCAGCAGCCGCCTCCACGGGTGAGCCTCCGATTGCAGGAGCAGCGCCGACCGACACTCCACACCCGATGATTCCGGAGAAGAAGCCGTCTCACTCCCGAGCTGACCCAAGCAACACAAGCTACGATGAAGATCAGACGGTGAGGAAGAGAACCGGCGACAAAAACACAATTGTCCTTACTCCTTAGACTTCGGTTCGTTGACGTATTTATTCTTGTTACTTGTTAGTTACATGTTACTGATAATTAGCATAAGCATTAAGACACAATCTATTGATTCTTGGAAAAAAAAACATTGAATTGGTTCTTCTGTTGAACAATGCATCTATTTGTAGCTAAGAGAAGCAACATAAAAAGAAGAAGGAAGAGAGATACTAAGAGTAAAGAAAGAGATCCAAGTAAACTATTTTTATTGAAGTGAAAATGTTATTACAACTCGATTATGTTAAAATCAATCAACGGACTATATAACTTGTAACTGAAGGAACCGAAGCAGACATAACTCGAGGCTTTATCGAATCCTTTTCAACTCGAGATTCAGGCATACACTTAACATGAACTATAGGACCATTCTTGGTTAAGTAAACTGCATCTTTATACATCCAATCATCAGCTTCATGACTAAAGAAATCTTCAAAACGTTCTTCACATAACGCACATAGCTTCTGATCTTCATCTGCAGGCACAACATGTTCTTCTTCTTGATGTTCCTCTTTCTTCTGAACTTCTCCAAAATACGGTTTACCTGATTCTACAGCCCCTGCTGTTGCTGCAATAAGCCATAAAGGCGTACTCGCGAACCAATCTCTCGATTTATTTGGTTTTTGTCTCTGTCTTGTATTGGTTTTTAAAGATCTGTTCTTCCTTACATGCCAATCCATATGGTTACTATGATCTTTTTGTGATTTGAATCTGACCCCACAAGACGAACATTGTCTTGGCATACCAGAATACAAAGAATTAATCACAGATTCATGTCGAATCTTAAGTGATGAAGGATCATCAAAACTTAACCCTAGAGGTAATTTAAAACTATTACTTGCTTCAGAAGTTTCCTTCTCTTTCTCATTGTTAAGAATACTAAGTAAATCTGTTATCTCTTGACTTAAAACAATTGGTTGTTGTGACATTGCTTGTGACCCAATTGAAACCATGTTTGGTAACGAGTTTGAAACATTCGTAAACGCTAATGATGCTTGAGCGTTTGCGTTTGGTAATGCGAAATTCGAAATCAGGGCTTGGTTTGGAGTCCATTCAGGTAAAGAATCGAAAGAAACATCATCGAGCTTACGATATGGTAATGGAATTGGAACAACAACTTGAGGATTAGGGTTTTCATAATTACCATGATAATTTGTGTTAGGTAATACAAAACTTGAATTAGAAGTAATCACATCAGCATTATATGATTGAGAAACCCTAGACATGTTATTATTACTGATACCATGATGATGGTATTGATGATGATACAGAGGAAGAAGATTCATGTCAGATCTGAACTGCGTTTGCGTTTGCGGTTGAGATCTGAAACGTTTTTGAGGCGGTGCGTAACGGTTTCGCTCTTCTTGAAAACCACCGATTCCGTTATAACCGCGATTTTCGTTTCGTCTCTTCAACGTTGTTCCAGCGTTTGCGTTTCGGTGTTGTGTGTTTCTCTGAGATGAGAAGAATCCGTTTGATGCCATCTTCACGAAATCGAACAAACAAATTGAGAACAAAAAAAACCCTAAAAATTTGCGAGTTGGCGATTTGCGTTGCGAGAGAAAAGAAGAATTTTAGAAATTGAAACTATTTAGAGAAAGTAACGAATGTGAAGAAGCATCGACTAAGATTCCTATATATAAAGGTTAATGTCGGTTGAAAAATAAAACGCGTAAAATGCCACGTGTTTGTTTTATATTCACATTGGGCCTCGTTGGAAAAGACTAATGGGCCTATTTACTGGGCTTTTCTGGAATCTACTCTACATATTAGCGAAGAAAGGAAGGAGGAGGAGGAGGCAGAGATGGATTCTGAAAAGGCTTTAGAGCTTGTGAAGCATGGAGCTACGCTTTTGTTTCTTGATGTTCCTGAGCATACTCTTGTTGGAATCGATACTCAGGTTATTTTTGTTACTTCTTTGAAGTTTAAAAGCTTTAAATTTGTGATATTTCTGTATGTTTTTTTGTAATTTGGAATTGTGATATTTCTATATAATTATGTAATTTTCTGAAGTGATTGTGAATGAAAACTATATTTTGATTGGCTTGTTTCTCTTGTAATTAATAAAAATTTGGACTTTTCACTTTACATGGACTAAGATTTTGAAGAGACAAAAAATGGAGACTTTATGGTTTAATCAGTTTTTAAGTGGAGTTTGTGTATTTTTGAACAATTTTGTGATTTTTTGGTACAGATGTTCTCAGTGGGACCAGAATTTAAAGGGATTAAGATGATTCCTCCTGGAATTCACTTTATATTCTATAGTTCATCAACCAGGTTTTCAAGTCTTTTTATATGAGTTTTTTTTTTGTTTTTTATATATCTAGTTTTTGATATATCAATTTGCTTTTGGTTTATAAATTTAGACTTTGATTTTTTTCAGGGATGGTAGAGAATTTTCACCTACCATTGGCTTTTTTGTTGATGTTGCTACTTCTCAGGTTTGGAATCTTTGTAGCCTCATTTGTTATTCTTTGTTTGTTGAGACTGCAGAAGGCTATTTCTTTCTTGTCCCTTAGGTTTGCCTATTTACACTTGTCTTGAAAACCCTTTATAGTTCTCTATGGGGTTTAAGATTTGTAGCTTGTGTATTTTTGTTCATGAAATTTAGTTTTTTTTTTTGCTTGTGTTTGTAGATATATACATAAAAAGTTTTTTGCAGAAATTGATTATCCATGTTCTTGTCAGTATTTTATATCATGGAACCGTTTAAATTGATCATGAATATATTTGTCTCTATCTGTTGTTGACTATACAAGGTTATTGTACGCAAATGGAATTCACAAGACGAGTGGTTAGCCAAAGTACCTGAAGAAGAGGTTTGTCCTTTTAATGAACTAATGTAGTAATTTTTCTCAATGCTGCTTACTATGTTTGTTAGTGATTTGCATCGTTGTTCCAGTAATATTCGTATAATGCCTTCTGAAAGTGGAGTATATATGCGAAATTGAAGCCAATAAAAAAATCAAGTTGCAGTAGTCACTTGTCAGTAGGTTTGATAATTAGTTCTGGTTATTTGTTTTCATTCTCTCCCTTTGATACCAGGAAGAGAGATATTCTCAAGCAGTCAGAAGTTTGGAGTTCGACAAACATCTTGGTCCATACAATTTAAGTCAATATGGGGAATGGAAGCACTTATCTAACTATATTACAAAGGATGTTGTTGAAAAATTTGGTATGTGAATCTTATCTTTGGTGGATTTTTTGACTACGTTGCTTATTTTTTCCCTCACTAGAGTAGTGAACACTGTAAAACTTGGGTTATTCAAAGTTATATGTTCAAATTTGCAGAGCCAGTTGGAGGAGAAATTACAGTCATCTATGAATCTGCTATTCTAAAAGATGGACCGAAAACGGAAATGGAAAGAGCACTTGATGAACAAATGAAGAAAAGAAAGTATACGGTATCATCTACTGAGGGAACCAAAGGGAACAGGTTTTACTACACTACTATTCCTCGGATTATAAAACAGAAGGGAATGTCTGGGCAGGAGCTAACCTCTATGAATCATGACAAGGTAATTTTTCTTAAGGGGTCTATCTCTTTACTCATATGGTAGATGTTCAAATCTCAAAATCCTGTGAAGTCTAATGTAGAGTACGTCATTTCATCTTTTTCTCTGTATAGACTCAACTGCTAGAAAGTGTATTGTCAAAGGAGTACAAAGACTCAGAAGACTTGCTTCTTGGGGAGCTACAGTTTTCCTTTGTAGCATTTCTGGTATGCACTGCTTTCGATAATACATACTTATAAGAAGCCCATACGCATATAATGCATATATGTTTTAGAAAAAATAGACATCTTTCAGTTGTGCTCCATTATCAGATAAAGTTGTCAAATTATTGTGCAGATGGGGCAGTCTCTTGAATCTTTCATGCAGTGGAAGTCCTTAGTTAGTCTTTTACTGGGCTGCATTGATGCGGTTAGTGATTTTGAAGCTCTACTATATTATTATAATCATACCAAAATTCCTTTTCCCTTTTGATACATCCGCATCAATCATTTGATGTGTCTTGTCTCATGCATCTGCAAATCTGCAAAGTTTACGCTGTCTCTTGTCCCAGTCTTTTCTGATGAGATGATTTATCTTTTTGTCTGTTTCACCTGTTTTCTATGCTTCTCAGTTTTTTTGTCTAGCATAGATACCTACTTCTATATGTTATTGTATTCGAGAAAAATTATTGTGACTTCATGGTTCTTTGGGTTTTGTTATTAACATTTTCTTGTTAATTTTGGCAGCCCTTTCACACAAGGAGTCAACTATTTACAAAGGTGAGTTTTGTTAATTTTCATTGAAAATTTAAAACAGATATAGAATGCATCTAGATGATAAACAAATATATAGTATATGTTCTAAATAGTATAGTATTTGCATTATGCAGGCTTGACCAACTAACATTCTACCTTCCTAATTTGTTTTTACCTCAACAGTCAACAATGTGCTAAGAGAAATATATTCATTTTGTTCCATCTCCCTGGTCCATTTATTACAGTTCATCAAAGTCATCTACCATCAACTAAAATATGGATTACAGAAAGAGACTGGTGGTCCGGAGATGGGCGTTCATGTGCTTCTTGATGATTCTTGGCTAGCTTCTGATAGCTTTCTGCATTTGCTTTATAAGGTAAATCTCTGACGAGCGACATGTTTTCTCCGAGTGAGCATAAGATTAGCATATTAAATAAAGTATCTAGAAAATTTGAGTTGAACTTTCATTGCTTTGATAACAGGACTTTTTTGCATTAGTGGAAGAGGCATCTGTAGTTGATGGAGATTTATTGTTGTGGGTATGTACAAATTCTACATAAACAGATCAGAACAGTATTTCATGAGGGTTCTCCTCAGGAAAATTCATTATATTCATATTAAAATATGTCTTTTGCAGACAAGGAAGTTCAAAGAGCTGCTTGAGAATAGATTAGGATGGGAATTTCAGAAGAAGAGCGCTGTTGACGGGAATTACTTTGAGGAAGATGACGAGGTAAATGTATCTGCCTCTAGCTTTGTCTTAGCTTTCTTTTGCTTTCCCTTATATGTTTTGCTTATTGACTCCCTTTTGATTTGACATGATGCAGTATGCTCCTGTGGTTGAGATGTTGGATGAAAGTTATGGAGAATATATGGCCACTTAGACATTAATGATCGATACAGGTGTTCTTTGATTTTATCCGACATTTTTGGGAGTTTTAAGTTGCACTGTTGTTTGCCTATTATACTGATTCTGATTTAATGTCTTATATTTAATTTAGATATGGATACCATATGCATGGGCCAGTGATTTGTAGTTTAGGCACTATGCACAGGTTCTTTTACATAGTTAACATATAAGTTTGGTGTATTTGGTTGGAGAGCATTAGAATGCTCGTTAACAGTTTTCTAAGATTTTGATTCAAAAAAAATAAAATTAAGTGGCTACACCAGATTTGACTAGTTTACTTGGTTTTAAATTTCTGACCAAAGCTTCTGTTCCAGTCTCTTATCTTCAGTTTTTGACTGACCTCTCAAGCTATTCTAAAAAGCTGCCGTGTTGATGGCTTTCTTACCATGAAGCTGGACTTCCAAGTGCCTGAATCAGAAACACTAGCTTTTAAATACTTAGATTAACTTCTAATCTCGAAGTTACCAGATTATAGCATCTAAACAATGAGTCTGTAACTGAAATTAAATTGAGA
Organism: Nasturtium officinale; assembly: GCA_963854855.1. Taxonomy (NCBI): domain Eukaryota; kingdom Viridiplantae; phylum Streptophyta; class Magnoliopsida; order Brassicales; family Brassicaceae; genus Nasturtium; species Nasturtium officinale. The sequence continues at coordinate 5,764,825 of OY978512.1, forward strand.
GAACAGTGGCAGTGTTTTGTGTATATCTTTATTACCTCCAAAGCTTGGCCTCCTTCACTAGGAAACAACAATGAACCTTTTCTTGAAAAATACATTGAAAAATGTTATTTAAAATTTATGCTGGGTATATAGCGTTGTTTTAGTGGGTCGAAATTTCTGAATTATTTACATTTTATCTTATCGTACCGTAATCTGATAAATGGAGACAAAAGACATGGAAAGAGGTACTGCTCTGATTAGCTTTCACCAAAAAATCAACAACCACATTCAAGTTGTTACTTCTATGTTTGAAGATACAAGTTAGTAATGTGCTATTATGCTCATATAGTTTTGATACCAAGTCCATTGAAGCTCCACAAAAAGTGAAACCCTTCTCTGAGTATTTCAATAGAGGTATAGTCGACAAAGAATGGTTTCCTATTTCCACATGCTTGTTCTCTTCGTTTTTGATATTTTTATAATAGGAAAATAACAGAGGAAACAACGAAAGAGGAGAACATAGGAAGAAGTAAAATATAATGTAAGATATATCATTAAGCTCAATAAGTTTCTCTAAAAACCTATCTTTTTTTATTGACATGAAGGGAATTGACACTTGAAAGTCGAAACAGAAAAATAAAAAATAAAACATAAAAGCTTCCATCGATCTTTAACTAAGAATTAATTTATGTTTTTAACAAAATAGCACATGCATGCATCACTGTGTTGCTTTTTCCTTGTCAAAAGAATCAAGAAACTCGTATAGGGTTGTGACGGAAAGCAAGATTCCGGTCCCTGAGCCAATGGCTCCGGTGAGATCAGCAAGAACAGTGAGTGCACCAATGCACATTCCTCCAAAGGCAGCTGCAGTTGGGATATAGCGGTTAAGCTCCTTTTGTAGATTGGAGTCTCTATGACCAGGCATCACCATGTGTTGCTCCTTGAGACTTTTGGCTACGTCTCTAGCAGAGGACCCCGAGATTTGAATCCAAGTCTTTGAGAGATACGCGCAAGTAGAGAGCATAAAGACAATGTAGAAGAGTGCGTGGAAAGGATGAGCTGCCATATCCGCCAAGCTTGATGGAGCTGTGATCAAGTAAGCAAGACCACCAACTGGTATTGACTCTCTCCATTGTCCCAATAACTTAACCAACAAGTTACCACTGAAGTTGCGGTAGAGAAGCTGAGAGATGAAGTAGAGATTTGAGACGAGAGCAGATTGGAGAATGATAGGCATGTTGGAGGTGTAAAAGAGCTTGATTGGGTACTTAGAGCCCTGTTGGCCTGTGGGAGAATTCTTTGACTTGACATGCAAGAAAACGCGGAAACCTTGCAAGTAGACTACAATGAGGAAGACCAAGACCGTTGCTAGCAAGTTTGTAACGTTTGGTAGGCTTTGCCTAAAGAAAGCTTGTCGGATGTTGGACTTGGTTATTAGGTTATGGAAGAGAGAGACCACGGCACCTTCGAACTCAGGTCCAGAGCGTTCCATGTTGTTGATTGTGACTGGACTAAACGCTTTCCAAATAACGTTTTCGCAAAAGTTAGTCGCTATGAAAAGGGAGATCGCAGAGCCAAGACCATATCCCTTCTGGAGAAGCTCGTCAAGACATATAACGATGAATCCAGCAAAGACAAGTTGGAGTACAATGAGTACTGAATTCCCAACACCGAGCTGGGCAACAGGACCATACATTCCAGAGAGAACATATGTCACAGCTTGAACTATAGCGATCAGAATGCCAAGAAGCTTCTGCGCAGAAGTACGATGCTTTTCAGGGACCTTAACGATCTTTGAGCCTGTCAAGAGCTGCATCAGGAGCCCTGATGTAAGGATAGGACCGATACCGAGCTCCATGACAGTGCCACGGCTTGATGCAAGAATGGCACGCATCCAGTAGAACGGATCCGTAGCGGTGGTTGAGTGGATGCCATAGAGAGGAAGCTGGCTACAAACAAGAAACAAGAATAGAGTGGTCAAAGTGTAGATGACCTTCTCCCTCAATGAAATCTTCTTCTCTATACCACTCTTCACCTCTGGCACAAACCCTAGCAACGGTTTCACAACACGAAATACTTTTCCCATCATACTTTGTTTTTCTATCTAGGTTTAGCTTTGCTTTGATTTGCTCTGGTTTAAAGAAAATATAATATGTTTGTCTTGTGCTCGGGTGAACTTCTTTTATAGCGGTTTCACTATCTCTAATCAAACTAGGATTAGGAGAAAAAGTCCTAATCCTAGTTTGATTAGAGATAGTGAAACCGCTATAAAAGAAGTTCACCCGAGCCCAAGACAAACATATTATAGTTTGATTAGGACTTTTTCTCCTAATCAGATGCGATTTCTTTAGTGAATTATGTTTCATGTTTACGTTTCCCGTTTAGCGGTTTAGGATATTACTTGAGGGCCACCTTATCAATGGACTAGACCCATTAGGACTGATCTTGAGCCCTTGAAGTTTAAAATTTGTTTTGATGTTAATGTATATATATATATATATATATATATATGCCATTGTGCAAGTCCTAAAGTTTTGATGTAAACATTTATATTAAATCATCTATTTTGTTATACTATATACTAATGATCTAATTCAGGTTTGGAATAAAAAAATTATTAGTAGTAATCGGAATTTGATTATTATTATTATTATTATATACGATTTCATGATATTATTTCGTATTTCTACAAAAGTTCAATCATATTTTATTTTCTTGAATGTGAGCTTGAATAGTTTTTATTTCATGGTGTATCACGGATATAATAGCTTCATTTTTCTATCCATTATATGGAGACATTCAAAAACATACGGATAAACGCAGTTATAAAAGGCAAAAAACACAAACAAGTTAAATATATTACTATATAACAAACAAATCACAAATAGTAAAAACTTCCAAAATAATATATAAATATACACATAAATTGATTAAAAATTGAATATCCAAAGTATATGTACAAATTGAAGAACTTTTATCAGCAAACTAATTGGGAAAATAGGTGTATTTTCTAAATTAAGAAACACAAATATTTTAGATGAATATTACACTTTTATGAAATACAAGGGATTGTTTTAATGAATTGAATATATGTTTCATTAGTTTAAAGATATAAAAATCAAATATGAATTGCAAATAATAAATTGGGGAAATGAAAAGAAACACAAATTTTGGATATATGGTTCATGTACACCCCTATTCGAAGCTAACTTCAACTAAAATATTTTAAGATGTTTTATAATGTTTTTAATTATAATTTTTGGCATGTTAGTAATCTCCAGTACTTTTGAAAATTATAACATCGATTTTAATCACATATTTAATTCAAACATTAATATTTAAAATTAGAAAATCAAATAAAAGGGGGAAAATCTCTCATTTCTCATTAATTATCTAATTTCAAAAGAAACAGAAAAAAAGAAATCAAAGAAGAAGAGAAAAATGTTTCTAATCTCCATCATTCTGATGATGTTGATATTGATACCAATCTTCAAAGTTTCGGCGTTGGTGCTCATAGCAATCTTCAAAGCTTCCAGAACTTTATTGGGACAAATCGCCATGAACATTCTCATATTTTTCTTAATCTTTATGTAGTTTTTGACTATATATTCATTTATCTATTTATACATATCTTTATTGTATTTACATATTCTATTTCTAAATCGCAGTTTCGAACCGAGAAGAAACAAAAAAGAAATTGGATTTGGGAGAGCGGTCTACTTCACTTTAATCGCCATTGATTGATTCGCAAGGTAGGGTAAAACTCAATATGTCAAGATTCACTCTTCTTGGCATCTTCTTGACTTCTTCATGAGGTTTCTTGCTTGAGAATAGATTAGTATGGGAATTTCAGAAGAAGAGCGGTAGCTGTTTACGGGATTTATAAAGTGTTATGAAGATGACGATCGAGGTAAATGTGTTCTGCCTCTAGCTTTGTCTTTGCCTTCTTTTGCTTTCCATTATTTGTGTGTTGCTCATTGGCTCCCATTTTATTTAACACGATGCAGTATTCTTTCATTTTATCCGACATTTTTGGGAGTTTTACTTGCACAGATGTTTGCCTGTTATACTAATTCTGATACATTAAGATATCGATACCATAAGCATGCATGGGCAAGTGATTTGTAGTTTAGGCAACTATGCACAGGTCCTTTTACACGGTTAACATATTATAAGTTTGGTGTGGTTTGGTTGGAGCATTAGAATGCTCGATCGTGAGCTGTTTTCTTGATTGAAATTTTATAATAGTCACCACTTGATCAAAATCTTAAGTGGATGTACAAGTTAACTTGGCTCTAACTTTCTGAGCTTATCTTCTGTTGCAGAGTCTGTATTCCTATCTTCTTAAGCTTTTGACCTCTCAAGCCATTCTAAAAGCTGCTGCTGCATTGATACCAGGAAGCTGCAGGACTTCAACCATTAACACCCAATATTAGCTATTAAATGCTTAGATTTGTAGTGTCTGATCCCAAACATCATAATTATCTGCCTTTTATAGCAGTTAGTCTGTAACTGATCAGTGATTATTCTATAGCTTTAGCACCTCTACCAATGGAAACACCAATGATCCTAATTTCTTGAATGTTACATAATCTTCTTCACCAATCTTAGCATACTCTTGTGTGGTGATGATTTTAAGCTCTAGCATTTTGCTGACCGCTTTTGCCATCGAGGGCTACAACACTATTGCCATAAAAGATAGTAAAACTAGAAAACTAGGAAACCAAATACTACAAAAAAAAAAATCAACAAGGACCAACAATTGATTTTCCTTTATCTTATCGTATAATCTGATACGTACAGAAAAAGACATGTAAAGATAGGTAAGTGCTAAGATTAGCTTTCACCATCAACAACCAATTTCAAGTTGTTTCTTCTCTGTTTAGAGACACAAGTTAGTAATGTGATATGTTATGCTCATATAGTTTTGATGCCAAGTTTATTGAATCTCCACAAAAATAAACGAGACCATGCTCTGAATCTGACGTGTCAAAACATGTTTTCATGTTTCCATATGCTTTAAACCACTAATTTAGGAGAAACTCTCCGTAATATCTCTCCAAATATTTGTGTAGACATATTTCTCTAGAAACGTCTTTTTATTTTCTTTTATTGACATGAAGGGAAACAGAAAAATAAACATAAACATAAAAGCTTACATCAATCTTTAACTTAGAATTAATTTATGTTTTCTTTAACTAAATAGCACATGCATGCATCACTGTGTGGCTTTTTCCTTGTCAAAAGTATCAAGAAACTCGTATAGGGTTGTGACGGAAAGCAAGATTCCGGTCCCTGAGCCAATGGCTCCGGTGAGATCAGCAACAACAGTGAGTGCACCAATGCACATTCCTCCAAAGGCAGCTGCAGTTGGGATATAGCGGTTAAGCTCCTTTTGTAGATTGGAGTCTCTATGACCAGGCATCACCATGTGTTGCTCCTTGAGACTTTTGGCTACGTCTCTAGCAGAGGACCCCGAGATTTGAATCCAAGTCTTTGAGAGATACGCGCAAGTAGAGAGCATAAAGACAATGTAGAAGAGTGCGTGGAAAGGATGAGCTGCCATATCCGCCAAGCTTGATGGAGCTGTGATCAAGTATGCAAGACCACCAACTGGTATTGACTCTCTCCATTGTCCAAATAAGTTAACCAACAAGTTACCACTGAAGTTGCTGTAGAGAAGCTGAGAGATGAAGTAGAGATTTGAAACGAGAGCAGATTGGAGAATGATAGGCATGTTGGAGGTGTAAAAGAGCTTGATTGGGTACTTAGAGCCCTGTTGGCCTGTGGGAGAATTCTTTGACTTGACATGCAAGAAAACGCGGAAACCTTGCAAGTAGACTACAATGAGGAAGACCAAGACCGTTGCGAGCAAGTTTGTAACGTTTGGTAGGCTTTGCCTAAAGAAAGCTTGTCGGATGTTGGACTTGGTTATTAGGTTATGGAAGAGCGAGACCACGGCACCTTCGAACTCAGGTCCAGAGCGTTCCATGTTGTTGATTGTGACCGGACTAAACGCTTTCCAAATAAAGTTTTCGCAAAAGTTAGTCGTTATGAAGAGGGAGATCGCAGAGCCAAGACCATATCCCTTCTGGAGAAGCTCGTCAAGACATATAACGATGAATCCAGCAAAGACAAGTTGGAGTACAATGAGTACTGAATTCCCAACACCGAGCTGCGCAACAGGACCATACATTCCAGAGAGAACATATGTCACAGCTTGAACTATAGCGATCAGAATGCCAAGAAGCTTCTGCGCAGAAGTACGATGCTTTTCAGGGACCTTAATGATCTTTGAGCCTGTCAAGAGCTGCATCAGGAGCCCTGATGTAAGGATAGGACCGATACCGAGCTCCATGACAGTGCCACGGCTTGATGCTAGAATGGCACGCATCCAGTAGAACGGATCCATAGCCGTGGTTGAGTGGATGCCATAGAGAGGAAGCTGGCTACAAACAAGAAACAAGAACAAAGTGGTCAAAGTGTAGACGACCTTCTCCCTCAATGAAATCTTCTTCTCTATACCACTCTTCACCTCTGGCACAAAACCTAGCAACTGTTTCACAACACCAAATACTTTTCCCATCATACTTTGTTTTTATATCTAGGGTTAGGTTTCGCTTTGCTCTGGTTTAAAGAAAATATAATAATATGTTTGTCTTGTGCTCCGGTGAAGCTCTTTTATAGCGGTTTCACTATCTCTAATCCAACTAGGATTAGGACTTATTCTCCTAATCAGATTCGGTCTCCTTAGTCAACTATGTTTCGTGTTTGCGTTTGCCGTTTAGGATATTACTTGAGGGCCACCTTATCAATGGACTAGGCCCATTAGGACTGATCTTGGGCCCTCCGAGAAAAAATGAGAGAAGAATCATATTATGCCAAAGAATGTGAATATATTAGCCATAACAATATAAATTTCGAAAGAACAAAGAAGATGAAACCAAATTTAGAAATGGTTACACTTACACCAGATTAGACTTATTTTCTTGGCACTAACTTGTTGACCAAATCTTATCTTCTGTTGCAGTCTCTATCTTCATAGCTTCTTCAGTTTTTGACCTCTCAAGCCATTCCAAAAAGCTACTGCGTTGATGGGTTTCTTACCAGGAAGCTGGAGTTCATGTACCTTAATCATTAACACCAAATATTAGCTTTTAACAATGAGTATGTAGTTGAAATGATTTAGAGAATAGTGGCAGTGATTTGTATATAGCTTTGTTACCTCCAAAGCTGTACCTCCTCCACAAGGAAATACCAACGAACCTTTCTTGAAAGTTACATAGTCTTGTTCACCATCTCGGATTTCCTGATCTTGGCACACTCGAGTCGTGATTATTTTAAGCTCTAGCATCTTTTCCTGACCGCTTTTGTCATCGAGGACTACAACTTTCGCTCGTGTTCCTGGCCATCCTGCGAATGCACGAACCTAGAAAGCGGTTTTTACTTTTTACGTTTATGATTGTAGACTAGTTGAAGGAAATGAAGGTTTCTTCTACCTTGTTATGTAGAACAAAAGCTTGCTGATCAAAGGAGAGCCAAGCCTCATCTGGAGCTATCTGTGCATCCATTGATTCATTTCAGTCCAATAAGAAACATGATGTTTGAAGAATCAAACATAGATTGTTCTTCAAACATAGATTGAATTAGATCACACAGAAATCAATATAATTTAAGTGCCCTATTATGTAATGATACAAGACATGTAACAAATACCTTTGGAGCTAAGGTAGCTTTAGAATCATCTTGGGGAACTGCTTCCGATTTTGCGGACCCATCAAGTATCAAGGGTAGTTCACGAATAAGAAGCTTCGACCCTGCAAATTTTTTATTCGCATAGATAGATAAGTTGGGAAATACAGAAAACTCTAGTCATAGAACCTATAATGTTCAAATAACATTTACTGAAAAGACCTAACATGTTAACCTTCAGAAAATAGGAACGAGAGTAGTTCTGGTGCCTGCAAAAGATTCAATTGAAAAAAAGCTCATCAAGATCCAGAAAATAGAACAAGAAGACGAGCTACATCGAGAGATAAAGTAAATACCTTTATTTGATCATCTACTTGGAAACTCTTAGAGGCAATCACTGCCCCTGCATCTAACTTCCGCACTGTAAATGCTAAAGATACTCCTGTTTCTGAAACACCATCCTAGTGCAGCAGCCACCGAGTGTTATTGTTTCAATCATGCGTAATAGAGTCTTAGCATGTAGCAAAGTTAAGCAATAACAACAAAATTGTACCTCTAATGCTCTTTGAACTGGAGCAGCACCACGATACAACGGAAGCAAACTTGGGTGTATATTCACTGTCCCTACAAATAGTAAACATTGACTCATTTTCAGTATACAACATTCATTTCCATTGAACATCAAGAATGTTCTACTAACCATGTACCGGAATATTAAGAAACTTGGTAGGCAAAATATTTCCATAAGCTGCTGTAATACAAAGCTCAGGTTGCAAATCTCTTAAATTAGATAAGAATGCTTCCTACATACAAGACACACAAACACAAATTCACTAAATGCCATCATCATCATTATCACAAGAAAGAAGGAAAGATCACAGCTTTACAAAAGAAAGAACTTGATATTAATCAAAACAAGAATCCTTACATCTCCTGCTTTATCAGGAGAGAAAATAAGATCAGAAGATAAGCCTTTCTCCATAGCGTATTGCGCTACCGGAGAAGGCAAAACTTTTCTACCCCTATCTCTTCTTGTTGGTGGCTGAGTAACAATGCCTGCAACCTAGAACAAAGCCCAAATTAGCCGGTTTAAAAACCGGTTTAATAGCAACAAAAGAACCACATTTCTCTTAACCTTATTTCAAAGAGTCAATAAGAAACTAACAAAATCTCAATTTCAATACGTCCATAAGCAAATTTGTTTACTCATTTAACAATAATCAAAATCTTAAGTTCAAAAATTCAAACTTTAATCCAATGAAGAGACCAAGAAACACAAAAAATGGAGAAATTTCTAAACCAAGTTTTCAGATTGTATACCTCAAAGGAAGAATTTGGTGAAGCAGATGCATTGAAAAGAGCTTCAAGAACAGTTATGGAAATCTAATATTGAAGAAAGTAAACAGATTATGATAAACCCTAAACCAATTTGAGATAAAGATTTTAAATTTCTTACGTGAGGAGAGCCTAAGAAGACTAAAGGCTTCTTCTTTGGAGATGGAGCTAAAGAAGAAACAGTTGAAGAAGAAGCGTTGTAGCAGATAAAACGACGTAGTATCATCGTCGCTTCCCTTTTGCTGTTTCAATGATTTCGAAGTTGGCTTTGGATTTTTGGAGCAGAGAGAAGCCGAGACGGAGATGATAATGGTATAATGTGATTTTACATTTGGATTTGAACCGTTTCAGAACCGAATTAGACCAGAAAAGAAAGCAATAACCAAATGGAAAGTGGATTTTAATTTGGTTAAACAATTTGTTTATTTTCTTTGTTTCTTTAGGTTATGAGGTAACATAAAATTTAGTTGACAAAAAAAAAAGAGAGGAAATAATGCACAAATTTTAGGAACGTTTTGTTTTGGTAATATTATGTAACTGTAATATATAAATTTTAATATGTAACTGTAACATATAAATTTTAATCAAAATTACCAGAACTTTGTCATTTATGTCCCCCAAGAATATTAATAATAAAAACACATACTTTTCCTGCTACATTATTAACTCATTAGACCAATTCTCATATGATTTTATAAAGTATCCTTTGTATTTTTATTCGTACAGAAATACATTAGACCAATTCTACATTATTAAGCGATGATATCTTTATTCTTACTAAAAAAAATGTCTTGCCAAAAAGAACAAATATAAGAGTTTAGAAAAAGGATTTGGAGTCAATGACATTTTTCAATTACCCTAGGCCCTAGCTATCATCCCATAAAACATTAACACTTGTACACTCATTTATGTTGTTGTGTTCATTAAATCAATTTTGACTGTTCCTGTTATATTCGCTAAAGTCATGATGAGAAGAATCAAGTAGGTAGCAGTTTCTTCCCGGACTTGAGTCTATAGACAAATTTGAAGATTATTGCCATCTTTTTTTTTTTTTTTTTTTGTGAGATTATCTTTCTAACTATTTACAATCATCCAAAAATATGTACGCTGAATGGTTGAACAAAATCCTTCTTCTCTTTCTTTTCAGGAACTCATTGATGTTGAAGGTGATTTGCATGGCAGAAATGGTCCTATATTCAAAAAAAATTGATATCGACAACCATGAGCATGAGGTCTGTGGTTTCTTCTGAGCTTGTAATTTAAAATAAAATATCAAAAAGTAAACATAGGTTTTCTAAAAATTTTTTATCTTCACAGCTCAATCAACACATAGTTTTCCACTTCCACTTTGCTTCTATTTAAAATTAACCTTATTCATAGTAATGTGATTTGTTAGAGTATCTTCGTCTCTCAAACCCTTCATGGAGTTCTTAAAAATATTTTAATCATAAATTTATAAAAAGGTTAAAACTTAAGAAACCTCTAATAGATTCTTAATCTTTTGCTCTTTAATTGGTAAAACCCCATTTTGGGTTCTTAAAAATCAAAAATTCAATTACAAACATTATCAAATTCACAACAAACTCTAGATTAAAAAAGAAGAGCACCAGCAGTATAGAGACTCTTCCTTCCATCAAATGTGTCTTCTAATCTAACTGAGATTCTCTGTATGTACTAACCATATTTTTATATCACTTCTCTGTTCACTTTCTTCGATATAACTTCAGGACTGATCGAAACTTGTGATCCCAACAAAATTTTTGCATGAAAACAATAACAGAAATCATCGACTGAGGTGAAAATCCCTCCAATTTTTTCATTTTTTGGTTCCGATTCTACTTCGATTTCAATGTCAATGAGAAAAAAGAGATTTCGATGAAACCAAGAAAATTTGGGTCAATTGTTTATCTCTCCTAAAAACTACAACCAATAGAATTTTGACACGTATGCGTTTCTTACATGAGTTTTTACGTTTTAAAAAATAATGTTTTAATTAATTAAAAAAAAAACCAGTGAAAAAGTGACAAGTGTTAGTAAAATATCTTGTTGAGAGAGTGAATTCTCTTAATATGAGACTTTCAATTATTTTTTAATCAGAATTATCTCTCTTAGATATTTGTACATAGAGTCAGTTCTTAATAAAATTTGATATTTGGATTTATTTTTGATCGATTAATCAAGAAAACCCCATCAAATAGCTCGTGAGCTCTTAGATACTGATTTTCAAATTAATGCAGAAGACGGTCTATCAATTTAATTTCTCATCATTTTGGTGTATTTTTAAGGCAATCATATGAGACAAAGAATTAGTCAATCAAATTAAATGTAATTTATCATTTTAATATTAAATTTATTTTATCAATCTAGATAATTTTCAAGAATATAAAGTTTATAGAGTACCATATGCCAGTATCACTAACGTAGATAAACCTAAAATAAAATAAAAACATAACTTCACCATATTGATTTATTGTTTTCTCATGGATTGTGGGAAAACATATTTTCATCAAATATAAGAGTTTAATTATCATATAACTTTTTTTTTTTTTTTGTAAGATAGAGCTAAAAGATTTTTTAAAATTTGTGTGTGGTGTGGATAATTCCCAAGTACACTTAAAGAGTTATATATTCATCTTTAAGGCTTTGTTATCAACGAAAACATAAAACACACAAACACATGTTTCACACGATTATTTTTAAAACCCAAAAACAAGACAACAAAATTATAACACATTTTCTTCTTACTAGAACATATTTTGATTAACAGATGCAAATCAAACAAATCCCCCATCCCACATAAAAGAAAATAAATAAACATTTTTAAAGTTTTATCGATTCACTCGCTTCACTTCACTTCACTTCAACACAGAGAAACAAACCATATTATCCTCAAAACTCCAATACATAACAACCACCATGCCAAATCTAAGCCTCCTCCTCTTCACAAATTCTTGGATCCAAGATTTACGCATGGTGAAATTATCTTCATGGGGAAATTTTAACAATACAACATCGTGAAATGTGTTTGTATCGAGATCTTTTACCTTTATTGGAATTTCAAAAATCTTACGATGTATGTCATGCTTTGAAATGTGTCTCAACACAGTATCATGAATTTTCTCTGGTGGAAATTCAAACTTGCCTCCATTCCATAGTTCTTCGGTTGATAGAGTTCCCAAGGCAAAGGAGTTTTGGGTCGGATCTCGATTTTTTTAGGAAACAGTGGATAATGAGAATCTGATGGGTTGGCGTTTTCTTCTTGGTGCTTGGTTTGAAGGAAGGTGTAGAAATATGTTTTTATCATTTTTTAAGTAGTTATGAGAGAAACTGTATGATGACCTTATTTGGGACGTGCGTTTTACTTATTATATAGGGGTCACAGTCAAAGTTAGATTTTTTTTTGTATTTAGGTAATATGCAAATTTACCATATTTGAATTTGAGTATTTGATAAGAAACTATTATATATTATTATAAAAGTAGGTGCCTTCCGGGTAGTTTCCTAATAAATGTAATATAATTTTGATTAGGAAAAATGATTTTTAATTCTTAATTGTTAATATATTTACCAAAAAAGGAAAGAAAATAAAAAATAATTATTTACTTACGTTATCTTGAAAGAATTTAATAAAGAAACTTTGTATAGATTTGTTTCCATATAATAAGAAGTATACATCTTACAATAAAATTATATATATACAGGGGCGGACGCAAGACCAACAGGAGAAAAGTATATGCCCTATAATTTTTTTTTAAATTAATATAACTTTTAGTTAAAAATTTATTATGTATTTATTAAAATTAGTGAAAATTTTAAATTTATTATAATTGTATCCCATATAAATTTATTTTATTATAATTATGTCTCATATAAATTTTTCTAGATCCGCCACTGTATATACGTTTAAAAGGCAATGTACACTTCTCTTTAAAAAAAAGATATTAACAAGATCATATATACATGTTGACTATCTTGATATGTCTTTGATGCATACCATCTAGAGATGAAATCGGATTAGATATTCGACATTTTTATGGTATATGGATCCAAAAAAAATTTGATATCCATAAATAATCGGATATCCAGATCCAATTTATGATTAAAAAAAAATTAAAACTATAACTACCATACTAAAATTATAAGACCAAGAAACTAAAATGGTAAAATGACGCAAAGTGTCATAAACTAAAGTGAATGACTGAAAATGTAAAAATTTCTTTTTTATCAATAAAATATTGTCGATGAAAAAATGTTTGTGAGTTAAACAATGAAAAATATTAGACAATTTAAAGCCCTAAGCAAAACCTAAACTATATGTTTTTGAAAATGACCATGATAATATTCTAATTATATCATAAAAGACAGATATATAACTTAAAAGTTATATTATTAAAATGTTTAGGTTTCAAAATGTTTTGTTAAACTACTCATACACGGATAGAATACATTTTGTAACATGAAAATGATGATCCCATATAACAATAAGAAAGTACATGACCCAAAACATAAAATAAAAAATATCTAATATAAACAATACTCCCTCCGTATCAGAATATAAAATTTTCTAAGTTTTTTACACAGAAAAATAATAAATGGTATCAAATACTAATTTACTATATTTATTTTTAAAAAATATTTATAATCAATACATAAATATTAATTATTTTTTGTTTTTAATTGATGTTTAAAATAAAAATGCATTAAATATGTATAGGAAATCAAATATTTTAAAATAAAAAAATAGTGTTAGACGGAGGAAGTATAATATGATAGACCTCAAAAATAATATATATATATATATGATCTTTTTATTTTATAAACTCACAATAATGATCCAACACGAGTATATTAATAGCGAATCCAGAGTACCTCCTATAGCAAATCCTGAATTCCTCTACTTTGTTCAATGACAGACACTTTTAGATTTCGTCATTTTTTTCTAGTATTACATTTTATATTCCATTTTAAAATATTAGGTTATATTCATTTTACACTATTATTTTACTAATATTAATAAGATATGGCGATGTATATTTCATTAACTAATTATTATACACATAATATTAAAAAATCATTTTTTCGAAAATTGTGATGGGTTCGAAATCCACTCATACGCTCCACAATAAATACCCTCAAGCAGATTCCCAACCACATCTTCTTTCTATATAATCTTTAAAAGGAGAAGAAACCAAAATCATCAACAACAATGGAAGAAACTCAAACCCTAATCATCACATTCCTTATCTTATCTCTTTCTTTCATAATATTCCTCATCGGAAAATTCAAACGAAACCTCAAACTTCCTCCAACTCCACCATTCTCACTTCCAATCATTGGCCACCTCCGTCTTCTCAAACCACCGCTTCACCGTGTTTTCCTCGCCGTCTCTCAATCTTTAAACAACGCTCCGATCTTCTCACTTCGTCTTGGCAACAAACTTGTTTTTGTTGTCTCTTCACATTCAATAGCTGAAGAATGTTTCACTAAGAACGACGTCGTATTAGCCAACCGACCAAACTCTATAGCTTCAAAACATGTCTCGTATAATTACACAACTATGGTCACAGCTCCTTATAGTGAACATTGGAGAAATCTCCGACGTATTGGTGCCGTTGAGATTTTCTCGAATCATCGACTTAATAGCTTTTACTCTATTCGCCGGGATGAGATCCGACGGCTTTTAGTTCGTCTTTCACGGAGCACTTCACTCGTAAGTTTATATAAAAATAATTTAAGGCTTTAATTTAAAATTTTTGATAATTTTTGTATGCTTTTGGAAAAAATTTATTTAAATCACACGAATCTGTTTCATGTAACTTTAGGATAATTTAAGAATACTTTAGGAGAATGATGTTATGCTATTGACAAAACTTATTTAAATCACAAAATCTTTTTCTTTAATTTTAAGATACAATTGTGATAATTTTTTGGAAAAGCTATTTTAATCACAAGAATCTGTTTCTTGTAACGTTAGGATGGTTCTAGAATAATTTAGGAGAATGATGTAATGCTATTAACAAAACTTACTTAAATCACAATCTTTTTCCGTTAATTTAAAGATATTGGACAATTTTCTGGAAGTGTGTAACTTAGTGAACAGATGAATTAGATCATAGCTACAAATTTAAAATATGAATTGGTGGTAATATAGTTTCAGTCTCTGTTTATATTTAAAAAAAAATTCAGAATTGTATCATTTGATATAACATAAGGTATCACGATAAATTTTTGCAGGAATTTGCTAAGGTTGAGATGAAATCAATGTTTTCTGACTTAACATTCAACAACATCATCAGAATGGTAGCCGGAAAATGTTACTACGGTGACGGTGCAGAGGATGATCCAGAGGCCAAACGTGTGCGGCAGCTAATCGCAGAGACAACGAGCTTTATTGGTGCTGGAAACGCTGCTGATTATATACCGGTTTTGAGTTGGATCACAGGTTTCGAAAACCGGGTAAAGAAGCTCGCTGGTAGGCTTGATGAGTTTCTTCAAGAATTGGTAGATGAGAAAAGAGAAGCAAAGGAGAAGAAAGAGAACACGATGATCGATCATTTACTTGCTTTACAAGAATCTCAACCCGAATACTATACGGACCGTACCATCAAAGGAACCATACTCGTAAGTAACTCAGAAGAGCATTTTAGTTAGGTTTATTTAGTTGATTTTGTCCAATGGTCAATCTTTTTTTTTTTTATTGTGTAGTCTCTTATACTAGCCGGGACTGATACATCAGCTGTTACATTGGAATGGGCATTGTCTAGTCTATTGAACCATCCAGAGATATTGAACAAGGCAAGAGATGAAATCGACAAAAAGATTGGGTATGAGAGGCTTGTGGAAGAATCAGACATCATAAATCTTCCTTATCTTCAAAATATTGTCTCTGAAACGTTGCGTTTATACCCGGCTGGTCCCTTGATGGTCCCTCATGTAGCATCAGAAGACTGTAAAGTAGCGGGTTACGATATGCCATGCGGCACGATGTTATTGGTTAACGTGTGGGCTATGCACAGAGATCCTAAGATATGGGATGATCCGGTTAGTTTCAAACCAGAGAGGTTTGAGAAAGAAGGAGAGAGTCAGAAGCTAATGGCGTTTGGGTTAGGAAGAAGGGCGTGTCCTGGGTCTGGATTGGCTCAAAGGGTAGTGAGCTTGACTCTTGGGTCTTTGATTCAGTGTTTTGAATGGGAAAGAGTTGGAGAAGAAGATGTGGATATGACTGAAGGTGGAGGAATCACATTGCCTAGAGCTAGACCGTTGGTAGTCATGTGCAGAGCACGTGACTTTGTTGGTAAAATCCTCCAAGAGTCTGCTTGATTATTGACTTAAATAACTAATGTGTTTAGGCAATTGTTATGTTTGTATGTTGGAGGTATAACTACTCTTGTACTTAACCAAGTTCTTTTGCTTTAGTGGTCGTTTGATGAAAAGTGATCATGTTGGTTTAGGTATGACATCAATTTCCACCAAATGCATAATTATTAGCCAATTGGTTTGGTTAGACATTTCATTTTAATTAAGTTGTAACAAACAAAAAAAAACCAACGTTTGTTGTGTACAAGTTATTCAAGTTTGTAACAAAAAGAAAACAACACTAGTGAACAAAAACATGAAATTTATGTAGCTTATTTAAAACAATAATAAGACTTTTTCTACTCAATAATAACCAATAGTTCCGTCATCGTTATTGCGTTTTGGCGATTTCGTCATCTCCCTCGTTACGATGAGTCTATGACTGTTCATTTAGGGTTTGAACTCATAAGATCCAATTCTTCTTCCTTTTATGGAACATAAAACTCATAAATCGAAATACAGAAAATGTGATGTTACAGTTGAATCTACCAAAACAAGAATTCATACAAAGAAGACCAAAGTCTATTCATTTCCAGCATAACCATTCTATATCATCGATTGCTCGGATGGTAAGTTCTTATTATCTTTCTTAAGTCCTTCAACTTTCCAAAGATCCCAAACTTTGGTTTTAGGTGGAGGAGTACCATCTCCAATTGGAGCTATTAGTCCCGGTTTACCATCATCGATTACAGCATCAATCAAACCATATTCTTTTGCCTCCCATGGATTCAAGAAATTGTCACGGTCTGTGTCACCTTCTATCTGAGAAGTAAACAATCATGTAGAAGAAAACATGATTGATATTATCATTCAATATATATGTACATACCTCGGATTCAGGCTTCCCGGTGATTCTTGAGAAGATTTTGTTTAGTTTAATCTTGTGGTACATCATTTCTCTTATGCGTATGCCCATTTCCGTTGCCTGAAAGTATTAGCATTCAGGGTTTTGTGTTATATTCAGAAGAAGAGAAAACAAACCCACTTATAAAACACACTGAGAAGTATCCTACTTTGCCTCCAGCGGTACCAAGTGGCTGATGGATCATAACTTTAGAGTTAGGCATGCAATAGCGTTTCCCTTTTGAACCAGAAGCAAGTAGAAATGCACCCATAGATGCAGCTAGTCCTAAGCAAACAGTTGATACATCTGCTTTGCATTGTTTCATTGCATCATATATTCCCATCCCTTATAAAAAAATAGAGCCAAACAATTTCAGAAACTGAACACTCGAGGAGGTCCACAAGGAATATGGTGAGATTGGAACATACCAGCAGTAATAGATCCACCAGGTGAATTGATAAACAAGGTAATGTCTCTCTCTGAGTCCTCAGCATCAAGTAACAAGAGCTGACTTATCACCAAATCTGCTGTCATATCATCGACCTGGACAATACCAAATTCAAGAAAGCTTAGTCGCATTGAGTTGATCAAATAAACAATTTATCAATTTGATCAGAATCCCATGTTGAGGAAATGCTAGAAAACGGCTTCAACTACATCAAATACTCCATTAATCAATTCTGATAAGCACAAAACAATATTTTTTGCTTTAAAAATCACTGAATCAAAAACTTGCATAAAACATCAAATTCACGAAAGCTGAGTCGTGGTAGAACAAAATCTCAACAAGTCTACTCTCTCCATGTTTTATTAAACTAGTTACCGAGTTGGAAATGGTGGAAACAACTTAAACTACATCAAATACTCCATTAATCATTCTAATAAGGACAAAACAATCTTTCTGCTTTACGAATCACTGAATATAAAACTTGCACAAAACATCAAATTCACGAAAGCTGAGCTGTGGTAAAACAAAATCTCTGAAAATATACTCTATCTAAGTCTCATCAAGCAAGTTACCGAGTTGATCAAATTCGAATACACTCTACTATTCAAGCATGTTAAGGAAATGCTAGATACAACATCAAATACTCCATGAATCATTCTGATAAGCATAAAACTTGCAACAAAATCGCAACTCTCTCTAAGTTCCGAGGTGATCAAACTCGCTTGCATTCTACTATTCAACATGTTAAGAAAATGCTAAAAACAACTTAAACTACATCAAAAATCTCCAATTAAAATTTTTCTAATAAGCAAAAAAACAATCTTTTCTCTAACAATCAAGAGTTCTGATACAATTGTTATATAAATCATAAAAGCAATCTAACAACATTAAAAAAAACTAAACTTTAATGAACAAACTCATATTTACGAAATCTCAAACCAAAGAACATGCCAATCTCTCTGGTTACACAATAAAACAGCAAATTCAATTCCATAATCCACACAGAGAAATTCTACAAAATCCAATAAATGTTTTGAAAAAGGTGAAATTTTTAAACCTGAGAACCCAAAAAGACGATTCTTTGACGGAGCAACATGTTTGTGGTATCGAGTTCTTCAAAACTAGGAAGCCGTGAAGGAGACTGAGCTACGGATTCAACAGAGAAGCTAGATACATCCCAGTTACTAGATAGAGTTTGTCTTGGTTTAGATAAGCTCATTGAAGACCTAATACAAAAGGGTTTTGCATTTTTAGGGATTCTCTTGTGTTGAATTGGGGAGTTAAGTTTTTTTATTGGATTGAAAAGACAAATTGGATTTAAGGTTGAAGATGATGACAAACGTAAACTCATCTCCATAGTTTTTTTTTTTTTTTGGGTTCTGAGATTTTTGCTAAAGAGGATGATGAAGTGTAGTGTATAAGAGATTTTTTTTTTCTTTGGAGTTAAAACGATGTCGTATAACTCACTAAAATTGTAAGTTTTTATAGTTAACGTGTATGATTCTTCTTCTCTCTTATTGATTTAGAGGTTCCAATCTTTAAACATCACATAAGTACTAACTTCCAATTCAAACAATTTTGGAGACTTTGGGTAATTTGGATAAAAAATGAGTGGATTTAATAGATATTCAAGAATAAAGTGAAGGTTATTTGCAAAACACAAGATAGCAAAATGGATTGAAATAGAACATAAATTTCATGAATGTTTAAAAGATTTAATTTTCGTTGAACTGTTAGTAATATTTTTATATTAGTATATACATAACACAATATTTAATTATATAATTTTTTATATATTTTATAATGGTTCAACACGTGTCAAAATTATAATTATAAAAATCTCAGTATATTTGGCATGTTTTTCATTCATGTCCGAGTTTTATAAACCGTAATTATATCTTTGCTATTAATCAAGTAGATGGAAAAAAAATTATAACTATAGGAATCATAGAAGGTGTTTATTAATATAAAATTTGTTTTCTCTATAAAAAAAGAACGCCTAAGATGCATCAACCTTTATATATCATATGTTTTTTCAATTGCGTTGAACGATTGAATCTACTTAGGGCCATATTACTATTTTAATTAGAGTTAATTTGATTTGATTTCTGATTAAATCCTAAGTGTTCACCATGTACTACATAGTTGAATCTCGGAAAATAAAATAAAACACTGATAAATGACCAAAGCCATAAATTTTTCAGATACTAAAAGTTATCTAAAAGAAAACTAAGAGCTCTCCAAAAGCACATCACCAGTTTTGACACACAAAAAAAAAGAAAGAAAAAGAAGATGAGATAAATGTCTGGGCAATAATATGTTAAGCAAACCCCAAGAGCTTTGATTCTCACTTGCGCAGAAAAGCAACAGTAGCCACACGCGATCCTACAGAACCACCAAACATGAACGTTGGGTATGTCCTAACATGGCTAAGATACTCAAATGGAGGTTGATCAACTCTACTTGCAGCTTCTTCAGAGCCACAAGGGACCACATTAGTCGCGTCATCTCCATCTCCTCTACATAAGTTGGATTTTCTTATGTTGAAATTCTCAACTTCTTCCACGAGTTCGTCCTTTGTGTGGTTACACGATGTGATCACCTTGAAGAGAAGCAAAACATGATTCAGATAACATTAAGGAAGGTGGTCTATGCCGAGCGGATTACGACACAAGCCTTTACCAAATAATATTAGTACGCACTCGCCTTTGTATAGTTTTCCGCTTCTTTCTAACAGTTTACACTTAAGTGTATGCTTATATCTAAATAACTTTGAGGAGTCAAGAGATGGTTTTACCAATAGTCCACCAGGAGCAACCAGCTTGGACACTGAATCCCAGTACATGACTCTGAAGCAGACAAATGGGAGTTGTTATTAACCAAATCTATCTGGGGACCAAAATATGTGCGCTCGGTGATAGAAAGCAAGTGCGTTACCTTTTGACAGGGCCATCAGGATGCAAACCAATGGCATCTAAAGTTCCTTTGTCCATTACAAGCTTGAACTGCATTTCCAATTTTGTATCAAGGATATCATCAACCTAGGAGAGTAAACCGTTAGTACCAATTCCACAGCAAAGACCCAGCTTAAATCTAAATTCTCAAATCTCTATTATATCTTGTGATGCTTATTAAGCAAAACTAGTTCATAGAGAAGATTTTGTGTTCTGTATTACTAGATGCTAATTGTATGTAACCAACATATCCAATTGCCTGACCAAGTTAAGTTATCGGTATCAAGAAGTAAGAAATATACACAGGACACACCGTGTTATTGTGCTAGTTATACCATATAGACTTTTTTGTAGGAAATATCCTCGTCATGGGCTTTGAAAACATTTTTCATATTGAAGCTAAATAAAGCCATACCATGAAAGAGATATTTGGAAAGCCATCACGTTGGGAAAGATGTTGAGCAAGTTCTACAGCCCCTTCACTATAATCAGTCCCGGTTAAATCAGAGAACCTGATCCAGAAAAGTGTAAGGATAATGAGATTAACAATGTCAAGAAAATAGTATAGTCTAAACTTAAGATTCTCATGGGACATGCGTTCAGAGTGTAAATGTTATGTTCAAGTAAAAACTATAAATGATACAGCTTAACTACAATATCACATTCAGGTATAGTTTGAGTTTCCATAACATTAACAAAACAAGCTCGAGTGTAATATGTCTTTAAGTATACAGGGGAGCTTAAGCCTCTTACTTCTGATCACTATCTCAATAGTCTTCAATGAAACAAAAGAAACCCAAACTAAATTGACAAGATTCTATACTTCATTCCAATACTAACTTCTCTAAAAATTTCTTTATCTTTGCACTAGCGACACATAGTTAAGCACTTTAAGGCCAAAGCTAGAAGAAATGTTTAAAACTCACCCTTCCTTAGCAAGTTGCTGAAGAAGCAAGCCATTTCCAGTTCCAAGATCAAGAACATTCCAACTAGACAAATACTTATCAGCCTGATCATTCAACTCAGTTTCAACACCAGTTTCAGACAAGTTCCGTTTCTCAATATCAATACACAAATCTTTTGTCCAAGAAGTAACAATCTCCATAACATCATCTCCAAACCTAAAATTTACACCAGCGAGACGAAATCAAACAATATAATTGACTTCCACTAGAAATTAAGGATCATAAACATATAATAAGATCTGAAACTTTACCAAACTTCTCCAGCATGACCATGCTCTCTAAAATTAGTAAGCTCATCCGAATAAGCAGCGTCCCAATAGCTTTGAAGACCAAGCATTGACTGACCACCTCCATCAGCATCTGGCTCTTCTTTATCAGAACTATACACACACACCAAAAAAAAAAATCATCACTATATTCAACATATTCATCTTAAGCCTATAACAATGTTTACAACATTGACAACAATAGTGATATATAAACCTTAAGATCATCACTATATTCTCAAGATTCATGTTAAGTGCATAACAAATTTTACAACAATAACAACAATATTAATATATAAACCCTAAGATCATCACTATATTCTCTAGATTCATGTTAATCGCAAAGTGAATTTTACAACATTGACTACAATAGCCACATTTAACCCTAAGATCTGCAATTTCGACATTTCTTATCCATAGATTTCACCATTTAAAAAAAAAGATTTCGAGAAACAATCAACGAACTTATAATCTGAAGAGACACGGAAGTTAGCGGAAGAGAGAGCCTCGGCGGCATCAGCGTGACGTTGATCGTCATCAAGAGTGCTTCCATATTCGCTTTTGATAGACCATGAATCAGCCGCAATAGATCGATCGTCGTCGGAAGCTAAACTATCCGTCGTTGTTGCTGCGGCGGCGGCGGCTCTGGCTTGTTGTTGAGGAGTCGTCTCAGGTTCTTCCGGTAACAATCTGATTCCCGCCATCACCAGATTCAACGCTAAGTATGGTTCCTTTTTTGACGGAGTTGATGATGAAATGAAATGAAATCCCTACTTTGCTCTTGTTCTTTGGATATTTATATTCTTCTTTAAAAAAATCTTTAAAAACTGAAATATTTTCTCTTTGTTTTATAATTTTATTATTTGGAAGACAAAAGTTTTATATATACAAAACCAATGTTTTAAAAATCGCTAGGCGTTAGTTGGGCGGCGAGGGTGGGCCTACAGCTTAGAAGATTAATCGGGGAGTAAACGGAGATTAATCGGGGATTAGTTTTAGGTTATTTTAATATTTTTAAAATATATTTATCCATTATATTAAACTTTTAAATAATATTTTTTAAAAAATTATAGTAAATACATGAAAATATAGTATTAATAATTTATTTTATGATTTTTATTTATAATTTTAACATAATTTATTATGAAACATCAGAAACTATCAATATAAATGTCTGAATAACAAAAAAAAAAATTATACTTGAAAATTTAAAAATAATTGGATTATAGATGATTATGCCGAAAATAATCGGATTAGGCGGGAAGTAATCGGTTGACTGACTTTCTCGAGGGATTAATCATTAATTGAGGCGACTATGCGGGATGTAATCGGAGCTAGGTGGGGATTTTTAGAACAAGTTACAAAACCATTTACATAGGATAGTCTTTAATCTTTATGAGGGATAATTTTTTTGTTTTCTTTTTTTTTTTCTGAAAAAAGGCTAAGTTACAAAATGTGATTTTTTGGGTAAGTTTTATTGTTAACAGATGATCAAATCAGTTATTTTTTAAAAAATATTTACCGGTTACCTATTAGATGAAACCCGATTTTGTTTATAAAATTTTTAAAGCGTATTTTCTTAAAATTTAATTTAAAATATTTAAGGTTAGCTTTATATATTAGAATTAACTAATATTTATTTATAAGTAATATGCTGAATTTTACTATAGTTTTTGATTAAATTTAATTAATAATTAAAATTTAGTTGAAAAGAGAAATATATTTTAGTGACATATTATGTTATAACACATGAAAATAGATTATTTTCTTTTCAACATTGTTTAAATAATAGTATAAAGATTTAATAGTGATAAAAAAGCAAACTGCAGAAATTTTACTTATGTTGCTTGAGATAAATTATGTATATATACACGAAATAAGATCTCAGCTCATAGAAATAACAAGAAGGTATTTACTAATAAGCAAGAACTACCTAAAGATATATATATATATATATCAAAACAATATTTATTACATCAAAACTATAGAGAGAAATATGTAAAATTTTTAACGTAAGTATACTATGTACTTTTTACAACCTTACTTTTCTTAGTAGAATGATTGAATAGTATGTACATGTTTGAAGTCTTGATTATGTGTTTTAGAAACATTAATAACCGTAAATGTTAAAAATATATAAAACAGGAATAAAATAACCAAAAAGTTTAAAAAATATATATATTTCTTTGGTAAATATATATATATATAGACATGTATTATTATGAATTTGTTACTTTGCATATATATAATATATCATTTTGAATTTGTGATGATAATATGTATCCCAAAATATGAGAATTCTATGTTTTAAAATTCGCTACGCGATAGTCGGTCGGGGTAGACCTAGCGTCTAAACGATTAATTTAGAAGTAAACGGAGACTAATCGAGGATTAGTTTTAAATTATTTTAATATTTTAAAAATATATTAATCTATTATATTAAACTTTTAAATAAGATTATTTTAAAATTATAATAAATATATGAAAACGTAATATTAAGGATTTTTTTTAAATTTTAACATAACATCACAAACTCTCGATATAAATGTATGAATAACAAAAACAAAATTTTCTTTTATACTTGCATTCTAAAAATAATCGGATTATACATGACTAGGCGGAAATTAATCGGATTAGACAGAAATTAATCGGATTAGACGGGGAGTAATCGGTTGATTGATTTATTCGAGGGATTAATTATTAATCGATGCGGTGAGGATGAACTTAGCGATTAAGCGGAGTGTAATAGGAAGTATGGATAGATTTTTAGAACATTAATGTTATGATCAAAGTGCAGTTCAACGAGGGAACATAAAGAACATTTGTTAATACAACTTTGTTAGAGAGTGGCAATACTCCCATATTTAATGCGAATGTTTTACTCCCATCCGCAAAACCAACTGAACATGGTGAGATAGGAAGTATATCTTTTAAAAGAGATAGATCTCCGGTCATGTGGTCAGAGGCACCAGTATCAAGAATAATATCGCCAAGTGTAGCCTTACCAGACAGTTTATCGGAACTACCATTGCTGGATTTTTCTTGAATCATCTGTGTGAGAACCTTCCACTGATCAGGAGAGAGCTCCGGAAAGCTAGAGACGTTGGAGCTTGTTGCATTAGCTACAGTCGGCTGTCCTCTGCCACGGCCAGGATTACCGCGACCACCGTGGCCCCGATCTCTCGTTCCTCGACCACCAGTACGTTCGGTGTTAAGCGCAATGAGCCTCAGTCGTGCCAGCTACACCACCCGATCCATTTTCTGGAAGTCGGTTGGTTCCTACTACTGCATCTGCTTCAAACGCTGTGGGGATAAATGCAGGTCTGACTGAGTTAACAATAACATTAGCTGAAACAGAGATCGAGGACATTCAAGAGACAATTGATGTCGAAGATGATGGTGAAGTTGACCATAGAAAGATGGTTGATCTCAAAGATGTTGTTGGGGAAGAGACGACTAAAGATGAAGATGATAATCATTGTGGGAAGAGCTCTGTTGACCCAGTAACTGATGCTGATGTAGTTCAGACGGTCTTATGTGTTAAAAGCGTTAGTAACAATGCTGCTGAAGGAATATACCAAACTGACGATCCTCTTGAGAAGGATCTAGGAGTTGATCAGGCTGAGAGAAAAGATGCAGTTGAAAACGTTAACGATGGTGCTTCGAGTTCATTCCAGCAGCCTTCAAAAGTAGCAGAAACGCATTCAGCTAACTTGAACTTGCAAGCTGTTTCTCATTCGATCTTGGAGAAAAAATTTCATCCAACACATATTCGAACTTGTAAGTTTATTTGTTTTTTTTGTGTTATGTAGTTTCTATTTGTAAAAACTGCAAGTTATTTACACTTATTTTTTTTATGACATGTATAAACCCACTTTTTTAGGAAAATACATGCGGAGAAAGAGAGATATAACACTCAAAGTTTTCAAGTTCGATTGCATACATGTGGAAGAAATTGTTAAGCAAATTCGTTTAATGAGGTACGTTGATCCAAAAACTCTCTTTATTAAAACTGAGAAAGAGCAATAACCTTAGTTCTCTTCACTTTGGCCTAAGCCGACTAACTTGAGATAAACTTCCAACTGTTTGGATGATTCTCACAATATATAATAAGACGTAAAAGGAAACACCCTAAAAAGAGTAAGTAGAGAAATAGAAACACTAAACAGAAACCTCAATAAAAATCAAATATACTAAAAGAATATTGTATCGATATTTTCATTTCATAACTGTATGAGTGTCTTATTTTCGTTCATTTTTGTAGTCAACTAAAACATGTCAGACTTGTTGAATTTGTTAGAGCATGCATACAAGATCATACTGTCTGCATTGTAATTAGTAAGCTTTCAATAGATACATGCCCAATAAGTGAAAGATTATATTTGTTTTTAGCTTTCATTGACTATTTTCTGTCAGAATATTGTATGCGGGTATTGTTTGCTCTTTCCAATTTAGCATGACTTACATGCTCAAGTATGTGCTCAAAGCAGCACGTGAAACCGCATAAGATATGCAGTTCTTATGTTATAACAACATTATCCACGAAAAACTTGGTTTTTCTAATCTTGTCAGCGGGATAATAGTATTGAATTATGAGTAACATTCAAATTCTTTATTCTTGTTGTTTAGATATGATTAACTTCTATTGTTTTTAATCATTCAAGATACTTATTGTTACCGTTTATATAAATCGTCAAAATTTCAGACTTTTAGGTTTCCAATGTGAAAATACTCAACTAGATGTTGGTACAACTTCTGATCATGTTTTTAATTTTGAATTTGTTGTATGGGAACTAGTTGTTGGTGGTCGTACAAGAAATCCAAACCACCAACAACTAGTTCCTATACAACAAATGCAAAGCTGAAAACATCATCAAAAGTTGTATCAATATCTAGTTGAGTCATTCATTTTGGAAACCAAGAAGTCTGAAACTTTGTTGACATATACAAACAGTAGCAGTATCTTGGATGATTAAAAACAATATAAGCTAATCATATCTAAATAACAAGAATCTGAATGTTACTCCAATTTCATGACCATTATCCTCGATGACAAGATTATAAGAACCAAGTTTCCCGTGGACGATATTGTTATGATGTAAGAATTGTATATATTATGCGGTTTCACGTGTTGATTTGAGCACATACTTGAACTGGTAAGACATGCAAATAAGGAAGAGCGAACACTACCCCGAAAACAATACTCTCACAGAAATATAGTCAATAAAAGCCAAAAATAAATGTAAGTTTTCACTTAGTGGACATGTATCTATTGAAAGTTTACCAGTCACAATGCAGACGGTCTGACTTTGTATGCATACTCCAACAAATTCAACAAATCTGTCATGTTTTAATTAACTATAAAAATGAAATAAGACATTCATACATGTTCTCAAATGAAAAATATCTATACAAATTATTCTCTTAGAATATTTGTTTTCTTATAGAGGATTTTTATTTCACTACTTACTATTCTTAGAGTATTGCTTTTATGTTTTATTATATATTGTGAGAATCATCCAAGCAGTTGGAAGATTCTATCAAATTAGTTCAAGGTGAAAAGAACTAAAACTATTACTCCTTTTCGGTTTTAATAAAACGAATTTTTGGATCATCGTAACTCATTAAACGAATTTGCTTACAGTTTTTTCTACATGTATGCATTTAAGCCTGAGAAACTTGACTGCTACATCTCTCTTTGTGTAACATGTAATTTCCTAAAAAAAAATGGATTTAAATCTGTCATTAAGAAAAATAAGCGTAAATATTTGGCACTTTTTACAAATGAAAACTACATAACAAAAAAACCCAGCTTCCACATTGTATCTAAACAAGCCATTGTTTAAATCGAATCCATAATCAAAAATGGACAGTGAGATAAGCACTTAATCTTAATCCAACTAATTTTTATCCTCACATTTCCTAATCAAACAGCATTCATTGAAATAACTTTAAGATAAATGTGTAGACAAAAAAAAACAAACTTGAAATATCACCGACTTGCTCATGTGTGAGCTTAGATGAAAATCCAGAAGCAATTCCCAATCAGAGCATCTTTTGCAGCTTCCTCACTGTAATCAACATAAGATCAAACACAATCCAATATCATTTTTTATGCATCAACATAAAATCCACGTTGTAGCAAAATTCCTCAAATTCCAGAGAAACAAAAATCTAAATCAAAGCGATCACACCTAAAAATGGTCTCATCCAAGACAAATTCATATAATTCCTTTGAAAATTGAGAGTAAGAAATTTGATTAGGGACATGCCAAGAGCAGAGAAAAGGGTACAAAGATGATAGGTCTTAGGTTCCTCATCGGTTGGTTTCTCGGTGTAGACGATGTGGCCCTTAGATGCAGATGATTTCGTTGATTCTCCAGTAGATTCAGCTATGAAGATCGAAGCGAGAAGCGATTAGAAGATGTCGATGAGGCTCATGTTAAGATAGTCTCTTCTTCTTCCTCGAGCAAAATTTTCAATTTCTATTTTATAGCTAAAACTTCCAATTTTGAGCTAAAACTCCCAATTTTCAATTTTTTTTTTTTGATAACTCAGGTATCCTAACACTCCCCACAAACCAGCTCTATCGATTTTCCAACATGGCACGCGGGCAACCAAATGGCATTCCATGTATCGGTTCCTGAGATATTGCAGCCCGTATGTGAAATCCGTAATAACAAAGACTCGAATTATGATGACGGAACTTACAGCTGTAAACCCATTATCAATTTTGAGCTAAAACTTCCAATTTTGAGCTAAAACTTCCAATTTTGAGCTAAAACTTCCAATTTTGAGCTAAAACTTCCAATTTTATAGCTAAAACTTCCTCGAAAAAAGAGATGCTGCTATTCCTCGAAATCTCTGCTGAAGATAACGAGAGCGGAGAGAGATTTGACAAAAGAAAAATGAAACAAACATTGTCATAGCCAAAAAAAAAAAATTAATGTAAATCAATCTCTCTGCCATGTGTCCCTTAAAGTTAAAACCGACTCTTAAAACACTTGATTAAAAATCAGTTATTAACAAATTCACCATTTATTATTTATTATTTTGCTTTTAATTGGTAAGAAAACTCTCTAAACTTCTCATCGGAGATGGTTTAAGTTAAGCGGCGAATACTCAGGATGAGAGAGCACATACGTGTTTATACCATCCTCATCCCACATCTTTTATAGAGTGTCTTAAAAAAATATGAATAAATTTTAAGACACTCATTGTCTTATTGTCTCTGTAAATACACAATTATACACGGTTCAATTATTAAAGACACTGATTTTCATTTTTTTTCATTTACTTTAAATTTTAAAGACATTCAACAGGGATTTGGATGGTATTAGTAGTCAACTTGTCTCGAAAACATAAAACATTGTTTTATCAAGAACATCACCGTAGCCAAATTCATAATTTTCTTCAACAGTCAGTTCAGGAATTAAAGAAGCAAACTTTATTTAAAACAGAGAAACAAGTGAAATTGTCCAAACAGAGTCTGATCTGGTAGCAAACAAGTGAATTTGTCAAATTATGATCGCTTGTTGGATCTGATCTTGTGAGCGTGACTAGCATGCATCGTTATTGACCATACATACATTATCCCAAGCACGAGAGTGTCTTTCTCAGCCACCAATTGACCATATACCGAGTGGCTTGCTGTTTGTTTCTCTTTGTCTTAACTCTGAAGCTTGTTAATTCTGTCTTTGTAGTTTTTTTTTTGTGTTTCATTCGTTTTCTTGAAGAATTAACTATTAGTGACGAATTTTCTTGTAGTGTTAGATACAATTGAGTAAGAATAGGATTGATTAACAAAAGCCGAAATTAACATATGTATATGTGGTTCCAATTACAAAATATAGACAAGTCTTTATAAAGAACAAAAACATAAAACATAACTAAATTAACGTTTGAGAAAGTAATGTTTCATAGTATTCTTATGATAAGCTTTGTAGTGACTGTAAAGATCCTTACTCAAGCTGATAACATTGCACTTTGGTGCAGGACAGTAGCACCAAACGAAACCACATTTATTCTTATGGGCTGCTTCTTTTCCATAAGATAACTTTTTTGTGCACCCATGCACGGCGTTTCTACATGGGATGGTGATTGCATCTATCATTTTCTCCATCGCTCGACATCGGTTGTTACCTATGGGCAACCTACAATAAGGACATTTTTGGTTCATTTTTGTACAGCAGGAAGAACATGCTGTATGTCCATTCGCACACTGAAACAGAAATTAACAACCAAACAAATAGTTAGTTATTTATAATTACCCAAGTTCTAATGAGAAAAGAAACGTAGCAAATGCATTTTTAACTACTTTGTAATTTTTTTTTTTTAATAACATTATGTACTGTATTGTTATTTTTTATATGTAATTCTGGTGATCCGGGTCAACGAACACAATGAGTTCCGAGTCAGGTCTCGGGGAATCTACTCCCTAGCTGATTCTCGGGTTAATGGGTTATGAGCTCCAACTAACCCTGAGGTCCGGACGCTTGAGGAGAATTGATTAGTCGCCTAGATCAACAGGGCAACTCCATGGAGTAGGAACCAATACACCAAAACCACTTGGTTTTGTTGATTGCATTGAGAAGGAACCAATAGACCAAAACCACTTGGTTTGTAATGTATAACTTATCCTGAATTAAATTTAAGATCTAGAAACATAATACAAATCTAAACTGGTAGTTTATCTAATATATGTCTTCCAGAAATTACCGGTTTGAGATTCGATAAAAGGAAAAAGTGGTCTATACGAATCAATGTAATTTAAAAAAATCAAAACAAAATACTGTTCTATACTGTGAGTGCGTGATATTTGATTTTGAGAAATATATTTATGTGCGATTATAATAATCAATTTAAAATAAGAAGAGAAGAATTAACACCTGAAAAATAGGAACTGAGAGTGCATGAAAGCATACAGGACAGTCGAGGAGATCTAAGTCGGACAGTGTCCACGATCTTACCACTTCATCTACTTCATTATTCACGACTTCTTCTACTACATTAACAATGCTCGATTCTTCTCTAGAGATATTTGTGTTATTCACCATGTCTAGTTATGAAACTATAGAGATGTTTGTTTTAAGTCTATGAACCTCTCCAGATCCATAAAAAACTGAGTTAGAACCCTTTATATAAAGAACAAAAAATAACCTAGATGTCCCCTAGTTTAAAACATGTTAAACGATATCGTTTAAAATATTTTATAGTAAACGATGTCGTTTAAAATATTTTATACGATGTCATTTGATTTTTTTTTTAAATAAAACATATTAAATGACATCGTATAAGATATAAGAGCATCCCCATCACTCAAACTTATAACTAAGTATCCAAAAAATAAAATAATAGTTTAATTTTGATAATTTAATTAAATATTTAATTATTTATCACTTGATTAATTATGGACTAATCCATGAATGATATGGGTAGATAAGGGCATTTTAAGTGTCTTGATAAAAACACCATTTACCTTATTCTCTTAATTAATTTTTAGTTTTCGTTATTTTTATTCTTTTTTATTTAAAAATCTCATAAAATGTGTGGAATTGGGATGGTCTAAGTTATATGATATCATTTGACATGTTTTTATCTATACATTTCAGATTATTTTTTCGCTTCTATAGAAAATCTAACTCACAAATTTAGATTTATATTCATTTATATATTTGTGAAGAAAAATCAAAAATCAAACATTTAGAAAATATTTAAAATAATCATTTTGTTGAGTCACTTTAATGATCTCAAATAGCTGATGCAAAATAATCATTTTCTAGTAGTCACAGTGAGATCATATTTTTGAATTACTTGTCAATATCAAGTCAGAATTGAAAACCAATATCGAAATACAATCGATGTATGTGTTCTTTATCCATCATCAGATGCATTTAAAGATACAAGCAAAATAATGCGAACAACCAAATATCTTTTTTTTTTTGAAACTCGAACAACTAAATATCTACTTAAATCTTTTCACTATATATTATAAGTTCTTTCAACTTATTTTAACCTCTGTAAATTAATAAATTTTTACGATTCCGAATTGGGTAGGTATAATAATTAACACATTTCGATAAGATAATAAAATAATATTTTTTGAAATCTCTATATAAATATATGGTCCCATTAATCACATAAATTAATAATCATATAAATGCATTGCATATATGTAATATATATTAGTGAAATATGATTATAATTTTTTTATTAGTTAATATGTAATTTTGTTGGAGTTTATTTCTATTTTTCAAATATAAAAATATATAATATAATTTTCTCAAATTACATCAATAACAATTTTAAAAAATTATATATGCAATAATTATTTTCTAATATATAAATGTATCAAAATTTTAAAACACATCAAAATATTATCTTTATTTTCTAATTTTTATATAATATTTTTGAAATTTGGAAAACTCTTTATAATTAATAAATTATTAATTTATCCATAAATTAATACTTTTTTAATTAATAAAAAATTTCGGTCCCAACTTTATTAATTTATAGAGGTTTTACTGTACCTTTGGATGCTTTTAAGTAGTTGTTAATATGTTTAGTTGGACGTTAAATCTTTAGTTATTTAATCTGTTGATTTATTATAGTATTCTTTAAATTATAAGAATCTAATACTAATTAATAATCATTCCACCATATTATAAGAATCACTAGTTTTTTTTTAGTTAATGGATCACTATTTTATTATTTTTATCAAAACAACTATAAATAATTACTACAAAAGTCAGATACGGTTGAATAAGAATAAGATTGAGTAACTCATGCCGAATGAACATGTGTAGCCGTGGATTACAATTATAGACAAGGTTTTATATAAAAAAAAAACATAAACATAACTAAATTAACGTTTTAGAAGTAACGTTTCATAGTATTCTTATGATTATCTTGGTAGTGACTGTACAGATCCTTACTCAAGCTGATAACATTGCACTTTGGCGCAGGACAGTAGCACCAAGCGGAACCACATTTTTTCTTATGGGCTGCTTCTTCCATAGGATGGATCATGAGCTCCTACTAATCCTGAGATCGGGAGAGCCATGTGAGTGATCGGGTGGCCAAATGGAAATGATAAAGAGTTTCACGCTTGAGGAGAATTGATTTTTTGCCTAGATCAACAGAAACATTCCTTCATAAATTGGTAACCAATAGGCCAAAACCACTTGGTTTGTTGTGTATAACTTATCAATTCAATGAATTAAATTTAAGAACTAGAAGCATTATGTGTTAATTTAACTATACAAAATTTAAAAGGGAAAATTTGGTAGGATACCTTACATTTTATCAAACTTTTAACAAATGAATAATCTTCAAAAACTCTATCACTCAAGCTTCTCATTTCGTCCATTGGTCCTAACTTAAAATTATATGACACCAGAGTTACCTCATGAAATTGGGGTCAAGATGGGAGTGTTAGAAATAATTCATCTTCTCTTGTAATAGCATTGAGGACAAATTCTGAAATTTGTCTACGCCTTAAACATAAGAAGAAACTGTAAGTAATCTTAGACCTAGACACCACAAATTAGCTTAAAGCAGCGACATCAAACAAATTAATACTGAGGCGTTCTCACACATATAATTCCACTATAGCTTTGACTTCTACAAAATCACATGATAGAACGTAGACAAAGATGTGAGCTTAGCTACAAACTCAATGCGGTCCAATAACTATATAAACTCTAAACGCAAAACCACGGAGATTCAAATTCCCGGTTAATATTTCTGAGCCCATTGGGGTTTAGTTTTTATTTGGAAAGAAGAGCCACGTGGGAAGGAGAACACTGAAAAGTCCAAATGGCAGACTCCGACACGTGTGGAGAAAACAGAACACGTGTCAAGTAACTCAGTTCGGTTCCACATTACTAATTGTAAAGAGTAGCAGAAGTAATTAACACTTAACAGAGAAGCAAGAAGATACGTGGATGAAAGAAAGAAAAAAAATGGAGAAGAGTGGAGGAAGAAAGGTAATGGATGAGATAAGAAGCTTTGAGAAGGCACACTTGTTCGATCTTGGTCATCCTCTTCTCAACCGTATCGCTGATTCCTTCGTTAAAGCCTCTTCAGTAAGTTTTCATTTCACATCTATCCATTTTATGTAAGATATATTGTGTTTATTCAATATAGTGGATGTGTGTTAATGTAATAATATGGACTTAATTATGCAGGTGGGAGCCTTTACAAGCTGTGTCTAGGGAAGCTTAATTACTTTACGATGATTGAGGGTAAGAACTCCGGCGACTTAATATTTGATATATGAGTCATAAAATGAATGATACAATTAATCAAGGTATCTGCTTTAATTTGATATATAAAATTAAAACCATATGTCCTCAATGCTATAAGTGGATCGATGGTACAATGATGAAAAGCACGATGATGACGTGTTCACTTAATGAGAAGATGAGGTGATCACCTTGGTGAGAAGATGATTCACACACGACCTAATTTAAGTAAATGATCTTTTGAGTGTTTTAGAGTGTAGCGATGATGATACTTTTGCCTTAACGTCTTTATCGTATGATGATTATTTTTATTTTTTCTCATGGTATTATTTGTGAGTTAGTAGACCGATCTTCTGGTTTACATACGATAAAAAAAATAACCTAAAATTTTTTTTTTTTAAATGACTGTTTGAGTTATTTGCCAGCTATAATGTTAATTTGTGATCCGAGATGTATATATATAAATCAAATATCTCTTGTTGACATTTTATAGTGATTCGATGTTTAGTAATGCATTTCTTGGAAATGCTAGTTTTTTTTGTTGAGTCATGGGAGTTTGTCTTTGTCATGTATTTCATCAATTTATTTTGGTGCATTTTTTATTTGATTTAGTATATGATAATTGTAATGCCAGTCGAAATCACGAGATATTTAATAAATAAAGTTATAAATTATGTTAGATAAAATTAAATATTTTAGTATTTGCTAATGGAAATTTAACAAAAAAAAATGGTTTAAAAGTTAATTTCATTACATTACTATTGAATATAATGAAATGACTGTTTACAACATGATCGGCAAAAACACGAAAATTGTATTTTGGGAAGTGTATTTTGGGAAGTGTATTTTAGAACCGTTGTGACAATTGAGGGGCAAAGATGACTTTTACCTACAATCCAGCCATTCTATTTAATCAATCTCTAATCGCATTTGCTCTCTTCTTCGACATTTGAGATTTGCGAAGAAACAATATTTTTTTTTTTGAGAGAAAGAGGAGAAACAAGGATGAACAATGGAGTCAAAAGCTCTGTTTCGTCTACCATGGAAGCTTTTGAAAAGCTTCAGAAGGCAGTTACGTGAAATTTTACAGAGCAAACGAGAGAAGGCTACTGCGATCTGATCGTTGCTTTGAAGAATACGCGTCTCCATGAGTATGAAGAAGGTGTGGCTATATCTTTATCTTGTGTATACTCGCTACTGTTAGTTTCGATTCCTATTTCATATAATCCCTTAATTTTGTTTTCTGATTATTCTTTCGAGATTCTCGCTTTTTAATTTCTAGGGTTTAGTCGATTAATTAATTGTTCAATTGATTCTTCCTGCAATTACGTATCACTTGTTAGTGGTAGATCTTAGATACCTTTCTCGTTATCTAAAATTTTGCTTTTTTGATTTTAGGGTTTCATGTGGATATGTCTCAGAGGTTTAATTTGAATGTCTGTTTTGGGTAAACAAGTCTGATTTTTCTTGGTGTTGATGATTTTGTAGTTTCGTTTGTAGTTTAATTTGAATGTTTGTGTTGTGTGTGTCTCCGCCATTATTATTTGCTAACAACATGCTGCAGACATCTTTGGGAACAAAACTTCCAGAGGTGGATACGAAAAGTCAGGTTACTCACACTTTCTTGAAACACACGAACACAAAAGACACTCAAAACTTAAAACACACCCAAACGCAACAACACAACATAACAAATGAGCAAAACAATATCACGTTCACGTCACACACGATAAACTCAAACACACATACAAACGCAACAAAAACTAAAACACAACATAACAAACTAGCATCACCAAACTCTACACAAAATTGCAATCGCACAAACCACTATACAAGAAACACATGAAATAAGAAACACGATAACTTCACGAATTGTTTCTCTTTATTTAATTTCTTTGTTCTCGAACTTTTGTTACATCTTTTATGATTATGTTATGTTGGTTTTGATCATGTTTGAGACTTTGTTGGCAAGAATGTAGAGATGCTGTTGGAGAGTCAATTTTCTGATAGGTTTGGCTCTGAACTTTCCATCGCCTCTTCGTAGTCAATGACATTTCTGGATGTTCTGGCTCAAGTTCTTTTTCGATGATTGGACATTGGCCAAGATTCATGTAAGAATATGCCAATTGATGCTTGTATTTTGGTTTACAATGAAATTTTACCAGAAACAATATATGTTTGTTGTAGTTGCTAGGACCCAACAACCTTGTATTGCTACTTGAAACACAAGATCGAAGGTCTAAATATTTATCTGATTTGTTATATGAGGAATTGCAGCATTATATGTGTTTCATGTCACAAAACAGCAACTTACCAACATTTCTTGGAAGTATTGCATTTGATCACATCATGGAGGATGTCTTTTCAGCGAATGAAGGACCATGGAATTGGAATGATCCAGAGATCAAGGAAAAGATTTAGGCTTGAAGCAGAATCATTGAAATATAAAGCGGATCATGTATACAACATTTACTTCCAGTAAAATTTCAGGTGATGTGCACTTCCCAAATGACAAAACTAACACTGAAGAAAATAATGTATCTAACGTAATAAACATGTTCAATATTCAGGTATATTAAAGGGAAATATGAGCACAATCAAATTCCGGCTTAGATCAACCTTAATTTACCAAATTAAAAAAAGCGATTCAGTGGACCCGACAAGTAGCTATACTGTCTTTGCCTATTTGGATTAAAAACGAGTAACTTGGAAATGTCAGCATGATCTCGTGCTCTAGTCAGAATTCTCAACTCGGATATGGGATTCTACAATGGCTTGTAAATGTAATGTTTTTATGCTGGTTTATTTTTTCTTACGAGTTAATACAGATATAAGTACTCAAAATATGGAATTATGCAGGAGTT
The DNA here is from genome assembly GCA_963854855.1 of Nasturtium officinale. Taxonomy (NCBI): domain Eukaryota; kingdom Viridiplantae; phylum Streptophyta; class Magnoliopsida; order Brassicales; family Brassicaceae; genus Nasturtium; species Nasturtium officinale. The sequence goes on from OY978512.1 coordinate 5,801,773, forward strand.
ATATAGTTTATAGTTTTGTTGTTTGTCACTATATTCAGGCCAGCGTGAAGTTCTTGCTTCTGTTCCCATTGAGGATTTGATAGCTCGCTCACAGGGAGCATAGGTAACTAGCTTCTTGTAAGATACACAGCCTCAATTTCACAAACCCATTAACCGAATTTCAGGATCTGCTCCATTAGCAGTTATGCATCAGAGTTCTTTCCTCATCCAGAATTACTTGCTAGACACATGCATTACTGCGTATTCAGAAACAGTCTCTTCTTCTGGTATGTTTTCTCATGTCTTGTGTTTGGTGTTTTTCTTAACAGACGTTTTACCATTCTCATTAGTTATAAGATGTCCTTCAATGCTTAATGTTCCACTTTGCTTTCTGTGAAGATTCAGTTCCATGGATTTATATTTATTTTCCATTTGTATATGTTTCTAGGCTAAAACGAATGACGTCGATGGTCCAGATATTTTACAGACTTAACAGAAGTCTAATTATGCGGGGTTAGCGCTTTTACTGGTAACACTTTTAAACACCCAAACAATAAAAACACAACAAAAACTCAAAAAATACAAATCACATCAAAACAAAACACAACCACACAAAAACACAACAAAAACTCAAATACAAATCACAGCAAAACAAAACACAACCACACAAAATCTCAACATAATCTCTCGTACACGCTCAAACACAACCACATAAAACAACTTCACAAACAAAAAAGAACTATGAATGGGTTGATCCCTTTTAAGGGTATGTAGGCAACCTTTTAATGAGGTCTAACTTTAACATTTAAAACGATTCTTTGTAATGTTGGGGTTAAAACTTCAATAATAACAAAACTATCCGAATCACCTTGCTATCTTTCATTATCCGATACATGGTTGCGCAAATATAGTGATTCAGTGGTCTCGAAAAATAAAGGTCAGGTATCTTTGTCTCTTTTCAGTGTGTTTATGGTATTTATCATTTTAGAATTCTTATCATGCACATTAAGGTCTGTTTGGATGAAAAACGAGTAACATGGAAATATCAGCTGTGTTTGATACGTGTTGTATTATGCAGGAAGAAATAAGGCATATCATTCTTTACTATTAGATGTCAATGAAGATTTTAGTTGTTAGAGAGTCTTACGAACATGAGAAGCCAAATAGTTTCTCAATACTGAGGTAACTAATTCTATTATTATCTTGCAGTATGTATATTCTTTTTAATACATTTATTAGTATTGTGTAGTATGGATTCTTCTTCAATTTGTAATGTAGCATATACTACATTCCTCTTTAACTTTATGATAAAGTCTACAGAGACAGAAGCAGTAAGGCTTGATTTTTCTTGTAAATGCATGCAT